>CM075332.1:84773098-85402741 GCA_037788925.1 Mytilus galloprovincialis
TTGGGTAAAGATGTTAATATCAGTGAAAATACACATACGTCATGTAATTGCAGTAATTCCGAATACATTTATGGACCCATTTCCCATGTTATAACAGGAGATCTTAACATCGTTCAAGACCGAGAGTTAAAATCATTTCTCAGTAAAGGACCTAAATATCGTCCCCCGTCAATTATTAATTGGAATGAGTGTCGTGATATCATCAACGACTCACTCCGTACTTACTGTTTGAAATGGATAAAACGGGAAAAAGCTGACAAAAATCTTTGGACTCTTTTTTTAATTCAGTAATGAACATAGTTGATATACGTATTCAACATTTTAAAGAACATTTTACTCTTAACAATAACCACAATAAACCTATTTCTCGTATCAAACATAAACTAAAAGAACTAGCCAAGGAATTTGTTTTTGTCCCGGCCGATAAAGCTGCTAACAATATTATTATTGAGGTTCTACAAAAAGAAACCACCAATTCACCAACATTCCAACTGACTCCATTTTCAGAAAACGACATCTGTAACAAACATAAACTTTTAGCTAGCGCTTTACAAGCAGAACCAAAAACAATGAAAGTCCCAGGTGATTTTGAATCTGTTCAAAGTTTTGATTTTTCTACCCTATATACCACATTGCCTCACATTCTCATTAAGAAAAAAATTACACACCTAATTAAATGGGCATTTAAAAAGTCAGAATGTGAATATATATGTTCAAACTCTTTTAGGTCATTTTTTAGTAGCAATAAACAAAAAAACTATGTCAATTGGAATGCTTTGATATTATATCTGCCCTTGAATTTTTACTAGATAACATTTTTGTTGGCTTTTGAGATTCCGTGTATCGTCAGGTTATCAGAATTCCAATGGGGACTAGCTGTGCACCACTAATTGCGGACCTGTTTTTGTATTGCTATGAGTTACAATTTATGACAAAAATCAGCAAAGACCCATCGAAACAACATCTGATACACAAATTTAATAATACTTTTAGATATTTGGATGATATGTTGGCTCTCAATAATGACGACTTCAGTATGTATACTAATGAAATTTATCCTGTTGAACTTACTTTAAATAAAGCTAATACTAACAATGACCACTGCCCTATCCTCGATCTTGATATATATATATCATTAACGGAAAGCTTAATACTAAAATTTATGATAAAAGAGATGATTTCTCATTTCCTATCGTTAATTATCCATTTTTAGATGGTGACGTTCCCTTGTCACCATCTTACGGTGTTTATATATCTCAACTTGTACGATTCGCTTGTGTATGTAACAATGTTTTAGATTTTAACGAGAGAAATTTATGTATTACTTATTACTTAAAAATTATTACACCAGGATTTTCGATATCACAAACTAGTCAAAACATTTACTAAATTTTATCATCGGTATAAGGACATCATTCGGAAATATAGCTCAACATGCAGATTTCTTATACGTTCAGGTATTTCACATCCAATATTTTATGGAAATATATTCCTGGATTCCGTAAGGATCAATCCCCAAATCCCGAGCTTAAAAACTCCCGATCCCGATGCCTCGAAAAATGTCCTGCCTCCCTCTAATCTCTACCTTAGTTTCATTATTGCCAAATCACTATTTTCCCTTTCAACCATAAATGTTTATGCCCCATTTATGGGCATTATGTTTTCTAGTCTGTGCATCCGTGCGTTCGTTCGTTCGGTCGTCCGTCCGTCCGTCCGTCTGTCCCGCTTCAGTTTAAAGTTTTTGGTTGAGGTAGTTTTAGATGAAGTTGAGCATGTTTTACTTTTTAATATATATGCAAGTGATATGACCCCTTAAAAAGTAAACATTTCAAAGAAAACAGTAGACAGAATCAGGGACTTTCTAAACTAACATAGAAAGTCCCTGACAGAATACAGAGAGTCTCTATATATTAAAGTAGTATAATCGTAGTTTACATGTAGATAAACGCCGAAAATAATTCTCCTATCTAAGGAGGTATAATAAGTGTGGTTCTTGCGATCTAAACACCACGATATGAAACGCGAAAAATAATTGTCCTCTCTAAGGAGGTATAATAGTTGTGATTCTTGCGATCTAAACACCATGATATGGAGAACGCTCTGAATGGCTTACTTATTTTTCATTTTTGTTATCTATCATACGATTGGTTGTACTTGTGTCTCATGTTTTACTTATTTTAAATATATATGCAATTGGTATGACCCCTTAGATTGTAAACATTTCAAAGAAAACAGAAGACAGAATACAGAGAGTCTCTATATATTGAAGTAGTATAATCGTAGTTTACATGTAGATAAACGCGAAAAATAATTGTCCTCTATAAGGAGGTATAATAGTTGTGGTTCTTGCGATCTAAACACCACGATATTGAGAACGCTCTGATTGGCTTATTTATTTTTCATTTTTGTTATCTATCATACGATTGGTTGTATTTGTGCATGTTTTAAACCGGAAGTCTTATCTATGACTAAAATTCAGTCTGATGACGGAATCATATCCGGACTCCCTTTTTGTCGTTTTTCTCCCAAAATAACTCAATCTGATTAATCATAAGAATGGGTGACAAATGCGACTATGCATGTTACCTATAGGACACAGAGGCATGATGATTGATTTATTGTGGAAGGAAGAGAAGCGACACACAAAATGAGGTCTTCTCGTTTAATAGTATAGATTCACCATGTTGACTGCTGTATCCCAATGTTTGATATTTTAAGTATTATATCTGTTTATTTTGTTCACATATTTTTGTCAATGTATTAAATGGAGTTTCATGCAACTGTCATACAAGACGTGGAAGGTTTATATAGAATTTAAGACAATGTTTAAATCACAATTTTATACACAAGGAAATGCTTATGTCAAGAATATGACGGTTGTATTCCATTCGTTTGATGTGATTTAGATTTTGGCATTTGATAAAGGTACTCTCCGTTTCATTGAAGTTCGGTATTTTTCTTTTTTGATTTTTTACATGCTCCTGACTTTGGACATGCACATATATAATTTTGCGGGTTATACGTGTTCTAAGACCGGAACCCTACTCTATCCTGGGACAGAGATGTAACTATACAATGTAAGAATACATTTAAATTAGTTGAAAAGGACTTATTTCTGCAGACTGATATAAAGCAGAAAAACATACTCCAAAAATGTACAGCACGGACTTTGCAGGGGATGTGAAAATCCTTCACAACAATAAAAAAAAAAAAAAACACAGACCTGAGAGTAACCTCAATTAATGACAGCTAGTTCAAAGATAATAAAAACTACTGTGGATTCATAATTATTCGTTGGATACCAATTTTCGTGGCTTTCGTAGGTAGAGTCTAACCACGAAATTAAATGTTCAACGAATAACAAATTTTCTAAAGGCTTGTATGCAGACTTCGGCAAAAAAACGAAATTAAATATCCACGAACATGCAAGTTTTCTTTAATCCACGAAAATTGGTACCCACGAAAATAAATGAATCCACAGTAATGAAATAATCATGTTAGCTATATAGGCAGTTATAACATGTACATGTTCACAAATTAACAGTCAACAGAAAGACAAATTAATCTATTAAAGAGGGCTTAATGATTCCTTTTAACACTCAGAGTTCTCATTTTAATCTTAAATTCATTCTTTTAAAAGTTATGCAGACGCTATCATGATTTGGTTGACCTTTATGGAATATCTGCTACGAAGATGACCACATATATCTTCCGTTAATAATTGTCGTAAAACCGCCATCTTTTCTCAAATGTTACACTCGAAATAAATCTAGACTCAGATTCTTCAGAGATTCTGGAAGAGTATATAGCATACTTTGACATGTAGATTTCCCCAAAATTGTTATATCCGTTTGTTCCTCTTCCTGTGCATTAGAGTCACACATAATATGTTTGACTAATATATATTAAACTGAAACTAAACGTCTATTATTTGTTTTTCATGTACGTATTAATCATCATACAAGGTATACAACTTTACATAGACATTGTTCATTCATAGCCAAAATAAAGTGGTACATGTAGAAACATTTTAACTTAGATCTGTCAAAGTATAACGAATTAAGGAATGTCAAGTTAATTTATTTCCTACTCCTTTTAAGGTGGTAGGCCTTGGTTCAGGGAGATAACTCTTTAAATCAGTCATGTGTTTTGTAAAAGAGAAGTTTCATCAATGTATTTTAAGCATTTGTCTAAAACAGATTAGAAAGAATCTATATAACCTAGAAGCTTAGAATATATTGAAGAAAACGGTTGACACAAACATACTGATGATTTTAAGAGTTATTTCCCTTAACCTAGGTCTACCTCTAATAGAAATACATATGTTTAAAGAACAAAGTAATAGAAATACATATTTTCTAGAAAGGACCCTGTAACGCAGTGGTTGTTATTTAAAGCTGTATGTTTGTTTGTTTTTCGTTCATCGTTTTGTACATAAAGCAGGTTGTTGGTTTTCTCTTCCCGTTTCAATTGTTTCACATTTTTTATTTCGGGTTTTCTCTTCCCGTTTCAATTGTTTCACATTTTTTATTTCGGGTTTCTCTTCCCGTTTCAATTGTTTCACAATTTTTATTTCGTTGCCTTTAATAGCTTACTAGTACTATATGTATGGTTTGGTTTATATTGATGGCTGTTTTGCGACCTATAGTTGTTTTACCTCCATGTTATTTTGGTCTCTTGTATATAGTTGTCTCATTGACAATTATACCACATCTCCTTGTTTCATAGGAAAACAAAGGGAAAAAAGCATTACTTGTATACAAGGAAGGCAATATATAGAAAATAGAAGAAGGAAAAAAATATGATACATTAAACGGTAGAAGGAAATATCAGTAATACATTTAAGTTGAATAAAATAATGAATGGAATAATCACTTAAATGGAACTGTTATATAACTACTACATGTACGCGATAGATAATATTATTGAATTTACTTTAGAAAAAGAAATAGTCCGCTTTTAATATTTCTGAAGCTTTTTACCAGTTCTCATGCTGTTTGAAGTAGAATTAAAATCGTTATGCAGATTACGCTAAATTTCACTAATTTTCCACACGATTTACGCAATTGCATTTCAGTAGGCTCATAAGAGGCATGTATAAATCATTAAATAACTCATCTACATACTACTATAAATACTAATTGATGAAACTGTTTTCATACGAAGTAATGAAAATCAATGAGTTTGTAGAATTGTTAAAACCCAGTTGTGTAAATAATGATCACATTATTGTAGCGAGGGTTTTATAATACAAATTAAGGTATTGAGTATGGCGTACTGTCATATATAATAGCAAATATCAATCTCAAAATTTGACATCATCAATAGAGGTAAATTCATTATTGTTAAGTGAACGGGATTTAATTCTGATGACATGATGCTGTATTATAGGGAGGATTCTTGTCTATATCAAAGCAGCTTAAGTTTGATTAGGAATGTAAGTTTTTATTTATTCACTTTCAAATTGTTACTTTTATTTACTCTTTCAATTAGAAGAAATGTTACATCCGTTATTTGCCTTGTACAGATTATTTTATGGTGAGTCACGTGCATACTGATTAGATTTATGCAAATTAGTAGTGCTATACTAACTGGGTTATCCATTAAAAGTTTAAGTCGCAAAAGAACAAATACGTACAATGCAATGACAATGACGAAAAGACACAAAGTTTACAATAGATACACAGAAAACTGAAGATAAAACAATATCCATATATTGACCATTATAAAACAAGGAGACCAGTGGCGTAGCGAATTTTTTTTTGGACTATTTTATGCAGAAAATTATATTTTTTCAGACATTGTTCCTGTAGGCACATTTGCTCCCATAGAATCCGACACTGGTTATATAGATTTTTGTTTAATTTTAAAATACCCACCAATTCATATAATTATATTTTAAACATAATTCTAATGTTTTCTCGAAATTCTCGAAACTGAATGAAATTCATAATTTATTTATTTGGTGAAAAAGTTTCCCACCAATCTTAATATTTGACATCTCATAAATGGCCCTATCACAGCGGCACTTCTGTATAAAGGAACTGAAGTGATCCCCTTTTCTAGCATTTCTCAAAAAACGGCCCTATCACAGCGGCACTTCGGAATATAGGAACTGAAGTGACCCCATTAACGCGTCGCAGGGGACATCATCGAAAACCCTGGTGTCCGTCCATCCGGTCTTGTTTGCACTCTCATGTGTACAATTCTTGCCAGATTTTTATATCATCAGCAATGACAATTTCGAAAATAAGTCCTAAGCTTTGACCTTTTGAAATAAAAATTAAAATGGAAATCCCATTGCATTTTCTCTAAAGCTTTTATTTCTACATTAAAAATAAAAGGAAAAGGAAAAACATTAATTTTTATTAGTTATTGCTCTTGTTCATTGGTTACATATAATATGTGCAATGCAGGGGACATAGGAACTTTGTTCTTTTATTGAAAATAAAATTAATATGTGGACCTAGATAGGAACTGGAATTTTCTGATAAGCCTAGGAATGATCACACTCTATTACAGATTAGTTTTTTGCACGTCGTCGTTCATTTCACAGGAAACGATATCAGGATATGGTGGTTTAGTTGTCAGTTTTGTTGTTAGTCAGTTGTAGAAACCATCGCTCCGCTAGGCTCAATTTCAGATGAAACATGTCCGAGGATATGTGCATCATTCTCTGCACTTGCCGTAGCCGACGATGTAGTCTTTTTACGAAAAAAATCGAGAACACTTTTCTGCGATATCTTGTTTTATTACATGAACTAAATTATCCTTAATAAAAGACCACGCATACTTCATCGGAAATAACTGGATGCTATCCTCATATCCTAAACTTTGTTACATACGGATACCTCCGAGTTTAACTGCTGCGAACTTATCTTTATATTTTTTTTCTGTCAAAATGATGTGGATGCTTGAGCATCTGAGCATACATGCAAGCTACGCCACTGGAGACAAGTTTGGTTGCCAGTGAGATATATATATTTCTCTAATTCTTCGTCAATTTATCCCTTTCAGCACCCATTGTATAAAAAAATTTAATCAACGTGTGGTTCGTTTGATCTCAGTTCTTCATTGGTTAAAATCCGATTGTGACGTCGACCTTTCTTGTTTTCCTCTGAATTTCCTATTGTGACGGCATGAAAAAAGCCGACCATGCCTGATTACGTCACATACAATGTAGAAAGAACACCTCTTTTTGCAGATCAATCGCAAAGGAGGAATAACGTCAATATTCAACTCGTCTAAACATCAGTCCAACAATGTTAGATCTGTAAATATGCTTTCTCAAATTTTTTGTTCTTCCCTCGCCGGGATTCGAACTCGTGCTACTGAGATATCGTGATACCAAATCGCCTGCACTGTATCCGGCGCGCTAGACCACTCGACCACCTTGGCTTCACAAAATTAAAGCTTTCGGTAGGCAGTGTTACTTTTCCGCGTCAGTTTTAATCTAGCGTCGTAATACAGTACATAAGGCATGGCGATGGTATTGTTACAGATCAGCAGAATTATCTTATATGAATCCTTCAAATTAATGCAAGATACAGTCACAGAAGTCATTATATTTATAAGTACGTCTGAACCATTTACAACTCTCAACAGATTTGTCAATCGGATCACCAGCAGTGATGGTGATACATGGCTGTGTACATTCTGTATAAGTATACCAACTTGTCTAATCATGTTTATTATCGCAAATAATGCAACAATTAAGACTCGTATTCAAATATGTATGCAAATTTTCCTGAAATAGGTAAAAAATCTCGCATTCCCCCCTCCCCTATTCTTTAATAAGAAATCCTGTGATGAGCCCCGGTTAGTTCGTGTTTCTTTGTCTTTCTATGCTAAGTTTTGTGTCATGTTGTTAGACTTTTCATCGGATTTCCGTTTTTCGTTTTTTTTTCATGCATTGCATTATTTTTTACTTATGAGTTTGAATGCCTATTTAGTATCTTTCGTCTTTCTTTGAATAATATTTTTTTTTCTTATGTTTTTACAGGAGGTACTTAACAAATCAACATGGCGATCAGAATGCAGACAAATAGCTTTGCTGCTATTGCGATCCAATTAATGATGAATGTATGGTTAATTTCAAGTGTTTTGTCCAATTGCCAGTTTCCTGACTTTATAAATCACCAAGATGTTTGGACACGAAAAAATGGCGAAGGAGCTACTTTAACAGCGTACATCAAACCACACATGATAACAGCAAAGTACTGTCCATATGTTGGATCTGCTTGTCAGCATTATGTCCAACATTGTGTGGAAAAACGAGATGACAACCAATACATCGTGAAACACGAGATTCGTTCGACTGGTTTCTCTCCTCCTCGTTATCTCTGTATACAGTTTATCTTCCGGTCGCCGACAGTCTTACAGATGAAAGAATCCGAAAAGTTCGATAAACCCTCTGCGGAGTTATGTAATAATATTGTTTTGAACAATTGGCCTCTGTTTTCAACTTCACTCGGAACAGCCCAAGCAATTGCTTGTCCATTCTCAGGTGGGTACAATATGCGCATAAGCTCAAACGGTCACGAGTTGTGTTCGAATAAAATGCTCAGTCCGAGAATTGAGAGTGAATGCGAAGCAGGAGACGGAATATCAGTCGACTTCAAACACAAAGAGTGTATCCACGAAAATTTAAAAAGCATGAGAATGAGTCTGAGACAACACATTGACTGCATGGCCACGTGGACTGATCGGAATTACCAGTTTGTCATTGTGCGACCAGATTCGGACCATGCTCTTTGTTTACGTATTAAGAAACCATTAGATAACATCAGACATGCATATCTATTTATGGATTTAGTGTGTGATCCTGGAAACTCTGTCGGTCAGCCTGAGGACTCTCAAAATTTTCTGTCTATTGAATTCGAAAGGAAATATATCCATTCAGTATGTGAAAACGAATTTGAAGGTTGTTCGGATGAACGATTTTGCGACACTGATATGAAAGCACATTGTAAACTCACATGTGGACCATGTCGCTCTGACGACATATGTGCATTTCCAGAATACCTCAGACGTGTTTGGAGTATTTACGACCGGAAATATGCCCAGACAAATAAAATGCGGTATGTGAACATTACAAATTATGAAATAGATTTCCCGGATGTTGGTAAATTTCAATGTTTGTTCAACAATGTCACAGCTAAACACCGATCCATTTTATTACATACATTTGATAACGGTTGTTATCCAAAGTTCACATGCATGGAAACGTATTACTCATCTGATACCGTTCGTCAGTTTAGACTCGGAAGGCGCATTAATTGGCCAGTGTACGACTTGTCACGTGTCAAGAGCCAGGCATGTAAATCTATAATGTTTAAGAAAGATTATCAAATTGGTGATAGCAGTGAAAAATTCAAAATTCCAAAAATAACTGTAATCGATGCAAGTTATACAAAAAGTCAAAACTGTAAACTGGACTACGAGTTCCGGAATCACCTGAATGGACTTTACTTCCGTGAAGGCGATAAATGTGATGGGTGTTTGTACTACGACAGTATCATAAATCCAGACTATTTCGAAGTGAGAACCATAAACTGTCCTTCATCGTTGAATTATTTAGAATATATATGTATGGCATCTTTTAAATTTGATAACGAGACTACCGCCGTAGTGACAGGTACCCGGATTAGACGTCAAAATACATACAGACAATTTTTATGTTGGGTTTTTACTGGGACCGGTGAAAAGAGAAAAGTCGTTGTATTTGATGCTGCCGATTGCAATGAAGTGCAATTGCAACTATCGTTAGCTGGGGATGTGGTTCCAAAAAGTATGTTTGAAGTAATGGAAAAACCACCAAAACTCTGTCCTCGTCCAATAGATGACGAGCCACAACCAGACATACCAATCATACCACTAGACACGAGTTCGGTAACGGCAACACCTGTCAAAAAGAAGCCACTTAATGGATACAAACTAACAACTGATGTTAAAAAAGGACCTATAGCCCCAAATAAACCTGTTAATACAGATCGACAGAATGCCGATTCATCCGCATCCTTATCATTACCACAGTCACTTTTACACACTATTTTTTGCTTATGCGTGCTGTTACGAACATTATTCACTACATAAAGTTACGTAACGCCACATCACAGTACCTCATTACAGATGAAAGGATTATATTATGTGGATTAAGACAATACATGTATCAAATAGTTTATGTTTACATATATAAATGTGTTCTAAATTTGTAAATTGTAAACATCATACAAGAGCGAGAGAATCCATCGCATACTGTTGCTGGTAACCTGGTTGTAATCCGTACAACACGCTAGATGAATACAGTTTGGTTGTGCGCAAGTGTCTGATAAGAGTAACTTGAAGTGGAAACTGTTTGTATCTTAATATTCCATCTTACATAAGTGGAATTTCCGAGGAAAGAAATTTTTGATAAAAAGATTGTAAACAGATATGCAAAACTTCTAGTATAATTGTACTTGCTGAAACCTTGTCATCGCTTGCCATTTTTTAGACACTTGAATGTAAGACAAAAGGTTATCGACTTTGTATGTGGACTTTTTATTTGCTGAAATAGGATCTCGTTAGTCAACCGTAGTGTCTTTGTAATCATAATTTGTCATACGTGTTTCATGAAATCCTATGAGCATCAGAAGAATACATTATATTGCAGTTCGGAAAGAGAAACTAATGTACACATATGATACAAGAATATCCAGTGTCAAAACATATTTGTACACATTTCTGTTTGGATTATTTCGGAAATAAGTCATACAATTACGTATACTAGAAATGATACAATGAATAGAATATGGTTTCATATCAAATTACATGTGCTTTTGTAGTTTAGAGAAAAAAAAAAAAAAAAACGACTGTATAAAACATTATCAATTCCTAAAACAGATTCACCATTATATCACGACAAGGTGGAAATTCTAAAGCAACAAATATTTTGTAACCTTGTATGTCACTTTCAAGTTAATGCTATTATATCATATGGAATGCATTGTGTCTTTATGATAATGACACTTAATATATTTTGTGCGTCCGAAGATTTTTTTCTGGATTTATCTTTAGCAGGAAGTTGACATGAACACTAAGAATATTTCTCGGATAAAAGTAGTTCTTTATTGGTCAACATAAGTACTCAGTTATAACATAGTATTCTAGGTGTCTTTGTGTGGTTTATATCTTGTTATTTGGCAGGTATAATTCCTCATGAAAGACAGGTTATATTAACTTCATATTAACATCATCCAGTCATGAAGTCCAACGGAATTTGAATGCATTCGATGGGTACAACTGACAATGACATTTGCTCTGAACACCAGTTCGAACTATTATTATTTTCGTTTTGGTTTATACGTTCATGACGATGCCAGAGTTGCATAAAACATTATATATAGTTTAAGCTTTGTTATGTTTGAACGGAGCTATTCTTTTCATTGTATGACATATGATCATTTTAAAGTGTATTATTTCTAGAGACTAATGAAGCTTTTCTTTGTTGTTAAGTAGACGTTTTCAAATTTTAATATTGTTATTTGTATATAAAACTTTTCGTTTCACTAATTCATTGTGATGAAGAAAATTATTCCATTGTTGCTCAATGTACATAATTTGATATATTGTAAATAGGTCGTATTTTTATACTTCATAGAATAGCAAAAATATTCTAATTACTGCATGTAACATTTTTGATGAGATATGTCACGCACAGATATTGTATTATTTTATTTTTTGTATTTTATTGAAAGATTTAATACATTTGGATGTATTGTTTTGATTATACAGAAATTTGACTTACACAGTGCATTTCATCATTCATTAATTCATATTTTTAAATCATCACTTTTGATACGAACACTTAGTAACAATTAAAAAGAATCAGATTCATGTTCATCAAAATCATCCAGTTGTAACGTTGGCACTATCTTACATTCTTCAAAAACTTGAATAATGACATTGAGCCTTGTAGGGGTCAATTAAAATTTTTGATTTCGTTTTGTTTCATTAAAGATAACTGTTCACTATTGGTTATTCCTGGGTTAATTGTTAACTATTGGTTACTCCTGGTCTGACTGTTTACTATTGGTGGTTCCTGGTCTATTTTATATGTACATCTTCGATTTAGCCAACCAACAATCAAATCATTTTATTATTCATATTTTTTAACATATTGCTTTGTTGGTTTTTTTTTTGTCACATTATATCATTTAAATCTAAAGTTTGTTCATGTGTTCTGGTGCAGTCATGATCCCGAAAACACGTCTGGTATTTCATACTGTTAAGGAATCTGCAGTCCAAATATTGCAGTACATGTGAGATTAACTTTTTCTGTAATTCATTTGAAATTGATAACGTCTGTGATTAGAGAAGTCTGACTGCGTGTATAAAGAAACTGTTCGTGACAAAAAAAGACATATTGTTTATCAGTCATTCTATGTAATTTGTACTTTTATTGTTTTCTGTATTCTCTATAGTATGGTTGGATTTAATTTCATTACTGACATTGTGTTTTTTAATTTACCATGTATGAACTACAGCTGTGGTTTTCTGGAAAACGTTGTCTAGCAGGATGAATACGTTTCTGCATGTAAATTGTTTTATTTAGAAATTGACAGCTTACAGAACAAAGTATAAAATATGAAAGATGCACATATGGTATTTTTGGTAAAAGACAGATTTGAAAATTCTTCTTTTGTCCTGTTCTCCATTTCAGCTTTTAACAGGTTGATACAATTATTCATTAATGGTTCAAGTTCAGGGCCATCATCTGCTCATACCGACCGTTAAAATTTGTATATTCCGAAGGCTAAATGAATATTTTAGAAAATAATAATGTGCATAGTATCCAAACATACCAAATAACAAAGATATGAACAGTTACTGTACGTCCTTAGACAATACGTTAAAACTAATATTAAGAATAACATTTGCTATCAAAACAAACTATGGAAGGCAAGAAGTATTACTAACTACTGTAAACCAATTTATTTTCGCGGATACTTTATTTCGCGATTTACTCCTTCTAGTCCACTTCGCAGCTGTTTAATGTCACGATTTTCTAATGTACTTGATGTAGTTTGATAAGGAAAGATCCAAGTTGTACCTATTCGCGACGATTTGTTTTCGCGTTATTTTTCTACTCGCGAAAGTCGCGAAAATAAGTTGGTTTATAGTATTTTATCCATTTGTCATGTCTAAAACATTGTAAGCCTGCTTCTCAAAAATGCTATACATTCGCTTTTTGCAAGGTCTATATCATTCATATACTGTGAGACGAGAGTACAACTAACCGAGACATGAGCAGTTGTGGCTGTGCACTATTTATAAACATGTTGATATTACTTTTGCTTCCTTGTGTTATATTATTCATGTAGTTATAATTGTTTACATTGTTATAATGGTTTACAATGTGTATTTAAAATTGACATTTATTATTAAACTGTTTTTCAATAAAGACCATTGAGACTAAACTAAAGTTAATTACATTGTTACAGTGAATAGTTTTACACTGTATTTTATGATCCAATGATATTTGAAGGTTTTGTCGGATGATAGCTTTCCTTTATTTCACATCCCACTCACATGAAAAAGGATCGTCTAATTCACTTCTCAGTTGCATAGAAAAGTGGATATTTTTATATAATCCAAGAAGAGTGCCATGCTTTTTTGCAGTCACTTTTAACATTTGATAACTGAAACTTAAATGTATACTCACTACAACGTATTGTGTTTTGTTTACATTTCTTGATGTGATGAAATTGATAGGCTCTTCTAAGACAAAATGACAATTATCACGGTTAAGAAAACAAATTGAAGTTGTAAAATCCATGTCATAAAGTACAAGAACATTTATAATAAGGAAGCAACTGACAAATAATTATTTTGTCAGCTCTTCTGTGTAAGAAGATGTTGTATGAGTGCCAATTTGTAAAAGTAAATCATTATAGGTCAAAGTACAGTCTTTAACACAGTGCATTGGCTCACACCTAACAGCAAGCTATAAAATGCCCCCCCCCCCCCCCCAAAAAAATGACTATTGTGAAACAGTCGATTATCTTTGCCTGGGATAGGAAAATCCTTTGTATTTCGAATAACTCATACTTTTGCTTACAGTAAATTTATCAAAATGATCATACAATTGATATTGATGTCAACACCGATGAGCTAACTACTGGGCTGGTGATACCCTCGGGGACGAAAAGTCGACCTGCAGTGGTATCGACCTAGTGGTGAAAATAGTTGTCAAAGTCATCAGGCTTATAATTTAATACACCAAACGCGATTTTCGTCTCCATAGACTCATCAGTGACACTCTTATCAAAATGGTTAGAAAGCAAAACAAGTACAAAGTTGAAGAGCATTTATGACCCGAAATTCCAAAATGCTATGCCAAATATATTTAAGGATAGATAAAATCAACTAAAATACATTCCAGGGATTAAGAACTTTAATGTCATGAACAGTCAAAAAAGACTTGTGCAATGCCAAAAATAAATGTATCTACATACAGTAGGATGGTTAGGAATTTGTTGATTACAAAATCGATATTTGTGCCAATATAAACTATATTCAATGAACTGATTACAACATTGGTAAGATAACCTTTTCTAATAGTTATGTTTAAAGGTTTGATGAGTTTACACGGATCAAATAGCATGAAAATATGGTCATATTTATGAACTAATAATTTACAAAACAAGTGATTTTTGTTTTGAAACTTGTTTTGACCGACACTTTCAACCAGTCTTTATTAAATTTTATAGAAAGGACAAAAAGAAACACTGGGTATGGTAACGAGTTGTTTTCTTCTTCAATGGTCCAGTTAAAAAAAAAACTTGCACATGGGTAGAACTTCTCAATATGAAATCAATGATTAAGATACTTATAAATTTCTAAATGGGTCGGTACCTCTGCTGTTGAACTATTAGTCCCAGCGTGTATCATCAGGTCAGAATCTTTGGTACTGACATGATTTATGACAGACCATTCATAAATTGTCCGTTTAAAAGTTAAAAAATCGATAAACAAAAACTTAGGATTCAACTCCCTCAGTCAAAGTTGACCCATAGATATATTTTGCAATTATGTTCAGGTCCCTTTCGGCATATAGCTTCCAACTGAACTGTGTCGCGTTTTTTCACACTATTATCTTTCAAATATTCGGCTCTGGTGTTCCTGATGTAGATAAAATCAAATCGAGACAATATCAAAAATGTGGTGCTATGCGGGTTATTCAGTGTGTACCATATTTTTTTATGTTATTTCTTCATAGACAGAACGAATATAAAAGTTATTCCTTACTTGTTTATATATTTCCAGCACTGTGATGTGTCTAGTGATGCCCTGTTCAATCCCCCAAGAGTATCATCAGCTGAGCAGTCAGACTTTATTTTCCATTCGTTTGATGTGTTTGAGCTTTTGAGGTTTTTTTTTACGGACTTTCAGTGTTGAATTTCCTTGGAGTACAGAGTTTTGATAACTTTAATTTTTTTCGGTACCGCTGCTGGTGGACTGTCAATCCCTTAGGGTATAATCAGCTGGTATTCAAATAATTTATGACAAATCGTTTCAAAAGTGTCTATTTTTAAAATTTATTAAGAAGTAGTATTTCAGTCCCTTAAGTCGTTAGATTGTTTTTACTATTATTTAGAAGTTGTTTATATTTTATTGTCATATGCTTCTTTGGCTGTTTCGGTTTCTGGTACATCCATGGAATTCAAACATTCGGCTTTGATTGTTCCAAATGAGGGTGAATTCAAGAACATGATCCAGACACTTGGAAGGTATAACAGAGAGGCGACAAAATACCAAAGCGACATTCAAACTCAAAAATAAATTTACAACACCATGGCTTAAAAAGGACCAAAAAGATAAACAAAAGCACAAAAAAACATAACATAGAAAACCCAAGACTGAGTTACACAAACCCCCACCAAAATTCCTGGGTAATCTCATGTACCTCATACGGGAAGGCAGATCCTGCACAACATGTAGCACCTGTCGTGTTGCTCGTAAAGGTACAAAACCGGTGACATGTTTAAATAGGTAAGTAATAAAAAATGTTGTTTTGACCTTGTAAATGTATTTGATTTACATAAACCAACATACCACCGACTGTATAAACAAATCACAGACTTGTCTGTCTGTTTATCTGTTAACAGATTTACTAGATATGAACATAGGTAAACTACTTTTGTCTTTTTGATTATTCAATTGGAGACATTGAAAGAATGGAATTTATAATCGGAAGTGCAAAGCAATTTCTGTTATACAAATTGTTTAGAAGTGAAAAACAAAAATCATAGATATAATTTTTCACTCTTTAACATACATTTGTTCATTGTTTACGTATCTTCTTAGGTACGGACATTTGAACGTTGTAGAAGGCTACACTGTAACCATTGTCATTTTTCGGACAATCCAGTTCTTTGACTTTGTTAGCTTAATCAGCTCTTCGAAGTTTGTATAACATGTTGGAATTTCAATCATTTTGTCCTTTGGCATGACGGAGAAACATTAATTGTTGCAATGCGCACCGTTTAGAGGTTAAATGGTACCATCAATAGTTCTTGATTGAGCTCTATCTCGTCTGTTGATCTTTGATGTACGTTTAAATGTATTCCCTTTCTGATTATCACAATTAAAATGTGGAAACGCATTGGTACAATTCATGTATCAATAATGACTGTTTGTGCGGTTTGAATCACTCCTTTATTAAGAGGAAGCCAAAATTTTTACACAATAAATAATTTACTCACAGTTTCTTGTACTTTTGTACCCACTTGTTAATCAGCAATGAACGGTCTCATGATAGACTTGTAATGTTGTAGTTTCCGTTATTTCAGTACAGATTATGTAAGTACTGTGACAATGCCCGTTCAGGGTTGTGAAAGCCATGTTTCTTATACTGTTTTATAAAACTTAAAAGATAAAAGTACACATCACTGTTACAATACTGATTTTCTCAGCAGTAAAAAGATCCGTACTGAATATAAAAATAAGTATATATTATATACTAGTATATATGTATTTTATTCTGCAGGGCAGAATTTACCAAAGCACAACATGACAGTTTTATCATGTAGCCGTTCATTACTGATTTACAAGAGGGTAGAAATCTGTGTGTAAATTATCGTTAGCGCAGTACAGAGGTTTGATGTTGGTGGTGCAGTGTACAAGATTCGGATTTGATTGTCGTAAATGTCTCAACATGTTACGGTTTAACCCTGCTGAGGAAAGTATATCAATTATAAAATATCGTTACTAGCATTACTAGAATAAGTTACTATATAGGAGCATACATGGCCATATATAAATTATTCTAAGAATATTTTGCAAAACGTCTTAGAATAATTTATTTTATATGTTTTACAAAATCGTAGTTGATTTCACCTCCCAACAATTTGGAATCAAGTGTCACTGGAAACTCTTGATTCTTTGTGTAGACGAAAAGAGCGTCTGACGTACATCAGTTTTTAAATTAAAGAGCCTGCTTACTATGATAAGTATTTTCAAAAAGGAAATTTTTGAAGAAGCTAGTCAGCAGTGTCGATATCAAAGACATTATATTTGAAAGTTTTATGGTGGATCAGACAGAAGAATATTAATAATCGTGCATCTAAAAACGGAACATAACTATCTACAAAGGTTTAAATTGTTCGAAACTTTTTTTAAAGTCATATGAAACGAGTGAGTGGTGAAAAATAATGCTTAAAATATCCAATTCTTGAACCAATGCATGTATATATCACAAACTTAGTCCTCTGTGCACGATTTTATCATTATTTTCGCAAAAATATCATATAATCGTCAATTTTTGTTCTCTCTGTTTGTTATGATTTAACAAATATGGCTGCTCATTAAATGCCGTGTTTTGAAGCCGAGTTTTACCGATTGTCACCTTATAGTAAACAAATCACAAAAAGCATGGGTATGTAGCACGTGTTTAACATGTATAATCAGATATTTGTTTATTTCAATGACAGATCCATGCGTATTGCGATCACCGGATTTTTACGAGGAGGGTTATGCTCGGATCACTATGCATACGGACGATATGTCGACGAATTGCTTCCTGGAAGCAAGCAATTAAAAATAAGTAAACTTAATCTAAATGTGGACAAATTAAAGAATTTTCCTCAGAATAAAGTATATGTACATAAGTTGTATAATTAAAACTATCCATTTAGTTATAAAAAACATATGCATATTTTTTTTTTAATTTGAGGTTTCTTATGACTTTAAATTTACAATTAAGAAAATAGGTCGCACGTTTACGATTAGTACAAAAACAATGTTACTCGTGCACTCTTTTTGAATTAATTTGTCTAATGTGTTGGGTTTTGTTAAGGTGAAACAGGTGTTTTTCACTATCAAGAGTTTCTATTTATTTGTTTCTTTTACCGTTTTCTCCTTTGAAATTTTCATCCAATTTTGTCTGTTCAAGTGAGTGTGAATTTTGTTTGTTTGTTGGTAAGTATATGTATAGCTCTTTGATGTTGTCTGTTCTGTTCGAGTTTTTACTCATTTTTATCTTCATCGTGTATTTCTCTTTAAGAAAATTTAAAAAGGGGTGAATTAATTAGACAATGTCAAATTCAGAAATAAATGCATCCAAATAACCAAATAAATTGAGATGGTATAACTGAAATCAAATATATAACGTTCTTTTGTTTTATACTGCAACTAGTTGTGTTTATTTCCTAAAAATAGTAACATAGCTATATTTTGTATAATGTCAATTACATCATGGAACACCTTCTCCACAATTAGAGGTCCATTAAGGGATGAAAATAAGTTTGACATTTGTGCTACGATTAAAAGAGCAATCATTTATTAATTTAAGTTGCAGTTAAGAATAGAATAGAATAGAATATTTTTTTATTTCCCAAATTACAGTATAAAACAATATTAGGTTAATGTCATGAAAAAAATTATACTTTTTTGTACTCGGCTCGGAAGAACCTCGCCCTTCCCCAGTTTCTCATCCTCATACAAAAAAGTTTATATTTTCCTGACATTGACCTAATATTGTACATTTACATAACAAAGAAATGTACTTATGTTGACGAAGAATAAACTTGGTTACTCAACATTCCTTAGGGGAAAACGTAACATTGAAACTGGATAATTGTTTCGCTTACAAAGGGGTAATGTCAGATTTTATTTCTGACTCAATTCTAATTGGAACTGTAAACAATCATCTGAATTAAATATTATTTTCTTTTATTGTTGTACATAGTGCACCATTGTATGTCGACGTTTTAATTGCGGCGACTATAGATTTTGAGTAGAATTAAAACAATCTTTCACTACCACAAAACAACAACCATTTTCTATCTCTAATGTTTATAAAAACAGTATAAAAATCCATGATTTCATAATGTTTAGTACTGACAAGATTGATGACAGACCATTCATAAATTGTTCGTTTAAAAGTTACGAAAATGATAAACAAAAAGTTAGGATTCAGCTCCTTCAATCAAAGTGTACCCATAGATTTTGCAATTATGTTCAGGTCCTTTTTGGGCATATAGCTCCCTACTGAACTATGTCAGTTTTTTTATTACATTATTATCTCTCAAATATTCGGCTTTGGTGTTCTTGATGAATGTAAAATAAAAAAGTGCTAGAGATGCATGGAATTTAAAAAGTATTGTTTTTAAAAACGAAGGATTTTTTTTACCTATGTTATAGATTACCTGGTCCGAGACCATAATTAATTCGTAATGCATTTCTTTTAGAACATAACTGAAAATTAAAAAAATCCCACCTGCGCTTTCTCAATGAGATTTTTACAGTGTGTTGTACTACTTTTGGGACAAATTATATCAAAATTATAGAAAACCTCATCGCCTTTAACTCAAAATATGGACAATTTTATGTTTAGGGCGTCTTGAAATCTTTTGAGTGCTAATTTTTAACCTTTTTCAGCTGAACCAAATCACTACTTTCCTTTAAAATTCTGGACCCAATTGTTTTTACAGTGTAATTTCGCCCCCCCCCCCTACTTCCAATTGGAGGCACCAAACATGGAGAAATAAATTTGGAAGGGGTATGAAAAATATTGGCAAGTAACCCACTGTCAACACTAGGGACTATATTCGTGTACAACGAAAATAAAGGGACGACAATTGTGGTCTCGGACCTAATAGGATAGAAAAAGTTGACCAATCTTGATAAAACTTGGTATGACTAAAGCTTGATAAATTATAACACTGCTGAAAGTTTCATAACAATAGGAGATATATTATAGACAGTATGTTAAACTCTATACTCAACTTTGCGTGTTAAATTTTGACGTTAAAATTGAAAAATTTCAACTATCAACATTTGGGGCTTTAAAAATTAAAATATTGCAAAATAATACTTTTTAAATGCCTTAATATATCAATTATCACATACTAAATGCAATAGAGTACTCATTTGATTTGTCAGACTTAGTATAATTATTCAAAAGTCAAATTTATATGAGCCTGCACCTAAAAATTGAGGTTTTTCAATGAAGGGGGCCTTACATGAAGATGTAATATTTTCCAGCAATTTTAAATTTGTGAAGCTTTTTTGTTATAAATAATCCTCACATATGTATTGAATGTACTTTAAATGGAAAGAAAAGTTACAAATAACATATCATATTAGTATAAAAGGGTCTTAGGTCAAGTAAGACTGGAAATTATTTAGGGTCAATTTAGGCCGTGCCACATATTTACATTAAAAAATGCGTATAGAGGCTATAAGAAATAAAACAATGTGTCTTTTTATCATTTCTATACTCATGCGACATGATACAACAAATCTGAGCATAAAAAGACTCTTGCATTTAACTTTTCTTGCAGACAGTATGGTCTGATACAAAGATTTTTGCCTTTTTTGTGAAAAACCTGCATGCAATTTAAATCTCAACAGGCTTATATTTGAACCACTTGCTATTCTACAGAAGAAAATAAAGATATTATGTGAAATGCAACAGGTACAATAGACATTGTAAAGTGTTTTTTTATACAAATTAAGTGAGGTCTATAATATTGACTTCAACTTTTATGTACCAAGCTCCCCACTTTTGACTTCTTCCAAACAGAGCGTTAGACAAGGGTCATTTATACAACAATTTTGCACATATTATCTTAGATAACCTTCTTTTCTGTAGATTCAGAGTTCATAAATAAGTAATAGAACTGGATAAAGGCATAGAAACACAAATATTGACACATAAAAATCTATTACCTATAACTTTCCCATCCCATATTAAATTCCAAATAATATTATTTATTTATTTTGAATATTTTTCAAGAATTCCTCGCATTTCAATTTCATAACTACATATGGGCAATATAATTTTTTTACTATTAAGGTTTTACCACTAAATGAAAGCTTCCTGCTTTTCCAAACGTGGACACAGTTTTTAATCTTTTCTATTATACTTTGTCATATAGCATCATTAACAATTTCATATCCGTGATTTACTCCGAGGGTTTTTACATAACCTGTAATCCATTTAATTTTATTAAATTTTAGTTTTTTCCTTTTAAGAGAACCTATAAGTAAACCTTTGGTTTTATCAAAATTAATTTTAGATCCCGAAGCTTTGTCATATAGCGTTAGGACATCAAAAGATTTTTCTATTGATTTCTCATTTTTGTTAAAAAGCTGAGTGTCATCAGCAAACATACATAATTTAGTTTTTATACTTTTGCCCCCTTCGCCAGGTATTTGAATCCCTTCAATTTCCTTGTTACCTCGTATTGCACATGTCATTGGTTCTGCTTGCAATATATATATAAGTGGTGCTATTGGACAGCCCTGTCTGGCCGAACGTGTTATCGAAAAATATTTTGAAACATCAACATTTAAAAAGCTATAAAATGCATATTTTGACCATAAAATACCAAAATTGGTCATTTTTGCAGAAATTCTTAATATTAAAACTTTAGATCCTTTAGTTTCATGCTATTTGACAAATTATCACCATCAAATAATTGAGGGAAGTAGCCAAAATACAGATTCTATATTTACAGATTTCACCTCTTAGGTCCGAGACCACAATTAATTCGTAGTGCATTTCTTTTAAAACATAAATGAAAATTAAAAAAATCCCACCTTCGCTTTCTCAATGAAATTTTTACACTGTGTTGTACTACTTTTGGGACAAATTATATCAAAATTATAGAAAACTTCATCGCCTCTAACTCAAAATATGGACAATTTTATGTTTAGGGCGTCTTGAAATCTTTTGACAGCTTCCTAAGTGCTAATTTTTAACCTTTTTCAGCTGGACCAAATCACTACTTTCCTTTAAAATTCTGGACCCAATGTTTTTACAGTGTAATTTCACCCCCTACTTCCAATTTGAGGCATCAAACATGGAGAAATAAATTTGGAAGGGGTATGTAAAATATTGGCAACCCACTGTCCAACACTAAGGACCAGTGCTCTCCAACTTCGTAATAAATTTGACTTTTTGAACCTTTTTTATTCGAGTGTAACTGATAAGTCTTTTGTAGACGAAACGGGCATCTGGCGTAAATATAAAATTTCAATCCTGGTATCTGTGGTGAGTTTATTTTCATATTTCCAGCACTGGGATATGTCTATTGATGGAGTGATCAATACTCAAGAGTATCATCAGCTCAGTAGTCAGAAATTATTTTCCATTCGTTCGATGTGTTTGAGTTTTTGATTTTGCCATTTGTTAACGGACTTTCCGTGTTGAATAATCCTTGGTGTACAGTGTTTTTTGTTATTTTACTTTTTTTAGATATCGCTGCAGTCCCCGGGCGTATAAACTTCTAAGAAGGCAGTAATTCTGTACTCACATCTTTTATGACAAATCTTTCTAAAATTGCTTGTTTATGAATTTAGAAGTTATTTTAAAGAACTATGGTCTCAGTTCTTTAGGTTCTAAAATGCATTTGACTATTCTTTTGAAGGAGTTATCATATGCCTCTTCGACTGTTTCGATTCTTGTACTTTCATGGCTTTCAAACATTGGGCTTAGAGTGTTTTAAATGAGGGTGAATTCAAGAAGATGATTTTGACGTATTGAAGTTATACCAGAGCGGTGACAATCTACCAAAGCTAAATTCAAACTCGAAAATAAATTGACAACTCCATGTCAAAATTGATAGGAAAAGATAAACAACAGCACACACAACATAATATAGAAAACTCAAGACTGATTGATAAGAACCCCAACCAAAATCTGGGGTAAGTTTGTGTGTTTCAGAAGGAAAGGCAGATTCTGCTCTACCTGTCGGACTGGTCAATAAAGTACATGTTTAATTAGAAAGGTCATATGTAAACAGTGTTGTTTTAATTTTGTATGAGTAGTAGATTTACATGAGCCAACATAACAGCAGCTTCATAAACAGCTAGATCATAGACTTATCGGTTTGTTATCGGTAAATGGATTTACTGACATTTAACATAGGTAAACTACGTTTGTCTTTTTGTTTATTCAATTCAAGACATTGAAGGAAGTGAATTTATAATCGGAAGTGCATAGCAATTACTGTTATATAATTTGTTTGGAATTAAAAAAAATATATCATTGATCTAATTTTTCATTCTTCAACATAATTTTGTACTTTGTTAGTTTAATCAGCTCTTCGAAGTTTGTGTAAGATGTGTTATCCTTGTTCATGATGGAGAAATGTTAATTGTCACAATGCTCACCGTTAAGAGGTTAATAAATAAACTCATTGTAAATATCAGGATTTAATTTTGTATTTACGCCAGACGCGCTTTTCGTCTACAAAAGACTCATCAGTGACGCTCGATTAAAAAAGGTTAATAGTCCAAATAAAGAACGACGTTGTTCAAAGAGCATTTACCACAAGGGTGACTGGGGTATAGAAATATTGTCACTTGGTCTTCTCTCGACCGGTAGTAAAACGCTTGCTGAAGTTGGGCGTCCGTTTGGCTGTGCGGGATGTATCAAGTTCGCAGTCACGTCCGGTCAGAAGGGGGACGTTAGATCCGATGCCTCGTGTAAAGAGAGTGACACGCTCTTTGCACGTTAAGTACCCTTGCAACAACTCTTTGAGGGGTCCGTAGGTGGCCTGTTGCAAGGCAAAATTTCTGTCCCTATCCAATATACCCTCATTTTCCAGTGGCAGTCCAAATTCCCCCGACCATCATCCTAGATGGCCTCTATTACAACAACCTACCTATAGTATTTATTGTGAACTTGTTTTCGTCCTGAATATGCATGAAATATTTGCCACTGGACGTTAAGCAACCAACAATCAATCAATGAATCAATCAAAGAGCATTGAGGACCAAAATTCCTACAAGTTTTGCCAAATAGAGCTAAGGTACCTGAGTGTAAACTTTTAAAGATTAAGTATTTCAAAAATTCAAAAACTTTTCCAATTCAAATTTCAACAGCTAATTTATAAATATGACCATATCATTGATAATTCGTCAACAAACGTACTGACTACTAAGCTGGTGATATCCTCGTGGGACAAAAACTCCACCAGCAGTGGTTTCGGCCCAGTTGTTTTAAATACACTCATTAAATGTTACCATCAAGGGTGGTTGATTGATCTCTATCTCGTCTGTTGATCTTTGATGTACATTTGAATATACTCCCTTTTGATTATCACAATTAACAATTAACGCAGTGATACTGTTCATTTGTCAATAATTACTTTTTGTGCGGTCTGAACCGCTCCCAACTTTTGTTACACAATCAAGAATGTACTCACAATTTCCTTGTACTTTTCCATCTTCCTGTAAATCAGTACTTACGACTTCATGCTGAAATTTAATTTCACACTTTTTTAAATTCAGTACTGCTGAATTTTATACTTATATTTATACAGTAACTGATTTTTCATATGCAATACAGATTTTTTTTCAGTAACATGACTGTACAGAATTGTGTCAGTACTGTAATCTTACTGAACAAAATACGCACTGGATACAATAAATAGACACGTACAAGAAAAGTGATAGTAAATTCTTGGTAGTGAAGTACAAAACTTTAATTTAGATACATGTAGGTGCAGGATATTCAGGCTGCATTGTTATTGATGTATCAACAGGTTTAGGTTTAAACCTGCTGTGGAAACTATTGAATTTATAAGTGCAAACTATCAGTACTTACATTATTCAGGTTTCAACTTCCTCATGAAAAGTTGGCCTTAGGTGGGTTTGACTATTTTTCATGTTATTGTTGGTCACATAGCTCTTCAACTGTTTCCTTTTTTTTTTTATATAAATCCTTGGCTTTGATAGTTTGAGTTCTAGCGTTCCTGGTGAAGTTAAATCTAGAAAAGCGTGTCGGACGCATGCACTTAATATATAACGTGTTGGTTTTGACTGAGTTCAACATGGACTTGGCCAGATTTCGACCCTTTTTTTTTTTTTTTTTTTTTATTATTATTATTATTATTATTGATTTTTTTATGCTTTTCGACTTTGGAACTAGTTAGGCCTTCCAATAGTATTTTTTTCGAGCGGCACTGAAAGGTCTTTTGAAGATAAAATGCGAGTATGACTTTAAATATTTTTGTAAATATTAAGCCTGGTTTCTGTTATGAGTATTTTCAAGACAGCACTGTCAATACGAAGGCACATATAGTTTAAAGTTTAATGGATAGTCTCACTAAAAGAATATTAACTCTTACCTCAAACAGCAGAGACATATTTTCCAAAAAGATTTGAATTCTTAAAAGATGCTTTCATAAATCTGCATATTACATAGGGCAATCGATAGATCATAACCAACTCTATATACAATATAAAATTTCTTCCTGCTTTTTCATGTGATAAATTTGATTATTTACTTATGGGAGTGCATGTGGTTTCTAAATTATTTTAGCTTTACTTGTTAGGGGTCGTTAAAAGGGTTTGTGTTATTCATTTCCCCCTCTTGTTATTTTTATGTAGATTTATGTTAGTCTGTGGTTGTTTTGGTTTTTTTTTTTGTTAAAGGGTGGTAACATGGAGTTATTTTGTTATTTTGGTCTACTTTGTTGTTTAATTTCTTCCTTGTCACTTTACATAAATGTTATTATGTAAGTATTAAGTCTTTGTTACAATTAAAATTGACCGTTTGTGGAAAGGATATTGGACTTTTTTTGGCGGTTTTTTGTCATGTTTTTCTATAGGCCATTTAATTTGTATGTATGTATGTATGTATGTATGTATGTATGTATGTATGTATGTATGTATGTATGTATGTTGTATGTATGTATGTATGTATGTATGTATGTGTTGTTTTAAAGTGGATTTATTTGTTAGAGTACATATATAGAGAAGTAGAGATTTCTTTCGTTTTGCTCTTGTATGGGGTTTTCATACCATTTTGATTAAAATCATTGTTTCCTCTTGTTTTCTTTATTTATTCCATTTCTTTTTATATTGTTTGTTTGTAGGCATGTTTATAATTCTTTGAAGTCTTCTGTTTTGTTCAAGGTATTACTTATTTTTTAGGAATATTTTTTGATAAGATTTTGGCATTTGATTAGGGACTTTCCGTTTTAAATTTTCCTAGGAGTTCAGTATTTTTGTGATTTAACTTGTTTTCATCCTTATTGATTTATTTCTTTTTTAACATAATTACAAGGAGGAATTGATTAGACTCAGATTTTTAACATTGTCTTATTTAGAAATAAGTGCATCCAATTTACCAAATACATTGAGATGGTATAACTGAAATCAAATATAACACGTTCTTCTGTTTTACATAACAAAGAAATGTACTTATGATCACAAAAAATAAACTGGGTTACGTAACATTACTTAGGGAAAACGTAACATTGAAACAGGATAATTGTTTCGCTTACAAAAGGGTAATGCAGATTTTATTTCTGGCTCAATTCTAATTGGAACTGCAAATAATCATCAGAATCAAATATGGTTTTCTTTTATTGTACTACATAGTGCACCATTATCTGTCGACATTTTAATTGCGCCGACTATAGATTTTGAGTAGAATTGAAACAATAATTTCACTCCCACAAAACAGCAACCGTTTTTTATCCCCTAATATGTTTATACAAACAGTATAAAAATCCACGATTCCATAACCCTGGATATTTTCACTGTCAATAAATTGACCATTAACAGCATTATTGACTTTGCAAATTTAATAAAAACAACTACGAATCTATTTACTATTTACATATATGTTAGACAAAAATATACAAAAATGTCGGCGATATTGATTTATGCCTACCATTAGTACGGTATATTACTTTCTCGACCTTGCTGGATCTCTTTTGGTTTTTAGGCATTCTGTTCGACAGGCCAGTCATTCACATTAATGTCTGCATAATATACTCCTAAACTCTACAGAGAACGAACTAGTACACTTTATCACGGAAGATATCATGCAATAGAAATATTAAAAACAAAATATGGAAATATATTTGTTTAAATTGAACATCTCTCGAAATATATACAGTTATTCGTTAATAACAATGAGGCCGACAACAATATTGAATCGCGCATAGTATTATTTCAGAGGAAACATCTTGTCGAAAATTATTAGCTAACATGATGGGGTCAATAACTTATAACCTATAAACATATCGCATAATGACCGGAACAACGATTACTTGTTTGGTTTATTGGTTTGAAAAACCATTACCAGATTTGTTGGCTATTTGCGTCGGTCAATGTCAGTGTTTGAGGTGGACGAAAGTGGAGATCACAGAGAAAGTCAACGATCTTTGGTAGGAAAACTAACAATCCTGGTGAAGTTAGATGCAAATCGAACACACCTGACATATGTAGGATTCGAGATGATAAACCTTGTGTTGATACAGTACTACTTTGTCTTCATATTGTAAATGTTGATTGGATGCAGTAGACCAATTGGCAACTCAAGCTCCACCTACACCAGGAAATCAGTATAGTGTAAAGCGAAATTATAGCATTTATGAAAAAAAATATATAAGTTATAAATTTGTGTTTTCCGTGATATTACAAATAGTATGTATCTTTCGAAATTTTCAAGAAAGCATTTAATTTTCTTCTATTGTTTATAAAAAAATGATAACAAAAGATAATCTAGGATGCGCGAAAGAATGCAAAACTGATGACTAATTGGAAAAATGAAACCGCTAAGCATATAAATGACAAATAATTCCGTTCTTTTGTTTTAAAATGAAACCGCTAAGCAATTTAATGACAAATACTTCTATTGTTTTGTTTGAAATTAAGCCACTTAACATTATGATAAAAGATTCAGTGCAAACCTTGCATAATGGCAACTATGACAAAAGTATTAACCGGGTATTAATTGTCTTTAATTTTTAAGATGATAAAAAGACCCATAAACTGACATTATGTGTCATAAATGTCTTGTTTGATATGCCATTTTAATTTTAAAAGAGATCTAATGATAATGGTAATAACAATCACAAAGCACAAACAACAAAACAAACAACAAACAGCAAACAACAAACCAAAACAGATTTACCCGATCCTTCTCGAATCATTAAATAACCACCTACATATACAACAAAAAGCTAAGCGGTTTGATGTTACCACTGTAATTACATTTTAGTAATAACCATGATCATTATAAAAATAAAGGAATAACTTTGATGTGTTCTCTGCAGGTATTATAGAATTGATATTATCTTTTTTCACAGTAAAATGATTTGCACTGCAGAGCAATTTTCCCATGCACTTATATACGATGAAAGACAAAGTGGTCAACAAGCACAAATAAATCAACGCATTAAATCATACAAACATTTTCATTATATTACAATAACTGAGACAAATCAATTGGAATGTAGTCTAAACTTTTAGTTTACGTTATTACATAACCCATTAAACGGTTCGGAATCAAACACTTTATTTTCATTGATCATAAACTTTGGATAAAAAGAACACCTTGAAAGATATTAAACATTGCAAAAGTGAACCACGCCAATGCAAATACAATTATAATAAAGATTCATAAAATGCAATTATTTTCAATTTTATTTTATTGCATGTGAGCACTGTATGTGTAATTCAATTATAGTTATTAAAAATATGCATATATCTTTAGAATTGTTAGTTCATAAATGTAAAAATAATATCGAATTTATAATTGACACAAAAGCTTTTAAAAGCGATCGACTGGAAAATAAAATTCGAACAGGAATGAAGAAAATCGAATATGGATTGCATCATTCTGCTGAAGGTTACACTAGTATCGAATATATCACTCGTTTGAATGCTAGAAAAGATGAAATTGATGATTTAAAAGAAATTACCGAAAACATAATGGTTATAGACATATATCCTGGTGTAAACTCTATTTCGCGTCGGCAGTTTGAAGACTTGTAAATTAACATGCAATTTCTGCTGTTTTATTGCTAGTAATGGATAGATTTGTCGTCATTGCATACGAATTATAACCGAATAATTATATTCCAGACCATTAAGACGGGTGCCACTGGTGGAAGAGGAATTGTTTTATTTACTGTAGTACCTTAGGTGTACTGGTTTTTGGTATGGATTAAGTTATCCAACAGTTGTTAGCTTTCCTATTGATATTTTTCATTCAAGTAACCTATATATACATTGCTTAAATTAGGACTAGGAACAATCATGTTGCAAAATGTTCAGGTTCCATAACCAAGAATGTGTAAAGTTTGAAACTTCGGATGGTCCGTCGAACAATATTAAATAAAAAGCGAAAACAATATTCCATTAACTTTATCGGAGAATTCTTAGTTAAGCATATATATATATATATATATAAATAAATAAACAAGTCTAAATTGAAAACTACGTTCAAACCAATGATTGCGTTGGATAAAAACCGCAATTTTTATACGTGTGCATGTAAAACAAATTTCGTCGTAGAAAGGTATAAATACAGCACAAACAACATTTTCCAAAAGACCAAAAAAGTGAAAAAGTATATTTAAACAATAATATATATATATGCGTCTGTGGAATACAATCATGTATGATACATCAAAGATGACTAAATTGTGAAGGGCGACTTACGTGTCCAATGAGAACGCATTTCATTGATTGTGTCTTCCTTTATTTTGCAGTATTTGAAACTATTATAAATTTTGTTTCATGTTTGACTTACTCTAGGGTTTTGTTGGTCAACTTAGATGTCAGGTCTGCCTTAACGTCGTGTCTGACCTTTTGGTGATATCTGTAACTTCTTGGATGTAGGTCTAACAACATATGTATATTTACGTTTTATGTATTTATCTTTATGACAACCGCCATCATTTGATTTTTCCTTACATAATCTTTTAAGTTCGTATTCTTGTTTTCGTCATTCTAAGACTACATTTATGTTTTTTTTAAGTTAGAGGATTGCAATGTGATAAAATCATTTGGGTTGACTGTGAAACATTGATTGTATGCTTTATTTACTGTTTAAACGGTTTCTTATTGGGCATATTTTTTCCAATTTTTTAATTTTTTTAATTTCCGTATTATTGATGTCGGTTTTTTATTTGACTCATAATCTATATATATTGTTTTGAACTAGGAACAATCCCGTTTAATTTCTTCTATGTTCCCTAACCATGAAATTGGAAAAAAATATATGTCCATCGAACAACACCTAAATACTTGAAGAGTTAAATGGATAGCAAAAATATTCTACGATTAACTATATTGAATAGGATGTCATTCTTAGTTAAGAAGAAAGATATATGTATCTGGAGAATACAAGCATGTATTATATATCAAAGATGTCTAAATCGAGAAGGACGACATACGTGTCCGATTAGAACACATCTCATTCATGTTGTCTTCCTTTATGTTGTAGTATTTGGAACTATAATAAATTTTGTCCCATGGTTAACTTACTCTAGGGTAATGTTGGTTAACTTAGACGTCAGGTCTGCTTTTCCAGTTATATTAGGCAGGAACTGCTTGTCTTGACTATTTATTATATCTATGACTTCTTGGATATAAGATTAATACATATGCATTTATTATTATTATGTCATTCTCCTGTCTTTACGAGAATCGCCTTCATACTTTTATTTAAATAAACTTTAAAAATCGGTGGCTTGTTTGAAATTTGATATCAAAGTTGTCTTAATCGTATAGGACGACTTATGTGTCCAATGAGTCGGTTGTATCTGTGATGTCTTGGATGTAAGTCTAAGAACATATTTATATATGCATTTTATGTTGTTCTTTGAAATTTATGTGAGCCGCCATAATTTGAACTTTTACTAAGATAAACTTGAATTTCCTAGGCCTGTTTTCTTCATTCTCAGACTATATGTTTGGTGGTTTTGTGGTTTATTTGTGGATTAGATGTATTGTAATAAAAACATTTCAGTTGACTGTGAAATATTGAAATATTTAAAGAATCCTTGAGTCGCTGTTGGAATGGTTTCCTATTGAGCATGTCTTTTTTCAAATTTTTAATTACCGTATTGTTGTTGTTGTTGTCGGTTTTGTATTTGACTTATAGCATATATAGCTAATGTTTTTGCAATTTCTTCTATGTTCCTTAACCATGAAATAAAATAAAAACTTGTACATCGAACATTATTTAAATAATTAAAGAGTTAAATGAATAGCGAAAACAATCTACGATTAACTTTACCGAAGACAGTGGCATTCTTAGATAAGAATATAGATATATGTATCTGAAGAATGCAATCATGTATAATATATCAAAGATGTCTAAATCGTGAAGGACGACTTTATCGAAGGGGGTGACATTCTTAGTTAAGAATATAGATATATGTATCTGAAAAATACAATCATAAATAATATATCAAATATGTCTAAATCGTGAAGGACGCCATACGTGTCCGATGAGAACACATCTCATTCATTTTGTCTTCCTTTATGTTGCAGTATTTGAAACTATAATAAATCTTGTTCCATGTTTAGCTTACTCTAGGGTATTGTTGGTTAACTTAGATGTCAGGTCTGCTTTTCAAGTTATATTAGGCAGGAACTGCTTGTCTGGACTTTTGTTATATCTTTGACTTCTTGGATATCAGGCTAAAAACATATGCATAAATTCGTTTTATGTCATCCTCTTTTCTTTACGAGAACCACCTTCATAATTTTTCTTCAATAAACTTTAAAAATCGGTGGTTTGTTTTACTTTTTTCAACTATTTCTAATGTGATAAATATATTTTTGGGGATTTAATATAATAACAATTATCGGTGTGCTGTGTCAGATTGGAAGACTAATTGTGCTGCTCTGTAATGTTTTATTATTGTTGCACATCTTTTCCTAGTTTTTTTTTTATTTCGTATTGGTGTTGCCGTTTTTTTTTTTTTATTTGACTTATAATTTCAGCTACATCTGCTGTCTTCTGTTTCTTTTTATTAGTAATGTGATATTTGTTGCATGTTGGAAATATGAAAACTTAAATGTTGAAAATCTGATTCTCCCGCAAAAAAAAACATTTGGCATGACTTCGTTGGTACAGGATGACCGAATGAAAGGGACAACTTACATCACTTGAACATAAATCGGAACTTGCCAATATTCATAAGTCATGAAGATATCAAGACACAGTGCTCTTTTATCAAACATGACCTGTGTGAAAACACGAAATATTGTGTCAAAACAATGAAACATACCATTGTTTCCACCATGAAAAAGGCAATTACTTTCGATTGAAAAGAAGATATTTTAGATAGTAGCTGTCTTAATCGTAAAATTTCATGTGGACTGGCACAATGAAGAGCAAATATAATCACTGAATTGAAAAGAAAAAAGATTATTCAAAGTTTGCTTGTCCGATTTTTGTGTAGCATGACAATATATCTACCGACTTCATCATCAGTTGATGATTAGAAAAATGTATTACTGATTGAATGTTGTTTGTCGAGTAGCAAATAGCTCATGATTTTCAGGACGATATCAATTTGCGAAAAGAAGAAGAAGAAGAAGAAGAAGAAGAAGAAGAAGAAGAAGAAGAAGAAGAAGAAGAAGAAGAAGAAGAGGAGGGGGAAGAAAGAAGTGTGATTGACAGATAAAGGTAGATTATTGAAATATCATCACATTATTTGAATACAAGGTAACAAGAGTGCACACACTGAAATGTCTCGCCTTCAATACTAATCATTGATATTTTGTTGATAGTCCTCAGTATAAAGCTAAGCTTTAATACAACTGTCACATAAACTTAACATTAACCAAGATAACTAAACAAAGACCAATGAACCTTGAAAATGAGGTCAAGGTCAGATGAACCATGCCAGGCAGACATGTACAGCTAACAATGCTTCTATACAACATATATAGTTGACCTATTACTTATAGTTTAAGAAAAATAGACCAAAACACAAAAACTTAACACTGTGCAATGAACCGTGAAAATGAGGTCACAGTCAAAAAAAACTGCGCGAGTGACATAAAGATCATAAAATATTTCCATACACCAAATATAGATGACCTATGACATATAGTATTAGATAAAAAGACCAAAACTCAAAAACTTAACTTTGACCACTGAACCATGAAAATGAGGTCAAGATCACATGACATCTGCCCGCTAGATAGGTACACCTTACAATCATTCCATACAAGAAATATAGTAGACCTATTGCATGTAGTATGAGAAAAACAGACCAAAACACAAAAATTTAACTATAACCACTGAACCATGAAAATGAGGTCAAGGTCAGATGACACCTGCCAGTTTGACATGTACACCTTACAGTCCTTCCATACACCGAATATACTAGCCCTATTGCATGTAGTATCTGAGATATGGACTTGACCACCAAAACTTAACCTTGTTCACTGATCCATGAAATGAGGTCGAGGTCAAGTGAAAACTGTCTGACAGACATGAGGACCTTTCAAGGTACGCACATATCAAATATAGTTATCCTATTACTTATAATAAGAAAGAATTCAACATTACAAAAAATCTAAACTTTTTTTTCAAGTGGTCACTGAACCATGAAAATGAGGTCAAGGACATTGGACATGTGACTGACGGAAACTTCGTAACATGAGGCATCTATATACAAAGTATGAAGCATCCAGGTCTTCCACCTTCTAAAATATAAAGCTTTTAAGAAGTTAGCTAACACCGCCGCCGCCGCCGTAGCCGCCGTAGCCGCCGTAGCCGCCGTAGCCGCCGCCGGATCACTATCCCTATGTCGAGCTTTCGGCAACAAAAGTTGCAGGCTCGACAAAAATGAAGAGGAAAGCGTTTTAGCTGGGTATTAGGTGAGAGGGTTAGCTAGCTATAAAACCAGATTTAATCCACCATTTTCTACATAAGAAAATACCTGGATCAAGTTTGAAATATAACAGTTGTTATCAATTCGTTTGGCGTGTTTGAGATTTTAATTTTGCCATTTAATTAGTGATCTAGCTACTTTCCTTTTGGTATTTTAGTGAATTTTCTTTATATCAATATGATTCATCAGGAACTATCATTTTTCGTCTGGATTTTTTGTATCGCATATAACTTCAGAGATGATTTTACCATGTACAGTACGTTTAGGAATAAAGAAATATTCCAAACATCAAACGCTTCAAACTTTTATTAATATTGACATTCATTTAAAGTCCTACCGTTTCATGTGTGACGTGGTATTGGTTTTGTAAAAAGTACAATCCCTTTAATTTCGACCCACTTGTTGCTTAATCGAGTATTTCATCTCGTATAATCTTTGAAAGCTGTGCCTTTGAAACCATGTAATTTTTAATGGATTTAAATGCATATTCTATGGTTCGTCATGCTGTTTCACATGGAATGAAAATGATGACTAAACATTATAAATTCGCTAGGTAAACTTAATTTGGGACATTAAAACCTACGTCTGATTAAGAACAAGGCGTAAAAAATAAAAGGCATTTCCCAAAATAACAAATTATTCGAATATTAAATGACGAAATGGGAGACAGAAATAGAATTGAGTTTAATTTAAATATTTCTATATCTTTTCAAAATAGACACACAGTTTCAAAATAAAAATGCTACTTAATTTTCCTTTTGACAAAAAAGTGATGCGTATTTATTTCGCATGAAAAAAACTATCCTTACAGACCAATGTACAAAATGTGAAAATAATACATGAAATTAAATTACTAATTACGACTATTAGACACCTCAAATAATCAATAAACTATCGGTAGGTGTTGTCTTTTATGCCATGGACAGTGATATATTTCATGTGTGTGTTTCTACCATCAAACTCTTAAGTTCCGGACAGTGTGTCTAATTTGATTGACAGAAAGGCTGCAGACATAATTTGTACAAACATTGACAAGAAACGCAATTTAACTTTCAATGGATTACTAAGAAAACTTGACTGTCAGAAGATGCATCAAACAATTAACCATACTTGATCTCTTAATTTAATTAGTCCAAACGGAAATTGGGTTTCTGGTAATTCTTGTTAGCGACAGAAAAGGATTACGATCAGCAGGGCGCTTTCATTAATATTACAAACGATATGTTGTTAAAACATTTGATAACAAGGCTTTTACAATTAGATAACAAAGTTAAAATATTTTTAAGCACAAAAGACGTGCCATATTAAATTTCTTCCTTAATGAGATCGTAACGTCTGACATATTTTTTTTCTTCAAAATGCCTATTAATGTTTCAGTTAAATAAGATTAAAAATGTGTTTCCTCTTCATTTTTACCTTATATTTTGATTTTTGTTAACTTTGCTACAAAAGCGAATGCGTTCATCATGTCCGTGAGCAAATATCTCGGACATCCAATTATTAATTTAAAATGCTAAGATATAGATCTTCGTCGCTTTTAGGGATCATAGATTTATTCTTACGAGGAAGCTCTGAGTATGCTCGGAGGTTGTTCGGAGCTTTTTAAGTAGGCTCTTCTCTGTAGTTTATGTGAAAATAATTATCATGATCCATTAAGATGTCAATCAAATCTATACTACTTGTATAATAAGGAAAATAAACTCATCATAGATATCTGGGCTAAATTTTCTATATACGCCAGACGCGCGTTTCGTCTACAAAAGACTCATCAGTGACGCTCGAATCCAAATAAGTTAAAAAGGCCAAATAAAGTACGAAGTTGAAGAGCATTGAGGACCAAAATTCCTAAAAGTTGCGCATTACAGAGGAAGCTCAATTAACGCCTGTGTAAACTACTGATCTATTGAAATACATTGTGCAAGAAATTTTACAAATTATAGAATAGATAAGAAATTCTTCAACAGTACTGTGTAATGTTTGGAAAGAAATATCCAGTCTCCACAAAAAAGTGAAAGTCATTTAACAAAAAATATACAATTATTATATTTAATAATCGTTTCTTTTTTTAAGATAAAAAAAAATTCTCAAATTTTATGAATAGATGATATGATTTAAATATAGTTTATATTATATAATATGCTACATAAAAGTTATCAAGACACAAACAACAGTCAGGGGGCTATACCAAACAAGTTTTTTTTTTAGTTACTTACATTAATAGGTATATTTCGGTTTTTTTTTAAATTATTTGATATAATCTCAATTGTTATTTTAAATGTCAAAAGTCGACTAAATGTAGTCTTTAAGAATTTTTATATCATTTCATCAAGTAAAATTAAGAATTTATCCAACTTCAGATGAGTATAGAGGGGTAACAATAAAAATAATGACAAAAATATTACTTTCATAAATGATCTTATACATCTTTGAAAAACTAAGTATACTTACAACTATTTAAGGAACATATATAACTGTTTTTGACATAATATAAATTATATTTTAATCATATCACCTTTTTATAAAATTGGAGAATTTTTTATCATTTAAAAAAAGAATGCCTATTTTGAAAATATAATAATTATATATTTTTTTTAAATGACTTTCACTTTTTGTGGAGACTTGAGATTTCTTTCCAAGCAATATACAGTACTGTTGAAGAATTTCTAATCTATTCTATAGTTTTGTTAAATTTCAGGCAAAATGAATTTGTCTAATGAATGGATTAGATGTTTATTGAGCTTCCTCTTTAATGCTCTACTTTCCTTATTAAAGAAGTGGTGTATATTTGATTGACATCTTAATGGATCATTATAATTATTTTCACATAAACTGCAGAGAAGAGCCGTCTGAAAAGCTCCAAGCATTTTCCGAGCATGCTCGGAGCTTCCTCGTAAGAATAAATCTATGATCCCTTATAAGCTTTGGAGCGTTTAGATAGCTATCAAAGGTACCAGGATTATAATTTAGTACGTCAGACGCGCGTCTTGTCTACACAAGACTCATCAGTGACGCCCATATCAAAATAGTTATTAAGCCAAACAAATACAAAGTTGAAGTTCGAATTATTAGCTCGAATATTACAAAAGGTACTCTAATATGTCGAAATGAGCACACTAGAATTTGTACCATTGAAGTCAACTATTTAAAAATGTAAACGCTTCTTTTTGGAACCATTGGCTATCTATTATCTGAATAACTGACTTCCGAGCCGGGGTCTTTATGTCATCTATTAGTGATTGTCCGAGTTTTGTTCACGCATCGTTGTCAATATAATGGAATTTGACGCGACTGTCATAAATGTGAGAGGTTTAGCTAGCTATAAAACCACGTTCAATCCACCGTTTTCTACATTTGAAAATGTCTGTACCAAGTCAAGAATATGATAGTTGTTATCCATTCGTTTGATTTGTTTTATTATTTGATTGGGGACTTTCCGTTTTCATTTTTCTTCGGATTTCAGTATTTTTGTGATTTTACTATTTACTATTATAGTATGTAGAGGGCTAATTTTTGGGACCATTAAATATATATTATCTGGTTAAATGAATTTTGAGCTGGGGTCATTATGTCAACCCTTATTGAGAATCTCAGTTTTGTTAACGCATTGTTGTCAATATAATGAATTTGATACGACTTTCATACAAGTGAAAGGATTAACTAGCTATAAAACTAGGTTCGATCCACCTACCAAGTCAGGAATATGACAGTTGTTATCCATTAGTGTTTTGTGTTTGTGCTTTTGCAATTTGTTAGAGACTTTTCGTTTTGAATTTTCCTCGCAGTTCAGTATTTTTGTGACCTTACTTTTTTGATGGTACTCACATGAAAATACAGATTTTGTGTTTAATGTTTAAATTTGCTGTTACAAAAGTTTTAATATTATTTAAAATAAGGAATGTATCACTCTGATCCAAAGCTCTCATTCCTCGCTCGGCTTTGGCTTATACTTTTTGTCCTTTTTTGTTTACAGCTTTCAATAAGCTTTGGATTTTCAAATATTTTGGCCTCAACCATAATAGAGGAGACATTGATTGTCGAAAAGCTCCTCATCTAGTGCAGAACATTTTGTATCGTTTATGTTATTGCTAGTTTTTCCATTTTCATTTATATACTTTTTTTTCATTAAGAAAAATGAATTTGTAATAAGCTGGAAGATATTTGTAGGTCTTAGCTCAAATAGGCTAATGATTGTAATAGATTGCTCATGTCAGTGTTTCTAGGGCAACTATATTTGGTATAAAATTTCAGTTATGTTTGTATGTCAATCTCTGGTTCTCATGGTAAATCAATCATAGTTGAGCTTTACTGGTCATAATATCTTCATGTAAAAGCCTCATGATCAGACATAATCAACTAACCTGGCAATACATTTACTTATATTTTTTTTAAATCTTAAGATAAACTGAGTAATATGTTGGTCTATGACATAAAAAGATCAGAATTCCATCAACTGCTATACTCAACCAATGTCAATTAACTTGATTACATATTTGATTATATGTTCTGACAATGGTCAGCTCTAAAGCAAACTTGAACAGATTAAATGCCAAGAATGTGTACTCCAAAATCTGTTTCAGATTTCTGAATCACAGCATGGTTATATACCTATATCATGGTAAGTTGTTCCTGTATTATAAGGGAGACAACCTGATTATGCTTCTTATCTTTTTAAGGTAACTAACAGGATTGTCATGGACATTTGATTTAATGTTCCTTTATTTTTTTTTATTTAAAATATCAGGCTTACATGTTTTTCGTTTTTCAATCTACAAATTCTGGGATTTTTTTTCCCATTGTAAGTTAGTAGGGGTTCTATATGAAGACTATACTTGTGACAATTCAATATTATTGACTTCAGTTTATATTATTTGGCTTAAAAAAAAAATCCAATGAATTTTTACTATTTATTGTTATCGGTTTAATAAGGTTAACAACCCAAAATGAACATTGAAAATACATTTCATTGGATTAAATGTCATAAAAAAATATTTTATAAAATCAAAGTTTAAAAAGATTTCCAGTGACTATGGCACAAACTTGATGACAAAGAAACTATAATTCAAAAAGTATTTTTTTGTTAACATTCAAAATATTAATTCAAAAAGTTGTTTTACACAAGACTTTTGTCAGAATCAGTACACTTTAAAAAAATATATAATCTTCTTGCTACCATCGATACAGATACATTCAAAAAGATGTTCTGACATGTGGAGATTATTAATTGTGTATATTTCATACTATTCTAATTATGTAAATGATAAATAGATATAGAAAATACAATAGGTACATACACACAAAATGAGTGGACAAATTTTAATAGTGTTAAGCTTATTTTCATCATGAACACTTTTCCAGTAAGTGTATAATTAGAAAAAAAACATGGTACTTCATATTCAAGAAAACTTTCTGAGTTACAGCTCTTTGGTCATAATTAAATGCTCGTCAGTAGATAAAAGTAGAAAACAAATGGATCTGTGTTTACCATGTAAATAAACTTGTGACTTGAGATATGTCACAACTGCATGTAATTTTGATGACTTATCTTTAATATTCTAATACAACAACATAATAAATATCATCATTTAAACTAACCTATCCGCAAACTTTAACATCTAAACAAAACAAAAGTTTTAAAGTCAATGAACAATGCCTTAGAAGGCAGGGTCAAATTATGTAAATGAAAAAGAGATGTTCCCATCCTTATAAAATTGCATTCTAAATACCATTGACATTTCTATTTATAGTGGTTGTCCTTAAACTATCAGATCTACTCACTAAGTAAAAACATAAGCATTATGAACAGCACACTACAACTATTATGTAAAATAAAAACAGGAAACTACATCAATCTCCAACGCATCCATACAAAAACTTATCATTAAAAAAACAAATAAATAAAACATTTGTTGCCTTCATGTATTTGCATATTGCCTGAATTTTAAAACAATGTACTATTAAAACACTGACACAAAACCACATTTTTTTTATCCATAGGTAGTAACTCATCAAATTACTAGAATACTGGATAGTAGTACCTAGATGAATAATACAATTAAAACGTATATGTCAAAAACACACGAAGTGCATGGGAGAAAATTTTTTTTTACCCCAACCAATCTTAATATAAATTTTAATTTTACTTATTAAACTCACAAAATTCTAAAGAAAATGCAACCGCACACATAAAAATAATTTGAGCGCCTTCCATACCAATAATTTTTTGGAAGAAACATATGATTAAATAGTAGATTTTTTTTAAAATTCAATTGCTCATATTTAATAATTAAATTTAGTTAAAAAAAAAAGTTTGTCACAGTAAATTTATACAAATCGCTATTGAAAATCAAAAAATATATACATTTATTAATCTAATTAAAATTATTTAATCCTATTTTCCTGTTTAAATGGGTCAACAAGTGTAATAATACTTCAATAAATAAGAAGTGTAGCTGCCTTATTGGAATTTTTCCAATTATAAATATAAAAATTCTACGTGATCATGAGTGATTGAAAAGAATACATTTATCAAAATACACCACATAAACCATGATTTAATACACATTTTTGTTTGCCTTATGGTCATGGACATGAAGGAAGTTTGCATAATTTAACAAAACATAATTATTTCGGCAATGTGAAAGTGATTGTATGACATCAAAAGTTAAAGTTTTGCAAACTCTCTAAACAAGACTCGCTGATTTTCATATAGTGATAATGTCTATACGATCCTAGTTATGATCAAATGTAATCGATCATCTCCTTTGCACTAAAAACATTGTGGCAGGACATCTGATTTTATACCTGAGATTCATTAAACCCTTCATTTATGTATGGTAAAAAAAATATTTTGCACTTTAAAATTTTGGTTCATCATCCATGTATCTAGAAAATGAAAGAAGAATTGCTGCCAATTGTGAGTAAAACATTGTATTTTCTACTATCAATTATGTAACAACAGATATGCTAGCAAACAATAAACTTTTCCTTCAATGACATATTTTGTATGATGTTCCATTGTCCAGAAATCACACTTAAGGTGGTATGGGTTTCTTTTGCCACCTTGGATTGTAAAAAACAGAGAACCTAAGGTCCAGATTTTCGCTAAAATTAATTTGGCTCGTTTAATTTTCATAAAATTTTGACAAAGTATTCACTTTGACTCTTTGACAAAAATATAAAAAAATTTAAAAATTTGAACCAACCGTTTTATCTGAAAAATTAAACTGGTTATATAGCAGTTTGACAAACACTTATTTTGATCATTGAGAAGCTTAATATTCCGTTAAAAACACAACGTAATTAAAACGTTTAGCTGATTTTACAGAGTTATCTCCCTTTAGTGTTAGGTATCAAAATTTGATGCAGGAATGCAGATTACTAATGTGAATTTTCATTTAAAAGAACAAATGTAAATGATTATAACTTTTAAATATTAATATTGGTAAATGTGTTGATTATTTTTACTTGATTTTTACTTTCTTACAATTGACAGTTTAAGGGGGGGAGGTAACTCTAAAATAGTGCATTTTTTGAAGGACTCTACATGGAATTTTGCAATTTTGTATTCTAGCCAGAATAAAAGTTTGGTGACCCTATCTTTTCTTTTAATTATGAAAGAATTTACTAAAAGCTATCTTCTTGTACTTTATTTTACAATTTTATCATTTAGTTTAGCTTTTAATCACAAAATGATGTTTTTTCCTGTATAATACATACAAAATATGTCATTTTGTCACAACCTGTAGCTTGAGAAAATGCAATGTGACCTATTATTTTTATTATATTTTTGAACATACATCAATAAAAACTATATTTGACAAAGGATGAACAAATTCCATCATTTTTGATCAGACACCCTTATCACTTTAATGTCATATTCTTGTTGAAATTTCACAAATTTTGAAAATCAGTTTTATTTTAAAATCATTTGAGGACAATAAAGGTCAACAATCTGTATTTTTCTCTTTCCCATTTTATTTCATCATTGATTGTTAAAAAGTTCCTGCAGTCTTTAATGGATATTTTAACATGAACAACTTAGGCAATCCAACTGTCTTATGAATACTAATTATATATATAATGTCAACATTAATTAATTTAAATAACAAGTATTATTATGCTTCATCTACTAATATAAAACTGTCCTTCATTCCTATTTTCATATAAAAAGTTAATAACCAGTTATGTATGTAAAAAATATATTCTCCATGAAGTTTATTTTCATACCATGCAAGTTTCATTCTACCAAAACATATATGAAAACTATTAAACATGTGAAAAGAAAAGTTGTTATCTAATGTCATAAATGTGAAACTACTCTGTCTTAACCTGACTAGATCTTGTGTAGTAATGAGAAGGTGTAGTAAACACTGCATTCTTTGAACGTTCATTCTGTAGAATCAGACCCAGTCCAATAGCAGGTATGAGAACTGGAGTCATGAACAGGAGGATCCAGTACATCTGTGATACCTCTATAGCATGGTCAACAAAGCAGGCAGCCAGGAGACTGAGGATTCCAAGTCCTGCTGCCTAAAAGAAAAAAGTTGTATGCTAGAAAAACATTACTGAACTTACAAAAGTACTATGTCTTAAAATGAGGACAAATGATTTCTGAAACTATTGAGCAATACTATAAAGACTTATATTGTATGTAATAACAAGACATAAAAGATGCAGTTTTCAAATATTCATTTCGTATGATCAGACCAAGTCCATTGCTACAAAAATGTAGTTGCAGTAGTTGGATAACTGAAAACAAACTAATAACGTACATCTACAGCTATTTCAACAAAATATACAACCAGGAGGCTAATAACTACAAGACCTGAGGTCTGAAAACAGAACTGGTTCTTGTTTGTTAAGTAAGCCATTACAGTTTGGTTAAGTGCCATCTTAAAACTTGTATCCATGTAAAGATGTCCCTTTTCATTTCATGCAATGGGTAAGATAAATTTCTAGGCTGAAACTAGAACAGATGTCAGTATTATCAGTGCATATGGGCAACATAATTGCCTGCTTATGAAGAGTGCACATGGTGAAATGTTTGTGCTACTGACTATGATTCAATGTGTGATTACTCTTGGGAAATCAAATTCTTACACAATTTTCTACGTCTACAAAAAAAAACTATTATTGCAGACTATGTGGTATGGGCTTTTGCTGATTGTTGAAGGCAGTACCGTGACCTTTAGTTATTAATTTTTGTGTCATTTGGTCTCTTGTAAAGAATTGTCTCATTGGCAATCCTACATCTTCTTAATAATAATTTATATATTATCAATGATTCATTAAAGTGAGATCAAATAAGTCCTGCGAGAAATACATGCACAACTTTATACAATTACTCTTTTCATTTTTGTATATATCTCTATAACTTCAATAAACTTACTGCCAGATGGGAGATGAAGAGAGCCTTTCTGTCATCATCCCGTAGAAAACTTGGTGCATACCAGATAAGAAATATGGCAGAGAAATCAGATGCACACAACACACGAACAAAGTGCTGGTGTATGAACTGTGGTGTAGTATTCTGAAATCAAAGATAAAATATAAATATTATGTTTTTAAAAAACATTTTTCTGTAGAAAATAACGCTTTTGGGTTTTTGAAATGCAAATGTCATTTTATCAATAGCTGAGTGCAAACCATCTTCATATAATAATTCTATATTCAATTTAACTTTTAATTTCCTATGGTTTATATTTGACGTTATAATCTTAAATAGTTACATTCTCACCCTTGAATATTTAGATTTATTAGGTTATAAACATTTGACTGTAAAGTCTTTATATATATACACCAAAAACTGATAAACACCAATTTCTCTCTCCGAAAAGTTGTTACCCAAAACACTGCTCCCGGAGCATTCCGTCCAGCCAAGCCATCAGGTTAAAACGGATTTGTTCATCAGAATCAAAATTAAACCATTATTTGGGGCAACTCAGACAGCAACTTAACTCCAGAGGTTATAAGAACAAAAATATTCAGAAGCTTTCAGTAAACAAACCTACTTTAATACAAAGAAAAGACGGCCCAGACAAATAAAATCTCATTTGTTGTTAGCTTCCATCCTGACCTGACAAATCTTTTATTCCATTATCGTAATCATCTTGATCTACGAATCACCAAAGGCCATCCCTACATATAGGATACAACGTCTGTTAAGAAAATATTTTGTACACATGTTGATAATTTTGTATTGGTCGAACTTTTTTGAATGAACCCTGCTCTTCAAGTATAAAGACACAGATATCATGATTTCAAAAACTTTCAACATCGATTTCAATCAAATGCTTTGATTCTCTAAATGCAAGTGTTCATACCAAACAGACTTAACCTTATACAGGGAAGATAAAACTCAAGGATTCCAGTAAAAAAAGTTTTGAGCCGGAAATACAAATATAAGATTTTTGGTAGGAACAAACTTATAGGGTCGGTCGGTAATAGGCAAACAAACAATATTTTAATTTAAGCCTCAAACAGTCAAATGTTGTAAATATCAAACATAATTTTCAGAAGAAATATAATACATGGTAATATAGAGAGAATATATTCTGACAGTTGTACTAGTAAATTATACAATTTACTTAAAATATGGTGCAGCATTTTCTTCTTCATTCTTTCTTTTCAATTTAGAATAAAGCCATACTGCATCTATGTCTATCCCTCTATAAAGAAGGAGAACAGCATGGGATTGTTTACTTTGTAGATTAATTTTGAGCTAAGAAAGATAACCCAATCATTATTTTTCAAAAGAAAACCAAGAATGATGGTTACAAGTTGATATGACCATAAGTTTGTAAAGAAAAAACAAGAAGTTTTGTAGAAAATAGTAAATTATTATATAAAGTCACATACCATAAAAAACATGACTGAGTTTGGGAATGCCAGACCTTGTAGACCTTCTACAAAGAAAACCAGAAAATACACTCTTAACAGGATACTGACAAAGCCCTTCTGTTCTCTACGTCCAACAGCTGGTGGTGGGGTGTGCATCTGGTAAACGTTATAGATCCAAATACTGATAAAAAATGGCAGGAAAAACCACAAGTTCTGAAAATAAGATAAAGCATACATGTATAAACAAATATAATTAGCTGATTTTTATAAAGTTATTACTGGTATCTGGGTATGTTTTGCAATTTGCCATTCAGAATCTGTAGCATTCTGAGAAAGTTTTCAAAATCATACAAATTTATACATCCTTTTATAGCTGACTAAGCAGTATGAGTTTTACTTAGCAGAAAATAATAAATCCTTTATCTATATACATCATATAGTAAATATAAAATAAAATATGAAACTTTAAAGAAAATAACTTAATAACAAGGAAAAGATTTACTAAATTAAAGGTAAGTGACCATTTTGTGGAAATTGAAAGGGGTAAATACAAAAATAGTATTCAATAAACAGTAACAAATTGCTGAAGGTTTACGGTGACCTATAAATGTGTCATTAGGTCTACAAGGAGGAGTTGTCTCATTATACATATTATATTGGCAACCAATATTAATCTTCTTACTTTTAATAATAACCTACACAATTAACAATGAAATTACCCAATATCCAAAATATTCTGAAATGAAAAAGTTTATTCTCAACCTTTATCCCTTCAAATTCTCTTAAAAAACATAGTTTCCAGAAATATAAATATTACAACAGATTTAAAGTCATATGAAACGAGTAAGTGGTGAAAAAAAATGTTTATTCAATTCTTTTACCAATGCATGTATATACAATGTATCATAAACTTAGTCCTCTGTGCATGATTTTCTCATTTTTTACGCAAAAATAACGTATAATCATCATTTTTTCTCTCTGTCTGTTATAATTTAACAAATATGGCTGCTCATTTATAAATGCTGTGTTTTGAAGCCAAAGTTTACCGATTGTCACCTTATAGTAAACAAATAACAAAAAGCATGGGTATTGAGCACGTGTTTAACAAGTACAATCAGAGAATTGTTTATTTTAATGACAGATCAATGCTTATTGCGACCACCAGATTTTTACGAGGAGGGTTACGCTCCAGTCACTATGCATACGAAAAATATGTCGGCGAATTGCTTAATGGAAGAAAGCAATTAAAAATAATTAAACTTCTTCTAAATGTGGACAAATTAAAGAATTTTCCTCAGAAAAAAGTATATGTACATAAGTTGTATAACAAAAACTATCCATTTAGTTATAAAAAAACATATGCATTTTTTTTTTAATTTGAGGTTTCTTATGACTTTAAAATCTGTATTATTTCATCAAAATAAAGACATATAAATAACTCGTTTTTACAGAAAATATCAGGCAAATCGTATGATAATGAATGTAATGAATGGGTTTGTAAGCCTAAATAGGTTGTTTTATTCCACAATTTTCTTTTTTGATTAGATAAAACACATGCATTTTTGTCATTTCACTTTATACAATATTGTTATTTTCTGTTGTAATATCATTTCAACCATGTAAACTGATGCAGATTACACAAGAGACACAATATAAGGATCATTCATTATGTGTGTAAAATATCTCTCATTAATATCTGTTTCAATATTTCATCATTGTGACACTTATTTATCCAGCCAGTTTAATAAATATCCACTTGTAGCAACATAATCATTTGATATTGCTCTGACAGTCATACTTGAATTTTCCCATTATATGAACTTCATTTCCGTGTCAAACATGTCATACTGTTGAATAATTCTTACTCTGTTACAAAAATAAAATGTATGTTATTGAAATGTTAAATTTACACACACACAATGCTTCATTCAGAAATAGTGTGACATGAATGTACATATACTTACACCATGACCAAAGACCTTGTTTTTGTAGACTTGTCCATAAATCATAATCATCAACATAGGAGCTGTGCCCTGTATAAACATAAAACTATCACATTTATAATGATGCTTGTTTGGCAGTAACAATGTGTTTAGCATAGTTATACAATGTAATGACATTAATAAAGTGTGTGTAAAAATGTCCTGTACCAAGTCAGGAATATGGCCTTTGTTATATTATTGTTCGTTTCTGTGTGTGCTACATTTTAAAGTTGCGTCGTTTGTTTTCTCTTATTTTTTAGTGTAAATTCACATAGCGATAAGACGTGTCACCGTACTTGTCTATCCCAAATTCATGTATTTGGTTTTGATGTTATATTTGTTATTCTCGTGGGATTTTGTCTGATGCTTGGTCCGTTTCTGTGTGTGTTACATTTTAGTGTTGTGTCGTTGTTCTCCTGTTATATTTAATGCGTTTCCCTCGGTTTTAGTTTGTTACCCCGATTTTGTTTTTTGTCTATGGATTTATGAGTTTTGAACAGCGGTATACTACTGTTGCCTTTATTTAATGTACATTTTGTAGTTATACAATGTATGACAATGACAATATGTGTAGTGTAGTTTATAAAATGTAATGACATTGATAATGTGTAAATATTTTAGTGATTTATTATTTATTATACCTTTTAAGTGAAGTCATACAATGTGATGACAATGTGTTAAATGTAGTTATTCAATGTTAGACAATGACACTGTGTGTATACAGTTTTATAATGTTTATGACATAGACAGTGTGTGTTGATCTTTAATGCCATTTACAATGCCTTTAGTTTAAATGTCATTTATGTGACGTGTAGAACAAACAAAAACATGATGTATAATGGCATCCTACTGATTATCTTTATTGTGTTATTGTTACATTTTAGTACATGTATCATGGTTTTAATTGCAAATAAAAATTTCCATGCTATTCATATATATGTTTATTTTTATGTTTTATCATATCTTACGAGAGTTCTTGACCACAGGATGGACCCCTTGACTGTCTCGTCACGTGTATCCCTGGTTAGATACATAAACATTGTCATGGCTAATTGACTGGCACCTGTACATCTGACGAAGAAGATCATTAATCCATCTGTTTTTCCAGAAACCTATAATTCAAAACATTTTTATTTTCATTATTTAAGTGCATTTATTAAGCGACTGAATTTCTATGCATTTTTACCTTAAGTAATACATTAGTGTTTCCTACAGGTGGTTTTGGCGTGTAATGGCGCCCTGCCGCGATTTCTCGACGCCCTGCCCTTTTTGGGGAAAAAATTTGGCGCCCTGCCCTAGTTTTGTCGAAATTCCTGACGCCATGCCTTTACGGTACTGAAAGACATATTTTATGAATACCGCTCGAGTTATTTCCCTTCAAACGTAAACAAAAGTTCACTAGGACGCCATTTTGTAATCGATTTCGTAATCAGCTGATTAGCAAACTGCAATAGACTGAATAGTGAATACAGATACTAATCACGCGTCCTGATTGTACCCCCCAAGTCCCAGAAACATCGTTTTGCCTAGAAGATTAATGATATGACATTGTTTTGACAAGAAACTAAACCGGAAAACGATTTCAAAACATCGATTGCTTAGATCAATATTTTTGACAGCTGATAGATTTCTAATTTACATAATATACATTGTTTGCATGGTTGAACAAGCCAATGAACGGCGATCATGAGACATTTGTCAAAGTGAAAAGTAAAAATTCTTTGCAAACTATTTTTAAATACAAATGCTTGACTGTAGATCTACCTTAAATGAAATGAATAAAAATCCAAACTAAATTATTAAAAGCAGAATAATCCAGAAAATAAATGAATTCCTTGATGAAATGTTGTCTTTTGTTTACAAACATGTCACATGATCATTTTAGGCGGGAAAAATACTTGGGAAAACACCTAAGTAACAGACAACTATTTCTGGCTATTTATAGACATTTAAAATAAACAGCTGATATGGTAGTGCCATGAAAGTAATAAACTTGGTGTATCTATATTAATTTAATTTGGAAAAGGGTGTAGAGGGGAAGGGGTTAATTTGTAAAGTTATTTTTTTTTTGTAATTTACTAAATTTTGGTTACTAAAAATGACCAGACAAATTCTTTAAGTTAATCATTTTAAATAGTCCATTCATATTTAAAAAAAAAAACCAACCTATCACCCTGATCTTTTTTATGGAACTCTGGCTTTGGCAAACCAACATTTTTTTTCAATGTGGTCCCACATCAAGAATATGATAGACCCAGAAAGAAGTCTGTTACATGTATATATTTTGAACAATAACTATTAAGAGGTCATTAAACTAGTATTTTTTAAATGAATCCATTTTATAGAAATTGCCTGTTTATGTTAAGTAAGTGCCCTAAAATTGTTGTCTATCGCGCTTAATGTGCCCTCTGAGCTAACAATTACCCTGCCCTTTTTAAAAGCTGCAGGAAACACTATACATGTACAAAATCATGATAATGAATATCATTTTTGAAGTGTATAAATTAAATGACCACATAAATTCTGTTTGTGTCATTGGCACATGTTTTCTTTTGTTGACAACCATGTCACATGTGTACTTTTAGCGAGGAAAATACTGGGGGAAACACCTGCATGTATAACAGACAACACTGTCTGGTTATTTATACTTAAAATGCACAGCTGAAATAGGAGTGCCAGGAAAAGTGTTAAACTTAGTATTATACATAATTCCTTATTAACACACCATTTGAATGCATGTAAATAAGTTGGTACAAGTTTACAATGGTATGAATTGACTGTGGTACAAGTTAGCAGTGGTATGAGATTGCATTTATATGAGTTAGTTTTTAGTGGTACAAGTCTGCAATGGTACAATTAATTATAATTTGTTTCTAAGTATCATATTTGTATTTATTCATTACTTTGTACATTGTCATTATACATAAATCAGGCTGCTTTTCGCTTTTTAGTTTGAATATTGTTTTGCATTTGTCATTTTGGGGCCTTACTTAGCTGACTATGCATTTGCAGTATTGGTTTTACTCATTGTTGAAGACGTTTCATTTGATTGTATATCAGTTGAGCCTGCGGTAAAATTATAGTGTCTTTTCAGTGAGTCTCATTGGTGTCTAAGCGTGACGCGGGATTGCAGATTTTTTGTAAGCGTGACACGTGAAAGTCAAATTATTGTGGGCGTGAAAACAGGAAATGAGGTCTTGCGGGACCCAGGAAATGACAAAAAAATGAAAATTGCTTAGGTACATAGTGTAAGCAGGATACGGGAATCTGAAAAACAGTAAGCGGGATCCGGGATCCGAACCCCCCAATGAGACCCCCTTTTCAGGCTTTTGATTTCTGGAACATTGTTTAATATCATTTGCTGAAATTGGATCTGAATACGGATCTCCTGTAGTTGGTGATCGCAATACTGGTATACCAGTATTGTCCACAATACTGGTATAAAAATTTTGTACCAGTATTGTATTCCAGTATTGTACCAGTATTGTGCTTTTTTTAAATAAACAATATAGGTAATTAATCTTTTATCAAAGGTGTCACATATATGCATAATGAAATTAACATATGACATGATAATTTTATTAGGAATAATTGTGTTTAACTGATGATGCCATAGATGGTACACTGTGATTGTCATCAAATAAAGTTTTAAATCTTCTGATGTTTTCTTAACCATTCTGTCTCAGCATTTTAACAAACTCTGTACTTTCTTTTATGTTTTCTTTCAGCTCTCTTTTTCCAAGATTCATGTAGTATATTTTAGTGAATTTTATATCGACATTAATGCTGTTATAAATAGCTTCTGTATCATCAGCATTGGAATTGTCTATTTCTTCTTCAGATGTGATTTCTGCAACCCCTCCCCCTTCCTATATTGGTATTTAGGTATTCAGTCTCTGTGGACTTTCTCTAACGCTTACTAGATTACAAGCTATTTCAGATAGCATTTGTACAGCTCTCTTACTGTCATAATGCTGGTCTAGTATTAGTATTTGTACCAGTAGATATACATGTATCTGCTACTAATTGTATTGTCCATGGTTCTGAATCAACTGCTTCAACCCTTAACATTCATGTAAACAAACTAGTTAATTTGATTATAACAAGATTCCCCTATAAAGCAACTTTTTATAATTAATGAATAATATTGATATCTTTTTTTGTGAAAGATTAATAAGAAAATAAAGACAAACAAATGCATATCATCTTAGTACACAAAAAATGTATACATGTATTAAAATATCTGTCAAAATATAATATGATGGCATACAAGTAAATGCTGAATTGACAGTGTTAGAGTCTAATAATTTGCTTGAATTTATTAAATTATTACTCAGATAATAATAAGCTTTTATTTTATTTTATCTATATTGAATTGAATAAAATATAGAAATATGATAAAATTATTAGCAATTGTTTAAATAATAATGATGACTTTTGAGTTAATTTCAATAATCCTTTGTTTATTTGTGCAAGTATAGTAATGACTTTTAACTGGTTGTTAATTGATTTCACAATTATCCTCTATAATCTTTTTGAGATCATTTAATCTCCCTTTGATCTTCAATATAGTCTAGTCAACAATACAACTACAATACTGGTATATCAGTAATGTACCAGTATTGCTGTTTTTTTATAAAAAGTTACAATACTGGTACAAAATTTTTATACCAGTATTGTGGACAATACTGGTCACCAACTACAGGAGATCCCTGAATACGCTTTTATTACCTGTGTTTTCTTTAAGATTAATGTTAATATGCATTGATTTATTCTTTCAAACCATCTTGAATAATTTGATATCTGACCTGATAGCCAACCACATAATCGGGGAAGATAAACATTCCTAATGCTATCCATGTTGTAAACACAAGGTCGGAGATTTTAGATTTTGACCCTGCAGCTAATCCAACTAGAAGAGCTAATCCTCTAACAACATCAAATATGCAACTATCAGTCATCTTGATAAAGGTAAACAACGCTTTCGTTGTTTTGCTTTTGGAGCGCGACCGGAAGTTAGTTTGAAACAAGCGCTTGAGGAGCGACCTCTTGTGGAATATGGACACTTTTGTCAAGAAGTAGCAGCTTTTAAAAAAGCTTGCCATTTTAAAAATCGCTGATTATTGAGGGGCCTGATGCATAATACTTTAAATAAACTTTATTCTAAAAGGTTTCCAAATCAATGATTATATCATTGAATATTGTTTTAATTATCAGCAACTGAAAAGCAAATTAAATATTATTGTTATCAGTTTATTGTCTTAATTTTGTATGCCATAACCATTTAATGTAAATGTGTTTGTGCTAATAAATATTGTCTATTGTATACACATCATGGATCTTCAATCTGTCGATTATATGTCTTGTTTTTCTATGACTGCTTATGACATTTTACACTAAATCCATTGACTGTTGGATGTTTACTGATTGATTATTTAGTCTAAGATGCATGATTTTTGACGAGCCTGCAACTTTTGTAGCAGAAAGCTCGACATAGGGATAGTGATCCGGTGGCGGCGGCGTTAGCTAACTTTTTAAAAGCTTCATATTTTAGAGGGTGGAAGACCTGGATGTTTCATACTTAGTATATAGATACTTCATGTTACGAAGTTTCTGTCAGTCACATGTCATGGTTCTTGACCTCAACTTCATGGTTCAGTGACTACTTGAAAAAAATAGTTATGTTAAATTCTATCTTATTATAAGTAATAGGATAACGATATTTGGTATGTGTGTATGTTGCAATGTCCCCATGCCCGTCAGACAGTTTTCACTTGACTTCGACCTCATTTCATGGATCAGTGAACAAGGTTAAGTTTTGGTGGTCAAGTCCATATCTCAGATACTATAAGCAATAGGTCTTGTATATTCTTAAACAATAAGCAATATATTTATTGTATGGAAGGACTGTAAGGTGTACATGTCAAACTAGTAGGTGTCATCTGATCTGACCATGTGTAGCAAAGTTACTTGTATCATCATTATATGCGTCAGCAATTTATAATAAGCCCAGTGATTAATATCTATTCATATAGACTTATACTTACATCGAGGATATGTCAGTCAAACAATGGAACAATAATTTATCTACTTACCTCGTGATCTTACAAATGACCAATACATTGTGTTAAGAAACAATAGAACGCGACACACGTTGCTGATGTTAGTAGAGTGTTTGGATATATAAACTGTGTTGTTTTTTTAACGAAGGGTGCGACTTCTCCGACACCACTGCACATTGTCTCTCACATGCATTGTAAAATCATGATCAGGCAACTTAAGACGAATGTAAAACCCAACTAACGGCGAGATTTTCCGACGTTACCGACCAGCAACATGCGTTCTCTCTGCTTCGCCAAGTTAAACAAAAGTCAAACGAAACGGTTCAAGTGTTCGCCGAACTCTAGGTGGCTTTAGTAGAAGAAGCTTATATAGGCCAGCAACGGGATGTCGAACCCGTGGAAAGGCAAATAATCGGTTTCTTTGTGGTTGGTTTTGTTGCTCGACAAACTCAAAATGAAAATAATGCGCGATAATCCAGCTACTCTTGATGTCGCAATTACGTTGGCAATGACAGAACAAAATTAAATGACGCGTTTCGGGCTAAGAACGAAAGGGTCCAACGTTCGTTTAAATAGGGACGATCAAGTAGGGCGCGAGTCATCAACCCATGGAGGTTGACCATTATCGATCGGCCAGACGATGTCATAAATGCGGTAAAATAGGCCACTTTTCAAAGAATTGTAGGAGTAAACTATTTGTTTAAATAGGGGATGTGTATGGCAAGCCGTTCAACTTCTCGTCAAAACTATGTTTAAACCCTTTTTTCGAAAAAAATACACACTGAGAATTAAGAACCTAAAATAACACACTGAGAAATCGAAATTACACACTGAGATTTAAAAAAATAAAAAACACACACTGAGAATTCAAAATTACACACTGAGATTTTAAAAAGGCACACTGAGATGAAATAAATTGAAAAACACACACTGAGAATTGTTAATTAAACACTGAGATTTCAAAAATACGCACTGAGATTAATATGCAAATTACTAATGAATATTCATGAGATGAATAATTCAATAGATTTATATCTTGATCTCAAGAACTCTTGTCATTATAATGAAATGCAATTCCTTCAACCAACATTCGTAAGAAATTTCAAGACTTAACATCGCTCATATTCATAAGTTTGTTGCCTATAATTCAGATCATTACTACCAGTAATTAAACATGTGTCCCTTTTCAAAGTCTTTCAACTGTTTCCCTGATTTCGTTAGTTAATCTTTTATATTTTTGTTACGTTTATATGCTATAATAGACACTTGAGTAAAAATTTCACTGCATTCTTTTGCAGATTGTTCCAATGTTTTCTTATAATTTTAATAAAGTTTTTCACCATTTGGTTATATTTTGTAATAAGAGTAAATGGGTATTTTTCTTGTTCTTGTATTTCTAAAGTTTTTTTTATTAATAATTTGGAACCAAATCGAAGGACTAACGAGTTCTGTCCCCTTGTTGTTTTAAGCTTGTAATAGATTCAGATAAAGTATGCTAATTAGATATGTGCGCATAAATCTCAGTGTGTAATTTTAAATTCTCAGTGTGTAATTTCAAATTCTCAGTGTGTGTTTTCAGTTTATTTATTCCCAGTGTGTCTTTTTGAAATCTCAGTGTGTAATTTTCAATTCTCAGTGTGTAATTTTCAATTCTCAGTGTGCGTTTTTCATTTTTGTAATCTCACTGCGTCTTTATGAAATCTCAGTGTGTAATTTTTAATTCTCAGTGTGTAATTTTCAATTCTCAGTGTGTAATTCTCAATTCTCAGTGTGCGTTTTGAAGTTTTTAAATCTCAGTGTGCTTTGTTGTAATTCTCAGTGTGCAATTTTTTCGAAAAATGGTTTAAACATAGTTTTGACGAGAACGGCTTGTCATAGATGTGTAGAAGGTAAAGTCAGTGACATCAATACAAATGACGTTTCATGTGTAACAAAAGATGGTCAAACAATTGAGTTAATAGATATATCAAATCAGAAAATTGATGTTCCTCAAGATTATCTAGAAGTTGTTAGATCTCTTGTAAATGCAAATGAGGACATATTTGCTGATATGGACAAACATTTAGGGGGAATAACACTGTTAAAATGTTTATTGATACGGGAAAACATCACCCTATTAAATTAAAACCGTATAGAACTCCTATACATAAAAGGCCAATAGTTGATAAAGCAATTGATGAAATGCTGGAAGCAAATATTATAAGAAGGTCAAGATCACCATTGTCATTTCCGATTGTCGTTTTTGATGAAAAGGATGGATCTAAAAGATTTTGTATTGATTTCCGTTTATTGAACCGTATAACGAAAGTTATCCCTTATCCTTTGATAACGATATTTTGTCACAATTAAATAAAGCAAGGTATTTTACAAGTTTGGACTTAAAGAGTGGATACTGGCAAATAATTTATCATGAAAGCTAGTGACAAAGAAAAGACTGCATTCACTTGTCACAGGGGTCTTTTTGAATTTAATGTTATGCCTTTTGGACTTGTAAACACGCCTATTATTTTTAGCCACCTCATGTCAATGCAAGGATTAGACAAATTTTCGGTCGCCTATCTGGACGATATTTTAATCTTTTCTGGAACATTTGAAGACCATTTACGTCACATTCAGACAGATTGAGACAACATAATCTGAAATTAAAATTAAAGAAATGTAGTTTTATTAAAGAAGAAACTAAATATTTAGGTTTTGTTATAACGCGTGTAGGTGTTAGATCAGATCAAGATAAAGTAAAAGCTATTCAAACAATTCCGATATCCAAAACTGTGAAAGAAGTTATAAGGATTTATTGGTATGTGTAGTTACTACAGAAGATTCATTCCGAATTTTTATAAAAAAAAAAAAAGCGGATCCTCTTGTCAATTTAACGAGAAAATATGCGAAATATCATTGGTCAGAGGGTTGTGACGTAGGCTTTAATTACTTAAAGGATAGTTTAACAGTAGTACCTCTACTTGCATATCCAAACTCTAATTTGCCTTATGTCTTGTACACTGATACAAGTGGTACATGTGTTAGTGCATGCTTGACACATAAACTGAAGAAGAAAATGCAGTTGAAAAACCTATTTAATTTCTATAGCATAAATTAAGCGAGACTCAAACTCTGTGGTTAACTGTTGAAAAAGAAGCGTTTATGATTCATTATGCAATCCAGAAATTAGATTTTTATTTACACGGAGCAAATTTTATCATCAAAACGGATCATAAACCTTTGAAATATTTACTAGATTCTCCGATGAAAAACAAAGAGCTACAAATGTGGTCTTTAGGGATATCTGGATACAATTGTAAGATTGAGTACATAGCAGGAGAAACAAACTAGTTTGCAGATCTTTTGTCAAGAACTCCGCAAAGTGATGGCGATAAGGGAATAAGTATTGAAACTGTCGATCCCGATATAAATGATAACACCTATGAAAATAATACAATTAATTCAAATAAATTAAACACGAGAAATGTTTCTACTTGCACTGTAGAACAACCGGATTTACCTAGTAAGGAGACTTTTCAAAATGAAGATTTAAATATGAAGTTCGAACAAGCAAACGTTTTGAACATTGTTAAGATTAAAAGGGAAATTGAATCAGGTACAGCGAGAAGCTCTACACAAAGTCAATTTATGATTATTGAAGATGTTGTTTATTTTCTGTCACAGCCTCATATTGATCCTCTAATCCGATTATATGTTCCAGAACATTTAAGGGAAGATATTGTCGTTCAATATCATGATAATAATGGTCATTTAGGTATTGAAAAAACGTATGACAGTATAAAGCTACGGTATTATTGGCCAGGGTTATACAAGAAGATATATGTTTATGTAACCATGTGTGTTACATGTCAAAATAGAAATTTAAGAAAAGTAAATCTTCATGTTTAAGAAGTAGATATACCACCTTATCCGTTTGCTAAAATAGCATTAGATTTATCAGGACCATATCCAGAAACATTGTCTGGGAATATATATATATCATTGGGTTCATTGATCTTTATTCGGGATTCCCTGAAGTTTTTACAGTAAAAGATAAAAAAAAAAATTTAAAAAAAGCCGAAACAATTGCTCATTTGCTTATCGAGGAAATAATTCCAAGACATTCAGTCCCATAACAAATTTTAATGATAACAGATCTGAAAATGTAAATAAAATTATGAAGAAAACATGTGCAACTCTGAATATAAATCATATTACTACTTCGTTTTACCATCTGCAAAGTAACGGACGAATTGAAAGGTTCCATCGTACTCTCCATGATGTTTTATCTAAACTAATGAAAGACGACACATCAATGTGGGATTTGTTTTTAAATCAAGCTTTTGCCGCTATAAGGTTTAATATAAGTGAGTCTTCTAACTCTCACCGTTCTATTTGTTATACACTCGAGATGCCGTTCTTCCCATTGATAACATAATGAAACCTAATAGGAAATATATTGTCGAAGACTTGCATCAAATAATGCAAAATCAACAACATAAAGCATTCGTGCTGGTACATAGGTCCATAAAACAAGTTCAAAAGCGCCAGTTAAAATATATAAATTAAGACTGTGTAAAATGAAGGTTTTAAGATAGGGGATTCCGTTTATTGTAAAAATTACTTGAAGAAAAATAAATTAGATATTCGATGGACACCGTATTTCCGTATTGTTGACCAAACCTCGCCAGTATCATTCATGATCAAGGTTTAATTGACTGGAGTTGTACGAAAAGCACATGCCGAACATCTGCGAATAGCTAAAATCGATGAGTGGGTAATCCTAAAATAAGGGTAAACAGTTAAGAAAAGCTGCGTATGTTGCATCTCCTGATGTCAGTAGTTCAGACATGGAGGTTGACACTGACTTGGATTCTGATTTTAATAAAACCTCTTGCTACTCTTGCAAAGAAATATCGAAAAGAACGAACAAATAGTTCTGATGAAGAATCAATTTCTCTTATGGAGTAAACCCTTAAAAGAAAAAGAAAGAAAGGAAAATTATGACAGTGATTCAGAGGAATCAATGTCTGTAAAGGAGATTATCGAGACAAAATTGAAAACGAGAAAAGTTAGGCGAACATTGCCGTCACATACAGGTAAAGATAAAATTGTTAAAGTAAAAGAATTGTTGGCGTCAATTTCTAACATGTTGTAAGGCTTCACAATGACGCAACGTTGTATATTGCTACTACCACGAGAATAGTGTTAAGTAAACATTTAAAACGGGAAAACTTTCTTAGAAATACTGAAATAAATATGTCAACTAATATATGAAAATAAAGATTGTATCTTAAATTTTCACATTATGACAAAAGAAGAATAAAATATATAATGTATGATGTATTGGAAGATACAGATTGTCATGACAAACGTTAACTTAGCGTTGTCCCATGTAACAAACTCAAAACATAAAACTCGGAAAATTCGCTAAATTTTGTCTTCGAAATTTTGCATGAACATTCTATGACGTGATATATTTCAGTAATGGTTTGCATGGCTGCCTCCATCTAAAATTTGCATATATATTTTGGAAAGAATATAATGAACAGAATGTCCCACGGGATCATTTGTTTTGAAACTTGAAACATTTCAGTTGAAAAATTAAAATTTTAACAAATAATTTATCAAATTGTATGCACTATCGTTTAGTACTAAGTACAAGCATAAAAAATCCTAATTATCAAATAAATTGAGTTACTTATTCAATTCAAAACAATAGGTTTGCAATGTCTTGCGGAAATGTCCGAAGTAAACTTTCATGCCTTCACAAAACTTATAAGGCTAATAACCGGGGAGTTAATTTTGTGTAGATTATTTTTCGGCTTTGAAAACTATACCAATAAAAAGTACTTTAAAACTTATATTTGGAACACCAAATTGTATTAAGATTACAGGTTGTCTATGAAAAATACGGACCAATGAAAATGTCTTGCAAGGTTGTCCGTTAACATGATTTGACGTTGCAACAAGCGTAATATGTCAGGAACAGCATAAACTGCATTCGCAAGTTCATTTCTCAGCCTACTGTAAATGTCCTGCTTTCAACAAAACGAAATTATGCACAAATACAAAGAATACCCACCTATATGACCATCAAATAAAAGTAAGAAAACTTTAAAAGAATCATAATTACATGTATTGTCTTTTTTACCACCACTAGATTAAACTTATATTCGATGTGGTTTGAATATGTGCAAAAATATTCCCCAAACGCCACAAAATTACTGACATTAAAATCTAACATCCTATGTCAATTATAAAATCCTATTGGGTTGGAATCACAGGGCATTTATACTTTTGTGTAATACCTTTCATTTACACAACTAAGAAAGCACAAAAATAGTGCTCTTTCTTATTTTAACGTCATTTTTCTGTTACACCAAGTGGTAGCAATATTTGACGTTGCGTCAATATGTTGATATTGATTGCACGGGATTGTAAATTGTACATAAATAAATGACTTGTTTATTGCTTTTAACGAATTGTATGTTGATTTTAAAAATTTCACTAGAGCTGTTAAAAAAGAATTTTTCAAATTGAGAGACATGTTATGATAAATTCAATAACTGAAGGACCATCACGTCTTGTAACGCAGGCTCAATTTTATTTTTCTTACCTACAAATGCAGCTGAATATGCTATCGTTAGGTCACTTGTCACCAAGCGTGATTTCTCCGAAAAAATTAAGAAAACTGTTAATTAGGATTAATTCAAAATTGCCACCAGGCATAATGCTAAATTATGGGATTACTATCAAATCTTAAGCTGTCACACCGTGTTGGATTATTATCGTATCTTAGTTGTTTTGTCGGTACCATTGATAGATTATAACAGTAATTTTGAGATTTTAAAACCATTTAATTTACCTATTCCGATAAACTTAAATCCGCAAGTGGACAGTACAAAGTCCATGCTAGCGTACTCTACTCTTGAAGCTAAGGCATTAGTTGTAAATGCTAAAAGAACTGTCAGTGAATATATTCTTCTAAATGATGATGAACTAAATAAATGTATTCATCCGATAAGAAATTTTTGTGACATAAGAAGTCCAGTCTATCGAATAAATTTAAGTAAATTTTGTATAGTTGCTCTTTTTAGGAATGATGTAAAATTGATTGAAAATAATTGTCATACCTCCATTAAGCTGGGGTCACACATTCACGATTTTTACTGCCGTCCTTGATAGGACCATTCCCGATTAAAATTCATTAAAAGTCTGATCAAGATCCTATGAATCGTGGATGGAAATTCAAACTTTAATTAAAATTTTTATAAAAAAAATAATCACGACAACAATCAGATGTTGTTCGGGAAGCGTCGATATTCAACCGTTTCCAAGCGAATTTATCCAGATAATCCCGTTCTAAATCCACTTCTAATCCGATTTGTATCTTTCGCCAGGTAAAATTCGACCGAGTCTGTCATGACTGCGTCCCGATTCTACCGAATGTAATCCGACAGAGATCAGATAGTGACAAGACAGTGAACCGACGCTGACGGAAGTTATCCGTTCGAAAACTGTCGGCATACTCGGGATGATCAGGTACTGTCGGAACGTAATCCTATCACGGTCCGCTCTATCGGATTGCAAACGGCTTTGTCTGGTCTCAGTCGTATTGTATTCTGTAATTGTCGGGACTCTGACGTGGGTATCATTGACGAATTTAGAATTAATAACGGGACTGTTTCGGAACGGTTTCGTCAAAAACGGTTCGCAATCGACAAGATCTGGATGCAATCTGGACTCAATCGGCAGAAAAACAGCAATGAAAAATTTCTCCAGATCATTCCCGTTCCACAGGACACCGTCCCGAATACACAGAACATTGTTAGGAATTCGATCCGATACAGCAGAGTCTGTCACGAAATAGGCACGATTGTAATCGACTAGACAAAATCGGTTGAGTTTCCCCGAATGTTACGGGACGCACCTAACTGTCGGGGTGATTTGCCGAACTATTAGGACCCTTCCCGACCAGTAGGAATCTGTTACGAACTAAAACGACTGCGTTCAGACAATAATAGGACATTCCAGATAATTGAGGATACTAATCCGATTTTTTCACTTTTCGTGTCGTATCGCTGTCTGATCTCAAACGGGAGCAATAATCGGCAATGTGTGAACCCCGCATTAATACCGCAGTCCCACTAGGCCACGATCGCACTACGATCTGTGAAAAAACTGCAAATTTTGATGATCGTAGTACGATCGTGTAGATCGTAGTAAGGTCGAATCACGGTCGTGGTGAGGTCTTCAAGATCGTGATGAGCGTGGCCAACTTTGGACATGTTCAAAACAATCGTGGTGCGGTCGTGGAGAATTCAAGTCGTAGTAGAAGCGTAGTGAGAGCGTACTAAGGTCGTAGTAAGATCGCAAAGGTCACTGTGCCATCGTAGCGAGAGCGTAGCGAAAGCGTGATTCTATTCGGAGAGACTGCACTACGATCTCACATCGACGTTATCACGACCTCACTACGACCATCACGTTCTCACCGCGACCGAACTACGCTTCCACTACGACTATACCACGTTTACACCACGCTGTTCAAGACCATAGTACGATTCTAGCACGCCCTTGTTGTCCTCATCACGCTCTTCTTACGACCTGACTACGTTCATACTACGACCATCATTCTCAATTGTCATTTTCACATAAAATATATTAAATCTCTCCAGGTTTAGTTTGTTTGTATGTAATTAGGATTTCTTGTCCATCTTCTCTAACGGCTCAACCATGCTTCTCGTTTTTATATAGATTAGACTGTTGGTTTTCCCGTTTGAATGGTTTTACACTAGTAATTTTTGAGGTCCTTTATATAGCTTGCTGTTCGGTGTGAGCCAAGGTTCCGTGTTGAAGGCCGTACCTTGGCCTATAATGGTTTACTTTTATAAATTGTTACTTGGATGGAGAGGCGTCTCATTGGCACTCATACCACACATTCCTATATCTAATGACACATCTGTGTCATTTCCGCTATCGTTCACTACAATATCGTCATTTGAGCTTTATGGACCAGCAATAGGTTGTAATTTAGGTTCGATTGGTCGGTCCGACATCTCTTGATCGGGATTCGTTACTATCAGAGCTCCCTCTACCTCTACATCAACCCCTGCCACCTCGACCACGTGTTCTAGTAGATTTTGGTGGCATGTCTGTATTGTTTCTACAAATCTTCGTATTAATCAGAGATAGAAGGGATGGAACTATATTAATATGGAACACGATGTTGGCGTTATTGCTGAAAACGTAGTAAGATCGCGGTATGAACGAAGTATATTCGTAGTAAGAACGCGCTATAATCGCAGTAGAAGCGTGGTAAGATCGTGTTGCAACTCGTGGTATAGTCGTAGTGAGAACGTGATGAGCGTAGAAAGATCTTGATAAGCGTAGTGAGGTCGCAGAATAAGCGCGGTGAGAACGTGGTATAGTCGTAACAGGATCGTTGTAGAAGCGTAATGAGGACGTAGTAGCATCGTGAAAACAACAGAAATTTACATTTTCATGACGCTCATACCGCGACCTCACCACGATCTGAATTCATTTTAGATCGCGGTGTGCGTGGTGCGATCGTGGTCTAGTGGGTCTTGGGCTTAAAATAAATGCAATACTACAAAAAATTCTCTGAAACCGATATTATCAAGATGCTTGATTTCTTGATTGACAACATATTTGTAACGTTCGGAGGACGTGTTTTTCAACAGACTGTCGGCATCTCAATGGGAACAAATTGTGCCCCTCTACTTGTCGACTTGTTTCTTTATTATTATGAGGCTGACTTCATGCAGGAACTTCTTAGGAAGAAAAATAAGAAGTTAGCAATATCCTTTAACTCTACTTTCCGCTATATAGATGACGTTCTTTCACTAAACAATTCAAAATTTGGTGACTATGTGGAACGCATCTATTCCATCGAATTGGAGATAAAGGATACTACTGATACAGTTAAGTCGGCTTCATATCTTGACTTACATCTAGAAATTGACAATGAGGGTCGGTTGAAAAGAAAACTTTACGACAAAAGAGATGATTTTGAGATTTCCAATTGTGAACTTTCCATTTCTAAGTAGCAACATTCCAGCAGCACCTGCATACGGGGTATATATCTCCCAATTGATACGATATTCCCGTGCTTGCATTTCCTATCATGAGTTTCTTGATAGAGGGTTACTGCTCACAAGGAAGCTATTAAACCAAGAGTTCCAAATGGTGAAGTTGAAATCATCCCTTCGTAAATTTTACGGACGCCATCACGAGTTGGTTGACCGTTATGGAATAACCGTTTCACAAATGATATCGGATATGTTCCTTACGTCGTAACTACAATCCCCTTCCCTTTTATGAATGTGACCTACCGAATTAGACTATTTACCGGATTTGTAATCACATAAGCAACACGACGGGTGCCACATGTGGAGCTGGATCTGCTTACCCTTCTGGAGTACCTGAGATCACCCCTAGTTTTTAGTGGGGTTCGTGTTGTTTATTCTTTAGTTTTATATGTTGTGTCATGTGTACTATTGTTTTTCTGTTTGTCTTTTTCATTTTTAGCCATGGCGTTGTCAGTTTGTTTTAGATTTATAAGTTTGACTGTCCCTTTGGTATCTTTCGTCCCTCTTTTCCAATGGCGGAATACTTATCTTCGGGAACGTGGATAATTGTTACAGCCAAGCCGTTGCGTATGTCAATTAACTGTGGACCTAACAGTCAGGCCGTAGAAAAATAATGAAACCGCCTATCGATTTATTAACTCTCGATGTCGGTTGCTCAGCTAATAACGATCAGCTTACTTTACTACACTACTATCAAATCGAATCTAAACTAAATATCGATGAATCGTTTGCCAAGTTTATGAAAAATTATAATAAGACATATATATGGAAGTGTTTAACGACCTTGACTGGCTTTTCAGCCCTCGCACGGTCGGCTCGGTGCCGGGAGGCGTTTGGTGAGCTTTATCATATTTTGATGCCGTGGGTCAGGAACAAGTTGTAGAGGACGCCATATGTAGGCCGTCATCTTGGTTTTGGTGAGTTGTTTTTCTTTGTTTACTATTTTGATGTTTCTATTACTTCACAATGGCTGCTTTCAGGGCCAGTTTGGTCAGCTTGGCAGCCCGCTAACCTCGATGATGGAGTACTGGTAGATGAGTCGTGGACGTAGTTCTAAAGATGACAGGAAGCGTTATCAGGACCAAATCCGTGAGGCAGTGAAATGAAGGTCAATCACCCAACATCTAGGATACAGCCCTCGGACGTTAATCGGCATAACACTCCCCATGATACAATGGTTTTGGAGTGCATGTTAACGGGGGTACGCCAACTACTACGTCTACTGTACGGCTTAGATTGGTTTCTGTCATCTTAAGTAGTAAGTCGTAAGTAGTAACTGTAAACCCTCATCGAAGATAGCGGGTAAAGGAGAGCTGGCCCAGCACGTCCGTTCAGCTGTAATGACTGAGACGTGGTAACGATAATACATATGTTAATATGTGGAAACATTTGTACTATATTATCCCGAAAATCAATCACGCCCGCTGTTGCAAGCGTTAAAAGGAATTGAAACTCTTTCAATGGATTCCTTGGTTCAAAAACTTAACGGGGATAATAAGATGCCGGACTTGCAAAAGAGAGAGTCTACATTTCCAATATGGGTCTTTATTGTCCTTACTGTGGCCATATTAATTATTGCCTAATGGGTTGGGACAAATTTAAAACGCTGGTTAGCCAAAACTTTCATTAGGACAAGACAGACTTTGACAAAGCCTGACGAAGAAGTGGCGGGTTTCAAAGATCAATGTATCATAAATAATAAATAACAAATAATTCAAATATTTGGGGATGGGGTGAAAAGTGCTGCAAGTTTTGTATATTTGACATCGATTTTTCATATAATATTATCTGTATTGTTCAATATTTTTTTCCCGAAATTAAGTTAAGAGGGGGTTGGGGTCAGTGAAAAAAATATGTGAATCAAGTTTGTTTATCCTACACTGAACTTTTGTTGTCGTCCCTTATTGTCCTGTGAATTTTTATCCGTGGTCGTCACTGCAGAAAATGCATAGTATGCGAGATTTTAAATGATTTGCACATATTTCTTTTACCTCGAGCTCAAAACAATAATTTATGTCCACAGTTGGTACATGTATTGTGTTTTTTTTTCGAGTAAACGGATCCCTTTTTTTCAAGCAAACCAGTCCCATTTTTTTCTAGTGTAGACTACTTTTTTAGTTACAAACGATCAAATCGATTCTCTCATATTTATAGCAAGTATGAATAGTTGTCAATATTGTCCAATTTATGTGTAATCAGTGTATGTAAAGTGCGGATCCTAAAATATCATTTTTACTGTATATGCCATAAATGTCTAATGTAGAATGATAAATAAACAGACGAACTTTTTTTACTTTCGAAGAAAATGAAGAAAATTAGTTAAAATGTATATGTTCAGAAATACATAATACTAATAAAACAAAGTAAGAGATGCGAGCGGGGTTTTATCGCGCCTAAAGCCATCCAGCTTTGAAATATATACCAAAATAGGTGAATATTTATGACATTTCACGAACAGATCGTGCAGGTGCTTTATAACTAACAGGTAAGATGTTGTTGCAGTACAAAATATTCATTTTAATACAATTAATAAAGTTGTATAACGTAGAATATGTTTTGTCATTCAGTTTCTTCATATTTAACTAAATTCCACTATGATGATTTCGTAATGCTAGTCATGTTTACTGTCGAATAATGATACTATTCTTTCATTTTTACTGTGGAGCGAATCATTAGTACTGTATATGCGGTGCATTTTCACTGTATAATTTTTTATTTATTTTTTTATCTATTACAGCTCATTTCTTTAAGCATTTAAAGCAAGACTTTAGTTGACTTGCTTGTTTTTCTTTAATTGGATAATCGTTATGATAACACCCAATTTAATTCAAATATTAAAAATACAGGTTAAACTATCATATGCCTAATCATATTGTTTAAAAATGTCAATCTTATTTACAAAGTTTGTATAAACAATTAAACAAACAAAGCAAGCAAGCCAACCAAAGTTTTGCTTTGCATGCATTATGAAATTAGCTGTAAGGCCTTAATTTAGCCGACTTGCTCAAACAATAGATAAAGTAAGAGAAAGATTTGATAAAATTTAACTTACGGAGGAAAGTTTGGTTTTAAAACACTCTAATAAATTCAATAGAAATAACATTTATTTCAAATGTATTCCATTTACTAGTTTCTTATAAAGCGTATAGGGATCTTTATCCTTATTTTTTTTTTATCCATTTCCATGACACTTCACCACTAATTACGTACATCTTGATATAGATTGAATCTTTGTTTTCCCGTTTAAAAGGTTTTACACTGGAGCCATTTATAACTTGCTGTTCGGTGTGAGCCAAGACTCCATGTTGAAGACCGTATGTTTACGTATAATGGTCTACTTTTATAAATTGTGACTCGGATGGAGAGTTGTCTCATTGTCACATACGACATCTATATATGGCTCAAAAACGAAACGAGACGGGATAAAAAGGTATAAAAAAATCCACACTACTTTTTTAATATATGTATAATGGGCTTAATATGATTCAGAATAGAGTAAAATAGTGGGTCGCATTTGGGTATAAGCGTGACGCCGGATTGCCGATTTTTTGCAAGCGTGACAGGTGAAAGTCAAATGATTGTGTCGTGAAAAACGAGAAATGAAGTCTAGCGGGACACAGGAATCTGCCAAAACAATAAGCGGTATACGGGAATCTGCCAAAACAGTAAGCGGGATCCGGGATCAGAACCCCCCCCCCCCCTCCCCAATGACACCCCCAGAATAAGATAATTGTGTATATCAATCCTATTGTTACAGTCATGCCTTCAATAACAAATGTATCCGATGCATGCATTTTTTTTTATATTTTTGGTCCCTTTTTCAATTTTGAGGGGTCCAAATTTAAAGACAAAAGTCCTTTAATATAGATATTTGGGATTCGTTGACATGCTGAATCTAACCGTGTATAAAGTTTGGGGATTTTTTGTCTAGTTGCTGAAACAGCCCACATAGAGTTCCAAAGGGTCTAAAATCAACAAAAATGAATTGTAGCAATCATTTCGTGTACAATAACCCAAATGTGTATGGTTTTACCTCTGCGGTAGTATCCATTCGCGGATCTAGAATTTTTCATTTTGAGAATCGCTTTTGTTACAAGTTTGAAAAGCTATATATTTGATGAAGAATGAATGAGGAGTTTGTATTTCAATTTGAAAATACATGTATCATAAATCCTAAAGTCATCAACTAAGTTTTTTCGTTTGTTGCAAGTGCATTTATCACATAATTCTACAATAAAAATTCCTCGCATCTTTGAAAATTCTACATTAATAATGACTGCACTAACAGTGATAATTCATCGCATCTATAGCTAAAATGGATCGCTTTCAATAATCGATATGCTATATTATGATGCTTTTATAACACTTATTTGAACTTTAATGCTATGTTTGTATATTATAAAGACATATCACAATGAAAATATGTTAAAACTTATCTTCAAATCACTTAACTTGATATTTTCAAAACATAAACAAATACAGTTTTCCCATGATCCTTTATTCTACAATAGACATACCCGCATATAACAGTAAAAATGAACTAGCTGGATTCGCACTTTATATACACTGGTAATGGCATTATTGTTTTAATAACTAACTATAACGCATACTTGTAGATTCTATTTTATTTAAAATCAGACATCATCCTTTTTCCGAGTTCTACAGTCATATTCTCAGGTTTTTATTTATTTCTCTCAAAACCTAGTCCTAGTCCTAGAAAATATGATCATGAAATAAGGCATACAGGAACTGTAAAATTATAACTTTTTAGAACATTTTACCATTAACCTCACAGTATTACATCAGTCAATAAAACCAAAACGAGACTCATACATTTGATATGATTGAACTTGGATTTTTCAATTTATAATCATTAAACGCTACTTATATATTGTTTACCGCAAACTGAGGTTTGACTGCAAAATAACTTTAAATGTTCAATGGACCGTGAAATTGGGGTCAAAACTCTAATTTGGAAAAATTAGAAAGATTATATCATAAGGAACATGTATACTAAGTTTGAGGTTGGTTGGACTTCAACTTCATCAAAAACTACCTCGACCAAAAACTTTAACCTGAAGCGAGACAGAGAAACGTACGAACGGACGGACGGTCGGACGGACGGAAGAACGAACGGACGCACAAACCAGATATCATAATGCCCCTCTACTATCGTAGATGGGACATTATAAACATTTCAACAAATAACGTACGAGCTTTGAAATGGTCTTTGTTTCTGTTTAAAATTTCCCTAACTTTTATTGACTTGGGACGATGTATAAGCTAGACTGATGTTGTTGAAGACTTGACTGTTTCCCTGAAGTCAAATTTTGTTTACTTTTTTCGTTGGGTTGCTGTCTCATGGACGGTTATCAACATCTCTTATTATTCATAGCATCCTTATATCTACGTAATAAACTTCAGAGATGTCCAATACTAACTTGTGTTGCCTTCGTTTATTTGAATGCCCTAAACTGGTTTTAAAAGGATATTGAAATATAAAACTCCTGTGGTGTCATTTGTTATATTTCTGTAAAGTATCTGTAAATGTACGGACTATAAATTTCTATGAAAGCATTTTCTTATAAATTTTTATAATTATAAAGCTAAACTTCAAATTTTGGAATAAAAATATACACTCAACTTGTATAATTAAATAATATGTGGTTAATCAATTAACGAAATCGGACACAAAAATGTCCAATCTTGTGCATTGGATTACTGAGCACGACCACAACGCAGGTTTTCCAAAGAGACACTTCCGGTTGTTCACCTGGATAGGATCTGAGGATTGGATAGAATACTACTGATATCAGTAACAATTCTTTAACTCAACTAATACACGGTCCATAGGTTTGAATAACTTATGTCAAATCACTCATGGTACGTCTTAATATAAAATCCACTTAGGAATAAATTATTCTACGGAGTTCATGTTTAAAGCAACTATGACGTCTACATCTCTTATCTAATACTTCCTGAAAGTAATATAAAACAATAATAAATGGATCAATATAACAAAGAAAATATTTTTTTTTTAAATTAGAAGAATTATATAGTATCCATACAACAGGTTTAAACAACGATGCCATACGTAAGCAGTGGCGGATCCAGGGTGTGTGTGGGGTTTGGAATCTCCCTTTTTGGACGATCAATGCATTTGAATTGGGGAATATAGTTGGACCCCCCTTTTTGTCCTGGGTTGGGATCCCCCCTTTAACATGGATGGATCCGCCCATATGTGAGGTAGGATCTGCTATTCATTTGTAGTCATTAGAGACCCCTCTTAGTTTAAGGTGGGGTTCTTTTGTTAATCTTTTAGTTTTTGAAGGTGGTGTTTGTGGACTGTTGTTCGTCTCTTGCCCGTTTTTTGTTTCTTGCAATGGTATTTAAATTCGGTTTTCACGTTATGAGTTTGCCTATTCCTATAATATTTTCCGCTTTTTTTTTTAGACTTTGCCTGATATCTTACCACTAAAAATAGCACTCTAACAAATCTTTAATAATATAATAAAGAATCAAACAGGGTTGAGATCTCAAAAAACATGTTTAACCCCAACGCAATTTTGCGCCTGTCCTAAGTCAGGAGCCTCTGGCCTTTGTTAGTCTTGTATGATTTTAAATTTTAGTTTTTTGTGTATAATTCGGAGTTTAGTATACGTCCATTAACACAGAACTAGTATACATATTTATTAAGGGGCCAGCTGAAGGACGCCTTCGGGTGCGGGAGTTCCTCGCTAATTGAAGACCCATTTGTGGCCTTTGGTTGTTGTCTGCTCTATGGTCGGGTCGCTTTGACACATTCCTCATTTCTTAATTTTATTTTCCCTATTCTTACAATACACATTTTATACCTTGGTTTTCTACTTCTAGATCCATCTGATTGATCACCACTTTCATCATCAGAACTGGAAAAATAAAATAAATCCATGTAATCATACTAACATATACAATGAACACATAAAAGTCATATATGACAGTACAAACACAAATGCTAAAACTTTTTCACAGCATTCCGATCATTTCAGTTTGTGTTCAGTTAAACTAAAATAATTCTGTATTTTCCTTTTAAATCTCAAGCAATGCATTCGTTTAAGCCAAACCAATCCAATAACATAAAAGTATGGTGTAATATGATCGGCCATTAGACGCCTACTAACCCGCGATCATTTGGCATGGGTGTAAGTATACCATATAAATTCGAAAAAAAGTACTATACATTTACAGAAAATAGTTTCTATGGCTTATTTATTAAATCCTACGTCATCTTTACCGATAATGCACGTCACAAAGGAAATCCAAAATAGTCATAACACGAGTGTCTTACTCGATCGAAAGTTTTGTAATTGTTTCTTTTCAGATAAAACTATTGTTCATTCGGGACTGCTTGTATTGTCCACTTGAAACCTTTAATTAACGGTCATAACTTACCCTTTTTGGTGGTGTTTTGATTTCTCTTTCCTGCTGAAATAAGAAAAAAATAAAAACACGTGTATAATACTCACTATCGATTAACGCATATTTATGCTATTTAAATATGGTCTCTTACTCTATCGAAATGTAAATGAATATTACATATATCTTAGATCATCTTAGGTATTGAATAACTAAAATTGCTGAAAGATATAAATCAATGATAAATCTAAATATTTCGTTTAAATATTTTTCTCTCATTTTTCGTTCTAATTGTGTGAAGAATATTAAATTATTAACTATATACTGGTGTTTAATGCACTTTCAACACTATTGGCTACTTTGTGACGTACTTGTTTAAAGGACAAAGCCGAAGTTCTAGGGGAGAACCAAAGACCTTCTGCAAGAAAACTGACAATCCTTGTTTATTAAGATTGGGTTCCAGCGAATTACGAAAATACCATTGGCATCAACCAATCGGTTTTAAAAAATTATTAAAGATATAAGCGATCCAGTGGTTTCAAAACTTACGAAATATAAGCGGGAGCGATCCAGTGGTTTTAAAACTCTTTAATGTTACCAGCGGGATCGAGTCAATGATTTCGAAACTTAACGTACGGGATTCATACTCATAAACTCATTATTGACAGGCAGGTGAAACAGTAGTTTAAATACTCAGACCACTTGGCCACCGAGTATCATGAACAATAGAAGAAGTATGTTTTGACATTGTACCTGATTGTGTTTCAAATTATTACCTTGGCTTTCTTGATCTACTCATTGATCTATCGGATAAACCACCGCTTTCATCATCAGAACTAGAAATGTAAAATTATTGAGAAATAGAAAACCCGTGAAATTATGTTAACATGGTTAAAATACACTAGGATACATATCATTCATATATATTTAAATAATACATAAAACAAGCTGAACTCTGATGGCAGTTTTCTTGTTGTTTTTATTTTTGCTTCTTATTCTATGCTCAATTAAACTAAGAGAATTATATATTTTCCTAACCAAGATTCGTATGAGCTAAATTATCCAATGACATTTAAGTATAATGATGTGATATAATTGGCTATGTTGTTCCTTTTTGGATAAAGTCATTGTTCATTCAGAAGTACATATATCGTAATTAACGTTAATACCTTACCATTTGCGATAGTGTTTCGATTTCTCTTTCTTGCTAAAATAAAAATTAAAAAAACACACGTGAATAAACTGACTACTGGGTAACACAAACCAATGAAGGTGAAATGACACGAATACTTTAAAATATATCTGCATGCAGGGATTATGGCAAAATATTCAATTTTACAGTAGGGAACCAGTTCTTGCCACAGCACTATTATTTGAATAATATATTAGAATAATATACAAATGGATGAACCGATTATATATACATGTAACTGTAATATTAATATATTATATAACAACAAACAATTGTATACTGATTTGTATCACTACAATATACAGTACTAGTTATAATGGTGAGGTTGTATTTCCTGTCTTTATTTATCATCCACACACGAACTTGTCTAAAAATATCTTTGTACATTAACCTCAGTTTCAGGTATAGAGATGTGATTTTTTTCTGTGATAAGCGCTTTTCACCATCCACAAGAACTTGCTGTCATTCGATCATGGTTCAGTACTTTGATTAATAATAGATGAAGTATTCCACGACATTGTATGTAAATCTAAACCGCAGATTTCAAACTTACCTTGGCTTTCTTGATCTGTTCTTTGATCTATCTGATAAACCAACTTTTTCATCATCACAACTGGAAAATATACAATGAATACTTATATAGTTGCCAATTATTTTAGAAGCAGAAAAGTAGTAAAAGTATGTTTATCTTACCTCCTATATATTTCTAGGAAGATCATTGGCTAAAAGCCAACACATAAAGACCCTGGTTACTAAACATTGGGTTAACTTAGTATTTTAATAGACGGTAAGTAAGAACATTTCGTTTTTATAATAAAAACGTGACGTTTCAAAAAAAAATCTGAAACGTTTCGCTTGGACAACTGAAGAAATTGATGATAAAAGATTGAAAATAAATGCAGAACTCTTTTATTTCACGTTTGTTTCTTTTTATTTAAAATAGGCAACTAGTCTGAATTCCACATGGTAACTCTTATTAAGATAGTCGGTAAGATAAATTCTTTACGCAGTGTGCTATAGTGACTGGCCTATTACGATATATACGATATCAGTATCACCCATATATGGATCTTACTGGCCCCGTATATATCGTATTAGGTCAATAGCACACTGAAAATTTTACTTATCTTGGCTGATAATACATGCCATAGAATAAATCTCAAAGAAAGCTTTTGATTTTCCATGAACGTCCTAAGGGCATACGGTACAGTTTTGATCACGTATTTACATTTTGATAAAAAAAAATCCATATAGACTATTTTTTTACCTGATTAAATCAAATATGTAATAAAAAATATGCCTTCATGTTCTTCTTTTTAAGTAAAATGAGGTCGAAATTTTGTATATAGATTTGCTCAAAATTCGGATTTGAGGCCGTATTTTCCCTTTCGAAAGAAAGGCATAACTTTTTTGTTTTAAAAGATAAACACTGATTGTTTTTGTTAAATTATTTGTAATTTCTGTATTTTATAAGTATCCTAAAAATCATTCATTTTTTATACAGAAATAACTTATATTTATCAAATGTTCATGAATTTAGAAAAACACACCATTTTTTTGCTGTATATTTATCAAATTAAAAAAAAAGCACTATTTACGTTTTCATGAAAATTAGCACACATAATCTTCTCGCGTAATCAAACCAAATGACATTTAAAAAAAGAGGGGTCTATGAGCTCGTTTTCAAGTCAAATAAGTTTGAATGATAAAAATCAGTCAAAAACTGAATCTTTTCCCGATAAGTCATAGTTTGACGTCGCGAAAATAACAATTTACGTTAGCAACGTCATTAATTCCCCTGTAACTGTATCGTATGACCTTAATTCCTCTATTAGAAGTTAAGTTATCGTTCTGTTGCAGGTAGCATTGTCATTAATTCAAATTGCCCTGTATTGCATGTTTGCATGAATCCTTTAATTAACGCTAATAACTCACCCTTTTCGATGGTGTTTCGATTTTTCTTTCCTGTTGAAATAACAAACAAAAAACGTGTATATATACTCACTATTAATTTACACATGTTTATGAAACTAATATATTCCAAATACTTGTAAAATCTCTATAAAGGTCGTTACTTTGGCACCTTGTTCAATTTGAAATTATTGGACTAGTAAGTTATCTTAAAATTATAATTCGACCTTATCTTTAATTGTATTTCCGGTCGGATTTTTAAACGCTGTGTAAAAAATTCAAATTTTATAGTTAAATTACGTGATTGTCTCTCACTTTGTCGAAATGTATACAAATACCACATATCATAGAATACCACTTCACTGGTGGTAAGCGGATGGTCGTAACTAAAAGTTACGACCATCCGGAGATGGGAGACAACTCTAGAGATAAGTTTTTCTTTTCCGATTTCGTGCAGTAAAAGGTTCATTTGAGCCAAACCGCTTGTCTCATATACACTTATCGTGAGTGCGTTGATATTGAAACCAAATTTGATAGACAAAATCATTCCAATTTTCGTAAAATAGTCATTCAAAAGTTCGAGAATGATGGTCGTAACTTTAAATGTGTGATGGTCGTAAATTCAACTATAATATTTTGGATGATGGTCGTAACTTTGAAAAATGACCGTAATTCGAGTATTTAGACAAACTTTTATTAATGTTTTTTAAAAGCAAAAGTAATAAACTCAGATTTCATATATGATTTGTTACAAACAAAATTATTTGTTACTATGATAATGGTATACAGAAATTGAGCTAGATAATTATTAAACACACACAGTTCTGATGTATTCCAAACGCTCATCATTTAGGAGTAACAGTGAAAACTCGCATTAAGCCAAAAAGTATGTTAGGGTTGAGTATTAATATTTTTTTACTGTATATAAAGGCATAAAATTATCAAATGCACGTGTATTCCCTCATATTTTTTTTTATTTTTCGACATTTTTATCTGCAATCATGTCGGCAGATGAAATTATTAAACGTACAATTCTGAACAATCATCTTTAACTTTTAATCAGCTATTGCAGTTCTTATAAACTATAGGCCTTCAAATATTCGGCTTTTGGTGGTTCATGCGGAAATTAAATCTACAGATACACTTCGGAGTCCTGGGTTGAGTTCAATATCGTAGCAGCTACGTATAGTGCTACGTAGATTTTGACTATTGAACGTGTAGCTATAGACTAGTTGCTACATAGATATTGATAGCAGCTACGTAGGAATATTGTTGATATATATTTTACACTGCTACACGCGCTGAATTTAAGAGCAAAATAAAATACTAGTTTGTAGCCAGGCTTAAGCTTGTAACCAGGACAATATGTCAGAGACTTGGTAGAACTAAATGTACTGCGGCAACTATCACATACAAACCCCACAGTATGCAGGTTGAACATATGTGTATGTTATATGTTTATCTTGTATGAATGGCTACACGCTACTCATGAACTTCGTAATGGACATAACTGTCCACCTTCAGTGGCGGATCCAGAGGGGGGGTTCCGGGGGTCCGCACCCCCCCTTTATTTTGGCCGATCAATGCATTTGAATCGGGACATATGTTTGCACCTCCCCTGCACCCCCCCTTTGCCCTGGGCTAGCACCCCCCCTTTCGAAAATTCCTGCATCCGCCACTGACCTTAATATCAGCTTGATTTCAACAAATAACAATATGACTTTCAAAAATCCAGGCTAAAAATAAAGCGTATGTTCTTTAAGGCGAAGTGTACGTAATTGCACGCCTCTAGCGGAATACGGGATTAAAAACGTTCGTCGTTAGTTACGCAAGTTATCTCCCTTACTCCAAGAAAGGACACACGAAAGAGAAACTACTTTCTGCGGTCTATAATGAATCCAACAAGCACGCCTGTGCTGTCTTAAACCTCATAGAAATTATGTTGTCGTTGTTTTTTGTTTTTTTACACTCAAGATTCAACTTTAACAGTGTATAGCTTGAAAAGTAGCACGGTTGCTAAGGACTTTCTTTGCACCAATCGATTCCTCAGACATTTTAGAATCGTCTCATAAATTTAAAAAAAAATCGATTGTCTAATATAATAGAAAATCTTTGAAATGTAATAATTCCTGCCGAATTTCACGATTTTTCCTATATATCCTTTGTAATTTTGGTGTATGATACTGTTAACTTCAACAGCTCGTATCTCAAAAACGAAAACGGTTACCCCCTTTTTTTATTTTATTTTCCGATTTATTTTTACAAGCAGAATCTACATGTAAAATTTAAAAAAAATCCATTGTGTAGTTTAATTACGTACACTTCGCCTTAACTCAGGTACAGACTTGCGAATTCGCGGGAATGGTCTAGTTTAGATAACGACCTTCATAACCTATCAATCTTAAATTGTAGATTTAAAAAAAAATCAGCTAGTAGGTACATCCTCAAAAAGTTTTTACAATGTTTATCTTTTCAAAAGATGCAAAATCTAAAGGAGAAAAAAAAACCAGGATACTGTTATTTCATGTGATGTCCAATTTATTAAAAATGCCTTTCCTTAAAATCATTTATTTTGTAATTAAAAATGATTTGATACATTTCGTGCTTTTTATTTCTAAATAAGAATTATCATAACCAAGGCTGTGTTTCTTGTTTTAAAAGTAATTTCACTTTTGAGAAATTTACATTGTTAATGAATTTAATCGGTTACATTAATTCAACTATTTGCCTCTGGTTAGTTTTATACATTATATTTTAAGTATATATGACTGTCATTTCATTTTGTATTGTTTCGTTCGATTCGTTCCCATTTTCTTCCGTTTCTCACTCTACAGGTACCCCTCACTTCACCCCTTTTAGTTTTTATCATTGGTGAAAACAACTTCACAAATATATAATATAATATATTCATATGATAAAAGACACGTTTAAAACTCTTGACTTGCCTTGTTCGGTCCAAAACATTTTAAAAATTTGGAATTTTAAACCAATTTGAAACTTTAATCAAAATTCCGCCAAACTAATATTTAAAAACTTTTTTAAAATTTTGAATTGATAAGTGTTACGTTGATTGAAAATGCTTTATTTTACGTTGTATGTAAAAATTTAAAACAATCTTCAGAATTACATCATATAATATATGCATACAATAAAAGACACATTTAAAACTCTTGACTTGCCTTATTCGGTCTTATTTAAAACAGAGTTACGACCATCACACATTTTCGTTACGACCATCCTCAACATTTTTGTTTTTTTTAGTTACGACCATCATGCTCGAATTTTTGAATGACTATTTTACGAAAATTGGAGTGTTTAATGCATCAAATTTGGTTTCAATATCAGCGAACCGCCGAATAGTATGTATGAGACAAGCGGTTTGACTCAAATGAACCTTTTACTGCACGAAAATCGGAAAAGAAAAACTTATCCCTAGAGTTGTCTCCCATCTCCGGATGGTCGTAACTTTTAGTTACGACCATCCGCTTACCACCAGTGCACTTGCGACTGACGTAAACAATGGTTAATCGCAAAGTTAAGTCTTAACTTTTCATTAATAGATGACGAATTCTAAATTTGATATTTGTAAGTATACTATAGTTTTCACAGATACCTTGGCTTTCTTGATCTTCCTCTGGATCCATCTGATGAATCATTGCTTTCATCATCAGAACTACAAAAAAAATATTTTCATTTGAACATAATTTGTTTTTGTATTTATACCGATTTCATTTAACAATGTATTCCATTATTTCCGAATATAATTATAAAATTATAAATCGTCCGGATAAAAAAAAAAGCCAATTGCTTCGTCAATAAAACGTTGTTTTTTTCTTTTAAATAAAACTTACAATTATTAATAAAATAAATTCTGAACACATGATAACTATGACAGTTTGAAATGTAACGAAAAGCGTGTTCATTACTTTAGTTATACCTTGAGTCGCTGCTTGATTTATCAGAACTGCTACTGCTGCTGCTGCTACTACTACTACTACTACTACTACTACTGGAACTCCTAGATTTCCTTTCAATTAAAATAAGACCTATTAGACAAGGAGACAATTCAAATGTATGACATATACAATATTAGGTCAATGTCAGGAAAATATAAACTTTTTTGTATGAGACTGCATGAGAAACAAGGGGAGGGCGAGGTTGTACCGACCCCTTCCCAAGTTTTGCGTCTAGTACAAACAAGTTTATATTTTTCTGACATAAATGTAAAACTTATGTTCATCCCTTTATGGACAGGAAGTGTTCCATGATGAAATTGACATCGTACAAAATATAGCTTTGTTACTATATTTAAGAAATAAACACAAGTAGTTGCAGTATAAAACGAATTATGTCTTATAAAAACCAATAACACATGTACATATGTATTTTACTATATATATATGTTGTGTACAAGTTGTAATGTTGTACAAATTATAATTTGTACAGAATTTTTGTACAAGTTATCAGTGTTTTGTGACCTGCTGAACAAAAATGGATGATGCAAGCACACAGTCTTATGCTCCGCATACTTCTGTCAATTTTTCACAACTTCATGATACAGTCTAATACTGAGCATTTATACAAAAACATTATAAGACCACACAAAGATTTTGTATAGATATGAATATGGTATAAGGAAAAAAATAAAATTGGAATTTAAACCATTCAGGTATCCACATTTCCAGTTTGAAGGCAATGATAATAGCACTAAATGTTAGGCTGACGTATATTTTTTTGAATTGAAAACATTACACTGGTACATTTTATAAGTTAAACCTGTATCACCTGTTGCAAGAAGGTAGGTGTCAAAAAACTTATAACTTGTACAAAAACCCTGTACAAATTATAATTTGTACAAACTTACATCTTGTACACAACATATATATATACAACTTTCTATAGTCATATGTAGTGAATAAAATAAGTATCCAAGACTTTTCTTGAAGATCGATTAATTGATTGATTGATCAAGGTGTTTGCTTTACGACATCTGAGCGCTACTAGACTATATCGCGACGAGAGCTGATTTGAATAACTGTACAATATTAAAAGTAATTTTTAATTTACCTTTTTAACATTTTGATACTTTTAAACTTTTCTTGAAAAAGTGTGTGCTCCAAAAATTAATTTAACAAAAGTAACAACACAAATGGGAATTCAAGGTGATATAATGCCATGAGAGACGCATTTTTTTTTTTATTATGAATACAATTTTCATATTACGACGTGCATATTTGCGTAAATTGGTAAGAGAGCAGATGTAGCGCTTAGACCTACTTATCTAAATTCAGATCATTAAGGCTTTGTTTTGTTTTTATTTCAAAGTTAAGATTAATTACTTTTTTTTTTATATTGCATACTCAGGGAGTCTAAAAAATAAAATATATGCGCCTTCAAATAATGTCAAACCGTTTCATCTTTTTAAATGTTTATATTTCTTTTGAACACTTACCATTTTCGACGTGGCTTTGATTTTTCTTTTCTGCAAAAAAAAATTTGAATAATTGAGACTGAATTTGTATTTTTATATCATTTGATAACAAACTAGTCTAGGGCTCAACTTTTGGCTATTTATGGTGTTCACGATAAATAAAACCTAGAAAAGTTCAAATCAAGAATGTTTAATTTTCAATATAGAAACACTCATTTTAGCGATTGATTTTCTCAGTTAAATTCAATCATACACATTTTCATATATTAAAAAAAGTTGAAACAAAAATACACTTTTATGTTAGTTATCTGTATCCGTATAATTCATAAAATGTTTGTGTTGTATGATATAAAAGGAATTCAATGCAAACGCGTGTTCTTTTATTATTGTTTATGAAATTTCTTATCTTGTTTTTAGTCTGATTTTTTTATTTCCCCATTATTGATTTCCAAGGCCCCACATAATTACAAATCATGAAATTAAAGAGTGTAAGGGTCGAATAATTTCTCGTAATTTATCAGCTAAATTTAAGTATAGATTTCAAATGTACATACTTCTGTTTAGATTTAAACTTGATTGCGATATAAAGAACAGTCCCGTCTGTTTTCTCCAGAGATGTTCTGCTAAGCTGGAGTGAGTCGTTGAACAATCTTTCTTCTGGTTTATTATAAATGTAATGCATGAGCAATCTTTGTGCTAAGGCAATGGCGTAGATCTCGGAATCTTTCATGGCATCGATGGCGTCGTCACGAATAAGGTCTTCTTCCACACAGCCAATCACTACCATTTGGTTATATCCTTTCTCCTCCCAGAACCTCTTCCGGTCTTTCAGTTCCTTCTTTTGCCATGTTTTTCGGTCCGTGAAAGTAAAGGTACTATCCTCTTTTGACTTGACGGGAATGTGACCAAGAATAAACTGGAGTACTTCCCCTTTGTTGTCGAAATATTTAAGGACTTCATCTGTAACTTCTTGTAGTCTTGTAAATGTTTCGTCAAAGGTTATGTAATGTAACTCATGTTTTTTCTTTTTTTCACAATCACAAGGATTGTACAGTTGTGCCAGACGAAATTTAGTTGAAGACATTTTGTTATTTCTTCACCTGGATCAAATGAGAAAGAAAAAAAATAAATATACAAATTGCTGCAAATTTTAGATGTTTGTGTTACCGACCGTGGATTTGTTGTATATATTTGCATATTTCTTATAAATATTATTGAGAATCAATAGTAAATAAATGGTGAAATACACGTCAAGAAAAAATTTAATGGCTTGAAATTTTTATGAACAAAAGAGATGTATCTTAAGAATGGGGTACGTTACTGTGATTAGATTGCTACATACAAGTTTTTCATGAACAATATTTAATCTGTAATTATATACGACAGAAACTGAATGAATGACACAAATTTAAACTTTTCTGTATGATTGATCTGAGAAAGAAAAAAGAATAATTCGTGTGCAAAATATCTAGCCTCTTAGATTCCATTTAGTTGTGTCGTTGGGTTGTTGTCTAATTCGCGAAACCTCCACATCTCCCTGTTCTTAATTATGACAAAATACAAATAAATATTCAAAGATGTATGATATTGTAAAATATAAATTAAACCGCATTGTAACCAATTTCAGACAACAACAGGGTACGTTGAAATAAGGAGGAACATCATTGGAATGTTGAAATTATCAAAGGGAGATAATTATCAAAAAATATATTGATGATATGCCAATTTGTATACGATCATGTTAATTAAATTGAAGAATCAAACAACAAAATACACAAAATACATCAAACATGCAATATATATATAAAAAGTCTCTATTACCTGACAAATTTCAATGTTCGTACGAAAAATCAATACACTAGAATATTTACAAACATCGTACGTTGTCAATATAAACATATATAGAGTTATTTTTAAATATCCATCGATTAACTTATAACCTTCGATTAGCTTACCTGTGTCTGAATTTATAGTTTTTTCAAGGCGGTTAATATTTAAATCATATAGTCGTAAAGCAATATAAATTTTCCTTCGACCAGGTTACCAAGGCATGGAATTCTCTTATATTTCATCACTTATGTTATTATAGATGACATAATTAATATTGTTCTAAAAAGTGAAATCAAAAATATTATAATGTATGGTATGTAAAAATATAAAGGTGCATATAGTTATTAGCAATATGCTCAAGCAATTGATGATTATTTAGACAGCAGTAAATTACAAAATGCTGATATAAAAAGATTTAAAATGTTTAATGTTAGCATAGCTATATCTTTCTCCTTAATTTTCAAACATGACATCTAATCGAAATAAGAATTGTAAATTTAACCAAGATGTCATATTTGGACTGTTCACAGAGTTGATCAAAAGTTAAATGCATCTACATATTTTTTTATTACATCAATTTTAATCTCACATTTAGTCATTTCTTATTCCCCCCCCGAACTATACGGTATTTACTTTGCTCATTAGCGATTAATTAAAAATGGAGATGCAGTTTGCGAACCAGCGAAACAACTATACACCAGAGAATTAAGAACGAAGATGTCATCCACTACACTCTTCAGCAAAAAACGTATATACCCATACCTTATAGTCAGATATAACACGAACCAACATGACAACACGCAAGGATATAAGACGAACCAACATGGAAACATGTAAGGGTATAACACGAACCAACATGACAACATGCAAGGATATAACACGAACCAACATGACGACATGCAAGGATATAAGATGAACCAACATAACAACAGGCAAGAATATAAGACAAACCAACATGACAACATACAAGGATATAAGACGAACCAACATGACAACATGTAAGGATATAAGACGAATCAACATGACAACATGCAAGGATATAAGACGAACCAACATGACAACATGCAAGGATATAACACGAACCAACATGACAACACGCAAGGATATAAAACGAACCAACATGGCAACATGCAAGGATATAAGACGAACCAACATGACAACATGCAAGGATATAAGACGAACCAACATGACAACATGCAAGAATATAACACGAACCAACATGACGACATGTAAGGATATAACACGAACGAAGATGACGACATACAAGGATATAACACGAACCAACATGACAACATGCAAGGATATAACACGAACCAACATGACAACATGTAAGGATATAACACGAACCAACATGACAACATGCAAGGATATAACACGAACCAACATGACAACATGCAAGGATGTAACACAAACCAACATGACAACATGCAAGGATATAAGACGAACCAACATGATAACATGCATGAATATAACACGAACCAACATGACAACATGCAAGAATATAACACGAACCAACATGACGACATGTAAGGATATAACACGAACGAACATGACGACATACAAGGATATAACACGAACCAACATGACAACACGCAAGGATATAAGACGAACCAACATGGAAACATGCAAGGGTATAACACGAACCAACATGACAACATGCAAGGATATAACACGAACCAACATGAGGACATGCAAGGATATAAGATGAACCAACATAACAACAGGCAAGAATATAAGACAAACCAACATGACAACATACAAGGATATAAGACGAACCAACATGACAACATGTAAGGATATAAGACGAATCAAAATGACAACATGCAAGGATATAAGACGAACCAACATGACAACATGCAAGGATATAACACGAACCAACATGACAACACGCAAGGATATAAAACGAACCAACATGGCAACATGCAAGGATATAAGACGAACCAACATGACAACATGCAAGGATATAAGACGAACCAACATGACAACATGCAAGAATATAACACGAACCAACATGACGACATGTAAGGATATAACACGAACCAACATGACAATATGCAAGGATATAACACGAACCAACATGACAACATGCAAGGATATAACACGAACCAACATGACAACATGCAAGGATATAACACGAACCAACATGACAACATGCAAGGATATAACACGAACCAACATGACAACATGCAAGGATATAACACGAACCAACATGACAACATGCAAGGATATAACACGAACAAATATGACAATATGCAAGGATATAACACGAACCAACATGACAACATGCAAGGATAGAACACGAACCAACATGACGAATGCAAGGATGTAACACGAACCAACATGACAACATGCAAGGATATAACACGAACCAATATGACAGCATGCAAGGATATAACACGAACCAATATGAAAATATGCAAGGATATAACACGAACCAATATGACAATATGCAAGGATATAACACGAACCAACATGACAACATGCAAGGATATAAGACGAACCAACATGACAACATGCAAGAATATAACACGAACCAACATGACGACATGCAAGGATATAACACGAACGAACATGACGACATACAAGGATATAACACGAACCAACATGACAACATGCAAGGATATAACACGAACCAACATGACAACATGCAAGGATATAACACGAACCAACATGACAACATGCAAGGATATAACACGAACCAGCATGACAACATGCAAAGATATAAGAACCAACATGACAACATGCAAACAGTCTCATTTATGTCAGAAACGAAAGCAAATATAATTTACAAAAAGTTTTCAACCAACGACAACCATCGAATAACAGGTATCTCTTATCTGTGGCGTCTCTGTCTTTCTTAGTGGTTTACATCAGTGTCAGTTGTACTCGTGATATTTGTCAGTTCAAACTTCGAACAGAGAAATGTCAACTTTGAACTTAGAAATAATAACTTACAAATGATTCGTGCTGAGAAATACCAGTATATTACTGAGGATGTCAATTTTAACCGTGAGAAACGTCAACTGGAAATGAGGAATGTCTTACTAGTTTGAAATGAGGAATGTCTTACTAGTTTGAAATGAGGAATGTCTTACTAGTTTGAAATGAGGAATGTCTTACTAGTTTGAAATGAGAAATTTCACCAGCATTTACTTTCGTATTAATGTCATCAAGATTATATCAGATGTAGGATATACTTATATGAGTCGACAACATGATCAAAATTTCAAATGTTACGTGAATTGAGCATTGCATCTTTAAATGCGGTTAAAAGATTAACTCTAAAATATCTAGTAATGTAATGATATAAAAAAAAACGTTGAATAAATAATGCTTCTTTTAATACAGAAAAATGATACAAAAAATTGTACAAACTCTATTTAAAAGTAATTATGAACATCACTGCTGATGTTTTTCTTATGTCATCTTCAGAAAAATTATAACAAAAAAATCAACAAAGTCAATAGTAAACATGGTAAATGGGAACACTGTCAATTTTTTTTTATTTATTCTTTCATCTTCCATATTTTAATATAATTAATTTGTAAAGCAGCATTTTCTCCATTGTTTAACTTTGGACTCCATGTCGGATGCCACAAATGTCTGGCCTGCCAAAAATCTCTAACAGCAAAATCCGACGCATCACGCCAAGGTTTGGGATATGGCATATTCATCCACGAGTCTGGAAAAAAAGAAGTTCCACCAACTGCAACATCCAAAACGAGGTAAAACTACAAAAAAATAAAATTAACAGATTAACTATGTGACTACATCAACAATAGAAAGATAAGTATTTTTAACTTTATACTTTGTTATTATTTGTTTAACGAGTTTTAGAATTGTTTCTTTTTAATTCATTTTGAAACTAGTTTAATACTAATAAACTACTAATGCTTACTTTGTGATAATGTTTTCATTGCTACGTAAATATTTCTTCAAAGGTATCACTATTTCACTACTATTATGCATGTATTCAAGACAATGGTGTTTTTTTTTATGTCCATATAACAATACAGCAAGTACCAAAAAACATTTTCTTCAGAACATCCCTTTATATGATTGTTAGCCATTAAATATGTACCTCCTGATCGAAAGGTGCCATGGTAGATCCTCCAACATTAGCATGCCAAGGGTTTGTCAGTCCTGTTGAGTTCAATCCTCCCATTTTCCAGAAACCACCTTGACTTGGTTCACTTTTTAAAATTTCGACACCGTCAACAGAAAAACTTAAAAAGAAAATATATATGAAAATTATCAAAAATTATTTAAATTTTCTATTTACCACCATAATAATGTGTAGTCTCTTCGCAATATACATAGAAATGTGCAATCTGAGAAATTTATTAAAGGATGTGCATCAACTCACGCACACACACACAAACACGCCCATCACACATCTAGAAAAAACACTTAAAAAATGAAGTTTTCAGTTTATAAATAATTTTAAATGAACTGACATTATGGTGCAGCACCTTTTACTTTTCATCCTCCGCTGTTGTTTTTCTTTTCTTTTGTAACTGGTGTATCCTACATTTAGTGTATATTTTAGCATCTTAAAATTTTTATCCTGTACTTGCATAAAGACGTTCGGTAATGTATCGTCTGCACATGTGTGTGTTTTTTATATAAAAAGGTTGTCATCGTTATTAGTATTATTTACAATTCGAAATTCTATGATGTTAGTTGTTAAAATACCTTATGTGTCTGTCATCCCATTCCATAGAAAATTTATGGAAGTTGTCTGCAAAAGTGCTGGAGGTTAATATCCTGTAAAATAAACATCCATTTATTTTTAGAAAGTTGAACAAATAAGGACACTATTGCAGCATCCTTCCATCAAGAAACAAGAGATGTGCTTGACATATCCGAGGAAACTAACATCCAAACAGCAGCCGGTATTTGGCAATTTTCATGAATCAAATGATATACAAGTAATCCCCAGCTGTAACCGTTTTCGACTTATCACATATGTGTGTATGGCTATTTGATTGGTAGTTTTCTCGCTTTATATTGGTTTTTCAGGGCCGTACGGTGACCTATTGTTGTTAATGTCTGTGTCATTTTGTCTCTTGTGGGAAGTTGTCTTTTTTTTTTTTGCATTATACCTCATCTTCTTATTTTTATATTATGAATAGTCGACATTTCTATTGCATTTAGACACGTCAGCTTCGGGTATGTGTTAACAAGTGATAAGTTCTTTCCCTTCAAATGGTTTACATCTAGGTCAGAGCCTTTTGATTATCTTTCAACTTTCTTTTTTATGCCCCATTTATGGGCATTATGTTTTCTGGTCTGTGCGTCCGTCCGTTCGTTCGTCTGTACGTTCGTCTGTTCGTTCGTCTGTCCGTCTGTTCGTTCCGCTTCAGGTTAAAGTTTTTGGTCCAGGTTAAAATTTTTGGTCGAGGTAGTTTTTGATGAAGTTGAAGTCCAATCAACTTGAAACTTAGTAAACATGTTCCCTATGATATGATCTAGTATATAATTTTAATGCCAAATTAGAGATTTTATCCCATTTTCACGGTCCACTGAACATAGAAAATGATAGTGCGGATGGGGCATCCGTGTACTTGGGACACATTCTTGATTTAAATAATAGTATTGGAATAAATTTGCAGCAGAAACATTCGTAATAGAAATACTAAATACACTCACTTCTCAACAGTTGCTTTAGCGGTTTTATCATGTTGTGGACTAGGTCCAAAATGAAGAGAACTTTGAATGCTATCAACAGCTTTTGTTACTCCATTTGAATCTTTATAATTCATGTTTCCTTTAAAATAAAACTATATAAAGATTCAATCCAGACAGTCAAGATTTTCGATTTATAGATTATTACTATCAAAACAAAAATACTGATAAAGAAATGTCTTCTGATTTTTTGATCGCGTTGTAGCGTCACTTTGACACATTCCCCGTTTTCATTCTTAATTCTATGTTGCCTTGAGAAGATTTTTCAACATTCCATAAAGTTTCTTTTTCATATGATAACTTCAACGCCACTTCCCCCATTTTTGTTTCAAATTAAAAATAAAAATTTAATAAAATTGAGAATGGAAATGGGAAATTTGTCAAAGAGACAACAACCCGACCAAAGAGCAGACAACAGCCGAAGGCCACCAATGGGTCTTCAATGCAGCGAGAAACTCCCGCACCCGGAGGCGTGCTTCAGCTGGCCCCTAAACAAAAATGTATACTAGTTCAGTGATAATGGACGTCATACTAAACTCCGAAATGTACACAAGAAACTAAAATTAAAAATCATACAAGACTAACAACGGCCCGAGGCTCGTTGTTTGTTTTTTGTGTTTAATTGTTAAATGCGATGCAGAGTTTCCTTTTTATACTAAAATTTCTAATGTTCTACACCACTCAAACATACATGCATTAAACAAAGGGAGTACTGGAATCGAAAGGAATTGTTGCATTGCAAATTATTGTGTAATATTAATATATTTGTTTACATATATATGTGCAACTGTTAATATAATGAGAAGAGAAGACTTATATGAAAACTGCAGAGTAGCAACGGAATCAACATTTAGGTATACTAATAATAATAAGTTCTCTTGTTTATTGTATTTTGAGTAACACTATTCTCATCAACTGCTAGACGATCTACCGTTAAAACACATTTTGAAAAAGTACAAAAAAAGTAAAATCACAAAACTATAATACTAAACTCCGAGAAAAATTCAAACGGACAGTCTCTAATCAAATGGCAAAATCAAAAGCTGAAACACATCAAACGAATGGACAACAACTGTCATATTCGTGAATTAGGAGAAATGAAAAACTACAACTCGACGAGAAAAAGGCAAGTTCACGGACAAACATAAATAAATCAATGTCACGACCAAAATTAAAACAAAAAAGACAAGGTCACGACCAAAAAGAGAAGTAGACATACAACAACCTACAAAACATGACACAGATAACACAGATAACTGGAGATTGTTTGTCAGGAATCGCACCAAAACAAGAGTAGAGTAGAGCTTTGGTGATCTGGAAGCGTTATCAGTTTCCACTGTAACACTTCTAGTAGACTTTTTCTCGTAAAAACCTGTCTTTTAGTTGCATTCGGTGATGCCACCATCGAGGAAATTAAGTTACTTATATAAAATGAAAACAAATGTAAGTCCTATGTATTTTATCCTGCTTATTCGCAAACAGTTTTTTAATATTAAAATAGTTCAGATATACTTAGACATTTTAAAAATCAGTTGCAGTTTAAATTGGTACTGTTAATGTTATTACTATCAGTGGGTCAATATCTCTTCTACAAGACTATTAGTCCCAAAGGGTATCACCTGCCCAAAAACAGTATTTCGGTACTAGCATTACAATGCAGATATTGTGTACAATGTTTTTAAATTTTGAATTCAGATACTATAAATATTTCAACACTTATAATTTGTAAATCTTTAACACATAAATATGTATCGTATCTCCCTCGTGATTCCCTGTCCTGGTTTGGCTTTATTCTCGGTTCTTTTTTGTTTTTATCAATTTTTCAACTTTTATATAAGTTTGAGGATAAATTTGCCCGAGAAGTTCTGAACTGAAATTTATTGTCGCCAAAAGTAATGATAAAAAATACGGAACTCAATACAGGAAGACCGTTATCAATTGGCAAAATCGAATGCTTAAACACATCAAACGATTATATATAACAACCGTCATATTCCTGACTTGGTACAGGCATTTACTTATGTATTAAATGGTGCAGTAAAATTGGTACCATTAATGCTATTATAAAAGTGAAAAACATTCAACAAGGTACATCAACTGACCTCTTGCCTCTACTATATCCATTTCACCGGACGCAGGCCATCTGCCATAGGAACTCCACTTCGGCAACATCTTGATCGCTGTTTGAAAATGTATAATGATACTAACTATAACCATCAATTTAATACAATTTATTTATTGCATATTGCATGAGAATACATGAACATTTAATGGTTATTAGTAAATTGTTAGATATTGTTTTTTTCCGATTTCTGATCCTTTTGATTTCATTAATTGTTTAGATTAGATTTTTTTCACATGTAAATGACCATGAGCCATATGCTTGATATCCATAAAGTTTAAATACGATTAAAATGTAAATAAAAAACTTTTTGTAAGACGTCACCTTATGATAATGTATGATCTGTAGTAATTAAATCTTGCATTATATTTACCAGGCCATATCCAGTCTCCTTTTGGCATTTTGGCCTCGACTTCAACTTTCCCATACTTAAAGCTAAATCCTCTTTTACTACGTAAACGAGCCGACTGAATTGGATTTATTGGATGAGCAACACTTCCGGTCCTCTGACATCCGGAATATGCATTACTGGTACATTCTTCATCATTAAATCCACCTAAAATATAGATAAAAAAAAAAAAGAATCAAAATAGACAGAGCTTTAAATCAATTACAAAGGCATCTGCAATGAATAACAATAAAAAAAATCATTGTAGTACTGTGTTTGTAGATGCAAAACAAATGTTTTAAAATGTTAATCTTGAATTCAAAAGTTTAACTTTTTGAATCAACTTTCAAAAGAGTAATATAAAACGTATATTGTGCAATAAAAATTTATGCACGTCAACAAATATCACTACGTTACCCCAAAGATCCAGTGTTCCGGATGTCAGAAAACTCTCCCCGTAATGGTCAGAGGTCAAAGTCTGAAATTAAATTCAAGGATTAACCGACACCTAACTGATAAAGTGATGTTAAAACATAAAAAAAATATTTTCAATTATGAAATTAGAAATATGACTGTAAAACAGTTAACGTATATAAATTGATATAGCTATAAAATGAATAAGATAACCCATAGATGTAATACCAATCTATGGATAGCTATACTCCTAAAGACACAAAAATAAGAGAGCGAGCTACTGTACAAACATAGTCTTTAAATATTTAGCTTTTTCTGCTCACATCTTAATTCTTTCCTATGACGTTGACAAAACGTTAATTTTTAACTTCTTCTACCAAACATATTGTTTTAGTTTCTGATTGTAACTATTTCCTTATTTTTAGTTTCCTGGACCAAGCATTAGTTTTAGTGTCCTTGATCCTATATTTATTTGTCAGTTTCAGATTGTAAGTATTTCTTTATTTATGTGTTTATTCATTTGATGGTTTGTTTGTTCTTTTATCTTTCTATTTTATGTTCGTTCATATTTGTTTGTCTTTCTTCTAATTGAGATTGTGACACGTTGATGACTGTTGTACCCATATTTTGACTTTTTGTTCATCGTTGTAAATATAATGGAATTTGATGAGTGTAATACAAGTGAGATTTTTAGAACTATGAAACCAGGTTAAATCGACCATTTTCTACATTTCAGAATGCCTGTACCAAGTCAGGAATATGACAGTTGTTGTCCATTCGTTTGATGTTTTTTATCATTTGATTTTGCCATTTGATTATTTTCCGTTTTGAATTTTCCTCGGAGTTCATTTTTTTTGTGATTTTACTTTTTTTCATTGCTGTAGGTTACTTACTGGTTTAATATACACGATACCGTTCCTCACATAGCTGTTAGTCCTGTTGTTTGTGTAGTATTGAAATTCTGAATCCTACAATATGTCAAATTGACAGATTATGTTATGATATGGAAGCAACTATCAATTGAAAGTGACGGTGACAAATACATAATAATTGAGACAAAAGAGGGACGAAAGATACCAAAGGGACAGTCAAACTCATAAATCTAAAACAAACTGACAACGCCATGGCTAAAAATGAAAAAGACAAACAGAAAAACAATAGTCAACAATCCTACGACACAAAACGTGTGATTTTAGTCATCTAGAGATTCGCAAATGGTCTCTTTATTTATTAGGCAGTTGGTTTTCTCGGTTGAATTGTTTTACATCTTGTTATACTTTTTTAATAGCTTATCATACGATATTGGAATTGCTCTTTTGCTAACATAATACCGAACTTACAGTTGCTTACATCCACGCCCTGCTGCCTCATAGGCAATCAACCAACATTTTATTGATTTTTGTATTAATTATACGCAATAATGTTAAGGCAGTTCTCCATAAGTTTTCAACGATTCTATCGTAATCTAATTGTGACGTCATTGTAGTCGTTTCTATTGGTTTTCGTCACATTTACTCTTAGATTCAACTTCATTTCAATTAAAGCTTGAAAAGGTATCAAAACAAACAAGTACGTGCGAGTCAATCTTACACAAAGTTCTGTTAGGTGCAAACCGATAAGAAAATCAAATTTGAAAAAATACTGACGAGGTAATTACTCACCCTGTTACCACCAGCTGTTATTTCATGTTCCCAAACACAGTGGTTCAAAATATCAAACTCATCATCAAATATCAGACATGGATATTGTTGACAGTTGTCCTCTACATTAAAAAATATTTTTCAAATGTCAGTACAGATTAGAATAACTACTAAACAAAAAAACTCATCATCATAAAGATACCGATTTTGAATTGTAATTGAAGGTAAGAAATATGGTGTATTGAAAAAAACCATAAAGGTTTGTTATCATCATAAAACAAGAATGTTGTTGCTACTAAAAAGACAATCTACAACCTATACTACAAAAGACAAAAGGAAGAGACCGATTTCATTGAGCAGCATTTCCTCTAAAACCATACAGAGCGGAAATATTTGTGAAATGACGTATGCATGTAGTGTTTTGTACCTCCTAAATTTTTCACAGACAACGACAATATTTTAGAAAATAACCCAAATCGAAAACCGTTATCGATCCGTGGCTTATACGCTTTCACGCATGCTCAGTCGACGTACTGCCCACGAAATTTTAAATCATTTTGAATCAAAACTTGCCCAATTGTACCGCAATTTCGCGGTCAATTTCTAGTAAAATATTAATGAAAAGGAAGTATCTATTGAACAGTTGATTCTTCAATATCACGGCCGACACTCGGCTAACCGAGAGATTGGTCGGTTGATCTATATTGAGTATGCGGCTATATGGGCGATTGGTCTGTTAATCGGGTTGGTTATACGTCTGTTAAGAGTAAAACGCTTAATTTAATGTTAAACTCTATTAGATATACAGATTTTTGGCATGTTGTAAGAACCAAATCAAAAAAAAAAAAGTGTCTGACAAAATGATATCTATCATAGAACATTTTGCACTTGTAAAAACATTTCTTAGTCTGCGCAGTTTTCAGTAAAACTAAAAGGCGTCGCGCAAGTATGTAGTATTTATGCTTATACGCATAGCAATTTTTTTTAATAAAAGGCGAAACAAACAAATTTAGATATCATTTAAAGGACAAAAAATAGTACTGTGGTTCTAAAAAATAAATTGACATAAGTAAATATTTCATAATTGTAAAATATTTTTAATACTATTGTATAATACCACGTTTTAGTGAAAATTGTGGGAATAAAGTCTGTTAATGGGTTGGACAATTGAAATTGTGTCAGTTAAGAGTTATTTAGCCACGACAATATTTTTACTACCTTTATATTTTCCCCTTGAAAAATTTAAGAATGAGATGTTCCTGAGTAAACAAAAATGACAATACGGTGCCACAGTATCCTAGAAAGAGTATATTTATTTTGGCTTTCTTTGCATTTTATTGAAGGGTGTGTCACTTCAATATAGCGTGATATGGATTGGCCTCTGGAATATGCATGAATTTTTTATTGACGTTTTCAATCAGCCTTAATTTTTGTGTCGTTTTTTTTAGCACGTTCTCAATTCCGACCGAAAGTGTGTTTCTAATACAACACAGGGTACATATAACGTGTTCTCGTTCACATATGAACATGATATTTGTCACTGGACGTTAAACCCTAATTCGTCAGCATCATCCAATTGGTTCTTTTCTTCTATTACTTAATCAAATGTTGTTTACAAATCACTCTAAAGAAGTAAACGGAAAGGAGCGAATGCAGCTACATTTGGTTATTTTAAATTTCAATTCATTTTATTCCGTTTAGTTCCTTTCTACATAAGTGCAGAGGAGAACTACAGTTGTCTATGGTGGCCGGTGAAGTCCATTTCGCGTTTTCGCGATTTCACCTTTCATATTCTATAGGGCGAAAACGCGAAATCGCGACAAGGCGAAATCGTGAAGTCGAAAACGATAAATCGGTTTCGCGTTTTCGACTTCGCAATTTCGCGTTTTCGTCATATAGAATATGTAAGGCGAAAACGCTAAAGCGCTAAAACGCAAAATGGCATTAACCTGCCACCATAGTTGTCCGCATGTAAACTTCTAAAATTTGTCACCAATATAAGTACATCGCAATCCGTTACTGTTTCAACAGCCATCGGTGTTTCATGTGTGTATTCTTAAACAAGTATTATTTTTCTCTCGTTTTTAGCAATGTATCACTCTCTACTGTCCTTATATATTATTCTATATTCTGCGTTTCCATCCAGATTCTCGTGAATACCATGAGGGTTCGGATTGGGGGTATTTTTTATTTCTGTATTCTTTAAATTGTTATGTCATTTGTTTCTACATTTTACTTATCTTACTCATTATTCTTTCTTTATTTTTCATATTTCGTCATCCCAATATATTTTACTTATTGATGTTTAGTTACATTACGACGTTTATCTCTGATTTATATACTGGTTACCAATGAAGTTGACAAATTTGTGTCATACATGACAATCAAACAGAATCAACATTCTTGGATGAAATATTACTTTAATATAACACTTTTTGAAACCATTTTTATCAATTTTCAATTTCATGTGTTGTTTCTGTATATGTTATGTTTCATTGCTCATGTGTTGTTTTTGTATATTTTAGCCGTTCGTCTTGAGCCTACTCATTTGATCCGATAACACCCCATATAGCAATAAAACTATACTTTTATTGCTATTCATAACTCTTAACAGACCAATTAACAGACCGGGTTTTAAACATCCGACCCATTAACAGACCAGGTTTTAAATAAAGATTGATTTATGTCACCAAAATACAGATTTTCGTGTAGATTTTTCACACAATGATATCATTATGGTTAACAAACATAATGCCTTTGTTTTTTCGATGTTCAAAATATTGAATGCAAGTAAATTTAACCAATGTATCATTTTGTGTACATTTTATGTGTGTAAAATGTGTATAAATTTATTGATGAGTAACCCGCCTTTTCATTTATAGATCGTACATCGAAGCTAGAAAAATTACACCACTGAATTCAGTACATTGAATTGTTTTGTTAGACATGAATACTTTTTTATGATGAAAATATATTTAGAAAGTTATACAATGAAACATGCTGATCTTTCAACAGATTAACAGACTTTAGCCAACCCGATTTACAGACCAACCGCCGATATAGCCTCATACTCAATATAGATTAACCGACCAATCTCTCGGTTAGCCGAGTGTCGGCCGTGAATATATAAAACATTGAGTTCAATGAACTTACAAATCATTTTTTTCTACCAATTTTATGTTGCAACATGTTTTTCTTTTATTTGTTTGAATATGACTTCAATTATTAAAATGTTTAAATCTATTGTATGGCATACCTTTATTACAACAAGACCCCTTGTTTAAAGATCCACCATTTAATCCGTTAGCCGTACCAGTTCCATTTTGAACATTTGAAGTCAAATTCGAAGTTGATCCTGCTGTAATATTTAAACTTCCTGTCACATTTCCAGTGGAAGAATTTCCAGACATATGATTGGAAGAATTTCCAGACATATTATTTGAAGAATTTCCAGACATATTATTTGAAGAATTTCCAGACATATGATTTGAAGAATTTCCAGACATACTATTAGAAGAATTTCCAGACGTATGATTTAAAGAGTGAGTAGAATTTCCAAAAGCACTGTGTCCACTTGAGTTATTATTTGAACCATTTGAATTAGGTACAACAGTTGTATTACTATATGTTACTGATGGCGTAGAGTATGTTGTGTTTGTCCCTACAATTGAAGCTGTGCTATTTGAATTTCCTGATATCGTTGTAATGTTAGAACCAGGAATAAAGGGCTTCATGGTGGATGTAGTAAAAGCGTCAGTGGTAGGGGCAGTTGATGTAGTTGGTGTTACAGTTGTAGTTGAAGTTGCAGGGGTTGTTGATGGTACGGTTATTGTTGTTGGTACAGTTGAAGTTGTTGACATTCCAACCATTGCTTTAAAAAATAAATTAATCTATGATTGAAAATACAATTAGGCTTACTACAATGCAACACGAGTTGTAGGAACCAGTATAGCTTTATCAAATTTAACATATAATTTATTCTGGTATTATTATAAAACAAGATATGATATACTATTAAAAAAACGTTGAACATGTTTATTGTGAATACATAATGATAAACATTTGTTTATGATGACGGGTTTTAATGATAGTCTTGCTTAGTTTAAATAAGAAGTTATCATTCCGTTATATGATTTTGATAGAAATATAATCCTAATGTTACTTAATTCTAACAGATAACTCTGACGTTAACTTTATTGGTTTAATAATTAGATTCTACATATTTTTATAAAAGCCAACAGCATACTAATTAAGCTACTGTCAATTTTAAATGTAGAAAAATAATATACAATTACATTTTTATTTATAGTTATTGATATAAAATATATATTAATGTTATCATGGTTATATAACATTTGTAAAATACTTACGCCCAAGAGTCATTGTTTGATTTGTTAATGTTTCTCCTTGTGAATTTTTTTCTCCCCATACCCAGTAATTAATAACATCTCCTTGTTTGGCATCAACATGAAAAGTATGTTCCCAATGATCACCTAAATATTCGAAGAAGAAAAAGCAATAAAGAGTAAAATCACAAGAATACCGAACCCGGAGAAAAAGTCCAAACGGAAAGTCCCTTATCAAATGGCAAATTCAAAAACACAAACACACCAAACGAATGGACAACAACTGTCATATTTCTCTTTCGATATCATCAACATGACATGTGCTACCCTTGTAATGGAAAGTTTATGAATATGAATTTGATAGTACACATAAGTTTCAGTTTTTTCTTTATAATGGTTTGTTGATAAGCAATACAGTTGGTTTACCTCATCTTAATCTAATCATTAAAATAAATAAACATGTAATTCTGCATCGAAAATAGTTTTCTTTTGCTTTTCATTTTACACAGTACTATTGCTTGATTTTCAGAACATGTTTCATTTGTAGATACTGTACAGTAAAAATGTTGAATAAAGTAAAGTTACCATTAATTTTCTACTATTCATTTGAAAAACGATACAAAATTAAAATAAGAACTGGTAACTGTCATTTTATTTGACCTTCGAAATCAAATGATGGTTAATTAATCTCATCGATAACAGTGACGGTTGTTTGTAATAAGAAAGTTAGTTTATGACGGACGACCTCATGAGTAGTTCGGTCATAAAAAATAGCTTGACTGACCGTTTGGTGTTATTTGCAGAATACAGGACACGTGTTATATATATGTAGGACTCTAAAGTGCGATGGGGACGCTAAAGTACGATGGTCACGCTAAAGTGCGATGGTCTATGCTAAAGTACGATGCTTCCATACGCTAAAGTGCGATGGTCCGGGAAAATATAGACGTACGAAACGTAGTTGGATTATGACGTTAACAGTCGTTTATACAAACCAAAAATGAACATGCCGGAAGATGAAATAAATAATGGAAGCGAACAGATGCATATTAATGTTTTCGATTATACAAATCCTTGGTTTACGTTAAAATATTGTCGATTTTATTGCAGAGTATAAACGATGGTAAAATAAAGGTACACGTTTTCAAGCGTAAATCATAACTTGTCCAAAAAAATTCAGTGTGTACATTGTATTAAAACATAACATACTCGCTACGGAAAAGTGGAAAGCTCGAACGTATTTAAATTAAAGCTTGTATAAATAAATTTAATTTATTCCGACAATGACCGAATTTTGTATTTGCAACTGACAAGAGGATGTTCACATTAATAGGCTGCGTAAACGGCAAGCTACACCAATTATGTAATACGCCCCTCGTCCTGAACATGCATTAAATATTTGTCACTGGACGTTAAGCAACCAACAATCAATCCAATACGCCCGAATTGTTAAAAAATCATTTAAATGAAATATAGTATTTTGTGACACCTAAATAACCTTTTTAGCAATGATTACTAGGTCAGTCTTCTAAATTTAGAAACAGTCACATTAGACTTTTAGTCCGGTAAAGTAAAAGCCTATCGCATTATATGTTAAATCATTGCAAACTAGATTTTGCAAAAAGACTTGTTTTTGACATTAGTGCCCTTGAACCTTTCTCTTTTGTTCCATCGCGCTTTAGCGTGCTATACCATCGTACTTTAGCGAACAAACAACCATCGCACTTTAGCGTGAGACACCGTCGTACTTTAGCGTAGACCATCGCACTTTAGCGTGACCATCGCACTTCAGAGTACCATCGCACTTTAGAGTCCTACATATATGTTATTTATACCTGATTTGTCATAACCAAAGAAATCGTGTGTATTTTCTCCAGCTTCAATGCCAGCTATCGGTTTGTTTATATTGAAATGTATTGCACTTCTGTCGTATCCTTGAACTACAAGTAAAAAAATATGACAATGTTACAATATGTTAATATTCTAATACAGAATTTTAATAATGTGTTGAATAGTTTTCATAAAACTTGCAACAGTGAACAATGTGTGATAAGTGCAAAAACTCATCTCACATACCAGACTAATCGAATTATATTGATACAATATCAGTTATTTTAAACGATCCTTAGCAATTATTTCCCATCATTCATGTACTGTTAAGTTTAACTAGACGAAGTGATTCGCCCGCAGACGACTCTGAAGTCACTGTATTATAACAAAGTCAATGTAGGACCTATCGAGATATCATTGTGTCTGGGAGAAACAATTGATGCACCAGCAAATGCAAAGTTTTATTTTAAAATAACTCTAACATGTTTAAACCGCTTATACACCAAAAGTGACAAAGTTCAACTATCTCCCGAAAGAGCAAATATCAATAAAAATTAAATCCCTGACCACTTGCACACCTTCAATATATGTATAAATAGCCAGATAAATCTTCCTAGCATTCAAACTGTAGGAGGAGTTATATCGAAACCATTCGCTTATGCAAGTAAATACTTGAAAAAAAAATGACAAAGTTCAACTATCTATCAAGAGAGCACATATTTTAAATCAAAATCAAAATCTTAATCACATGAACACCTTCAATATATATACATGGAAAAAAGTATTTCAACACCTTGATTTTTTAATACTTGAAAAATCAGCCTCTTATTTTGGATGGAATATGATAAAATATTTGTAAAATAATATTGAAACATAGTTAATGATAACATTGGCATTTAAACGAACAAAAAATGTATGGAAAAAAAAGTATTATCTAACCAAAATTTTAATAACAAAATGAAGTGTTTTTTGTACAAAAAAATGCATTTTACAACTTTTACTGTAGTCGAACTTTACAATGTCAGACATTTCAAAATTAATCTTTAGATGATTGTTCACATCATGGTGGATCGTGATACGCCAAAGAATTAGTACTTTGTCATGTTTGTGCGCAGCCTCCATTCAAACGGATAACCGCATCTTAACGTCTTCTGATTCCTGCCATAAGTCGACTAATTTGTTGCTAAGGTAGCAGCAACCATTCCTGACTAAAGGTATTGTTTATTTCATGATGTGTTTGAACTGGGGTGTCCTTTCGTGCACTTTACGCCCAATAGTGTCCCATATATGCTCGATATAGTTCAAATTCGGGCTACGATCGGGCCAAGGAAAAAGAACCGAATTCCTTTGAAACAATGGATCTTCCTCCACGATGCTAATTTCCAACTTTGGCGAGCTCTGCACTATATTGGATACGACAACTGTGTGTCCGTTCGTAGGCAAAGGTCCCCGAAATGGTCTTATCCCACGATAACAAGTAGCGATGAGCCGATCTCGAACAGTTCTTGTTTAAAGGCTCCTGTATGGTCATCACTCTCTTTTTAGGATTGTATTGTTTGCAATGGGTTTCCTTCTGACCAACCTTCATTGTGCTTGATTTTCCCTAGCAGAAGTTATAGGGGGTCTTCTTGATCTCGGAAGGTCTTTAACATCGTTTGTTGCCTGATTTTTATTCTCAAAACGACTTATAGTGGAATGGTGATGATCAACAATACATGCAATTGTCACAGCGACATACCTGCTTCTCTCATGCTGATTATCAGTCATCTTGTTGCAGTTATGAGTTGTGGATGACCAATTACAAGGTGTCAATCACATAACTTTATAAACTTGGTTATTCAAAGTGTTGAAAACAATGAGGATAAAAACATCTGTTGTAGTGTTTACGAGAACAGTAGAGTCGATATGTATTGATTAAAATCAGGTGATATTTAAATAATGTTTAACTAGTTCTATTTCAACAAATTATATCACAAAACAATACAAAGTGTTTTTTTAATTTGAATTTCAATTTGGTGTTGCAATTCTTTTTTCCATGTGTATATGTACAAACAGACAGTAAAGTGAAAACTTCCTAGGATTCAAACTGGAGAAGTTATGCGGAATAACTATATACCCATAATGGGACGGACGGACGGAAGGAATGAATGAGAGACGGACGGACGGACGGACAGACAGGGGTAAAACAATATGCCCCAAACTTTCAGTTGCGGGGGCATAAAAACATTCTCATTCTTTATTTTCCTGTTTGAATTATTTAACACTAGTCATGTTTGGGCTCTTTCTACCTTGCAGTTCCGTGCGAGTCCAGGCTTTTGTGTTGAAGACCGTACTTTCACCTCTAATTGATAACATTGTATGGATTGCGACTCGAATGGAGAGTTGTCTCATTGGCTCCCTATTTATATAGGCGACATGATATTGATATTTGCATATGATTCTATTATTTGTTTTATTTGTACGATTTTACGGAATGCAGTTTTGGAAATTTTGTTACTTTAAAAGTGCCAATCGGTAATAGTGTTTTACAAAAAATTATGTATCTGCAAGGGCACAAACTGGTATCTATTTGATCTAACGGCCCAGCATATACTGAAGGGGATTTGATTAAAAGAGGATAAGAAAATTATATTCTAATTTTACCCCAAAAACATCAATACTAAATTAAGACATAAAAGATATTACACATACCTGGTATTGATACTTTGATTCCGTTGGGGACGAGCTGGAATGTAGTTGATCCTAGTCCTCCAGTTATATGTACAATACTCAAAAAGATAACTAACGACCCTACAGTTACCACCATCTAAAAAAATGAAAAAGTAATAATACAAGTAATATTAGATTAATCATTCCGAGGCACTTGATATCCCCCGATTTTTATAGGGGGTCGTGTTGCTTAGTATCTATGTTTTGGCATAATTTTTGTAAACGTTTTGTCTTTTCTTCTCTGTGCGTTTTACTCATGCCTCGACGAAGTGTCGTTGATTGCGTCACTAATGTATAAGTTTGCTATACTGTCAGTTTAAAGGTAACAACTAGTGGTTAGTTGATGATATGTGGTATGCAGTTGTATAAGTATTGACTCATCGCATTTCCATTGAGATTATTATATCCTACATCCGAGTCATAGTGTTTTCACTTTGCATTCTTTCCGAAGTGTACATGTTAAAGTTTGCTATGTGTTCAGCATACAGGGAAACAATAAATAATTAGTCAATGATATATGATAACAGTTGTATAAGCATTGCCAGATTCCTGTTCGTGGAGTGAATTTGGTTTCGCATTCTTAGTCGTGGTCTTATGTCTTTGAGACTTTTGCATAGATTGCACATAAGAGTTTTGTATATGGCCAGCTTAGAGGACAACTATTTATAAGTCAATGGTATTTGGTATACAGTCGTATGAGCATTTTTATTTTTCATTTCGATGAAGATATTATTTGGTCAGGTTAACCTTCAGTCATGGTGATTGACTTTTGATGTGTTTCGTAGTTTTCATGTTATAGTATTACCATTTTAATCATAGAATTAGAATCGTACAATCACAATAGCATAGAATGACAACCCCTAAACGGTTGCTGCTGTCATGGAAATCCATGAACCAAGGACGCCTAAGAAAACTTTTAAAATACTCTTAAAAATTTAAAAGTTTCATTGACGCCATCAAATTTTGGTAGAGTGAAATGTTATATTTCTGTCAAAAAATCGAACTCCAAGTAAATTCATTTAAAATTGACAAAATCCAACAACAGACATTATTAACAAACGATATCAATAGAAAATAACTACCCAATCTGATTTAAATTCAGATCTGATTTAACGCGTGGTCGTTTATCATATGATTATAACAAAATTAGATATCTGTGTTTTAATTAGATTAAAAACTGTCATATTCATGACTTGGTACTTAAATTTTCTGAAGAAACACTGCAGAAACATGTTTAGTAAAAACACGTTCTTTTGTCGCAATTGAAATCATCTAATGGGACTTATCACTGACTGTCACAGTGTGTACTTGCACAGTTGTGCAATTAGTTATCAAAGGTACCAGGATTACAATTTGATACGCCAGACGCTCGTTTCCGGCTACATAAGACTCATCAGAGATGCACAGATCAAAAAGTTATAGAGCCAAACAAGTACATAGTTGAAGAGCAATGCGGACCTAAAATTCCCAAAAGATGTGTCAAATACGGCTAAGGTAATCTCTTCCTTTTTTTCGAAAAACAAATTGTAAACAAGAAATTTTTAAAAAGGACAATATAATTCATGTCAACACCGAAGTGCTGACTACTAGGCTGGTGATACCCTCGGGGACGAAACGTCCACCAGCAGTAGCATCGACCCATTGGTGTAATAAGTTATCAAAGGTACCAGTATTACAATTAAATACGCCAGATGTGCAAATTACACACATTTTCGTGATTGAATTCCTACCTGGAGACTGGAGTTTGTTATCACTATTTCAAGTTAGCTTACATTATATTTTTTTTGCGCCACCGGTTGAAATATTATATTTCAATAAATCCATTGTTTGTCATTTTTATGGTTTAACTTTGATTTGTATTGTCATTTCATACAAGGAGAACATTCATGCCTTTGAATTGTCTATTTCTGCTCTCGATTTGAATGTTTTGGTTGTGCTTAAAAAATATCAAAACGTTTGACTCTTTTGGTCGAAAGCACATATGCTCAGTTTTGATGATTAATATTAAAAACGTCCGTTCTTATTCTAGATGGTGCAAAATAATTCTTGAAGCCGACTTGTTCATGTTTTATAAAATGGATACTAATAAAATGTCAATAGTGACATGACTTATATCGTATATTTCTTTAATCACCCTATGTTAAATACGAAATTAGTTAGAAACTAAGGTTCCATCTCCCTGAGCAAAGTTGGCTTATGACGGAGGGATTTGGCTATTTGATAGATTTTCATTTATAAATCAGAGACTTTTATAAAATGTCGATGCTGACAAGAATTATAACGTATATTTCTTTAATTATCCTATGTTAAATAACAATTAGTTAGAAACTAATGTTTAATCTCCCTGAGCAAAATTGGCTTATGGCAGGTGAATTTGGCTAAATGCTAGATTATCCTTTTGCCATATTGCTCCTAAAAAGTTCAAATATTCATACATTTTTGGATTCCAAATTTTAAATGAAAAGTTCCGGATGTGATGCAGGTGAATCCAAAAATGTTTTTCGGATTTATAAAATGTTTTTAATAATGTTTATATTTTACAAACAAATATGTCTATACAGGCAACAGTAGTATATCGCTGTTCGAAATTCATAAATCGATTGGAAAAAAAAACACATCCGGGTTACAAACTAAAACTAAGTGAAACTCATCAAATATAAGAGGAGAACTACGACACAGCAAAAACACAACACTAAAAGTTAACACATACAGAAACGAACTATACTATAACAATGGCCAATTAGGAGCATCTATGCCTGACTAAATCCAAAGTCCTAATAAACAGTTGCCGATATCATCTGATGTTTGTAATTTTGCTAAAATTTTATTTCTTAATTACCTTATTGTTTTGAATTTATATGAAAAATTGTCTGGTGATTTTAATTCCTGACTTTGTTAGGTTGAGAGAAAAAATGAAATCTCAAGCAGAACAAACAAATTTTAACAGAGAAACACAATAAAGCATATTTCAAATTTAACAACCACGTTCATTGCTTCCTTATTTTTGTATTTTATTCATGTATGTCGATGAGAGTTTGTGTCTCATCGACTTATTACACGTTTTTTTTATTTTAATAAACAGATATTTCGGGATTTCCGATTACAATACAACATGTATATCCAAACATTATTGTATGACAGTGTGTAAATCTTTCGAACAATTAGTTTTTGACTTCAAATGAGTCCATTTTGCAACTTTCATGTTATATGTAATCTTTTGATGGTGGTCGAGTTATATAAGTAGTCATTTGCATACTACTGTATCACTTGCCGGTCCACTACTCTGATGTTGTGAGTTCGAATCAGGTGCACAACTTCAATCTTCATTGACTAGGATTGTCAGTTTTTCTACCGTATGTCGGTGGTTCTCCCCGGCAACTCCGGCTTCCTTCACTAATAAAAGCTGACTTACACGAAATAGTACAATAGTATTGAAAGTGGCATTAAGCACCATTCAATTAATTAATTCGTTGATTAATTAAAAAATCATTGAAATACTGAATAATTATTAAAATATTTATCAAGTGATTGAATAACTGATTTCAGGCATATTGAAAGATATTATATTTCAGCTATTAAAACATTCTTTTTTTTTTAGAATGAAAGAATAAACACATAATGCAAAGGAGAAAACTTCACTGATGTAAGGCTTGGCCTACGTAAAACGTTTGTTGTACTGTCGTAGATAAAGTTGACATATAGACAGACATGTAACGGTGCATTTTTCTACGACTGCAATAACCTTCTTATAAAAGCGGAGAAAAGGATAGTATGTTGATTTGCCTGTAGAACATAAGATTTGAACGTTTAAACAGCGAAATATATACATTACGAAGGAATGTTTAAATCATTACAATCATTGTCCTTGTTTAACGCTGTTGCATCACAGTCCCATGGAAGGGGGAAGGGGGGTAGACGGCATCTAACTAGTTTTACCCTGCCATATTCTGTATGTGGTTGTCCAACGTCTGGAGCTTGTAATTTAGGAATTGTCGTTTGTTGCTGTATATCATATTTGTTTTTGATTCATTAATGTGTACATAAACCAGGCTTTAGTTTTCCCAGTTGAATTGTTTTAAATTTTTCATAACGAGGCCAATTATATTTGGGGTTTACTCATTGTTGAAAGCCATACGGTGACTTTAGTTGTTAACTGTTGTGTCATTTGGTCTATTAATGAGATTCGTTTTATTGTCAATCATACCACATCTTCTTGTTTATATAGGAGCATATTATTATGAGCTAATAGATATAGGAAGATGTGGTATGAGTGCCGATGAGACAACTCTCCATCCAAATAAGCACTTATAAATGGGATTTCTTTGACTTCTTAAAATAAATATCAATAAAAAGGAAATTTTAAATTACATGTTTGCTCGTCATAAACATATCATAAACTAGTAAATAATCTGTTTTTGTTGAAAATGAGCATAGACATTCCATACTACTAAAAAGTTCTACTGATGTGTTACTGTACCTTAATAGTAAAAAGTTACATCCAAAGTAAACTCCTATCGTAGATATTATTGTACGTATTTGATAAATTTGTATCACTTCATTATCAAATGCTTGGTTTTCTTAGTTATGTTGAAATGTTAGGTTAATATCACGCTTTAAGATAAAGCGGTCACTCAATTTGTATCCTCAAATGACATTTGGATAGAAACTGGATGTATCATATATGTAGAAAAGCGAAAATAAGCACTACATGACAGTTCCTGAACACTCATTTGAAAATTGTAGACTATGCAGAAAGTTGATGAACCGGGGTTATGTCAACGAACGTCCAGTCCAGTCCTTTTTTTATAAAAAATAGTTCATCGAAATACTACAATCTTGTTATATTACCCGTATCAACTTCACAAATTAAACATGATGGTCTTGTTAACCATACAGTGTTTTTTTATTTGTCTCTGTTAATTAATTTGTAAATAGGGACTTTCCGTTTTGAATTTCCCTCGGAGCTCTGTATTTTTGCGATCTTACTTTTTTATGCTTTTACTGTTTAGTCAATTATTGGTAATATCTATATGACGTGGGTAATTATGTATCCTATCATTTTGTTATGATACTATGGTACTATGGTTAATATTAGTATTCTTGTCTTTTTTTTCTATTGTGCTTTGTCTATATGTCATTTGCTTTTCTCTGTTAACATATTTGTTTAGTTTTATAGTGATGAAGATTTTAACACAATATTGACTGCTGTATCCCTATTTTTGACATTTTTACAAATTATGTTTTATTTGTTTTGTTCACACATCGTTGTCAATATAATGAAATTTTATGCGACTTTCACACACATGATATGTTTAGATAGCTATACAACCAGGTCTCATCCACAATTTTCGTCACAGGAAAATACCTGAACAAATTAAAGTCAGGAATATGATAATTTGTATCCATTCGTCTGATGTGTTTGAGTTTTTGGTTAAGCAATTTATTAGGTTCTTTCCGTTTTAAATTTTCATCGGAGTTCTGGGGTTTTTTTGCTATTTTTTTTTTTTTATATTAAATCAAATTCTTAATTTTAGTAAAGAATCAAATGTAAATTGCAATTTTTATTACATTTTTTTTTAGAATCTATTCAGATGTAATAAATCAATTTGCTTAGAAAGCTTTTAAAATTCAGTCTTCTCGTGGTTAAAAAAGGTAAGACGTCTTTGCTTTTGGTTTCTGAATTAAAACTTTATATAAACAAGAGGCTCTCAAGAGCCTGAATCGCTCACCTGGTAAACAATGCCTTATTAACTAAATTAATAAATTAATGTTTTTTGTAAATTAAACAAAGTAACAAAGGCCATGTACTATCCTTAAAATACCTTTTAAAGACTCTAGGAACCTCTGGAAAGAAATGGGCATGAGTTCGCCCTACACTTGATTAAGATACAGTCTAGGTCAATCTGATGATTCTCAATACAAACAGATGAGTGTGGATAGTACTATGCATTACGAGAGTTTTGAATAAAACTGTGAGTCATCTCACTAAGGATACCCCCCATTTCATTATGGCATATTTACTACACTACATTCAAGCTTTATACATCTCTGAATTTGGATTGTGATTAACTATTTAACACAGAATGAATGTGTCACCACTATTTATGACTTTAAATAAAAGGAATCTTGCTTTCTGTGACAGAAGTTGCAGGCAAGACAAAAATTGCTCATATTGTGGCTGTCATTTTTAATGAAATCCAAGAAATAAAGCCAAGCAAAATCACACTATTTCACTTTTTATGTTTTATTTATATACAAATCTAGTTGATTTCACAATAAATTACAATGCATTCATTTCCTTTATGGAGATAGAATGTGTCATGCTTCTAAGGAGATACATTTATAAAACATTCTCATCTCAGAAAGTCTATATATATATACAATGTCAGCCTTTACATCTCACTCAACTGTTGAATTAGTCCATGGTTCATGCATACTAGTCAACCATTATAGTAAATGTCCTTTGTTAGATTTTATAACAGTGCAATATATATTGCTTACAATATTCTCTACACATCAACATATAAATTGAATCAAAAATGCAGCTGAAAGTGCTTAGTACATAAGCAGTTATAAAAAGAGTTTTAAACAACAAGATATACTCATGAAAAATTATAGAAACAAATAACAAACTAAGATTTAAATCAGATTGATACAGCAGTTTCAAAGGAGAAGATTTTTTAAAGTAAGTCAACATGATGAACAAATTGTGAAAAAAAATCTTTTAAGAGCAATAACTTCTTAAGGGGTCAATTGACAATTTTGGTCAAATTGACTTATTTGTAGATCTTACTTTGCTTAACATTTTTGCTATTAACAGTTTATCTGTATCTATAATAATATTCAAGATAATAACCAAACACTGCAAATTTTCTTTAAAATCATCAGTTCAGGGGCATTATTCCTGAAAAACCAGTTACCCAATTCGGCTGAAAATTTCAGGACAGGAAGACCTTGACCTAATAAATACTTTAACTTCTTGTCTTATTTGCTCTAAATGCTGGAGTTTTTGAGATATAAGCCAAAAACTGCATTTTACCCTGTGTTCTATTTTTAGCCATGACGGCCATGTTTTTTGACGAAATAGAAAATAAAACACAAACTTTATTTTATACACCCTACTGATCATTCAAATGGAGTTTGGTTGAATTTGGTTGAGAAGTTTTAGAGATTTTGTAAAGTTAGCAAATATGATGAACAAATTGTGAAAAATTGTCATTAAAGGACAATAACCCCTTAAGGGGTCAATTGACAATTTTGGTCATTTAAATTATTTGTAGATCTTACTTTGCTGATCATTTTTGCTGTTAGCTTTATCTATAATAATATTCAAGATAATGACCAAAAACTGCAAAATTTCCTTAAAATTACCAATTAAGTGGCAGCAACCCAACAATGGGTTGTTTGATGCATCTGAAAAAGTCAGGGCTGATAGATCTTGACCTAATGAACATTTTTACTTATTGTCAGATTTGCTCTAAATGCTTTAGTTTTTGAGATATAAGCCAAAAACTGCATTTGACCCCTATGTTCTATTTTTAGTAACGGCGGCCATGTTTTTTGACGGATCAAAAATCGAAGCACAAACTTTGTGCAGGATAATCTAAGAAAAATTCATGCTAAGTTTCATCCAAATCCATTCAGTAGTTTCAGAGGAGAAGATGTTTGAAAAATTGTTAACGCGACGACAGACGACGACGACGGACGCCAAGTGATGAGAAAAGCTCACATTTCCTTTTAGGAAAGGTGAGCTAAAAAGTAAAATCACAAAAAAACCGAGGAAAATTCAAAACGGAAAGACACTAATCAAATGGCCAAATCAAATGATAAAACACTTCAAACGAATTGACAACAACTGTCACATTTCTGACTTTGTACAGGCATTCTCAAATGTAGAAAATGGTGGATAATTATATTATGTATTAGATTTTGATAATAATTAAAATACTTGTCTTGTAGGAAGATGCACGTAAACAAGAAGTAAAAGGTTAGTATGAAAATAAAATATCAGAATTATAGCCATCTTATATTAATCTGTTTCTTTAATTTTCAATTGAAAATTTATATAAAATTAAGAGACTACATTGATTTGTTTGAGCTTTTTATTTTGCCTTTTGATTAGGAACCTTCCTTTATGAATTTTTCTCGTATTTCAGTATTTTTTGTGATTTTACTTTTTAGAAAGCATTCATTTACTTACCATTTGAAGACTGTCATAAGTGATTACACTAAAAATCGAAATACGAATGATGAAGAACTTTGTAAGGTAATGGACGAGGAGCACCCTTCATTTTCAATAATATTAAAAATGAAATATATGACAATTAAAGGAGAAACCCTCCGAATATTTACCCAATCTTCAATTATTCGTAAAACTACAAAATACTTTAATCCAGATGAGAATAATTTTTAAATGATGTTCACTCTTAAATATTTTTGTAATTGCAATAGAAAGTTCCAAGATGGTCAATTATATATTGCAATGGATGTATATGCATAATTATACTATGTATAATTATTTTATTCTTTGTACCAATGTGTATACAGTTGTTTTAAAGAATAAAGTTTATATTTGCTTGTCTTGTCTTGCAATTGAAGAAAAAGTTACCTCTACTAACCCTACTATAATACGAGTTGTTTGTACCAGAGGCATATTTGGTACATCCTCTTATAGCGAAGGAAAAAAAGTAGGATGGATAATCCTTAATTTAGTGATTAGTAAAACCTTTTTTTTTTAAAAAGGTTTTGTGAATGTTGTTGGTGGTATTATGTTTCTTTTTGATGAAAACGATGAGTGGCCATCCATGTGGTGATACAATGCTGTAAATATTTATTATTTTTTTACGGATCTATCTTTAAATATTAATCTAAAAAGATAAGCAAAAGATACTCAATGGACATTCAAACGCAGATTGAAAGTAAACTAGAACCAAACGGCAAACAACATTACACAAAACACAACACGGAAACGAAAGACTGAGAAATAAGAACCCAATCAAAGTCGGGGTTGACTTTAGGGGAAAGGATAGGCAGATCCTGCATTAAATTTGGCATTGATCGTAATTATCATGCAAATATACATCCGGTGATAAATCTTCATGGTATAATTAGTTTAAATTAACACACACGAATACAAAAACACATTTTATTAATAAATAAATAATCAAGTTCATGGTTTCATCTTCCAAACTTTGACATAATTGACTTTAAGAGCAGCATCTTCCCCATCATTATTGTCAGCATTCCATGTCGGGTACCATTGATTCTTGGCACGGTAGAAATCTCTGGCTGTGAACTCAGATTTATCACTCCATGGCTTGGCACTAGGGGTGTTACTCCATGTGTCTGGGAAAAAACCAATACCACCAACAGCAACGTTCATAATCAAATAGAACTGAAAAAGACAAGTTAAATAATTAGTTTCAAATCTTACTCTGGCTAACTAGTCAATTGTCTATATAAAGATCTTTTTTATGCGACAAAAAATCAAACACAGTTATTGTGACTTGATCACACATTGTCGTAAACATTATAATGAAATAACTTATCAATTAACATGATTAAGAAGAGGTAATCCTGGTATCTATGATGAATTGTTTATTTATTCATAAATTAATGAAGAACAGCTCATACTAATAAATTAACAGAGCTAATACTAAATAAACTATCAAATTAAATTAAGTGATGAGTCTCTCGTCTTGACCTTTTTTAGTTTTAAGTTGACTATTTTTCAGTTTTGATTTGACCTTCCAACTAGATAATTCTCTATTTTACGGTTTTCATTTTTATATTTGACAAGTTAAAATTCCTAACATCCAAGTGAATGTTTCTCAGTTCAATCTGTACACTTCTCATTTAGAAATCAGAAGTGAGAAATTGCAAATTGCAAATGAAAAATGAGGTTTGAAATGAGACATTGTTATCACTATCTTGAACGCCCATACCTGTCTTTCGTCAGACTGTGTTAAATTATTAAGTAGTAGTACTTGATTTTGATATAAGTTAACAGATAACGACACCAATCTACTACTCATGATGATAGTATGTACAAGAACCTAAGCATTCTTATTGCTAATGTACAAAATTTACCTCTTGATCAAACGGTGCCATTTTTGAGGCTCCACGCCATGGGTTTGTCATTCCTGGTTGGTTTTTATCAAATTCTCCTAACTCCCAGAAACCGCCTTGTGGAGGAACAGTTTTCAGAAGTTCTTCTCCGTCAATTGTAAACCTGAATTTTATAATAATGAACATAAGAATATGGGTATTTGAAAATGAAAGAAAATTGGTAAGAAAAAGTATATATCCCGTTGTTTATAAACACCGGTACATAACAACTTAGGCGTCGGATGGCAATGTAACTTTTGTATGAAACAAACAGCCCTCATAGACAAAATGTATTTCTGAAAATTGTAAATAAATTACTAAAAATAAAAAGTAAGGATTTTTCGTTGTCTGTGTATTTTGTTCATATATTTTTACCTTTTACTAGTACCTAAATTAGCTCTTAAAATTAATATAAATTAAATTTCTCCGAGTAGTTAAAGATAAAATTGGGAAAAAAAGTCTTGCTAGTTTCAGAAGTGTAATAAATGTGATATTAATATATTTCAATTTTGTCTAGGCAATTCCTTGCCGCTGTTCTTATATAGAATTGCTTAGGAAATCTAGATTACCAACAGTCTATTACGTTAGAAAATATCAAATATTTGTCATTTTTATAAGTTTAACGAACTTTTTGTGATTAAAAAGCAAAACAGTTTGATATCACAATTAGTAAACAAAAGTTAATATACTTTACCTAATCATTGATTCATCCCATTCAACTGCAAACTTATGGAAGCTGTCTGAAAAGGTTCCAGTTGTCAAGTGCCTAAATATAAAATATATTGTATGAAATACAGGCAGTGCGTTAAGGTAAAGGGTATGATAAACATTTCAGGTTGACAATTCGTCAAACAAAACAACATGAAATTACGGAAATATTTTCAGCATCTGATATCCGCTTAGTGTAAAAATGTTTATGTAAGGAAACAAAATGTTTATAAAGAAACGGATAATCACCATGTAAGCACTTAAAAAGAAAATATACCTGAATAGTTTAGTTAGATATCAGATAGATAAGTGATTACTAAAACGGAGTTTATTTCAAATGCGACATCCACAAATAAGTCTTATCAGCGATTTTGTACTTTCACAAGCAACACCACAGGTGCCACATGTGAAGCAAGATGTTTTCACCCTTTCGGAGCACCTTAGATCACCTTCGGTTTGTGATGAGGTTTCTCTAGCTCAGTCATGATTTTCTACGTTGCGTTCTGTAGACTGTTATTTGTCTTTTCGTCGTTTTTTTGTTTCTTGCCAGGGCGATGTCATTTGTCGTCTTTTTCTACTTTCCTTTTTTACACGTGCTACTATATTTGGTTAAAATGACACCTTCATTTTTCATTCTTTTTGGTTTTCTTATCTTTTGTTCCTGGCATACATGCTTTTGGCCATGTTTTCATTACTTCCCAATATATGCTACTTACTTTTCAGCATGTGCTTTTTCATATGGGTCGAATGGAAATCCTGGACCGAAATGAAGTGTACTACCGACAGAATCATGACCCTGGCTTACGCCCTTATCATCATGGTAATTGATGTTACCTGGGGGAAAAGATTGAAACACTGGTTTGTCATGCCTATATGTAATCATTTAAGAACATAATATGTGAGAATCTTCAACGAATAGTATAAGTCAAATAGTTTGCTAGTTATACGATATATACGGGTTCACTAATTTCCATTAAGGGCGGACGCGAGCGAAATATAATATCATTATTACATTGTCTAACAAATTTGTCGTACCGACTATTTTTATATTGGGAATCTAGACGTAGACATTGATGATTATTGGTATCCTTATTTTAAAAGTAAATAAACAGAACTATCAATTATTTACAATGAGAAAGCCAGCTTCTCTCAGACACGTCTTTTTCTAAAAGCACAAACAAAATGTTATAAATTATGTTCAAAATATATGTTTATTTAAGTACAAAATCGTGTTTTTTTTTTATTTTCTCTACCGGTAACCGTGAAAAACACATCAACTAACCTTATGTTAAATATATGCTGCGCAACAGGGTGTATCATTTTGTAAAACCTAATAAGATATCATTATAACTATTAGAAAAGCTTCATTCGATGCTTTCAAAACGCTTCCATCTTGCGTAAAGTTGCAAGTGCCGTAGTTGATTAATCAACTTTTAAAATGTAAAAGATGAAGAACAACATTTAAGAATAATTATTGAGGGCTTTTTCGCTATATGTCACACTATTTGTCCTCCATATACATTTGTACCAAATCTCTTATTTTCCAGTGTAAAATTAGGAATAACTGTAAACAATCGTCAATAAGTCGACAAGACCAGGCACATACCATCAAAACGATACACAATATTTGATATCAACAAACAAACTAAATGAGACTTCATTTTTCACTGTTATAATCGAAAGTTTGATATATATCAATCTTCAAATAGGACCAAAGAAACATTATTCTTTTATCATATATTGAAACTGTACCTCTTGATTCCATAATGTCAATTTCTCCAGATGCAGGCCACTGACCGTAGGAATTCCATACTGGTAACATCCAAATAGCTGCAAATTAAAATGTTGAAACTTATACGAGAGTATACATCATATAATGGAATGAATCTCTAAAATAATGATTTTACCAGTGTTTTATTGTACGGTAAATCTATATCATATTAGAATTATTGTAACCTTCTTTGAATGTCTGTTTCCTCCATGGCACTACTTTTCTCACTCCAAGTACTTTAAACAACACATAAATTCATTTTAAATAATAAAAATGAAATTAGCTTTTTTGACTTTGGTATATTGCTCGATTACATTTTTACAGAGTTTATAAGTTAATTTACGAAATTTTATCAGATATTCATTTTCAGATACAAGAGTGTAACCTAATGCTTTGTCAACCCCCTTACGATCTATTGAGTGTGCATTGTTGTGTGGCTGACTCACTGTAGTATCATGTTTATAACCGAATTACTATTCATCCATATAAATTCATTGGCATCTCTTTAGGTCATAGTTGACAAATGATTAATTTATAATTTGACTGCTTTCTTCAAATTGATAAGTAGAACAGATACTAGGATATGATTGATGGATGTCTTTTAATACTTTCAGGAGAGACCTAGCTATTTATTTATTGATATATCATAAGGTAGGATTAGATGATTTTTTTTTATTTCAATTCAAAAATATACCAGGCCATATCCAGTCTCCTGTAGGTATTTTAGCCTCGACTTCAACTTTTCCATATTTCACGCTAAAACCCCTGGTACTACGTAATCTGGCAGATTGTATTGGGTTGATTGGATGGTCTACTGATCCGTCTCTTTTACATCCCCAAAACATATTGCTTGTACACATATCGGCATTAGAACCACCTAAAGCATGAATAATGTATTTGAGATAACGTAGGGTACATTGCTACACGTAATGACTGATATTAATAAGTAATTAAAATGTGTCAATTGTCATTATTAGTAGCATTTGGTTGGTAGCCAATCTTAAAAAACACTGCGGTTATAGCTATTTATCTATTCGTAATATTTCATGCTAATTCATATTTTATAATTCTAAAATTATAGAATAATATAAATAAACTGAGCAGTATGAAATGAATTATTTGAAATTTTTTTAAATTGCAAAACATATCAATTTTGCAACAACAAATGCATATTTCATGTGCAAAATATTACTATATTGTCAAAAAATATTCACCGATTTCATTTTAACAATTAAAGAAACTGAATATAAGACACATGTTTTAATTATGAACATGAGTTATACTCTGTTATGGACAAACAACTCAAATTTCTCTTCTTTATCGCCAATCAATTTTCGTGGATAGATGATTTCGTTGTTTTGCCAAAGTTGGCATACAATCTTATAAAGTTTGTGTGTTTTGTTCATTATTCATATTTGTGCTTTATCTGTACCCTCGTAATCCACAAAATTTGATTCTCAACGATAAAATATTGAATACACAGTAAGTAAACTTTGTCTTACCCCATAGTTCCAAGCTACCACTGGTGAGAAATTTTTCCCCATAATGGTCTGATGTTAGTGTCTGTTGAAGAGAAATTGTAAATTATTTAACTATTTGATATATCTTTATCATACATAAGGCTCTGTTTCAAGTTGTTAGAAAAGAAGCAGCTTAGTAAAACTAATTCTTTACTTGTTATATAAATGGATTTAAATCGGGTGAAATTGCCAGTAAGCAAATTAATGCTTACTAAAGTCAAGTGTAAGTTTGTAACAATCTCTGTCAGTTGTCCTGAGTTCTTTTTTTTATTCGTGTAATTTTCATGCATTACATTAAAGGTGTCGTTTCTCTTAGTAAATCAGTCAGAGAAGTAAAACCTCAAATTAAAATCGTTTTAAATTATGACTTAAAACATTACCGGTTTGATAAACAGTGTCCCATCTTTTACATAACTGTTGGATCTGTTGTTTGTGTAGTACTGAAATTCCCAATTCTACAACACAAAAAAAGATGATGATACCTATAACAAAGGAATTAAAATGTCACACGATTGATGTCGCTGGTTTTGATTTTTGTATAAAGTCTTTGTTTTGCCCATTTAAAGATAATCAAATCGTTGACGATAATACAATTACCTAAATATGATATTTATTATATTGAGATAACATTGCTGCATTTAGTTTATCAGTGACTTACATATTATATTAATAAACCCAAAATGAAAAGTTACTAATAGTATGTTATTTTGATTAAAGGGAAACCAGTATCATGTTAAAGATTAAACCGTTCATTACAAAGCATACAACTTGAATTAGATTTCTTTTTTAAAACAGTCATTTACTCAATTTTCCTCGGAGTTCAGTGTTTTTGTAATTTTACATTTTACTCAAAAAAGGTAAGTATTATTGATATTTCATCTTGTGAATTTCATAGCACAAACATGTCAGCTAATTTTGAAATGAGAAGATACAAAATGATGAACAAAAACTCACACCCCCTCCGCCTGCTGTGATCTCATGCTCCCATGTAGAGAAATCCAAAGTGTTGAAATCATCCTCAAATATCAAACATGGATACGATTGGCAATTAACTGTATTAGCTGAAATATACAAGTAGGTAAAACATATGCATTTTAGTGTTTCTGCTGTGTCATTGTTCTCCTCTTATATTTGATGTGTTTCCCTTAGTTTTAGTTTGTAACCCGGATTTGTTTTTTTTTTCTCAATCAATTTATGAATTTCGAACAGCAGTATACTACTGTTGCCTTTAATTATCTTTCTGTTCAGCATAATCATTTTGTTTAGAACTACATTCAATGCCTAATGTCTACTTATACGACCTGCAAATTCAATATGTCCACGGCTTTCTTAGTTTTGTTGTATAGTCTTGACAACCCATAAACATTTTTTCTATATTATAGTATCCCTTATACTATTTGATATTGGTTTCAATTAATTCGTTGTGTTTTTGTAGTGGGTTTTTTTTGAGATTTTTATGAAATCATGAAATTAAAAAAAAACAATGCCAAATATATGTAGATTATAATCATGTTTAATCAATAAAATCTGAATACTATAGATACAAAAAATAATTCCTAGCTTTTATTATTGCGCCATGATCGATAAAAGTTATTGATAGCTATGTCAGTAAAGCGTTATACAGATATATGTGTCAAATACCATATATGTTTTTATTACGATACTCTCCAAATTGCACTATTAACATTTATGATGACATTTTATTTACTCTTCCTGTATGCAATCTTGATATGTAACATTGCCTTCAATATTCTATATTGTTTATACAATATGATATATGTATGACAGTATCTGTAAGAGGAGTGTCAAATGAACAATAATGGTTTGCGTTTTGTGTTAGATGGTATATGTATGCTTACATTTACTAGGACCATGATAGCTTGATCCACCAACCATGAAACCAGATCCACCTCCGCTTGAACCCCCAGAACTTCCGTTCTGACTTCCTGTCACTCCTGATGATAATCCAGCTGTCTGGCTGTTGCTGTTAGAAGTTACAGCACCACTTCTGCTTTGGGTTGGAGAAGCTGTTCCAACTGGTTTGTTTGTAACAATCGGCTGAGGAGAAGTAGGTTTTGGTGTAGGTTGTTGAGTAGTTGTGTGATCAGCTAAAATTGAATACAATATATAGCAAATTGATTTTCACTATTGTTAATAAAGGCAGAAGATAATCAGGGTGCAATCGAAACTCTTGAATCGAAAACGAACTGACAAAAATGAGGTTAAAAAAATAAAACGATGAGAAAAGAACAAGTCCACAAAACAGTACATAAAAACCTTTAAATTGAGCAACACGAATCCTACCAAAAAACCTTGAGTGTTATACGTAGGTTAATGTTCATATTGACCGCAAGGTGTGCTTCTCCACCTACTCCAATGCATATGATTCCAATGTCATAACCGTCATTTGGGTTAGAGAAAAATATGTAACTAAGAAAAAAAAATAAAAGGGGAAACACGATCATGCTATAAATATGCAGGATATTAAGATAACTATTTTACTTACATACTATAACACCGGTTAAATCTGTTTGTGTCTCTCCCTGTCCATTCTTCTCTCCCCATAACCAATAATGTATCGTATCTCCTTCTTTAGCCTGAGTGGTACTTTGCCATTCAAAGAAACCACCTATAATGATGTACATATTGTTGCATCTTTCATTTTAATCTATACCAGACATACCTTTATGAAATATCTCTTTAAGGGGATTTTTTACTGAGTTTTATGAAACTATCTGTTTAACAATAATGTATCGTATCTCCTTCTTTAGCCTGAGTGGTACTTTGCCATTCAAAGAAACCACCTATAATGATGTACATATTGTTGCATCTTTCATTTTAATCTATACCAGACATACCTTTATGAAATATCTCTTTAAGGGGATTTTTTACTGAGTTTTATGAAACTATCTGTTTAACAATAATGTATCGTATCTCCTTCTTTAGCCTGAGTGGTACTTTGCCATTCAAAGAAACCACCTATAATGATGTACATATTGTTGCATCTTTCATTTTAATCTATACCAGACATACCTTTATGAAATATCTCTTTAAGGGGATTTTTTACTGAGTTTTATGAAACTATCTGTTTAACAATAATGTATCGTATCTCCTTCTTTAGCCTGAGTGGTACTTTGCCATTCAAAGAAACCACCTATAATGATGTACATATTGTTGCATCTTTCATTTCAATCTATACCAGACATACATTTATGAAATATCTCTTTAAGGGGAATTTTTACTGAGTTTTATGAAACTATCTGTTTAACAATAATGTATCGTATCTCCTTCTTTAGCCTGAGTGGTACTTTGCCATTCAAAGAAACCACCTATAATGATGTACATATTGTTGCATCTTTCATTTCAATCTATACCAGACATACATTTATGAAATATCTCTTTAAGGGGATTTTTTACTGAGTTTTATGAAACTATCTGTTTAACAATAATGTATCGTATCTCCTTCTTTAGCCTGAGTGGTACTTTGCCATTCAAAGAAACCACCTATAATCATGTACATATTGTTGCATCTTTCATTTTAATCTATACCAGACATACCTTTATGAAATATCTCTTTAAGGGGATTTTTTACTGAGTTTTATGAAACTATCTGTTTAACAATAATGTATCGTATCTCCTTCTTTAGCCTGAGTGGTACTTTGCCATTCAAAGAAACCACCTATAATGATGTACATATTGTTGCATCTTTCATTTCAATCTATACCAGACATACATTTATGAAATATCTCTTTAAGGGGATTTTTTACTGAGTTTTATGAAACTATCTGTTTAACAATAATGTATCGTATCTCCTTCTTTAGCCTGAGTGGTACTTTGCCATTCAAAGAAACCACCTATAATCATGTACATATTGTTGCATCTTTCATTTTAATCTATACCAGACATACCTTTATGAAATATCTCTTTAAGGGGATTTTTTACTGAGTTTTATGAAACTATCTGTTTAACAATAATGTATCGTATCTCCTTCTTTAGCCTGAGTGGTACTTTGCCATTCAAAGAAACCACCTATAATGATGTACATATTGTTGCATCTTTCATTTCAATCTATACCAGACATACATTTATGAAATATCTCTTTGAGGGGATTTTTTACTGAGTTTTATGAAACTATCTGTTAAAATTTTATTGTATTCATGATATCGTTTGTTTATATGTATGTGAGGGTTAGTTTTGATTTAAGAAGGAATGAAAATGAAGGTTCACGAAAAGGTAATAATAAGATAAAATATAAGGCACGGACCGAAATATGGATAAGTAACACTAAGGATTACCAAACAACTCAACTGAACACTGTTCTCTCATTTAAATGATTTGATTAAAATAATTTTGAAAATTGTGTTGATGCAGGAGATAGGTTCTCATGCTTGTTATATGAATCAAGTTATTTAACATTTGCTAGTTTTGAATTGTAGAGGGGAATAACTTTAAAAAAAATATATATTCAACGTAACGACTACTAAAAAGAATGCTAGAAAATATAGTTATGTAGATAAGATTTCTTGAGTCATAAATGTCATAAAACTTAAACAAATTAGGCATACTCATAAAGAACCATAGCGGTAAGAACATTTTCGTTTTTCTCCACAAACAGGAGATAACATCTTACAGTAGCAAAGACCCTCTTTAAAAAATTAGGCTTCATACGGCTTATCGAAATGCTATTGGTTTTACTACACAGCTTCAGGTATATTTATATTATTTTTTTCTCTAACGAAAGATTTGCATCTGTTTAACTTCATTTTTAGTTAAGCGATCGGACACCATTTATTGTACCACACCATCATTGCATAGAACTTTGCAGATGATATTAAAGTTACATTTATGCTTATAAAATACTTCTGGAATCGGTGTTGGTACTTATTTTTGTTGCACTTTAGTGTTCCTGTTGTTCCTTTGTTTCCCTCAGTTTTCGTTTGCAACCCGGATTTGTGTTTTCTCAATCGATTTGTGACTTTTGTAACTTTGTACTTGTTTGGCTTTATGACTATTTTGATATGAGCGTAACTGGTGAGTCTTATGTTGACGAAACGCGCATTTGGCATACTACATTATAATCCTAGTACTTTGATAACTATATATGGAACAGGGTATACTGCTGTTGCCTTTAATAAACAACTACATTTTCGATATCATTAGTGTAAAATGATTGTTTTGTTATTTAAGGATGAGATAATTAATCTAATAATCCCCCTGTTATTACTAACCATTTGCTGTGACTAAATCTTGTCCAAATCTTGACCCAGTAACACCTGGTAATTCCTGGTTAACATTGTAATGTATGGCAACTTTTGAAAAACCATCCGCTGAAAAATGTAAGTATTGACATGAAAACAAATTAAGAATTCTATCTTCTTGCAAGGATCGTTTAAAAACTTTGATAATTATGTTGTGTTCCAGTCATCATTATTAACATTAGACTTTAAAAACAAAACTATGTCTGCAAATATGTATTTATAGTCCAATTGATATTTTTCATCAATCATCTTTCATTCTAATAGTACAAATCGAGGATACGTTCATGATGAGCAATCTGAGTTTCCGTTAAAAGATAAAATACTGGGATAAGACCTTTTTATAGAACAAACATAGTTATTCTTCATTCGAAGTTCATTTCGTAGCCGATTCTTTTATAAATGTGCAGAGAAAACACATTTCTAGTACCAAAATAATGATTTTTAAAGATCACTCCTTTATGTCAAGTTTCCTTCTAAAAAGCAGCAAATTCTAAAGGAACCAGCAAAACACAGATAGTATAAATAAGATATACCAGTTGTTCTCCTCTCTCAACGTTCATGCGAACCAAGCCTCAGCGATCATGAAGAGAAAACAATTGCTTATATAAATCAGACGACTGAACTGTTGTATTTTGATTTCAAACCGCGAAAAATACGTCTCTCGTGAGCGGCGACTCGCACAAGTCGTATGGATGAAATAATACATGATGGTAACGGTAAAACTTATTTAAGGCCAATTTTCTTCGTACTCAAATATTTCAATGAAAATAAAGCAAATACAATCTTAGAGTACACTCGCATCACCTGTTAATGAACAGATATAAATGCAATACGGTGGTCTGAAGGTACTTTCCTCCTTACTAATTGGAAGACAAACACAGTTCTACCGAATAAAAATTAAATTAATAAAAATTCCGAATTCCAAGGTTCATGCATTTCCTTATGTAGAAAATGGTGTATTAAATTTGTTTCTAAACGTGATTTTTTAAGACAAATACTTAACCAAGAAAAAAATGAATATCTATTTAAATTGAAAACTTTGAAGGAAAGTGTTCCATTTACACACCAGGAACTTAAAATAACCATTCAATACTCAACATTTACTTCGTTAAACGCTTGGAACCAGTTGTAAAGAAATGTATTTTCAACAATTTAATTACTAAATAAACTCATCATAAATACCAGGACTAAATTTTGTATTTACGCCAGACGCGCGTTTCGTCTACAAAAGACTCATCAGTGACGCTCGAATCCAAAAAAGTTAAAAAGGCCAAATAAAGTACGAAGTTGAAGAGCACTGAGGACCAAAATTCCTAAAGGTTTTGCCAAATACAGCTAAGGTAATGTAATGTAACAAATGATATATTCACGATATATCTCAGACGCAACCAATCTCTCTCATGAGTTCATGCTATTTCCTAAGGTTTTTTTGTAATATCAAGATTATTAGACTCGGTTTCCTCATATTAGTTATATATCACTTTTTAATTAAAAACTTGATAATAAAGTACAGTGCAAAATTCAAATACAACTATTCAATCGTCCATGTATTCATATATAAGAATATGATACCTTTTCAACTTCGTACTTTATTTTGCCTTTTAATTATTTTTTATTCGAGCGTTACTGATGAGTCTTTTGTAGACGAAACGCGCGTCTGGCAACAATACACAATTTGGATCCTGGTATATATGGCGAGTTTATTTCTTGTTTCATAGTTAAAATATAATTGATACAATTTATTTATACTGACCAGGAATTTTCACTTTCATCTGACCAGATGGTGATAGTGTAAACTGTGCAGGACCAAGTGCATTGCTAACTCCCAGCATGCAAAGGAGCAATAACTTCCACATGTTTGCCTATGGTCATATCAAAATTGTGAATCAGATTAGAGTTAGAACGACTATTGTTATTTTGTTGTTGTTGGAAAAAAATAACAAAGTATTCCAAACGCCGTTGAAAATTCAAAGTGGAAAGTTTCCAATCAAATGGCAAGTCAAACGCTAAAAACGCAACTAAATGGATTACAAATGCCATATCTCTGACATGGTAAAGGCATGTTTATACAAAACGATGAATTGAACCTAGTTTTAAAGAAAGCTAAACCTTTCAGATCTTTCTCTGTTTTGTCAACATTTTTTTTACTATTATTCAATTCCCTGTCACATTGTACTCTTATTATATCAATGATTTTCTGTTTCTTCTACTCTCTATGTTTGTTGTTACCCCACTCATATATGCCTTCAGCATAATTTGCAAACAAAATATCAAATATATGGTAATGACATTTCATCGTTATTGATTTGGCCATCTGTTCGCTTTAAATTGGGAGCATCCGATGGATCCTGTTTCAACCTAAACCTCTGTTTAATGTATTAAAAACATTATGTGTATATCTTTTTATACTATACACATGCCACACATAGTTGATGTGTTTCCTTTGGTTTTAGTTTTTTAATCAAGATTTGTTTTATCTCAATCGATTTATAACTTTTGAACACCGGTATACTACTGTTGCCTTTTTTTACAAACCATACGAAAATGGCATGGTAAAGGAATGTATACAAAACGATGAATTGAACCTAGTTTTATAGAAAGCTAAACCTTTCAAATCTGTGTCTGTTTTGTCAACATTTCTTTACTATTAGTCAATTCCCTGTCACATTGTACTCGATGAAAAACATACCCATATCATAAAGAAAAAGATGGAAAATAGCCAACAATTTCACAAAAATATGCCAAGACGACTTCGTAAGACTCATCATCTTTAGCATAAACAAAACTAGCTGGACAGCTAAATCAAATGAAAGTTGAAGAGCATTAAAAAACATTCCGAAAAGTTGTTCAAATGCGGCTGAGGTAATCTATACTCGTGGATAGAAAAACCTTAGTGTTTATAAATAAAGACAACAGTAGTATACCGCTGTTCAAACTCATAAATCCATGGACAAAAAACAAAATCGGGGTAACAAACTAAAACTGAGGGAAACGCATAAATATAAGAGGAGAACAACGACACAACACTACAATGTAACTAACACACACAGAAACGGACCAAGCATCAGACAAAATCCCACGAGAATAACAAATATAACATCAAAACCAAATACATGAATTTGGAATAGACAAGTACCGTGACACGCCTTATCGCAATGTCAATTTACACTCAAAAATAAGAGAAAACAAACGACGCAACGTTAAATTGTAACACACACAGAAGCGAACTATAATATAACAATGGCCATATTCCTGACTTGGTACAGGACATTTTTAAAGGAAAATATGGTGGGTTGAACCTGGTTTTGTGGCATGCACAACCTCGCACTTTAATGGCAATGTTAAATATAACATAGAAATGACAACATAATATTACAGGACTACAATACAAATAAATAGGAAAACGTATTAAACAAAGAAACACATGATTAATGAATAACAAAAAGCATCAGGTTTAAAATTTAATACGCCAAAAACGCGCCTCGTCCACACAAGACTCACCAGTGACGCCCAGATATAAAAGATCGAAAGCGAAAAAAGTACAAAGTTGTACAGCACTGAAGATCAAAAGTTGAAAAAGGTTGTGTCAAATACGACTAAGTTGTTATGCTTGGGATAAGACCATCCTTATTATTTAGAACAATTTTAAAATGCTATTGCAAACAGTAAATTTTATCAAATGAATATAACAGAAATACTTAATGAAACTGAAGTATTAACTCATTACATAAAACAAACACGAATACATAATGAATGACCAACACAGAATAGACACACCCGACATAGTCAAGGCCTCAACGCAGTAAATTATGAAAATGACATCATATACGATGGTGAAAAGGCATTAAAAATTACGTCACATTTGAATATATGAAATTTCTGAAACAGCAGAAAAATTACGTCACATATGAAAAACTATATCTCAAAAGTAAGATAGAATTAGGATTGATTAAAGATTAAAATAGAACTAAATACTGATATTGCATTTAAACACAATGCAAATTGCAATACTTATTAATAGCAATTAACTATAATATATATATATATGTGTGAAGTTTGTTATGAATCCAACTTCAAACGTAAATTATCGTACAAATTATGTTGACCAAAATTTAATCTAATAAATGACGGCGGTGATTAATTTTTTTTTCCATAACACATAAATATAATAGAAAAGACGTCAACACATTTGACAAAATCCGATGAGAATTACAAATATAGCATTAAAATTTAAACTAAATACATGAATTTGGGATAGACAAGTACCGTAACACGTCTTATAGTAATGCGAATTCACACTCAGCAAAACAGTCACAATCGGGAATAAGTCACGTTTGGTAATGAAAAGATTAGACGACATAATGACAAACCACAATCTACCATGTGGTAAAAATGTCCTTAGCTAGTTTGGTTAAACACACATCGTATGGATCCACCAATTCGTGATGGTGTCCATAAAATTCACGGAGTGTCAATTATAATATGTCCTCCTCATAACTTTGTTCGAGAAGTTTCTGCGTAAGTAGCACACTCCTGTATATGAAGTCCGTATAGTGTGAACAAGCACGTGAATAACGTATCAATTGTGATATGTAAACACCATACGAAGGGGCAGATGGTATGTTACTGCTGAGAAATGGGAAATTGATAATTGGGAAGTTGAAATCGTCCCGTTTGTCATAGATTTTCGTGTGAAGTCGTCCATCTACGTCAATATTGAGGAAAAGATCAAGGTATGAAGCAGTCCTTCTAGTATCAGTAGTATACTTAATTTCAAGTTCACTGGGATATATGAGATGTAAGTATTGGCTGAAGTATGGGTTATTCAATGATAGAACATCATCAATATATCGGAAAGTAAAATTAAAGAATTTCGCAAGGTGCTTTTTCTTTTTGTCTTTTAGAAGGTTTTGAGTGAATTCTGCTTCATACCAGTACAAAAACAAATCAGCCAGCAGGGGTGCACAATTAGTACCCATTGGAATACCGATTGTCTGTTGAAATATAAATCCTCCAAACTCAACAAATATATTGTCGATCAAAAAGTCCAGCATTTTGATAATATCATCTTCAATATATTTTCTGGAAGATTCAGTGTGATTCTTCACAAAATATGAATTATTGTAACCCAAAACAAGAAATTTGTATCTACGATTCCCATTTTTATAGAAAAATCTCTGTTTTATGAGATGGTGAAGTCGATCTTTCAACTGAGCATGGGGAATAGTAATATATAGCGTAGAAAAATCAAAAGTTTTTATGTTGCTGCAAAATTGCAAAGATTGTGATCAAAGGTTAAGAAGTAGATCTTTGGAATTTTTTAGAATAATATTTCTTATTCTGAAGGATAGATGCTTTAATATTAAAGAAACACATTGAAAAAGCGACATGTTAAACTAAATAAGCAAGCTAAGTTGTTTTAATATTGAATGTTAAAATAATGTCCGGTCAAATGATATGTAAAGGCTAGTACTTACTCTATTTTAAAATCCGTCTGAAATGTACATACGTACGTATGTTATATATATATGTACTACAAGTCTTATCTTATATGGGACCTATTGACACGTCACGATAATAAACAGTTTTAGGTATCAAGAACGTCTAGATCTGAATGCCCTTCAGCCGTACATAATCACATGCATGTATTGATTACTACATTTAACAAACCTTCCTTATACGTGCAAAGTAAATTCATCATTTCATTCCAAACATCACATAACGATAAAGGATGCTGGATAAAGTTTAATGTTACAGTACATAGTATTGTTTTCGCAAAAACAGATAGTGTAAGTCGTATCAACCATAATCAAAACTTTCAACCTCAGCAATATGAGCATGAAGCTTGAAGCCCACCTCAAAGTGCTGGATTTCTCACTGCGTTGAGGACCCTTAGTGGCCTTGAGCTGTTTTCTGCTCTTTTGTGTTTTTTTTTCTCTTTCATACATTTCACGTTTCCTTTGATATTCTATAAGTACTGTTAATAACAATGTATATATACAATATTGTAATGTGCATACACCGAAACTCACAGGTTTCTTGTACCCTTAATTCAACCAACTCTAAATTACCCACATTTAAAATCAACTAATTCATTCTTGTACAAATTATTTCTTATATTTACAAAACAAAATAATAGGAAATTGATATCGATAGTATATAAATCTAGCGTACACAAGTTTTAACGGCAATCTCAAATCCAGTATTTGAATTGTTGAGTTTTGAGTTTCAGTTCGATAATCTTGTTACCAATAAGTATAACTGTCAGGTAGGAAATTATCTTGAGGCCAAAATATGCATAACATGGCAAAACATTATAAGTAAAAAACAAATAAGCAGTTAAAGTATTAAGTACTGAATTCTTTTGTTCCATTTCTTTTCTCTTTATTTTTACATTTTTTGCACAAATATTTAAAATGTTAGCATTTAGGTATTTTTTATTCATAATCTGATTTGAATAATGTTTAGTAAAGGTCATGTCAAAAGCTTTAGGTTACAATATAACTTATAATGTTAACCTGACATTTTGCATAATACATGTAATAATGGAATAAAAATTAAAATCACAAAAATACTGAACTCCGAGGAAATTTCAAAACGGAAAGTCCCTAATCAAAAGGCAAAATCCAAGGCTGAACACATCAAACGGATAACAACTAAATGAAACAATGAAGTTTCGATAAAATGAAACTATGCTGGACAAAATCTTGTCTTGAGAGAGTTTGTTAGCAGATAATTGTTAAAGAAAGCTATACAAAAAGCATTGGAAAGACTAATATAAAACTTTCTAAGGGTCAACAACTATTCAAAGGTTTCTTTGATATTTTTATCATATGGGCTGTGTAGATGGTATGTTGCTCACCCTTTATCGTCTTACACAATTCATCTGTCTGCATTAGTTTTGGTAAAAAACTCGAACATGTAAAATAAACTTGCTAAAACTCTTATTATGAGGTGATGGCACTCTATATTTTGTATCTTGATATATATCTGTGGTTCCAAGCGTAACTGGTGAGTGTTTAGAAGACGAGACGCGCGTCTGACGTACCATATATTGAGCCTGGTAAATATGATGAGTTTATTTTATCATTTTGATATTTTGACTATTCTGTCAAATAAGAGCCAATATAGTCAAGCATTTGAAAATTGTTTATTAAGGTCACTAATTCCGATAGGAAGTCTGCTAACTATTTCGGTCAGCTTAACCTATTTGTATATCTCTAGTCTAGCTTAAAATTGATGCAAAATCTATATAAAAAGGGAGCGAAAAATATCAAAGGGACATGCAAACTCATTAGACGACATAAACTCACATAGTCATTATAAAAAAAATAAAGTGTGTTTTTTAATAATCATATTGATAATACATTCTTTTTACTAGACAAGTACTAGTAGTCGACTGTCCGTGTTTGCTATGTAAACTGATGTTGTGATCATTCACAATATCTTAAGTTGATTATTCGTTTCGTTTGATGTGTTAGAGCTTTGATTTTACTTTTTGATTACGGAGTTTCCGTGGTTTTTTTTTGTTATTTTACTTTTTTCTTTCAATTATAGTTTCAAAATATTTGCAAAAATGCAAAAAAATCATACAAATCGTTATTAAAGAACAATTACTCTAGTAAGTAGTCGATTAGCAATTTCGGTCATACGATATTTTAGATATTGTCCTGCTTTCCTTACTATCAATTTTATGTTATGTGTGTGATTCATCAGACATAATTTGCAGTAAAATGACAAAATATACACGTAACAATACCTTATTTTTCATGTACTTGTATATCGTTTACCACTGACACAGTTATTTATAATGATTTCTAATTATTTTTTTTTTTTTAGTTTTGTGGTTTTATCCCATACAATATCACACGAGATTCATTGGAGTTCATCTACGTATAAAAAACAAGGTTCCGTAATAAACAAAAAGTAGGTTATGTGTTCATATATTTACATGCAGCTTGTAAACCATAAATAGTCAAATAAGTGTTATAGCTTCATAGTATTTATTGTGAACCTCTCTGTACTATTGGTTGCATTCGTAGCTTTTTTTAATTAACCTTCATCAGGAACGCTCAAAACAGAATATGTGAAAGACAAGGATATATAAGGACCGACAATGTTGATGAGCTATTAACAAAAAAAAAGACAAAAAAAAATCTTTCTAAGGTCAACTACTCAAAGGGAGTAGAACCTTAGTTTCTGTATAATTTCAAAAAAGTATAAACGGGCAATTTTACATAGTTTGTTATTACAAACATGTTATTAATCATGTTAATACCGAAGTACTGGCTACTGAGCTGAAGATAGCAAGTCAAAGCTGTACCTATAGTACTGGCACTATGTCCTTGTTTAAAACTATCTGACGACATGGAGATGTTTGTTTGTCATGTTTGTTTAAGAGATAATAATTGTCCTTGGTTTCTGGATGACGACGGATCTGGTTAGTACCCGAAACTTCCTGTTAAGTTAGCTGAGCTATTGGATAAGATTGAACTTTTATGATTAAGCTATATCATGTCATCGTGGGAACCAGATGACTATACATTTACACATGCGATGTACGTCACTGGTTATAAATAACATGAAAGTTTGATGTGATAAATATGCATAACTTACAAATAAAATACTAAAGATAAATAAAGGCAACAGAAGTATACCGGTGTTTAAAAGTCATAAATCGATTGAGGAAAAAACAAATCCAGATTAAAAAAAACACGCGTGAAGCACATCAACTATAAGCGGAGAACAAATGAACAACAGGAACACCGAAGTGCAACAAACCAAACGCAAACAAACATAAAAACGTAATATTTGATGACACCTGCCATATTCAGGACATTTTGATACCAGATTAATACTTTTGTACGAAAGTAAAGCGTTTAGTTTATTTTTTTACATAAATAAGGCCGTTAGTTTTCTCGTTTGAATTGTTTTACATTGTCTTATCGGGGCCTTTTATAGCTGACTATGTGGTATGGGCTTTGCTCATTGTTGAAGGCCGTACGGTGACCTATAGTTGTTAATGTCTGTGCCATTTTGGTCTTTTGTGGATAGTTGTCTCATTGGCAATCATACCACATTTTCTTTTTTATGGTGTACACGTGATCAACACAATAGTAAGGACAAACTAATAATCTAGTTTACATGTACCGAAAAGGAAAATCCAAGATGTCAAAATTTCGGTATCGACAATCATCAAATATACCGGGATGATAATTTAAAACAAAACGAGCGCGACTCAAAACACATCCAGGGGCACTCAAATCAAAGCAATTGAAAGGAAAAATCAATTCCGCAGATAAGTTTATTGATTATCGACTGTCATCTTTAAAATTTCATTTCTTGATACAGCTAAAGGATTGGCAACCGATGTGACCAACATCATTTTATATTTCATCGAGAACAAACACAGACACTGTACGTAAAAACAATCGCTATGTTAAACTACCGGTTTTCTTTATATCTTTAATGAAGCAATTGGAGTAAACATGATTAGCTAGTACAATCGGCTTCAGACTTTCTTAGAAATCGGGCTGTTCGTTTTTGCGTAGTTGCAAGTGAAATGTCCATTTTCATGAGACCCTTTTTTTTTTTTTTTTTTTTAAATATATAGAAAATAGAGACCAATATTAAATGATGAAATGATCAGCTAGAAAATATCTACAAGTAAGTCAATAGAGCCAAAATCGTCATAGCTATAGAAATTAATAGATTTATTTGATTTGAAGATTGGTGAAGTTCTGATGTCTTCATTTTACAAGTAATAGTAAGAGCTATTTTCCAAATAAATTTGATACATCGTCTCCTAATACATGATTTTAGTTAGATAATTTTACATGTTCGAGTTGTTTATCAAAATGAAAGTAGACAGAGAGAAACTGTAAAAAGAAAATGTATCAGCAAGATATGATCTTAAAAACGACAATGTGATATAAATAGTCAAATTCATTGTTTTTGGATTTTATAGACCTTAGATAACTTGGATATGATTATAACATATTCCCTAATTGAATCTAGATAAGACCTAGTTAAAACATAGCCTAAAATTCTGTACTTAGTTGCAAATGTAGTGTTTGTAAACTTAATATGATTGACTTCCCCTCCTTTTTCCAATTGTCAATGATAATGTTGTTTTGTCTTCGATTCATAGATTCAAAATATTACAGTCGTGCTATCTCATGGGATGGTGAAAAAGAAACCGAATGCTTGTAGAAAAATATTATTAATTGTTCTAAATAATAAGGATGTTCTTATCCCAAGCATAAAAACTTAGCCGTATTTGACACAACCTTTTTCAACTTTTGATCTTCAGTGCTGTACAACTTTGTACTTTTTTTCGCTTTCGATCTTTTATATCTGGGCGTCACTGGTGAGTCTTGTGTGGACGAGGCGCGTTTTTGGCGTATTAAATTTTAAACCTGATGCTTTTTGTTATTCATTTATCATGTGTTTCTTTGTCTAATACGTTCTCCTATTTATTTGTATTGTAGTCCTGTAATATTATGTTGTTATTTCAATGTTATATTTAACATTGCCATTAAAGTGCGAGGTTTGGCATGCCACAAAACCAGGTTCAACCCACCATTTTTCCCTTTAAAAATGTCCTGTACCAAGTCAGGAATATGGCCATTGTTATATTATAGTTCGTTTCTGTGTGTGTTACAATTTAACGTTGCGTCGTTTGTTTTCTCTTATTTTTGAGTGTAAATTGACATTGCGATAAGACGTCTCACAGTACTTGTCTATCCGTAATTCATGTATTTGATTTTGATGTTATATTTGTTATTCTCGTGGGATTTTGTCTGATGCTTGGTCCGTTTCTGTGTGTGTTACATTGTAGTGTTGTGTCTTTGTTCTCCTCTTATATTTATGCGTTTCCCTCAGTTTTAGTTTGTTATCCCGATTTTGTTTTTTGTCCATGGATTTATGAGTTTGAACAGCGGTATACTACTGTTGCCTTTATTTATAGAATAGAAAAGATGTTAAAACATACGTGCATGAATAGTTTGCACGTAAGAAAAACAAATTGAATATGTACTTATGAATTTTTATGCCAAAAGAAAAGAAATATACTATAGTACAATAAATGTAAAGATATCAAAGACTCGTATTATTCATTTTCTACATAAGAAAAAGCCTGTTCCCAGTAAGGAATGTGACAGTCATTCAATATACCATTGAAAACAAATCAGAAGACTTAACTTACTTGTATTGAACACGTACATTAACAGCTTATCGGCATGGTCTGGCAAGGAATTGTTTGTTGTATTAACCAAAAGGTTGTCCATATCAACCGAAAAACAACAGAGAGATTTTGAACTGTTTACTCGCATAGTGACATTACCCATATGTGAAATCTTACCAACCCCAAAGAACTTCAGGGAAAATCTAATCTTGGTCATTCTGTAAAATCATTCTATTGAAACTTCATTTTTCCTACTCTTTACACACGAAAATTCGTGTAACGAAATAATCCATAAAGCTTTCTAAACATTTTAAATATGTCCAGTTAATAAATCCTCCTAAACAAGAGATTCAGTTGAACTTGAAAGTGATAATCTCAGTATTATGATCTATAACAAACGAAACGCGTATGGAGTACAAGTATTAATTACTCAACTCATTCGATATTCAAGTACTTGAAACTGCTACGCGTCATCGATGTATGGGCAAAGGTTAATGAGGCAAGGTTTTGTGAAGGAACGTCTCTTCCTTTTCACAAAAAGTTCATCAGAATATACAAATACCTAATATACAAATATTTAGTGTTTCCTTGGCAAACAATAAAAATAAACATGGTTCTGGGCTAATGCTTAAAGGTGCTGCGTGCTATTGTAATGCTGTTGGTCATTTGTGTTTTTTTGTAAATCGTTGTTTGTTTTGATATTGTAACACAGGGATGACTGCTGTCCCCATATTTTGACTTTTATTTATTATGTCTGTTTTGTTCACGCATCGTTGTAAAAATAACGGAATTTGATTCTAATGTCATATAAGTGAGAGGTTACGCGCTATAAAACCACCGTTTTCTATATTTGAAAATACCTGTTCCAAGTCAGGAATATGACAGTTGTTTGATGTGTTTTGTCATTTAATTTTGCCATTTGATGAGGGACTTTACGATTGAATGTTCCTCTGAGTTCAGTATTTTGTGATTTTACTTTTGGTCATAAACCCTTCGACGTGATTCGGTTTTTATACATCCCTCTATCGAGTGTCTGACAATTGGGGTTCCTGGTGCTGGTGAGTCTGGATGTGCACTGCGGACGCACACGAAAACAGTGTTGTTTTAATTTTGTTTATTCTTGTATTGTATTTTTATTTATTTGAACCTCATAAAGAAAATGGATACTATACTAAAACAATCAACTAAAGCACTTTTTTGTTTGCATCTTAGTCTATTTACTATCAACTACAAATCACAACTTGTATAAAAGAGTTTTGTTGTGTTTTTTGGTTATTTTTTTTGTATGTCATTTAGTCATGTGCTGTATGTCAGTGAATGACTGCACAGATATAAATGCTGGATCCCAATTATTGTCACATTAACCTTTTATGTTTTTGGTTGGTCACATAATTCTGTTCATATTACGGAACTATAATCCACTGGCATACAAGTCGGTTTAAATCACAATTTTTTTCGGAGAATGATTGTACCAAGTGAGGCATATGAAAATTTTGCTTGATTACGATGGAATTTAAATGGAGTTCGATTTTTTTTTATAAATTTTTGTATTTAGAGAAATATGACATATGGTAAATCTTACTTATCGTATAAAACATTGATTTTAACATTTATTATTCGCTTATATCCCTTAATTACTGAATAACAATTAGATATATAATGTTTGTCAATGCTTTTCTGTTCGTTTGCCATCAACTTAAAGCTTACATCTCCCAATTATGTGTGACAAATCTACTTTCTGTGTTGTTCCAATATTAGGCCAATCTGTACTTCTATTTTTATCTATAATTCATAAAAGAGGATAGTTAAAAATATGAACTAATTTTTTTTTAAAATTATTTAAGACTTAAGATATGATTTCAAAGTCATGATGATTATCTAGGATATTAACATTAAGGGAGACGGATTTATTCTCCTTGTTTCCGAATCCCTGTATTTCTATTGAATAATTGCATTTTGTGCTCTTTTGAAACAAAAATTGTTTAAACTAACATTGTAGATAAGATATGACAGGAGAATAATATCGACCTAGCGACCGTGTGCTATCAGTGAAATAGTTAAGGTTGTTGTACATTAAATCTTAATAGATATAAGAAGATGTGATATGAATGTTAATGAGGAAACTTTCTATCGAAGTCACAATATGTAAAAGCAAACCATTATAGGTAAAAGTAGGGCCTTCAATACGGAGCATTGGCTCACACTGAACAGCAAGCCTTAAAGATACTAAGAGTACTTATTATTATTGCAGAATGTACTTAATTATTTCGAACGAACTTTTTAGTAGCTAAAATATCGAAAAGAAGTGATATTAAAATGAGTTTGAATCATAATTTGTTTGAGAAAATGCTTTTTCGACAAATTGGTAACTTTTAATGATAGTAATTTATTCATGTCGAAGGTGGAAATTGATATAATTAAATTATGCATTGCATACAGGTTCATGTACATTATTACACAGGCATAATAATAGAAATAAATATTTTGACGATACATGTTCGTTTTGCGCAACCTTTGATAGTTCAGAATAAATATTGTATTCTGATCTTACAGTTGTTTTAAATTTTGTAAAGATATGTATAAGCCAATTGAGGCGATGAAAATTAGAAAATTAATTTTCCATATTTTGTCACTTAGGGTTGTCAAAAGTGATACTCGTCGAATAAAGAGGCATAACTCAATTCTGTATTGGCTAAACAATTGTATGTGTCTTACCAGTGCTGTTATTTTCTCCTTTGTTGCAGGTATCACTTCACTCCACTGGGAGGAGTTTAAACGATTCGCTCATCATAAACCAGTCCATCTATAGATATGTGTTTTGGAATAAACTCATCAATGCTGTGTCCAGTTATGGTCATAGATCCGGTTAAAAGATGTAAATACTATATAGGTGTTTGGGCAAAGTAAATAGTGAGACACCGAAGTTCATTCAATTGTAAACTGAGTTTGAAAACCTGTTATAAACGTCACATTTTAGAAAGTGTGGATGAAAGTATAACTTTGTCGACGGAAGTTGCAAAATATGCATATTTCGTATATCTATAACGTTTTCGTATCTATTTTTTTCCTTCATTTTAATCCAAATGATTTTGTTGTTGGGGTGGGGCGGTGCACAGGGATAACTTACAAATGGTACTCCGACCTTATCGATTTCCTTAATTTTAAATATATAAACCTTGAAACACAGAGTATACATCAGGGGTTATCGTTTGTTTAAGTGTTACATATTTGTTTTTCGTTCATTTTTATATATATATATATATATAAATAAGGCCTTAGTTTCTCGTTTGAATTGTGTTACATTGTTAATTCGGGGCTTTTTATGGCTGACTATGCGGTATGGGGTTTGCTAATTGTTAAAGGCCGTACGGTTACCTATAATTGTTAATTTCTGTGTCATTTTGGTCTCTTGAGGTGAGTTGTATCATTGGCAATCATACCACATCTTCTTTTTTGCATGTAAAGATTCTACCACTGCATCGAGTGTGAAACGATATTTATCCACTGTCGACAGTTATAGTTTTTAATATTTAAATTGCACGGCGAGCCTTGCGTTTTGAATGTGAAAATTTAACGGTCTGGCATTTGTTAGTCTTGTATTATTTTTAATTTTAGTTTCTTGTGTATAATTTGGAGTTAAGTATGGCGTTCATTATCACTGAACTGGTATATATGTTTGTTTAGGGGCCAGCTGAAGGACGCCTCCGGGTGTGGGAATTTCTCGCTGCATCGAAGACCTATTGGTGACCTTCTGCTGTTGTCTGTTCTATGGTCGGGTTGTTGTCACTTTGACACGTTCCCCATTTCCATTCTCAATTTACCATTCTTTATGCAGTGGTAGAATCTATACAGTCATGTAAACTCTGTGTTTCAAAGTTTAGATATTTAAAATTTTGCCATTCTATGTTTCACTTTATGTAATCAGACAGTCATCATTCGAAATTAACGGCAATACCTTATAAAGGCTATCATTTGATGTGTATTTCGTTGGACAAGTGAATTCATGCTTTGTATGTAATTGAAAAACAAAGCTATTAAGTTAGCCTCATAATAAAAAAAAAATTGTAGAATAAATTCTTTATAATATTTCTCTTATATTTGTTTGAGATGTATACTTCGAAATATAAATAGCCTAGCCCAGAAGAACCATCAAGCTTGACAAATTTGTAAAAACAATCTGGTAGTCAGAAATATTAATAAATTTGACCATTGGCAAAATAAAAAAAAACACTACGGATTCTCATTTCGAATACATTACTAGAAGTTATATCTATTCTCATTTTCAACGGTTGACAGTCAAACTTTAAGAACCTAATAGAAAATTCAGACAGCGATACATTAAAAAAACGCAAAGGTTTTTAAAGAGACTTTACAATTTGCCATCTGTTCGTCACCTCATTAAGAAAACTAAGAATAATTGCGTAAAATTCCCAAGACAAACACTTCTCCGAAGTCAATAACCTATATGTTTGAGAATTCATAGGTTCATGAATAAACAGAAACGAGAGTAATAAAAGAATAACACTAAATAATGTCAAACGTCTGAAAAAAAGTAAAATAACAACAATACCAAACTGCGAGGAAATTTCTCTGTTCTTTTGGTGGTATCTATTTTACGTGGATCTGTACTTATACATTTCGTCTTTGTGTTATTGTTCGATGATAATTTTTGTAATCTTGTCTTTCATTAATGTTTATATACTTTTTCGGCATACATGTTTGTGTTTCTTGGTAACAGATGACGTGGCTCTGTATTAATATATCCCGTTATTATGTCATTGGTCTATGATAATATCTGAATTCTAGTCTTCCGTTTTTGCTAATGTGCTTTGTCTATGTGCCTTGTTATGGCATGTGTCGTTATACATCACGGCATTGTGTTATTTGGTCATGGTAAATATGTTTGTTTATATATATATATATATGTTTGTTTTATAGTGATTAAGATAAAAAAAATAATAGCACAAAGTTAATTGCAGTATGCCTTATTTTGACATTTTTGTCTGTTTGTTTAATTCACACATCGTTGTCAATATAATGGATAGGTTAAGCTAGCTATAAAACAAGGTGAAATCCATCATTTTCTCCATAAGAAAATGCCTGTGCCACGTCAGGATTGTGACAGTTGTTGTCCATTCTTTTGGTGTGTTTGAGCTTTTGATTTTACCATTTGATTAGGGACTTTCCGTTTTCATTATTTCTTAGAGTTCAGTATTTTTGTGATTTTACTTTTTTCTAAACGGAAAGTTCGTAAGCAAATGGCAAAATCAAAAGCTCAAACACAATATATAAACTACAGTAACAATAGATATAATAAGATGTGTGTCAAATAGATAACTCTCCACCCAAGTCACCATTTGTAAAAGTAATCCATTGTAGATCAAAATTCGTTCTTCAACACGGAACCTTGGCTCAAACCGAACAGCAAGCTATAAAGAGCCCTTAAATGACTGGTATAAAACCATTCAAACAGGAAAAACAACGGTTTAATCTATATAAAAAACGAGAAAAGAGAAACAATTATGAACAACATCAACAAACGATAACCACTGAACATCAAAAGTTGCCATCTTTGATAATCACTTTTTCAAACTAAGATCTTTTCAATATTGTAATAGTTTAACAGTGATCTTTCCTGTTGTTTTTCCCTCTATTTTGTCTCCACCAGCGAATTATCTGCCTATTATCTGTGATAAGCTTGGTTTCTTTGTTGTTCCGATATGTATCCATCGTGTTGTTCTACTTGTTTTACCTACAAAGCATATCAAAATATATGTGTTTTTTTATCTTAATAAATTGTTAACGACTCTCCGTAGACAAAAAGAAGACTACTGGATTAGACAATTGGGAACTGCAACACCTTATGGCTGCAATGACAAAATTGATGGTATAGGTATTCTATCTAGTCCTTCGTGTAACTCGGTGAATGTGATGAATATTTTCAACTCGACTCCTCGACGTAGACGCAGTCATGGTCATCGTCATTATACATCACCTTCTCTGCATGATGTCTCTATTAATGACTTGCTGCCATTCATACAAAAGCCGTTAGGTATTCATCACATTCGCACGAAACTTTATTCATTACCCCTTTCGAAACTTCATTCTCTGTTCAATTTATGTTTGGAATCCACTGTTACAAACCCTCATTCAAACCAATACAAACTTGAAGCTATAATTTCGGATATTGCAAGTCACAGACTTTTCAAGCCAGTTCGCATTGGAAAAGATGAAAAAGAGAAAAGATCTTTTCTTAATCTTTCCTTTGCCAACAAAGGTCTCGATGGCGTCAACCTAGGCAATATCCTTCATCATAAATTAGTGCAATCGAAAATACCTCCTTATTTCAAAGACCAGTCTGTACCAATAATTTCTTATACCTATACCAAACCTATTGCAACTAAAATTTTCAATTACAAACGCGTTTTGCAGGATCTCAATATTGACGACTTCAAGTCTAAACCTCCTGATTGCACTTGTGCTAGTTCCAAATTCACATATAATCCTGCTGGCCACGTTATTACCGGTGACCTTAACATTGTTAATAACACTTCTCTACGAAATGTGTTATCGAAAGGTCCCAAATATCATGAGCCTAAATCCATCAATTGGAAATACAACTTTAAAATTTTGATGGATTCAGTCGAGGATTATGCCAGGCAATGGGCTAAGCGCGAGAAGGAAGACGTAGACACTCTTTCCGAATGGATTAAGGCAGTGAGGTCGTTGATACAAATCAGAATTAAGAAACTGAATGGGTCCATCAATAACCATGCTACGTCAATCTTTAAAGACCCAAATGTTGCAAAACACCTATCCGACCTCCATGACAAATATGTTGTTGTCCCTGCAGATAAAGCCCCAAATAACATCGTTTTTGTGTGTAAAAGTCACTACATCAACTGCTTGATAAACGAATTAGGTATTGACAATTCACTTGGTAACTCAACATATAACCTCACGACACTTACCAAAGAGGAAATCCTGGATAATCATAGGTCTGTTCTATGTTCCTTTGGAATTTCAACCAAAGATGAAGAACTGGATCTTCCATCACTGTATTGGATACCTAAACTACATAAGTGTCCTTACAAACAACGGTATATTGCTGGGTCTTCCAAGTGCTCCACGAAACCTCTTTCTAAATTATTAACATCTATTTTATCAGCAATCAAAGACGGGCTTCAAAGTTATTGTGAAACTGCCTATTCTAGAGGTGGCGTGAATCAGATGTGGATACTTAAAAATTCAAAAGATCTTTTAGAGTACATACAATCTAACTCTCTTTCATCTTGTAACAGTATTAAAACATTTGACTTTTCTACCCTGTACACAAGTATTCCACATTCCAAACTAAAAGACAAATTGAAAGAGTTGATATTACTTTGCTTCATAAAAAAGAATGGCCAACGTAGATACAAGTATCTTGTCTTAGGGAGGGATAAATCCTACTTTGTAAAGAATCACTCTGATTCAAACAAAAAATTCTCTGAAACTGATATTATCAAGATGCTTGATTTCTTGATTGACAACATATTTGTTACGTTCGGAGGACGTGTTTTTCAACAGACTGTCGGCATTCCAATGGGAACAAACTGTGCCCCTCTACTCGCCGACTTGTTTCTTTATTATTATGAGGCTGACTTCATGCAGGAACTTCTTAGGAAGAAAGATAAGAAGTTAGCAATATCCTTTAACTCTACTTTCCGCTATATAGATGATGTTCTTTCACTAAACAATTCAAAATTTGGTGACTATGTGGAACGCATCTATCCAATCGAACTAGAGATAAAGGATACTACAGATACAGTTAAGTCGGCTTCATATCTTGACTTACATCTAGAAATTGACAATGAGGGTCGGTTGAAAACAAAACTTTACGACAAAAGAGATTATTTCAGCTTTCCAATTGTGAACTTTCCATTTCTAAGTAGCAACATTCCAGCAGCACCTGCATACGGGGTATATATCTCCCAATTGATACGATATTCCCGTGCTTGCATTTCCTATCATGATTTTCTTGATAGAGGTTTGCTGCTCACAAGGAAGCTATTAAACCAAGAGTTCCAAATGGTGAAGTTGAAATCATCCCTTCGTAAATTTTACGGACGCCATCACGAGTTGGTTGACCGTTATGGAATAACCGTTTCACAAATGATATCGGATATGTTCCTTACGTCGTAACTACAATCCCCTTCCCTTTCATGAATATGACCTACCGAATTAGACTATTTACCGGATTTGTAATCACTTAAGCAACACGACGGGTGCCACATGTGGAGCAGGATCTGCTTACCCTTCCGGAGCACCTGAGATCACCCCTAGTTTTTGGTGGGGTTCGTGTTGTTTATTCTTTAGTTTTCTATGTTGTGTCGTGTGTACTATTGTTTTTCTGTTTGTCTTTTTTATTTTTAGCCATGGCGTTGTCAGTTTGTTTTAGATTTATGAGTTTGACTGTCCCTTTGGTATCTTTCGTCCCTCTTTTACATTAAATGACAGTACAGAAAGTAAAAAAGTTTAATGTTCTATTTTGTCAGTTTTTATGGACCTTCCCTCTTTTTGAATTCACCTCATTTTCGTTGTTCTTTTATGTAGAAAACATAACGAATACCCTTGCTCAAACTATTTGAAATCGTTCCTTTTATAAATTTGAAGAGCTCCCCGGTAACTTATATATATATGTAAAATTTGTTATCCTTTTAGTAAAATTAAATCATTAATATTTTTATACGATGTATAATTTGCTCATCGTTAATAACGATGTACTTACCACAAAGACCGCAGGTTAGGGGACAGTGATATTTCAATTCTGGATCGACACAAACTCCGACAAAACTACAGTTAACCAATGTTCCATCTGTACATGGTGGTTTTGTTGTTTTAACTAATGTAAAAATAAAGATTCACAAACAGTCAAACGAAACTCAGATACTGCAAGTATTTTTAATTTCAAGATAAAATTATGAATATTGGTTGGCGAATTGTTCATTTATCGCGAACAGTAGTTACTACATATAGCATCATATAGTTTTTACATAATATACACGAATATAGGCGTGTAAAAAGTATATAAGTGACACAACATGATCATGAAATCAAAACACGATCGAATATATAAAGAAAGGATGCTGTATGATTGCCAATTAAACAACTCTCCACAAGAGACTAATGACTCAGAAATTAACAACTACAGTTCACCGTATTGCCTTCAATTATGAGCAAAGCCCATACTGCATAGTCAGCTATAAAAGGGCCCGACATTACAAATGTAAAACAATTTCAACGAGTAAACTAACTGTCTCATTTATGTATAAAATAATGAACGGAAAACAAATATAAAACACAGCAACAATTGATACAGGTTCAATTAGTTCTTGAAATAAAAATTACAAAATATACAAAGTTCCACCCATATTTAGCAGGGAAAAAAATATTCAAATTGTCAATTGTGTATATTTCATTAGGTTTGCAATTTTTAACCTTACATATTGATTGATGTCAAAGAACATTAATGGGAGTCACACATGGCACAAACTAATAACCCTCAAGATCTCACAATACAAAAAGTTCGACGAATTGGGACTTCCACTACAAAATAGTTACACTGTTCAGAACAAAAGGTGCACATATCTAGTTTCCATGTTATCTATTTGCAACGTTGGTATATACTTAATTAAGAAAATGGTTAGAGCTATGCAATTTGCAAATTATGCACTATTATGCAATTACAGATAAAAATGAGAAACGCTACCAAGTTTAATGAGTGAGAACACAATAGTCCGTCAAAAGTTGGAGGTACATATATTCTATTGGTATGCGATAAATGTGCAAAGTTTAAATGATCTTACAGGAAAATCTATTTAATCTTAGGAGATTTATATATGTATGAGTGTGGTTATGTTTAACTATACACATGGAAAAAAAGTATTGCCACACTTTAATTGAAAACAATGTAAAATGACATCATTGTAGAATGTGTATAATTTACTTTTAATCTGTTTATGTTTCAAAATTGAATTTGTGTTATTAACTTACATTTTATCCAATAGTAAAGCTACATGTAAAGGACATAACAGCTGCACGCAAAATAGTTTTTCACGTTTTTCAAAAAAAATGCAAATTTTGCAAGGCTCGTTTTTTCCAAAACATTAGTTCTGCAAGAAATACAGATTTTTTATGCATTAAAATAATTCATAACTGTTTGAAATGCTTAGATTAACACACATTTTCTGTATCAGACGTTTAGTTTGCTGTAGAAATTACTTTTAAAATGTCGGTATGGAAAAAAGTCAAAGTTTGAATAACTATTTCAGTACAGCTTTAATAAAACGTCTCTCTAGTTTTGAGTATGTCTGAAATGTAAGTTCATAACACAAATTCAATTTGAACCATCAACGGATTAAATAAAATGCGAATGAATAATATATGAAGTTGATTATAATAAATCCTGAATAATACAATGTGAATGAATAATATATTATGAAGTCGAAATGATGTTGATTATGATAAATCCTGAAAAATACAATGCGAATGAATAATATATGAAGTCGAAATGATGTTGATTATGATAAATCCTGAATAATACAATGCGAATGAATAATATATGAAGTCGAAATGATGTTGATTATGATAAATCCTGAATAATACAATGCGAATGAATAATATATGAAGTCGAAATGATGTTGATTATGATAAATCCTGAAAAATACAATGTAAATGAATAATATATGAAGTCGAAATAATGTTGATTATGATAAATCCTGAAAAATACAATGCGAATGAATAATATATGAGGTCGAAATGATGTTGATTATGATAAATCCTGAAAAATACAATGCGAATGAATAATATATGAAGTCGAAATGATGTTGATTATGATAAATCCTGAATAATACAATGCGAATGAATAATATATGAAGTCGAAATGATGTTGATTATGATAAATCCTGAATAATACAATGCGAATGAATAATATATGAAGTCGAAATGATGTTGATTATGATAAATCCTGAAAAATACAATGCGAATGAATAATATATGAAGTCGAAATGATGTTTATTATGATAAATCCTGAATAATACAATGCGAATAAATAATATATGAAGTCGAAATGATGTTGATTATGATAAATCCTGAATAATACAATGCGAATGAATAATATATGAAGTCGAAATGATGTTGATTATGATAAATCCTGAAAAATACAATGCGAATGAATAATATATGAAGTCGAAATGATGTTTATTATGATAAATCCTGAATAATACTATGCGAATGAATAATATATGAAGTCAAAATGATGTTGATTATGATAAATCCTGAATAATACAATGCGAATGAATAATATATGAAGTCGAAATGATGTTGATTGTGATAAATCCTGAATAATACAATGCGAATGAATAATATATGAAGTCGAAATGATGTTGATTTGTGTCTTCTTATTATTCCATTAAACGTTCATATTTAAATTAACCGCTTGAAAAGACTTAACTGTGTAACTAGTTCGATATAAGAAATTACAAATTGAGCATCATTTGATTTTAGAATAGTAAAACATCAGATTACGATTCTTGGGTTAGTGTTGTCTGTATGTGTGGTTTTTCTTCATTTATCTGAATAGCATTTTTGCAGCAGAATCCTGAGCATTTTAATGATTATAAGTTTGATGTAATAGCGATTTAGAGAAAACAGACACCAATAATGTAAGTTAAGAAAATCCAGTTTTAACCAATAAAATTGCCTTACCACATAGACCACAGGTAAGTGGGCAGAATGTTTTCAGAATGGAATGTAAGCACACAGTATGATTTTCACAATGTACTGCTGTACTATCCTCACAAACTGGAGGTGCTGAAAGTTTAAGTCGTATATTTAACCATTCTACTTAGTTGCTTTTGACTTAGGGGACAAAGGGGACGATCAATCGTTATTGAGAATTTTAAGAGAAATTTGCGGGTTAACTTTACATTTTCATTTGTTGCTAAGCATACTTTTTTTCTATTTTCGTTCGTCACACGAAAATTTGTTTTCTCACTTTTATACACAGCTGGTTCCTTAATGTTATGTCGTAAATATTCAGTTTCATCCTGTCTTATACAAGGCTATTTTTTTCAGCTCTTATCTGGTCCGAATATTTATTTCCAAGTTCCTCCTTCGATCCCTCCCTACCCGTCCTCGAAAATGAAATTGTCGCCATCTTAGTATGTAATGAGACTTTAACTTATATTAACAAAAGGTTTTAAAAACTTAAGGTTTTATTTGTTTTAACTATAATGTAAATGTGTGAAAATTATGAAACTATTCTTTCATGGTATGCTCTTTGTTAATTTTAGCACGGATAGGCATTTTTGAACAGAGCGTTTGTGAAGTGTATAATATGATCAAATGCCATGCCTACCCATGTTGAAATGAGCATTGAGTATGACATCCAGGAGGAATCATTTTGATTCTAAAAGGGCAAATACGGTATTTCTATAGGTCGACGCGTATGAAAATACCATAGGAAAATCTGGCTGTTTCCGTTTCTACCAACCAATTATGCTAATTTTGTATTAAAGTAGTTTAAAAACTTATTTCAGGGAAAATACAAGAAATTATGATAACATTTTATGTAAGCAGCTAACATACACTTTTATCAACATAAAATGAAAATAACGAGAATGTAAACAGTAAGTTTGTGCGCATGTGTCAAACATATTTTGTGCTTATTAGAAGAGTCACCACCGCTGCTTTTTTGTTATGAGTCTTGTGGTTACGTTCAGCCCAGTATCAGTGCCTCGGTATTTACATATTTTACTTGAAACCTCTACGGTTATAAAACTCTCTCAAGCAATTTTTTGTTTTGGTAGAATTTGTTGTTGTTGATAGTGTCTCAATTATATAATATTGGCTTAATGAACACCCAGAAACATATACTTTGCACTCAGGAATACGGTAAATTTTAAAAGTATACTCAGACGCAAAATAGTGATGAAATCAACTCATATTATGCGAACTCAATTTTGAATATTTTTTTTTACTAAATTATAAATACAAATTCTACATGATATTGAAAGTTAAGTACGGCAACAGAAATAGAAACTGTATTGGTAGTATTAATTTCACTGTCTGTCATCATCGTTTATTACTATGACAATAGTTGTCTTTTTGAGTTTGATGTTTTTTGTGTGTTGGTAATATAATTAATCAAACCTCTTTTTTAAAACTACTTACAACAGAGACCACATGTCAAAGGACAAAAGTCTGCCAAATGATGGATATAACAGACATGTTGATCTTTGCAATTAACCACATCATTATCCTTGCATATTGTGCCTGAAACATTATATCAAGTATGTATTAAAAACGGTATAAAAAAATCTAAGAGATAACTTAATTATATAAAATAAAATTGTTATGACACCAATCTGGAGTCTTTCGACTTTCGAGTTTATAATTGATATGAATCGTGGTAAAATCAGATACAAATACGAGCGCGAAATGTAAAAGATTGCCTAAATTCAAAATTTCTTTTTCGTTGATTACATAATATCATCTACGAAGAAAACGTAAATTACAATTAGTTTATAAGGTAAAATTCGGTAAAAGGAAATATTTACCTTTCTCTAAATTCAAACACACATGAATTTGGGAGTCGTTCAATGAATAGGGGTGAAATATTATTTAAGATACTCACTTTGAGTATCGAGTTACCATTCACTCAATATTGAGAGTGTTGAAAACGTGAACGACATATTTCCGTTTGTCCCACTAGTTATGTGAACCAAAACAGATTAAAAATGTTACAAAGAGGAATATGAAATTATGAATCGAATAACAGACCAGCGGACTATAACGGTAAACCATTTCGCCAGTGAGTTGCGACACCCATATACAAAAGGCAAATTTCATCGTTTGTATTTAGCAAAGGTACCATGTTTACGAATTAATACGCCAGACGTGCGTTTCGTCTACACAAGACTCATTAGTGACGCTTTTATCAAAATAGTTATAAAACCAAACAAGTACAAAGAGCATTCAGGACTCAATTCCAAAAAGTTGTGCGAAATACGGCTACGGTAATATATATGCCTGTGATAAGAAAATCCTTAGTTTCTCGAAAAGTTCAAATTTTTGTAAACAGAAAAATTTATACAAACTACCATATAATTGATATGACAGACGGAAGAACGGAAAAATTGCCGAACGGACGGACATATTTATCATTATATATCGACTCTTCGAGACGAGGTATATAAAATTAATTTGATATTCCCCTTAAACGATTGAAATGGTACAATGAGGATTTACTTAACTGTTACTGTTGTAAAAGATATGTTGAAAAGGTGAACTGTTTGCTGTGATCAATGTCTTTTTTTTTGTTGTCGTTGAAGGAACCGATGTCGCTGAAGGAACCGATGTTGTTGAAGGAACTGATGTCGCTGATGGAACCGATGTCGCTGATGGACCCGTTGTTGTTGATAGTACAGTTTTCGTTGACTCGACGGTTTTCGTTGTTTTTGTCTGACCTACCATTGCTGTGAATGTATTACTCATATATTTTGGTAATGAAATACTTTTTATATTATACTTAAAAGGTGATTAATTGTAAGACAATAGAAAACAATATATGTGTATCTAGTTATAAGTACATTATATTTAAACAGTAAACATAAAGTTTTAAAAAAGAAAAAGAAAGTGAGATACGTCTAAAGATACCAAAAATATTGTGATCGTACATATTATTTCACTCCTCGGAAAATAAAGCTTTTCTCAATTAGATTTCGTAGAAAAACAATTACAGTATAGGGAAAACGTTGTACGTTAGCTACAAGATCCCCTTTAATATAACATGACTTTTTGTTTTAACTTATCTATATTCAATCAGCCATACATAAATGCATCAAATTTCACCATACAAAAGTAATTCCAAAATAAAACAAGCTACATATAAGATGATTATGTGGTGTGGAAGGGTTGGGAACAGTCAACCAATGTAACTTTCCCCTTATTATCCTTATTATCTTTAAACGAACGTCGCATTATTCAACACGCCTTGAATGTTCCTTTTATACTTACAGCCAAAATCGTACGTGCAGAAAGGGATTAAATGGTTATTACCGTATCTCATTTATACATTAAAAGGTCGTTGTGTAAAAGGACCGTAAAGAAATGTAATGACATTATGATCAATATTAGCGTATTCTTCTTGATTTTCATTTTGTTGTCGAAACATTATTTCCATCAACTTAGATTGTGACATAAAGACCACTTGTCGATATATTGATACAAACACCACTTAGGTTAGTCATTCCTTTTATTTATAATTTGATATGCATGTATATACTAGTTTTATTGCACATTGCACGACATATTAAACTAACAACAATACATACGACCAAGGGTAATTGTTTGTCCTGTTAATGTTTCTCCCTGTGAGTTCTTTTCTCCCCATACCCAGAAGTTTATAATATCTCCTTGTTTGCCGGCAACAGGAAAAGTATATTCCCAATGATCCCCTAAAATTAATCAATAATTGCACATTGCATTCATAATCATTTTGCAACAAAAAAAATCAACCAATCACAGTCGTTCATAGTTATAATCCATTCGCCTGATGTGTTTAAGCTTTTCATTTTGCCTTTTGATAAGGGGCCTTTTTGTTTTTTCTCGTAGTTCGGTATTTTTGTAATTCTACTTTTTGTTTTCACAATTGCAAAATTTGTTGATCAATGTCACAAACTGGACAATAAGGAAATAAGAAGGTTTGTCAGATTGTCAATGAGACAACTTTTAACCAGAGACAAATGACATTACATGTTATCAATTCTAAGTGATCAAATGATTAATGAGCGAAACCAACACTGCATAGTAATCTATAAAAGGCCTCGAATAGACAAATTTAAAAGCAGTCAAACGACAGAACTAACAACCTGATTTCTGTGAAAAAAATAATAATACGTGCCTGGTCAGAGATAAAAATACACAATGTAAATTAAAGCAAGGTTGGAGAAAAGCAGCTCGTCTTCAAAATTCAATCGAAGTTAAAATATTTAAAATGACCACTTTGGTACTTTTAGTTTTAAGTAGCTGAAAGTGTTACTTACAATTAAAAAACCGGTGTGTTATAGAAATAACGGTTGTGTTTTTTGGTAAAGGATTAACATATATTTAGATGACATTCATCCAAGTCAAGGTATCTGCTATTTATTTGACATTCAACCAAGTCCGAGTATCTGCTATTTAATTGACATAAGAAACTAAATAAGGAATACATAATCTACATGATGTCAATCTAGTGTCTATTGATCGTTAACAATACGATAGTTGATTATTTGCTTTACGGAGGACATAAGCAGTAGTTCCATTGTCCCACTTTTATCAGTTATAAATTAGAGTTACGTGTTAAATGCAGATTATGGAAATGGTATGAATATCTTAGATTTCATTTATACCTGATATGTCATAACCAAAGAAATCATGAACGTTATCTCCTCTTTCAATGCCACTTAACGGTTTGTTAATATTGAAGTGCATTGCACTTCTATCGTATCCTTGAACTGAAAATTTAAAAAAAAATGAAAGAAGTTACGAAATGTTAATATTCGCATTCATTAATTAAATAAAATATTTGAAAGAATTTGTAAAACTTGTAGCAGTACACGATATGTGTTACGTGCCATTATTTATTCAAAAAAAATACCAGATATATAACTATTAGTTATGTTAAACGATTCTTAGAAATAATGTTTCCACGATTCGTGTTCGGCAGAATCTAACACAACATTAAACAAGCTTTATTATATGACATGATATTGACATCGCTAAGGATTTGTCTTAACGTCGTGGGATTTATAGAAATATTGAAAATTGGTGACAACCTGATACATATGACAGAAACAAACGTTTGTATGGATTGTACTTTTTTACAGAGTGCAAATGTGGAATTTCATTACTAAGTAGGAATAAATAATAACGATGTTTCTGCACGAAATTGGTATCTGCACGTTCAATTGACAAAATCTATTTGGTCCACTTGTCCAGTATGTTTTGGAGGGAATTTTGTTAAAAATCTGATAATGAATTCAGTCGAAGCTTGCAAAATGCCTTTCAAAACTGCTAGATCTGATTATAAAAGTTATTAACCATACCTGGTATTGATACTTTAATTCCGTTGGGGACCAGCTGAAATGTGGATGATCCTATTCCTTCAGTTAGATGTAACACGCCCGAAACGAAAAAGAACAACCCTAATGTTATCATTATCTAAAACGAAATGCTAATTATATCTAATTTTAATGTTATAGACTTTTATATTCGATATGTTCATGCAAAAAGTAAAGATAACAACCGATATATATATATATATAAATCAGAGAAATAAATAATTCCAGCTTCTGGAACACCGGATATCCCTCGGCATTCATGTGATGTTCGTGCTTCTTAAAAATTATAAAGATCTACTAAACATTTTCCTATGATTTACATAAAGGCAACAGTAGTATACCAGTGTTCAAAGGTGTTATAATTCCACACTTCTAATCTAATGTTCAATTAAAAGTTCGTCTTCACCATCTCATGAAATAGAATTTTTCTATAAAAATGGGAATCGCAGATGTAAATTGCTTGTTACTGGTAAAGTTGGAAGGAAGGAATATTGAATACTAACCATTTATATTATGTTGATAGTTATAAATAAAACACTTTACTATAACTTTTACATAAACTAATAATGTTCCAAGAAAATAGGTCATGGTGAGATAAACCAAAATGTATTTAATAACTATCGATAGCACATGGGTTTGTTGTTATATTGGGAACATGTGTTTATGTTTACAATAATATCTAAATTATTTTAACATAACGATAAGTCACCTAAACAAAGTTAAGAGTTTAAAGTTCTTTGTATGATAGCACGGACTGGTCATTCTCGGTAAAAGTTAACATTGAAAATACATTTTTATAACTTGACCATTCGAAGCTCCGTCTAAGTGCAGTGAAGTCCCCCCCCCCACACCCCCCCCCACCCCTCCCCCTGTGTACATGTTTTTTTTAAGCTTATAATATTGTAAATGCATTATGCTTTTTCTGTAGATGTTTAAAAAGAACATTATAAAATTATGGTTTTCTGATATGAAAAATTATATTTCATTATTTCTCATTGTAGATATGTTTGTAAGACATGTATGCTGCAGCGGTCTTAGTGTGCTGGCAAAGTGATTTGAGGACAGTTGAATTATTTGATAATAAAACTTTGCTGCACTCGTCTAGGCGAGCTGTTTCCAATAGATATGTGTTTGAGTTTTTGTTCATAAATACTTTATTTGCGTTTGAGGGAAAATAATTATAGGTTTCATAACGAGTGAGAATTAGATATCGATTGATATCAACTCGAGTTATTTAATTTCAATAATAATAAACAAGCCTATGGCGAGTTTATTATTATTGAAATTAAATAACGAGAGTTGATATCAAGCGATATCTAATTCTCACAACATGCACAAGTTGTTAAACCTATTTCTCTTATGGCAAAAAGTTGTATGTGCGTGGCCTATTTGTTGCGAGTTGTGTTGCTATGGCCGTTTTTCTTTGCAACGCGTACTAATCTTTCTCTTATGGTTGGGGCCTGTTATCTAATTTGTAACAAGTGTATTGACACGTTTTTCTACAATAATTAACAAATAACTCACTTGTTGCGCCTTAAAATCTTCTTTTTATCAAATTTTATTACATTCTGAAGCGGCACAGAAGCTAGAAAACGCCCGGTGTTTATGTATGACACCAGAAGCATACCTATGACGTCACGTAGTGTAGGGACCAAAGAAGATAACATCTTTTCGCGGAATTTTCTTTAATGAAGATTTTACACTGAAATTGTGATTGAAATTTAATTATGAACTTGTTTTGCATTAGAATAGAGATAACTGTATTGTATTTGAAGCTTTGCGGACGTCCATCGGTAGTTTTACTGTCGCATACAGAGGGAAATTGAAATTGGAAGTTGTGCCAGTTATAATGCCCTTTGCTCCGTTACATAACCGTACACGGGTTCCTTTCTTTATTTCCTCGTCCATGATAAGATTTATATTAGATTATGCAGGCGATAAAGCAGACGAAAATCGCGAAAACCGGAAGTAAACAATCAGTTGTCAAGAAAACCGGCATGACCTTTTCCAGTGAATAATGACCTGATCAACGGCCAATGAAAATATTGGAAATTTACGAGATAAGCCAATCAAATTAACGTAATTTTGATATCACTTTTTCATATCACACTCCGTACGGTGTGATACGAAAAATATCTATTCACGTGGGAGTTAGATAACAGGCCCCAACCATTAGAGAACGAGAAATACATGTTCACCTTATAATCCTGGTACCTTTGATAACTCTGTCTAATAATAATATCTAAAGTGTTCCACAGCATCCATAACATTGTGGAACACTTTAGATATTATTATTAGACAGAGTCCTACATTTTTATCATTTAAAAGCAAATTGCACATGTTATACTATAAGAATAAAAAACCTCCGAGGCATTTTTGCTCTGGAGACCGCTTACTATCTGTATTACATGCAAGGTTGCGAAACCATTGTAGCACTCTTCAATCTGATTTGTTTAATGCAAACTTAGTACAAGATGCCAATTGTTTATGTGGCTTCATCAATGAAGATGCTAAACATTATTTATTATATTGTAACAATTTTTCATCACAAAGGCTTTTAATGATAAATGAAATCAATGTTTTTGCTGTCAATATTACAATTGAGTTATTGCTCTCTGGTGATGAGTCTTTGAGTTCTGAAGAAAATGATATTGTTTTTCTATCTGTACAAAAGTATATAAAAAGTACCAAGCGTTTTTCTCACATTTGACAACCTTATTCTGTAACAGATCTTACTAGAACATGATCAATGTATGTATGCTCTTTTGGGTACGATAATCGAATGATCTTTATGATTGACTTTTGTATTCTGAAAAGTTTCAATGAATTTAAGTAAAAAACAAAATTGATACTTACAATTACGTGTATATTTATTCAGTTTTTCTGTTAATCCGTAACTATAAACTATGAGTGTGTAATTTACATTCAAACAAATTCATACACACATGACTTAAGTCACTTGTCATGTACACTAACATATTTAATTTACACAGTTCGGTGTGTTTGCATTTATTTGTTCTGAAAATAGGCGCATTCGATTGGTTATATTAAGTGGTAAATATCCATTGATTCGATTCTTAAACTTTATATGTAATTTATTTTTATATCTTCATGCTTAAATAATAATTGGTTAAAGTCATATTTATATAATGTTCATTCATGTGTATATTTATGTATATATTGGAGAAGACGTTACTAAGTTGAAAAACTTGTGTCTAATCCATTTGTCTCTTTTTGGAACAATAAAATATGTTTAAACTACCTTTGATAACTATTTACAATCATTCAATACACTAACTATATTTTACCTGTTGTTATTAGTTTCTTACACTTATCTGATAACACTGAACATTGACCAATAAAAGCTGATAATAAGGTCAATATCAAGGTCAGATAGAACATGTCAGGCTGACATGCACACCTGACTATCAATATATGCATCAAATATAGTTGACCTTTTGATTGTAGTATCTAGGAAACAAACTTAATCATGAAAACTTAACATTGACCAATGAACCACAAAAATCATTCCGTACAACAAATGTAGGTGACCTATTGCTTATAGTTTAAGAAAGAGACCAAATCACACACTAAACACTGATCAATGAGGTCTAGGTCAAAGAAAACCTGCAAGACTGACATGATCATCAGAAAATATTTCCATACACTAAATATAGTCTTTTTCGTGTAATTGCAGTAATTCCGAATACATTTATGGACCCATTTACCATGTTATAACAGGAGATCTTAACATCATTCAAGACCAGAGTTAAAATCATTCCTCAGTAAAGGACCTAAATATCGTCCCCCGTCAATTATTAATTGGAATGAGTGTCGTGATATCATCCACTACTCACTTCGTACTTCCTGTTTGAAATGGATAAAACGTGGAAAAAGCTGACAAAATATCTTTGGACTCTTTTTTTTTATTTCAGTAATGATTATAGTTGATATACGTATTCAACATTTTTACTCTTAACAATAACCACAATAAACCTATTTCTCGTATCAAAAATAAACTAAAAGAAAATGCCAAGAAATTTGTTTTTGTCCCGGCCGATAAAGCTGCTAATAATATTATTATTGTGTGACGTAAATTTTACATTGAGGTTCTACAAAAAGAAATCACCAATTCACCAACATTCCAACTGACTCCATTTTCAGAAAACGACATCTGTAACAAATATAAACTTTTAGCTACCGCTTTACAAGCAGAACCAAAAACAATGAAAGTCCCAACTATGTATTTGCTTCCGAAACTACACAAAACACCTTACAAATATAGATTTATTTCGTCTTCAAGCCATTGTTCCACTACTTAATTATTTATTCTTCGTACCAGTACACTTGGTACAATCAAAAACCTCATAATAAATTGTTCAAATAAGGCCTTCGAAAATAGTGAAATTAATTAGTTTTGGAGTGTCAACAACTCGTTGGAAGTACTAGATAAATTGCATGCTAATATTGGTGATTTTGAATCTGTTCGCTTTGGAGATTCCGTATATCGTCAGGTTATCGGAATTCTAATGGGGACTTACTGTGCACCACTTATTGCGGACCAGTTTTTGTATTACTATGAGTTTCAATTTATGACAAAAATCAGCAAAGACCCATCGAAACAATATTTGATACACAAATTTAATAATACTTTTAGATATTTGGATGATATTTCGGCTCTCAATAATGACGACTTCAGTGTGTATACTAAAGATATGTATCCTGTTGAACTTACTTTAAATCAAGCTAATACTAACAATGAACACCGCCCTTTCCTCGATCTAGATATATATATATCATTAACGGAAAGCTTAATACTAAAATTTATGATAAAAGATATGATTTCCCATTTCCTATTGTTAATTATCCATTTTTAGATGGTGACGTTCCCTTGTCACACTCTTACGGTGTTTATATATCTCAACTTGTACAATTCGCTCGTGTATGTAACAATGTTTTAAATTTAAACAGAGAAATTTATGTATTACTGAAAAATTACTACACCAGGGTTTTCGATATCACAAACTAGTCAAAATATTTACTAAATTTTATCATCGGTATAAAGACATCATTCATAAATATAGCTCAACATGCAGACTTCTTATACGTTCAGGTATTCCACATCCAATATTTTATGGAAATATTCTTTATAAAGCACAAAAATGTCAGTATTCACCTCAGAAGCTAACAAAACCTTTAGATAGACTTATTAAGAAGGGATATAGTTTCGATACTGTTGTCAGGTCATTAAAGATTGCATATTTTGGCGTTAATATTGATTCACTTATAGGGTCTTTGCATCGGAACTAAGCACATTTATTATAAATTAACCAGTTGTTGGCATGTTCTCCTCATATATGTTATGATGGAATGATACTATACCCCTCACGGGGAGGATTGTGCCTGATATTCATATGATGAAGACATAATTTTCCAATCAGTTTAAATGAGGTCTTGAGCTGGTATGTCAGTTAATTAACTGCTAGTAGTCTGATGTTATTTATGTATTATTGTCATTTTGTTTATTTTCTATGGTTACATCTTGTGATATCAGACTTGAACTTTTCTTAAACTGAATTTTAATGTGGAAATTGTTATGCGTTTACTTTTCTGCATTGGCTAGAGGTATAGGGGGAGGGTTGAAATCTCACAAACATGTTTAACCCCGCCGCCTTTGTTAGTCTTGTATGGTTTTAACTTTTAGTTTCTTGTGTACAATTTGGAGTTTTGTATGGCGTTCATTATCACTGAACTAGTATATATTTGTTAAGGGGCCAGCTGAAAGACGCCTCCGGGTGCGGGAATTTCTCGTTGCATTGAAGACCTGTTGGTGACCTTCTGCTATTGTCTGCTCTATGGTAGGGTTGTTGTCTCTTTGACACATTCCCAATTTCCATTCTCAATTTTATTTAGAGAAAAAAGATTATAACTTTGACTACTGAACCATGAAAATAATGTCAAGGTCTAATGACACCTGCCAGTAGGACATATACATCTAACAATCATTTCATACACCATATATATTAGACCTGTTGCATGCAGTATACGAAAAACAGACCAAAGCATAAAAACCTAGCTATAACCAATGAACCATTAAAATGAGGTCAAGGTCAGGTGACACCTGCCATTCGGACATGTACACCTTACATTTGTTCCATGCGACTAATATACAAGACATATTTCTTAAAGTATCTGAGATATGGACTTGACCACCAAAAGTTAACCTTGTTCACTGATCCATAAAATGAGGTGAGGGTCAAGTGAACGTGAAAACTGTATGACTGGCATGCGGACCTTGCATGGTACGCACATCCGAATATAGTTATCATATTATTTATAATAAGAGTAAAACTTCGTAACATAAGGCATCTTTATACAAAGTATGAAACATTCAGTTCTTTCAACTTTTAAAATATAAAGTTTTTACGAAGTAAGTTAACTATCCCTTAGTCGAGCTTTCTGAGACAGAAGTCGTAGGCTCGACAAAAACGCTTACCGGTTAACTGGGCATTTTTTTCTTATTTAAATAGATGTTTATGAATTTTGTCCCCTTTAATAATGATCGTCGTTCTAACTTATTTGTCAGATGAATTGTCCAGTATTTTGATTGCAAATGTTAATCCCAAAAACACAAAATTAATTAGAACAAAGACAACTTGTTTATATAAAACTTCTTGAGTAAACAAAGTCAGCATACATGTATTTTAAATAGTTACTATTGTCGGCCGATACGTCATATGAAACGAAAAAAGCATGGATATTGAGCCCGTGTTTAACATGTACAATCAGATAATAATTTATTTTAAGGACATCCATGCGTATTGCGATCACCGTATTTTTACGAGATGGGTCACACCGAGTAACTTTGCATACGGAAAATATGTCGGGAAATTGCTACCTGGAAGGAAACAATTAAATAAAGTAAACTTCTTCTAAATATGAACAAAATAAAGAATTTTCATCAGAAAAAGGTACATACGTTTTATAATGAAAACTATCCATTGGGTTATAAATAAACATATGCATTATTTATTTTTTTTTAATTTGAGGTTTCTTATGACTTTAAACATAAAATTAAGTACGAAAGTGCATACAATTGCATCGAATGGTTACTTTGTATAAATATCGGTCATTAATACTTATAAACATGTCTTACCATCTTTAACTATAAAAACAGTTTGTATAAACTTTACCTTTTGTTAAAATAATTTATATCCGAGGTAAATTTCTCACATATTATTCAGGACTATTTTATTAAAATGTAACCACTAAATAGTTGCATTCTCTGTTTACCTAGATATTGTGAAATGTCAAGTAAAACACTTGCTGAGGTATAAAATGATAAAATGATAAAATGAATTATTAAATGAGTGTTGAACTGTATGTGTAATTCCATCAGTTTCTGTTGGTCACCTTAATATGTAATTTTATTCAATGCTACCAAACTTTGACCTTTATTTTGTCTTTTAATCCTTTTTATTTAGGCGTCTCTGGTAAAGTTTGGATAGACAAAACGCGCATCTGGTGTACATAATTATAATCCTTGTATTATTAGATTTATTTCACTTGACTGGGCGGGGTTGAAGAAGTTCGCTTATTTCTAGCCTGGCATCCGGCCCAATCTAGCTGTGCGTCGTAAGGGCCAGGTGGGGAACAAATACCATGTGATCGATTCAGTGCCAGTTGACTCTGAATCTAAAGTGAGGCTGAATAAATATTTGCATAAATTTTGATGTTTGATGTAACCCAGCACAATTGAAATCCAATTGACACCTTGGACATGTGAAATCTTAAACTTTTAACTTTCTCACCAGGCGATTGCTGATAAGAATTAACCCTTTTCTGCTTACTAATTATCATTATACTAATAATTAGATATGATAAAACTATACATCAATTCATAAAGGAAAATAATTACAGTCTAACTTTTACTAATTGATGTTAAACAAGAATTGATTGGATACAGATGTTAAATAAAACATTGCGCGACAAAAGTAGTATTAACCAATCATTAACGGGCAGTATATTGATACACGCCTGGCTATACTGACAAGATTAGCCAGGACCCCAGGCTAGCTTATTTCAGACCAGTCTATCTATAGACAGGAGTGTTGGGATAAACCCATAAGTTAAGTGTCCAGTTATTCGTCCCATATCATACACTCAGTTCTTATGTATATGTGTTTAGTGACACTGACAGGTGATTCGAATTCAATATTAATTATAACGGCAACCATCCTTATCACACACATCCTCAAATAAACTTTCCTTGTGCAAATTAAAACATAAGCTCCACCCGATCAGTTGAAATAACTTTGGTAATATCTTTGAGAAGATTGTTCCTAATCAATTTACCATGATTTTAACACCTGTAAACTATTGTCGCCTTAATTTAATCAAGTGGATATCTATGAGTATAACCGCTCAAGTTAAAAGCTGTAATTTTTAACAGAAGCTCGTCCGGACTTCTTGAGAAATTAACAGTGAAGTGTAGCAATGATATAAAACTTAGCCTTTCGGGTATGCTTCGTTTATTTGTCTCACCTGCTATGATCCACACAGAACTTTTGCTAATCGGTCTGTGGTGGGGAGGATGTTATAAATTGGATATGAATACTAGTATCAAGAATTATATATTTTTTTTAGATAATAAGAAATAAAGCTATGAATCGAACTTATAGTAGACAATGCATATAGTTTTTCACTTCTATGTTATTTGGTTTCTGGTGGAGTTTTTATTTTAAAATCATATGTTCATGTATTCTCTGGTCAAGTATGAAAGAACATAAAATCAATGTACAACCAACAAAATTCCAGGGTATAAATATATTGTTTACTTCTGAAATCATTATACCAAAAAGCACACCAATCAAAGAGATGTAGCTATCACTATAACAGCAGTTTATGTGTGCAAGATTAAGTCCTTTATACTTTATACTAAGTATTTAATATAACAGTTCACCATAAAAATCAAGTTTTATTTCAATCCATCATCTGTTGATGAAAAATCTAATATTTGTCTTGAGAAACTCTTGTTAAGTTTGTTACGGAGTATATATCTCCCAATTGATACGATATGTCCGGGGATTGTATTTCCTATCATGATTTCGATGATAGAAGGTTGCTGCTCAAAAGGAAGCTATTAAATGAAGAGATCCAAATGGTGATGTTGAAATCATCCCTTTGTAAGCTTTCCGAACGCTGTCACGAGTTTGTTGACAGTTATGAAATATCCATTTCACAGATATCAGATATGTTCCTTATGTCGAAATGTTAAAACTCCATTCCTGTTCCGTTTTCACGAATGTGACCTACCGAATTAAACTTATTAGCGAGTTTGTACTATGATGAGCTACACGAGGGGAACCACATGTGGAGTAGGATCTGCTTATCCTTCCATTACACCTTAGATCACCCCAAGTTTTTGGTGGGGTACGTGTTGATTAGTCCTTATTTTTTATGTTATGTTTTGTGTACTGTTGTTTTTTAATTTTGTCTTTTTTTGTCTTTTTTAGCTATGTCGTTTTCAGTTTATTTTTTATTTATGAGTTTGAGTGGCAGTTACTTTTAGAATTCTGTTTTAGAGAACAGTGATTTTTTACGTTCATCCACTTCAGACAGACTTAGGTATTCCACGAAAGAGGTAGCATCTCCAAAATGTAAGTATCCACAATGATTTAAAGCTGAGGTAATTATATCTTTCTGAAAACTTTAGTTTGAGTTTGACTTGGTCCAGTGGTTCAGATTTTTAATCTTAGTCCTGACTATGTCATATTAGATATTATCAATATCTAAACTGTTTATTTTCCAAAGTATAGTTTCAATCAGGCTTAATAAACATTAGATTCTTAAGAGACAAAGAAATTTAAATTCATTTCTTTTTTTTTTATTTTCAACAATTGTCATATATGAAAATAAATGTAATCTCTAGCATAAAAATTGTACATGATATATCATGCTTTTACATTATCTATATTCATAACAATACATGATATCTAACAATTCATTTTCAATTAAAACATCTTTATTTTTATATTAACCTTTCAACATCATACAAAATTTCCCACCTACTTAAACTATCATATGTTACTTATCCTTTATGTTTAAGTATTATACTAACAGCCAGTTCAGCCAATCTATAGCCAATATTCATATTATCATTAATCACATAATTAATACCTGATACAGAGTCATTTGCTAACATGAGAATCAAAGCAATTTTCAAGCATTTTTACAATATACTGTGTATGCTTTATATTTCACAGGATACAGATTATACTTCAGTCGGAGTTATAATGGAAATAACACATTTTAGCTCTAACTTTCACAACAGTGGATGCATGGAAATACAAACAAAATAAAGTTAAAGTGTCAATATTAATTATTAAAGAATATTTACTGAAAAAATCTTCAGAAAGGATAGTGAAAACTTTTTATATCATCAAACTGAACGATATCATGAAGTACATTATAAAACATGATATGAGTATTAATCAAAATAGAGGTTTCTTATTGCAAAGGAAATGAAAAGTTTTCCCCAATTCATTTGATGTTTACCTCTCTTAAGAATAAGATGAAGTATGATTGCCAATGAGACAAGTTACAGTTATCTATCACCCAGAGACTCATCATTTAAATGTTTGGAATAACGAACTGTCCCATTTAATAAATCCGTGTGGAGTTCATTCAATAGGAATTGTTTTTTTGAAAAAAAACAATCATTCATTCATTTCAAACTGATTCTGAGAAAAGATTTCATTTCCTTTGAGATAAAACAATTTTTCATACATAAAGGGTCAACATGTTGTGAAAACCAAGACCATCAATGATTCATATACAAAAGAAACCATACAATGAAGATTTGTAAGTTTTAGTGATCAGTTTAATTATATAAAAGAATGCAAGCTTGAGTTATTGTACATCACTTTAAAATGTACAATTTAGTATCTTAAAAAAGCCTTTTCACTACAAAATTAAATACAGTGTAACCTGACTAATCTGAAACCTGAGTATTCCAACATCCTGCTTTAACTGACACATTTTCATGGTCCCAAAATAGGCCTGCCCTTGCAGAAAAACCTGAGTATTTGGACACCCTTCTAATCCAACATTTTTTTCTGGTACCCCAGTGTGTCAGATTAGGCAAGTTCCACTGTATTCTTCCAAAAACCAAATGTTTCTTTTTATCATCATTCATGTAAAGCCAAATAGCAGCAGGTGTTAAAATACTTGAGTTATTGTTACTTCTATAGAATTCAAACTATTAATGCATTTCTGGATCATTTAAAATCATCTTTAGTGAAACATATTTCATCAATCTTTCAGCTCTATGACAGATTTGTCAAGCAATTCTTTGATAAACTGTTCAAAATCTTCAGTCTAAGTAAACCTGAGTTATCACACACCTCATCAACAAACAAATTTATACAAAATATATCATTAAGCATCTATCATAGTTACTGTTAAATTTCTACTCAATAAAGAGTATAAGACAAATCATATATTGCGTAGCTGATATGTTCATAATGCAACTATTTTTTGCAACAGATATGTTTGAAATGCAACCCCTCTCATTGAATTAATGTTGTGTTCATTTAAAAAAGTTAGAACTAACTATACCAAATTTTTAATATTTCAGTCACCACATGCAAACTTTATTCATTGATGATTAACAATGCGGTCAAAGTCACAATAACGTTACTGTAATCTATGAGGCAGATCACAAATAAAGAACAGCTAAAAGGAAATCATAACCTTGCAAACAGGTTTTGCCTTGAAAATCCTAAAATATACAATCCATGGAAATAAAGCACTTACAGTATATTGATATTACCCTTTTATGCCAAGGTCACACATGATTTCTTAATGGTTACATGCAGTTTGCATATTACTATATACTGGTGTATAAAATTTATCAAACATGCTCAATCTGATTAAATGCTCTCTGATCAAAATACAAAATCAACAATACAAAATTATATAATATAACAACAAACATAATGCTATGACTCTGGTTTGTCGCTGAAAGACTGTGATTTCAATGCACCAATAGTTTGTGTGACCGATGTAACATCACTTATTATCATCTGAGCTATCTTAATCGCCATCTCCTCTTCTTCCTATCAAAATCAATAAACAATTATCTTATTGTGCACAATATAATATAATAGTTATGACATAAAACAGAGAATAAACATGAAAAGTTTTTAAAAGTATACACTGTAAAAAGATATATATATTTGTTTATAATAAGATGTGCAAATGAGGTATATTTTAGAAGTTATTATCCTTTGGACTTTTAATTGATTGATTGATAAGTGTTTTATGCCGCATTAGCACAATATGGCTATATCGTGGTGACATGGAACTTTAAAAGAGTCTGGTAAATGACGCCACAAAGGCGCACAAAATTTACAATGAAGGATATAACTTGAAAATAGTCTATTGCCAAATGATGACAGTGCCCTTCTTTGCTTTATTTACAAAAATATCAAATACACAGTTGCCATAAATAATTCAGTATTCAATCAAATTACTTCAGGGTTACAAGTGCAAGTCAAAAGATTATATGTTTGTTATAATATTCATTTTAGTCAAGAATTAAACCAACCTTTTCCTTTTCTTTGCTCTTTCTAAAAAATCCTGTGCCTAAAATTATAAAAATCAAAAGAAATTACATATCATTCGGGGAAAAAAAACATTTGCCCATTAATTATTACACATCAATTCATTGTAACTAGGCTGATGACATGCATATGTTGTTTATTGATAGGAAATTAAATGCTTATTATTCTCATACCATAAATTGACATGTTTTATTCTTTATTTTTTTTCCTTTACATCTCTAAGGAAAAAAAGTTGTACATTGTAGTAACAGTTCTGTCCTTTGGTAAAAATCTGTTGACATGTACCAACAAGAAAGCTTAACATGTAACTTCAATTAAAGATGCTATAGTTATCAATCTTGTTAACGTTGTTTTCCATATTTTAATATAGGGCCAATAAAGATTTTTTGTGAATAAGGAAGAACTAACATGTATTAGGGCAACCATTGGCAGTGGCGGATCCAGAGGGGGGCATACCCTTTACTTTAACTTTTTTTTTATAATACTGTAAAATGGTTACTCAGACTAGATTACATCAACTTTGCCATTCCCGATATATTTTTTGCAACAACTCTTTACTTATACGTATTTACTTTATGTGAAATATATTATTGATAATGTCAAAGTTAACGGGATTTGCTACTGTGGGGTTGAAAAAAGTCACTCAATCATTTTGAAATTCAAATTACAGTAACATATTGCTAAGGCTGAGGATGACAATCATGACGCCTTCAAAGCGACAACAGATGGAGCAAGGACGTGCTGGCTCCTATTTCACAATTCCACCCAACAAAAGGCAATACTCTATTACACTCACATGATAAAAAGAGTTCCATAGCCATAATATTTACCTACAAAAACATATTTTACCCCACATTACTCAGCCCAATTATAACGTTGCTGAAGTGGGATCTGCAGTCAGAACTCTCTTTATAGATTAAAAGTCATTGGACCTTGGTACGGACCATTTGATTTTCAGCAAAGGGGGTCACACATATTTTAGAGAGAAAATATTTCTGACCCAGATTTTTGCCTTAAATACACTCTGGCCTATCTGGGATGAAAACAATACTTTAGCATAAAATGTATAAAATAACGGGCGTATTTTTTTTAACGCTTAAATGCCATATTACTTTTGTATGCCCATAAAATCATTGAACATGACTGACAGAATCATTGATGATTTTTCTTGACGAAATCAGAGGAAGATGCTTATGGTAAACTTCACGTCTATGGCTTTGACGAAAGATGTGTACAGAAGTCATCACTGGAAAACTCTCAATAAATGTTTTTGTGGATTACTTTTTAGTAAATAAAGTAAAACATTAATTAAAAAATTAGAATGTATGATCAGTTACATCTGTGGTGCGAATAACACAATCACAATGCATTCTTTAGATGCTAGTTGTGGCCTCTATTTCAATGACTCGCTTAGCCAGGGAGAACTTTTCAACGTCCATTTTTAACTGACAAAACCCACATCAAACATTGTCAATACAATAAATACAAATATGGTACATAGCTTTAGATCCATCCAAAAAATATACTATAATTGGGGAGAATAGGGAATCAAAAATGTCAAACCCTGACGCTTTAACTATGAAATCTAACATACATGCCCCCGTCAGATACCTTTAAATTAGTGCATTTCACACTTATTTTGTTTTTTAACCAACAAAAAATGACCAAAAAAAATTTGCCTTGCTATTTCAGCAAAATATTGTTTTCTACCTGTTTCAGATCCGCCCACGACTAGGGTAAAAAAATATTATTTATTTGTATATTTGGATTGATAACCATGAATACATCTGTAAGAGTGTGCTAAATATAAAAGGTATAACATACATATTTTCCAATAAATATCCTTGATTGCTATTTTCTTAAATTTTGATATAATCTCTTCTTTTTTTGTTATAATTTTTCATGTTATATTGTGCTACTGAAATGACATGGTTTTTTTTTCAGATCAGTACATAGAAAGCACATCATTGACATTAAATATTACCTGCGAAATAAAATCGTCAAAGGTCTATCAAACTAAAAGATTTTGTCCTTTTATGAGATTATTGCTGAAATATTAATTAAAAATAAATACAATTGATATCTATACTCATAAGATTTAGATTCTATTTGGTAGTTTTACCTTTAGGCTTTTCTTTATCTTTATCTGGATGAGGATCAAATTCTGATTTAAACTGTCCAAACCCATCTACAGTCCCCATAACCATCCTGTAAACATAAATAAAACATGGTTATATGTACATAAGTTAGGCTGTTATTTTTATTGTTTGAATTGTTTTGTATTATTATAATTATTAAAGTGATGTTTTGGGAGGCGACTTTCCTGGTATGGAACTTACATTTGTGATTTCAGGGCCTTTAATAGCTGACTATGTGGTATGGGTTTTGCTCATTGGTCCTTGTTAAAGGTCATTTATAAGTTGACCTATAGCTGTTAATTTCTGTGTCATTTGGTCTCTTGTGGAGATTTGTCTCATTGGAAATAATACCACATCTTCTTTTTTTATAATTATGGAATAGATATGAGTTACAATGCTTAATAATAAATAGATGTTCTATTTACCTTGTCGATTACATACCTCACTTCAAAATAGTTGAATTTTCAAAATATAAAACTAAAGGCTTGATAAGATTTTTTAATTTGATCATTTATTGGGTACAAAATTTTCTATATTGTTGATGTATACTCTTTATACTTAATATGATCATCTACCAATTCGCCTTTCACAACCTAAAGGATTATGGGTAATCTCATTGTTCATACATCAAAATACAAACATAATTCAGTCATTGGTTGAATTTCCATTGTTAAGATCGTTTTAAACCATTGAAAATATATTGTCAACGTTTTTGAAAATATTACCCATAATGCATTAGATTCTGAAACGGCAAATAAGTTGTGATGTTCTTTAATTTACTGTTATCTTTTGTATGTACAACAATCCCAAAATCTATTTTATTCAGAAAGCTCAGGCAACCAAAAGCAGATAAATGTGTGTGATTAAACAAACACTTATAAGAAACAGAGGTTAAATGTAACATATTTGTTATATCTTCTTTTCTGACACAGTTACAAATTTTAATGTAGCGTGTATTTCATTAGTGATTTATTTTCATGACATTTACAATTAGAAAGATAAAATTTGAGTTGAATATAGAAGAGAGTGGTCAAGAAAGGCCATAGGGTCCAATCATTGGATCTTGAAAAAAAATTATAACCATGAAGTCATCTAGAAAGGCTTGGACACCAAAAAATGTATCCACGACAATAAGTTGGTTTACAGTGCTCTGGATTTATTTATTTTTGTGGGTACCAATATTTATATATTGAGAAAAACTTAATTTTCTTAGATATTTGATTTATGGTTTTGACATATTCTTTATAGGTTCTTATAAAAAATTCTGAATTCATTGATCATTAAGATTCATGGTTCCCCTGTACCATGTGTACCCTTGAGATTCATGGTTTCCCTGTACCATGTGTACCCTTGAGATCCATGAAAATTGGTATCCAACAAATAATAATGAATCCACGATACTTAGGAATCTACAATTAAACAACTCACTTAGGATTGTCCCGTTTCCATAGTAAATCTGGATTTAATAGACTAGGATCAATGTTGTTCATGTCATTTTCAAACTTTCTCATTGCCCGTCCCAGCGGTAGACTAGTTCCTGATGCCAGTAATGTATTACGTGTGCTACTCCGTACACTCTCTCCACTGTGTGTACTACTGTCTTGTGAAGCATCACTATCTATAATGTTCAAATACTACTGTAAGAACTCATTTGTTTTATTATTTATTTGTTGAAGATTAATGAAATATTTGTATGCTAGAAAATATAGTGGAATATAAGTACATAAGAAGGCATTCTGAGAATTTCTGACTGTCATATCTCTTTTTATTGTTTATTGTTTAATAAAACAAGAGTGCACACACTGAAATGTCTCGCCTTCTTTACTAATCATTGATATTATGTTGATACTCCTAAATCTAAAGCTTTATTACAACTGTCACATAAACTTGACATGAACCATGAAAATGAAGTCAAGGTCAGTTGAACCATATGCCAGGCAGACATTTATAGCTAACAATGCTTCCATACAACAAATATAGTTGACCTATTGCTTATAGTTCAAGAAAATAGACCAAAACACAAAAACTTAACACTGAGCAATGAACCGTGAAAACCAGGTCAAGGTCAGATGACATCTGCACAACTGACATATAGATCATAAAATATTTCCATACACCAAATATAGTTGATCTATGACATATAGTATTAGATAAAAAGACCAAAACTCAAAAACTTACTTTTGACCACTGAACCATGAAAATGAGGTCAAGGTCAGATGACATCTGCCCGCTAGACATGTACACCTTACAATCATTCCATACAACAAATATAGTAAACCTATTGCATAAAGTATGAGAAAAACAGACCAAAACACAAAAACTTAACTATAACCACTGAACCATGAAAATGAGGTCAAGGTCAGATGACATCTGCCCGCTAGACATGTACACCTTACAATCATTCCATACAACAAATATAGTAAACCTATTGCATAAAGTATGAGAAAAACAGACCAAAACACAAAAACTTAACTATAACCACTGAACCATGAAAATGAGGTCAAGGTCAGATGACATCTGCCTGCTAGACATGTACACCTTACAATCATTCCATACAACAAATATAGTAAACCTATTGCATAAAGTATGAGAATAACAGACCAAAACACAAAAACTTAACTATAACCACTGAACCATGAAAATGAGGTCAAGGTCAGATGACACCTGCCAGTTGGACATGTACACCTTACAGTCCTTCCATACACTGAATATACTAGACCTATTGCTTATAGTATCTGAGATATGGACTTGACCACCAAAACTTAACCTTGTTCACTGATCCATGAAATAAGGTTGAGGTCAAGTGAAAACTGTCTGACGGGCGTGAGGACCTTGCAAGGTATGCACATACTAAATATAGTTATCCTATTACCTACAGTAAGAGAGAATTTAACATTACAAAAAATCTGAACTTTTTTTTCAAGTGGTCACTGAACCATGAAAATGAGGTCAAGGACAATGGACATGTGACTGACGGAAACTTCGTAACAGGAGGCATCTATATACAAAATATGAAGCATCCAGGTCATCCACCTTCTAAAATATATAGCTTTTAAGAAGTGAGCTAACACCGCCGCCGCCGGATCACTATCCCTATGTCGAGCTTTCTGCAACAAAAGTTGCAGACTCGACAAAAATCAGGAAGTTGATTTTAATTTTTTATTTCACTATGCAGTATGGTTTTTGCTTATTGTTGAAGATTTTTTTCAGTGGACCTTGAAAATGGGGGGAAATCTCTAATTTGGCATTAAAATTAAAAAGATCATATCATTGGGAACATGTTTACTAAGTTTCAAGTTGATTGTACTTCAATTTCATCAAAAACTACCTTGACCAAAAACTTTAACCTGAAGCAGGACAGACAGAAAGAGGAACAGACGCAGAGACCAGAAAAAAATAATGCCCATAAATGGGGCATAAAAATGGGGCATAATAAAATAAGTTTAATGAGCGATACTCAGTCTTTAGTTATGGTAAGTCAGATAAGACAATCTTAGCTTTCAACATTAGTTCTACAATAAAAGTGTTTAATGACTTGGAGTATAATGAGTTCAAATACCAACATCTTAATGTTTATGTGTATATATATCATTCTCCAGTGTTGTTAGAAAATTCTATCCTTCTAAGATTGTTCATTAGTTGATAAATCTTTGTAATTATTTTTTCATCAAATTGTACAAAGAATATTTGTTTATAAAACTTACATGGTATCTACCTGGGATTAATAATTTTCATAAAAATAATAGATATCAAAATAAGTAAAAGGTTTTCTACTAACCAGTACGTTTTCGTTGCCTTGGTAACTCTCTTGTGGAATGTACAGTACCAACCAATTCAGATAAAAATTTATAAAATATTTCACTTTGACGGAAATCAGAAAAGTAAACCTGCAAATATATAAATATATTCATGCATACATCGATACAAATCACTTAATATTTTAAGTTATACTGATCATGTTAATATAAAGATATGTCATGATATATGTAAGGTTTAGAAACGTAGGTGTTATGTGTGATTTAGATGTATGAACTGCTGTATAATACACATGTAAATGTCTATGAGCGTCACTGATGAGTCTTATGAAGACGAAACGCGCGTCTGGCGTACTAAATTATAATCCTGGTACCTTTGATAACTATTAAGTAGTAATGTTACAGTGGATTCATATATTTTCGTGGATACCAATTTTTCGTGGATCAAGGAACATGTGCATGTTTGTGGATACTTAATTTCTTGGTTTTGCTGGTCTATATACATGCCTATAGGAAATTTGTTATTCATTGAACAATTTAATTTGTGGTTCACCTGTACCCACAAAATCTCCAAAATTGGTATCCAACGAATAATAATGAATCCACTGTTATCTCTTCAAACTAACCATTTTTATGACTTTTAAGTTGTGTTTCAAAAATTTGATCATAATCTATTTGACTTTGTAAAAAAGTTGATTTCTAAAGTTTTTCCTCCTGTAGCTCATTACTAATCAACATTCTTTTTGTAACACTTCACACAAACAGGAAGTACTCAAAGTGACTGTTTTTTCTGGATTGAAATTGAAACAGACTTACAGTAACTGTCAAATTTTCCATTACCTTTTCTATAGTTTTTAACACCATCTCTCTTGGTTTAGAGAAACAATCCGGTAAAGGCCCCTCTTCTCGACATATATTACATTCCACATCAAATCGACATTTATCATCAAAACCTAAAGGATGGGTGGCTTGTAGCGAAAAATATCTGAAAAAGATACAGGTCTGTCATTATGGTCAGGTACCTATTTATAATTACATTACATATATGATTCATTTTAGTACATTATTTTGATTGGCTAACAGAAATCTCAAGTCAATTTGAAAATGACCTTCATTTCAAAATGAAATGCAACATTCATGATGACACGACCTTCCACAATAAAGTGCACAGATAAATATAGAAAAACTTGATAGAAATCGTGTTTTTATGATCCTATTAAAAAAACTGTAATTATAAGTAAAAAGGCTTCTTTTTGTAATTCTATGGGGTTGTAAAGGCTTTGACTGTGCTAACATTTTTAGAATGAAGCATCAAATGTATTTCAGTCAATGCTTTTACACCCCAATAAATTTACAAATAGAAGCATTCCTATTGCTGTTTATGGTGTTTTGTTATTTTATTTTTGCATCTAAAATAGTAATATTCAAAATAAAGGTACTACGAACTTTTGTTCAATGTGTAATTTCAGTCCTTCAGTTGAGAAAGATGTTCTGAAAGACAAATCTGGAGTTGTTCTTTTGTAGATTTGCACCCCTTGACCCTCAGTTGGAAAATATGGTAAAATCAAACAATTTGCGGTATTTTCAGATAAACATCTTATAAATATTTTTGCTCTCCCATAGTTATAGAGTTTATCTATTTGGAAAGGATCTGAAGCCTCCAAAACTTTTAATTATGTAATCTGACCATTCAAACTCAGGGGAAAAATCAAAGTAACTGACAAAGAACTTTGTCTAGCAAGCTATTTAAAACTTACTTATCATACAGAACCATAGCATCAGCTTGAGCCTGCATGCCATCATAACCTGATTCATGTGACCTCAAATGTTTCTCAAAGTTCTCTACAGCTATCCAGAACTGTAGTATATTACTTCCTCCTTCTTGTTCCATGTACTATACAACAACAAATATATGATTATAATATACTATTTTTAGATTTCTTATGCTTTACTTTATTCATTTCTGTCACTCCACTAATTTCATGCAAAACCAAGTCATAACCCAAAAACATCCTTATCAGTATGGCTTAAAATTCACATTTTAGTAAATAACATACATGTATCTAAACAATGAATATAAAGTAAGAAACAACCTATCAATTAATCTCAAACATTCATTCAAGCTTAATTTTGCATGATCAAATAACACTAATAATGAATAGCAAGTGGAAATTGTTTTAGGAGACAGCTAAGCTTGCATGATTTAAACTTGCACAATTCAAAAAATTGTTCATAATTTATCTTTGTTTCAAATAAAGAATACTTGGCACGAGTAAAGTTTTATCCCGTCCAGTATTGTAGAGAAAATTTCACATAACATTTCACTGCAATATAAGAAAATAACCATCACTGGAAGTAAACCAATCAAATTTTCAACTCTTTTTTACCTGCGTACAAGCTTTAGATTATTTTCTACAACTGTCATATTCAAGGCAATATTTTTTTAACCTATTTTCATATGCAACCGCATGATTTGGTGGTATTACACCAATAGGACAACTGGTAACCAGGTTAATCTGGTACTTACCTCCATGAAGTAGAAGAAAGCAGGATCATAGTATAGGAAATCAGACAGGTATATATGACCACTGGTTACCAAATCAATCTGGTACCTCAAGTGAAACTCACTACCATTGTAGCTAGGAAAATGTCTGCAATGCAGGAAAAACATCATGAAAATATAATGAAAAGATAAAAATAACTAGGGACTCTAGAGAGCCAGTGTTGCTCACCTGGGTCTACATGATTTTCAACATAGAATGTACACTCTTCAACATTGTAGACTAGAATAGAATCCATGATAAAAGTCTCATTTTTGTTGATCTTGTATTGCTAATGTTTTTTCTCTTAAAAGTTTCTCTCTTTTAATTCTTCCTTGGTATTTGCCCAAAACTAAATACCCCATTGTTGATTGTGGCAAAGCTTGAGTGATGAAAAAAGCTCACTTGGTCCTATGGGTTAGGTGAGCTAAAGACATTTTAGATATATTCTTGTTAAATTTGTCTCATCAATTTAGAGGTTTGTTATACATGTTATATACCGGTATACAAACTTTGGTTTCTGCTTATGATTTAAATGAGAATGTAATATAAAAATGAGAATGTAATATAAAAATGAGAATGTAATATAAAAATGAGAATGTAATATAAAAAATCTTGTATCTCAATGTATCTTCCATGTACATAATCTCTTTTAAATACTAAACAACATAAAATTCTAAGACTTTAGCAGATGAAAGAAAAGAATACTTCAGTTACAATTTTTTAATAGTGCATAATGTTTTAACTAAAGAATTGATTATATTTCTTTCAAATTATATCAATCAAATTTAAAGTAAATTTTATGAAGCTGATAAGATAAACTCATCTCAAAAATGTATCACTCCAAAATATATTAACAAAATCATATAAATGTCCTCACTTTAGAATAGTGGATCTGCTTACCCAGAGCACCTGGGATCACCTCCAGTTGTTGGTGGGGTTCATGTTTCTTAAGTCTTTATTATTCTATGTTGTATTATGAGTCTGTTTTTTTTTTGGCATGGCATTGTCAGTTTATTTTTTATTTATGAGTTTGACTGTCCCTCTGGTATCTTTCGCCCATCTTTAAAGAGATTTTTTATGCAAGCACATACATTTAAAATCTTGTTTATTTATTTGCATTCATTAGGCCTAAACCTCCTTCTCCATACATAACTTACTCAGATTCTATTTTGGAAACAGAAAATTCTTGACAATCAACAAAACAATCAGGATCAACCTCTCCATCTTCTCGACAAATCTTACCTACAAAATATAGTTAATATATTACTGTGGCCATGGATTCCTTATTATTTCTGGGGACAAATTTTCATGGATTTAGTGTCTGTAGTTGGTCATGTTGATACACTCTGGTGAACCATAAATGTTTAATGATATATATATATTTGATATATTTGTAAGCTTTCCTCAATCCCATAAATTGTTACTCATGCAAATAAATGAATCCGCAGTATACAGAGGAGCTTTGGAATTCAAATTTATTATCGCTATTTTGTGCAAATTTCCTTTGATCTGTTTTTGTGATAATTTTCATATCAAGCTACTCACGTGAGATGGAAAATTATCGTAGAAACTAAGCAGGCATGTGGAGTTACTAACGAAATTGACATGAAATTGACATCGTCGTCATAGGTAAAATAGCAATAAACAGATTATCATTGATCATCTCAACTCGATTGCCTTTCTCGCTTTCGCCGTCCCGGTTCAAGCGAGAATATCAATCTCGTTGAGATGATCAACGATAATCTATAAATATCATTGCAATTGAAAGAGAAGCAGATCAATTACATTATAAAATTCAATTACCTCTCATAAAATAGGTAAAGCCCCAGTTATTGAACAGTTTAATTTTACTTCTGGCCATTTGTATGTCTCTCTATACATGATATACAAATTACATTACATGTTTTTGTATCATAAAACTTTTTATTTTTGATTAGTTGAATGCAATAGTAGGATACTCCAAAATCAGACTGTACTTTTCAGTAAAATTCAATATTCATGACAGCATGTGCTTCTCACAACAACGTCTCAAAAATGCTCACACAAAAAAAAAAAACAAACAAAAGATGTGCTTTAACTTGTTATTTCATGGTTATAGCATAAAAATGTAATTATAAGAATTGAATCTTTTTTTTGTAATTTTATAGGGTCGTTAAAGCATTGATCTTGCACACACTATTTGTATGAAACACTTTCTGCTAGTATTGTTCAAATATGTTTAAAATGCTTTGGTCATTGTTAAGTTATATTAATTAAAATTTTCCTATCTATTCTGTAACTTACTTATACATTCCTGTCTAAGTACATCATCAACTCCTATAGGATCTGTGGCATCTTTAGATAAATATTTGGAAAAAATTTGAACTGCATCATTTTCTATACCTGAAATGAAAATTGAAACATATTCTATTTACTTATTGTATATCTTTTAATTTGCATAATAAACATAAATATTGATTCAGTGTGTTACAATGAATCATATCTTTTGTGATCCATATGCTTCAAACAACTTTTTTTGTTAAGTGTTTTCCATTATCGTGATCATGATGATTATCATGATTATTAAAACAGTCTATCCATCACCATCAAACTAAAAGGAATAATGATAAAAAAAAACCTACAATGCATATGTAAATATTTATTGATTGTTACTTGCTTCACTCATGTTACTTCCAGTGGCAAATATTTCATGCATATTTGGGATGATGTAAACTACTGTAGTAGTAAACTTTAAAATGAATTCTACAAAATAGAGTATTACTGTACTTTTGCACATATAAACCTTTTTTACATGTTTTAAGACTGTCAACATGCAAATATGTGTGTAAAAATTATGTGTACAATACATATGTGTCATCAATTGATGTAATATCATGAGAATATAGTGTGATTTTTATTATCCTTCATGTTGTTAGGTAACTATTCAAAGTTGAATAAAAGGCCTGAAAACACATAATAAAATTAAAACATTTTGTAACAAGGGTCCAGTGAGCCATGGTCTCATATATAAATGCAACAAACTTACTCTTTTTTAATTTGTCTGTCAAATTCGGACTGGAATATTTGGTAGAATAACTTTTTATTGCAGAGTCTTTGATAATTGGTTCAAAAACATCAGAACTAGGAGATTCTGGACATTTTTTATTATCTTCACAAGCACTATCAGTTATAGGTTTTGATTTAATTAAAGTCTGGCAAGAAGGTGGCACATTCTGAATTACCTCCCCTTCAGAGTTTGTTAATGACTCTCCTGAAGGTGAAATATTTTCAGTTACTTCCCCTTTTAAATCTTTGGCACTAGGTTTTATCACAGATATGTTATCAGCATCACTTTGAACATGTCTAGAGTTTGTTATATCACATTCAGAATATTCATCTATTTGTTGGTCATCAGACAGACCAGAATGCTGACTTTTTTGTGTAGATTCTTCTTGATTGCACACTGAATCACATTTTTCTTTTTCACTTGAACTTTGTCGCTTCTTTTTGAAAGCAAGGCTTCTTATACGACTCCACGTTGAAGCCTGAAAACTCTGAGCATCTAACCAAAATCTAAGAAACTTGCTGGCTTTTCTGTCTTCAAGAAACTGTATGAAGTGTCCCAAGGAATTTTTGTCGTGGAGAATTTCCTGAAGTGTTTTACACAGTTGTGACGATTTTTTGTGTAATGACACGAAATCTGTAAAATCATACAAATCCATATTAACAAGATTACTTACAATCGGCAATGGTCAAACATTTCCTTGTGCTGAGTAAATGAGGAATAACATTATGTGTAAGGTATAGAATTGTAAAACAAGAACTGAGAATACAAATACAAAGTGAATCAAGAGCTTTTGTAGCAGTACTTATTCTTGAAATTCAATATGCAGAACATGATGTCATTGTAGTACAACAGTCATAAAATGGTGAATTCATAATGATGGACCAAAACGATCAATTGTACATCATTTGTGTGTTACACATTATGGCAAAATATTCAATCATGTTCATAAAATAGTCCATAAATAATCAAAGTCTGAGTACTCCAGTAAAATTGTCCCACTAAAATGACAGTATAATACAGTCACCAACACATGATGATTTTTATTAAGTTGTCTAAGTGGAGTTATGTTCAAAAGTATCAGTGTTGCAGTATAGTAAAAAAAAAAGTCCTTTTAAGTTGGTTTTTAAAAAATAAATGGTTACAAAAATATTATTGCATTGATGGTTGTCCATTACATAACACATGCCCCACATATTATTAGTTACACAGTGTGCAATTGTCCTAATACAAGAATTTATCGGGTCAATAAAATTCATATCGGGTGAGGCGAAGCCAAACCCGATATGAATTTTATTACCTGATAAATTCCGTATTAGGACAATTGAACACTGTGTAACGAATTTATCCTGATTTTGTTATATTACATATTATTATATTCAAATTCAATATTTGTACAATAATCAACCAAATATATTTAAGATATTTAATCTAAACCTGTTTAAAATTTTAAATATTAGAACTATAAAGCAAATCTTTTTTTTTTAATTTTTTATTAGGTCAATGGTATAAGGGAGATAAGTCCAATTGACGTAATAAATAAGGGAGATAATTCGTATTGACTTAATAAAAAAATTGTACTGAAATTTATTAAGACAATATAAGCCAATCAAATTGCGAGAAATTACTCTAAATCAGAATAATAGCTATAATCATGCTCTAGTTACATAAATATTGTGTCATAGATCAAATCTATTTATTCAGTGTATGTTCATTTGTGTTAATATGTCTTTCGATTGAGTTAAACCATTCATATTGATATTTTATAGTGTGTCATTCTATGTTGCAATGTTACACTATGGTTTCAGGTAAGGGTGAAGGTTGGTACCTATAGAAATATTTAAACCCGCTGCAATTGTTTTCACCTATCCTAAGTCGGGAACCTGATGTTCAGTAGTTGTTGTTTGTTGATTAGTGTTTCTGGTTTCTCGTTTTTTATATACATGATATAGATTAATAGACTGTTGAATGGCTTTATACTTGTCATTTATGTGGCCCTTTATAGCTTGTTTAGTGTGAGCCAAGGCGCTGTGTTGAAAACTTTGTACTTTGGCCTATAATAATTTATAAGGGTTTACTTTTAGAAATTGTGACTTGCATCTTCTTATATCTATCATTTATGGCAACTTATTTTTATCAACATAACTGTAATACCTACTTTCATCTTTGGACAGTTCATCATCTGGAAGAATTTTGCCAGGTGCTAGAAAAGTTATCAAATATTATATGAAAACAATTTGCATTTTTAGAATATAAACTATGGGCATAATGGGTAGTTTTATTGTTTGTTCCAAAAAAATGGAGAAAAAAAAATCCTGTCATTGGTTTAATTTGCATTGTTTATGATGTTCTGGTACACACTTTTGGATATACAAAACCCATAACGTATTAGACACAAATGTTAAATTCTGTAATGGTGAATTAGATTGAAAATTGAAAATTAATGTATTGTTGCTTGCTTGACGTCCTGTTAAATGCCTGTGTAGATTGAAAGAAATATTTGAAGTATTTACTTTCTTAATTTCTTAATTAAATTATATTAATTTATGTTTTAACATTTTTCAGGGGATTTGATAGTAAAACAACATGCAAAATTTGAAAGAAGACATTTTCACATTTTTATGATATAAAAGTATTATTTTTTGTGGTAAATCATATTGTACATTGTATAAGTATTTTTCATATGAATCAAAATTGTTAATTCTAAATATTTATTTTTATATAATATGAAGATTCAGTCAAGAAAAACATTTGATAACTTTTAAAAAGTCACAGAAGAAAAGACAGCCTAAATCTTAAAGATGATGACTTTATACCATGCATACTGAATCTGAAGTATAGTTTGTTTAATGACTAATTCAAAAGAATGCAGATTAACTTACAAACAGTTCCATTAGACAAGTCTTTACTTCTGTTTGATGGAGTCCTCTTTAAACTGCCAGACTGTTTTATTTCTGGAGGTAGTTTACTTTTATCTAAAATAAACAAATCAAAAATTGAACACATGTTCATGTTGTCTGTTGGTATTCATGACAATATCACCAAACTTTTAAGTGTTACATTTGTAAAGTCAGAAATTTTGCAATGTTTAAATCATTGCAAAAATTATGAAGGCATATTAAAAAAAAAAATAGAAACTCACTTTTCAAATCTTTATAGCATTATTATATCATTGTGAAATACTGGTAAATAATGTTTATAAATTTTTCCTTTGTACAACAATCCCAATAATTAAAATGCCAACATAGTTTTCTGAACTTGATCTCATCAAAAGCTTTTCCAACTAGTAGTCTAAAAGACCAATATTTGGACCTTTTCCTTGTGTGTTGACCTCTATTTTACATGTTTTACCAGTACAAAAAAAAATGTGAACAAGTATCACTGACCCTGACTGACCTACACAATGACCTTTAGAAATATACCAATTTTATTATTTATCCCTAGGGCTTTTAACATGTTTTAAGATAGTCGTTGTCAATGTAAATTCCAATTAAGATATTTTTCCTATGCTCATGATTTTGTTCAATCTACTAACATCAATTTCATGTCAACCAAATGCTTTGTTAAACCTGAAAAATGAAACAATATTGAAAATCAATTGGGGTGTGTTTAACAGTTTATACATGTATATCCCCTCCTCCATGTCCTCAGGTCCATTTTTGGGAAAAAAACATTTAAATCTTAGGCATGTTAGGTTAATATATCTTTTATTCATAAACTACCCCCTGCAGAAGATACATGTGCCAAAACTTTATTCCTCTCAACCTTTGGCAGCTTGTTTTAACTTTGAGAAAGTTGTCACATGTCAGTATTACATTTATTAGAACATGTAAAATTATAAAATTTGTGAGTCAGTTGATGGATATGACTCAGAGTGGTGTTGAACTGCTGTAGAAAATTTCTACTTTATTCACCATTTAAATTTGTGCACCATTTACATATACAGTACTCGTAAGGACATACTGAGAGACATGACCAACACAGTCTTCGCCCGACATTGGGTTACCGACACAGTGGTCGACACAGTGCACAACATGTCAGGTTAATTAATCTACCTACACATGTAACACCTGAATGAAAATTGGTATCCCTTGATGCCTTGCAGTGGGTCTCCTTGGGATTAAACATGTTGCTGGATTGGCCGATTTTTTTAAAGCATGACACACTGACACGTAAAAGTCAATTAATTAAGCGTGAAAATGGTCCAGGTTAATCCTGTTACAGAAGAAAAGGACTTAGGAGTAACTTTTGAGCCTAACCTTAAGTTTGACAAACAATGAAACATATTACTAACTGTGTGAATAAAGCTCAGCGATTCTTAGCATTAATCCGTATTTCCTTTGAATATTTGGAAAAAGATGTTTACAGACCTGCCAACTTTTGAAAATCTCCATGGGGATTTCATGCACAACCACATTTAAAAGGGTTACAATTTTGAGGCGTTTCTGTGTGCACTGTTTTTTACTCTTGAAATAGTCTTATATCTCTTCTTTTTTCTTTTGGTATACTGATGATGAGCTTATAAGCCTTGATTTCTTTTATTTGCTTGATTCTTGTCCTTATTAATTGGCAAAATAACTGAAGAATAGAGAAAAATGGCATTAAAAAATGAAGGATACAAAGTGAAGACCCCCCATTCCCCTCCAAAGACCTTCTTATCTTTGCACCATAACTCACAAGACCTAAACCTAAATGTCCTAAAGTCTTGAAAGTTAGAAGGATGAAGACAGATTTCGAGTTAGTCTATCAGTATACTGTATTAATGAGAAGATTTTTGAGTTATCTTTCTTTGTGTTCAGAGATGCTCTTACCAGCGGAGGCTTATATACAGTAGGAGTTAAAACTAAATGGCATCGATTTTAAATCAACAGAAACACGTCTGATTTCAAATATTTAAACGGATTTACGATAAACGCTGTTTTCTAATAAGTTCAGTACAGTTTTCGTATTGCAGTACATTACGATTTTGTCATGAAACTATAGTAAATTTTGCAAATTGTGATCGTATTATTAATTGATTAAAATTGAAATGTGACTGACCGATAAAATTTCTGTTTACAAATTAATTAATTTTAAGGATTGTTATGACCCATCAGGTAATCTGATTACATGAAACAACAAATTATGACACTTGTTGTGACCGTTGATTAGCGTAGGGTAGTAAACTTGGCATAAATATGTCGCCCGGTAAAATTGTGGATTTATAGAAATTGAGTCAGAAAAACTTCAAAATCGTGAACCAATAATTTTTCAGGTATAGTTTGTGTAAATCGGGATTTTCACTTGTTTTACGATCCTGATTTCGGGTTGAGGCATGAAAATCAGGATGATACCGCGAAAGTCGGGATAGTTGCAGGTCTGTGATTATTATTTTATATAAATCAATAATACGCCCCTTGTTGGAGTACTCCACTACAGTGTGGTCACCATATTTAAAGAAAGATATAAAATATATAAGGAAAATTGAAAAGATACAGTGACTATATATATAGCTATATATATATAGCTAGCTACCAAACTGGTACCTAGTATAAGAAATTTAAGTTATGTAGAAAGATTGAAAGCCTTGGGTCTTGACCAACACTTGAAAACAGAAGAGATCGTTATGATACATGTATGATACAAGTATAAAAAGCTTTACATGGATTAGATAATATTAAATGGCAAAATATGTTTGAGTTATCTACAAATTCTACTAGAGGACATCCTTGGAGTGGAAATTAATTAAAAAGAGGTGTAATTCAACTCAATGTTTTCATTCATTTTCACAAAGGATCACTGATCAATGGAATACATATACATGTAGTCTGTCAACCATTGGTCAACAGAAACAGTTTGTGCAAAATCAGTCAATATTTTTTTTAATCATATTAACAAGGAACACTGGAATAGGAAGAAGTTTAATCCTACATGACAGATAATATAATATACATGTAGAAGTATTTTAATGTGACAAGTATTTAAAATAATTTGGGAACCATCGTATACCAGTACAGTAAAATTAAAATATTCGTTCTAGTATTATGTGCACAGCTTATAGTTTAACCATTAGTATGGGGACAGAGTCCCCAATTATGGTAGAAAAATAGATTAAAAAAAAAAAAAAAAATCGGGAAAATTCCTGAATTTTTTTATTCTACTTATGAACTCAAAATCGTTAACTTTTTTTCCCAGATCTACTTCCTGTTCCGGTTTCCCGCATTTGCGCAGAAATCTTCTTTCTTTTCCGGGCTTGTTTGCATGAGACTTTGAAAAAAATATATATTTATCAGTCTAGTAAAATATAAGATTGGATCTCAATACAAATTCATTTTAAATAATTGTTTGATATGAAAAAAAAAACGTTACCTGATAAAAGCGTTTCTTTTGTTTACATTGAATATGACGTCATAACTTACAGAACGTCACAGCTAAATCCCTAACAACAGAACCAAAATCGGGAACGTTACGGTATTTCCATTTCTTTTCATAATGTTTGAATTAAAAAAAAAAAATACATACACAGGGATCTCCATGGATGAAAATTGAACGATGGAGGAACTTTCACCATCATTAACCGTATCTACACCGTACAGTGTAGCGCGATTGAAAGTATTTCATCCCTCCACATAAGGATAGGTGAACATGCTAATTCATTGCTTATTTAAATTATACTTATTTGAATTTTCATTATAAATACTATATAGAAGTATATATACACGTATTTTCAATAATTGCCGTTTGTAACCCTTCAAAGGCCAAGCCCTCATGACCCCTCCCATTCCTTTAGTCGAGAATGACCAATAGCAATCATGAAGGTCCCCATGTAGTTTTCTTGCTATTTTTTGGTAATTGTTATGGGGTAAAATCATGTGGAGCTTATTTTTCACGGACACTGTCAGAAGTCATGAACCAGTATGGCTGGTTTCTACATTTGAAAAATGCCTGTACCAAGTCAGGAATATGATAGTTCTTGTCCATTCGTTTTTGATGCGTTTTGTTATTTGATTTTGCCATGTGATTATGGACTTTCCGAATTGATTTTCCTCTGAGTTCAGAATTTTTGTGATTTTAGTTTTTGAAGCAACGACAAAACGAGTCGTATGGGTTATGTAATTGGTTAAAAAGATTTGTAAAGCAAACGTTGTCAAATGAAAAGGTTTTTAATGACTTTATCTAGCAAATCTATGCTATGCAACATGCATCTTTCGAGTCTGAATAATAGAAACCGGAAACGCGGATGTATCAATTTGATTGTAAACTACGAAATGACTTCGGAATTACGATACGATATTTCTTTACAGGAAATATTAAAATTTTTACTTTTTAACTTTTAAAGTACAAATGTAATTTTATGTTATCGTTACAATACAGCAGTACTCGAGTTATTTGAGATGAAATAATAATTACTGTTTTACGTCTTATTTTGTACTTCTTAAAAAGGGGGTTGCTGATTGCGTAAGTCAAAATAAAAGCATGTGTTCTACTACTTGTTAAACTTTGTAACTGGATTATTAATTTATTTATTTAATCTGAATTATCATAAGCAATTACGAAAACGTAGTTAAATAATTCGACAAATGAATCGTCTATCTTCAGATAATATTCTCCTGTCTGGTTTGTTGATCTACCTGTACAAGCTCAGGTACAAGTGATTGGCGATACGATCTTAATCCGGATATCCCTCAGGCGTTAGAACTTTATTGGATTATACTGTAAAAAACCCTGAGGGTTATGCAATTACATGCATTTGATTAGAATTACTAAAAAAAATGGCGTCAGGCTACAAAAACGATCACAGTTTTGAACGATGGTGGAAGAAAATTGAACGATGGCGTGAGTCATTTGACAATGGCGCAAGACATTTCAACGATGGCAGGGCACCATCGTTAAACAGGCCATGGAGATCCCTGCATACAGACTTTGTCCCCATTCACAGGTTATGCCTGCCTCATATTATATCATGTATATATATAAAGTTTAATTATGAGACTGCAAAAGAAGTTATCAACTTAATGTTCACATCAATAATCCAGGTTGAATCCAGGTAGGTAGGTAGACAGTTATGACAGTTGAAGTACATGTACATGTAGAGGTAGATGGACATAAAATTCAAAGTGAAAGTTACATGTCAAGTTATTTATCATGAATTCTAATTGAATTTCATATGTGCAGTAATCGTGTGAAAATCTTTCACTTGTCTCTGTTAATAGAAGGCAAGAAAAATAGTCTATCAACAATACTGTTTTGCAGGAAACGCCTCCAACAGGACATATCTTATTTCAATTGTTCATGGCTTTTTTTATAATGACAGTACCTGTTTTCCTTCTAAATAAGGGCATTTTAATAAGCTATTCAAACATGTTCAGTTAACTTCAATATAGCTTTGAATACAGTTGGAAATAGAAAATCTCATATCTTCAAATTTCTATTCCATTTCGACTGGAGGCAGCCATATTTGTAGACAAAGTCATAGCATATTGCAGAATCGTATAAAAGAAACGAATTCTATTTTTTTTTTTTTTTTTATGTCAATGATTTTATAGACTATTATAGAAGAAACGAAATCGCTCGTAATAAAATCTCGAAATACTGAAGGCACACTGAATACTAAAATCATTATAATCACACTGATTTTACCATACCATGCAGCAGAGACATATAATAGTATATGTTTCTGCATGCAGTGACAAAAAAATCTGACTATAAAACTATAATAGTGAATTTAGACTGGAGTTGATTCCAATAAAGCCAATTAGTACTTACACTGAGTGTAATTTGAAAATCATGACAGTTGATAATCACACTGGTCATCAGTACTCTTACTTGCAGAAGGAAAGAATTTGAGTAAAAGCATTCAAAAAATGTGGGATTCAACTTAGACATACTGTATATCAAAACACATATATATCTTCACTCAAATTTTTCAATAACTTACACAAGAATAAAATACTAATAAAAAAAAACTTTCAAAATAACTCATTTCCATCCCATGATATATCTGTTCAAAAACCAAAGACACTTGTCTCTGAAATAAAATTTTAAATATATCGTATTAATGTATTCACGTAAATTGTATTAAGATTTATCAAGGACTATCAATTAAGGTATGAATGATTTTTTTTTCAGAGACAAAATTCAAAGTGAAAGTTACACGCCAAGTTGTTATTCGTAAAATCTTATTGAATGTTACGTGTAGATCACTTCTAACCTCTCATCAAATCTGTCAGAATCTGTCAGGAGAACTGTTCTATGAAGGTATGTAGAACTGGCATCCTGACACCTTTTAGACAGTTCTAGCTCATGTAGCTAGAACAGTTCTAACCTATAGAACTGATTTGGTCAGTTCTACCTAGCACTGATTTAGACAGTTCTACCTAGAACTGATCCTGTGAGTTCTGCCCTAGAACAGTTTCAGATAGTTCTACCTAGAACTGATTCTGACAGTTTTACTTAAAACAGTTCTAGGGTAGAACTGTTCTAGGTAAAACTGTTCTAGGTAGAACTGTTCTAGGACAGTTTAGAACAGTTCTATGACAGATTATTCTGACAGTTCTAATGAGAGGTTAGAAGTGATCTCCACTGTATATGTGCAATACCAGTACTCATGTGAACTTTCTATCACTTGTCACTGTTACATAAAGGGCAAGCTAAATAGTATATCAAAAATATTTTTTGCAGGAAATGCATTAAATAAATATATACTTGCAATATTCCTTCAACACTTTTATCTATTATTTCAATATCAAATAAGTTAAACAACTCGGAACGAATAAAAGCACCCACTCCATCAGATCCTCAATAAGCAAAATTCCATAACTCTTACCTGAGCATTTTCTGCATTTTTTTTTTAATTTTCTATTTATATAGTAATTGAAAATATCTCAGCATTAGGTATTTGTACATCTTTATTTGAATACAGGAACGTATAGTTTTTTCTTAATAAAAGTTAACACCACTTAGATGGGGAAAAAAATAAACTTTTGTTGTTACATGTATTGAGAAAGTGCATGCATTTCTAATGCCTCTTTCTGGAAATTATTATTAATGCCATATAATGAAATTTATATTCTACTTATTTGAAGATATCCCTTTCCATTTATGTCATTCATGTCAAAATCAATTAATTGCAAATATATTTTTTTTAAATGTTAAAAAAAATCTGATAGTGTCTATCTAAAATTGAAATATCAGAATAAATATTTGCAACAATATTGTGAAATTTTCTATCTTTGGGCAATAGTATATAACATGTATAAATTTGACAATAAGATCATGGACAGGATATTTAAAGAGCAAAAAAAAAAAAAATAGAAAGAAGTATGGTCAGAAATATTATCCATGTTATCAGACAAGCTATAAAATTGGGTGGATCACAATATCATTGATACTTTGATTAATTAACTGGCGTGATGGCCCCAAAGTCTACCAAATGGCAAGAAAAAATACAATTTTAATTCGTTTTGAAGCTTTTAATTGATTATTTTTTTTATGATGACGAATCTATACAGAAATACGAAGATGTGTTATGCATGCTAATGAGACAACTCTCCACCCAAGTCACAATGTGTAAAAAGTAAACATGCAATTATAGGTCAGAGTACTATCAGCCTTCTACACGGAACATTGGCTCACACCGAACAGCAAACTTTAAAGGACCCCAAAATGACTAGTGTGGAACAATTCAAACAGGATTCTAATGCAACAAATTTTTGACGTTCATTTTGATTGGATAACGTCACTTATTTACATGGCATTAATTGAGGCTTCAATTGTCAATTGATGCTATCGGACGTACGCGCAAGCGCAGACGTCATATGCAAAATTTAATCTCCGCTAACGCGTCACCAGTAAACTTAATTTGTGACCATCAAATAGCTTATAATACAATACAGTTATCTCCTAAATACCAACTGTCTATAATCTATATAAAACGAGAAAATGGCGAGAAACTAGCTAACTCTTATAAACAACACCAACAAACGACAACCACAGAACAGGCTCCTGACTCTGGGCAGGTGCAAACATGTACAAATGCAGCGGGGTCACACGTTTTAATAAGCGCCTATACCTTCACCCAAACCTGAAGTGCAACATTATAACATAAAAAGACACATTATAAAATATCAATTGAAATGGCTTATTAACTCGATCAAAAAAGACATAGACAAAAACAAAACTGCACCGAACGAATAAATTTGATCTATGACTCAATATAAATACTTTAATAAATAATAAATTTGATACATTAATCTACGTCAGAAGCTTATTCGATTACAGGCATCGAGAGGTTTGAAATTAAAGAAATATAGACAAATCATGATAATTTCAAATCATTTTGGCAGTAATAGTCAGAAAATAAATGATGACAATCCAATCATAGATGTATTACACAATTATATGTATTACATCAGCAAATACTTCTTTCGAGGCAGAAAAGGTAAAAAAAAATGCAGTACACGTAGGTCCGTCAAAATTACAATTAACAAGAGAGACGGAGTACATCCAGGACAACTCTTAAGCCTAGTCATTGACAAACAAATCTTGATAGACACATACCAGCGAGTGTTACCATATCACACAGGAATCTGAACTTGTTACACTTAGGGTGGAGGAAGAAGAACTCCCAACTCTTTACTAAGAGCACCTACCAAACATAAGAGGAATATACTCGAAGAGGGAGCAACAACCTAGGAATGTATAGTAAAGGGTTAAGGTGAGTTTATCTTATCAGTCTTTACTATAAATTACACATACGGACCAAATTGATGCTATAACTAACATACCATAACATCAGCATTCTTTTTCAGCAAGATCCCAAGATTGTTTGGTTATCCTTACAGAAATTCGGACCACATATTCAGAGGTAACTTAAACTATGATCATACTGTTTAACATAATCATATTTGCCAAAATAACCGAACAGGTACACACCAATAGTATTCTGACCAACAATGATACTTGCATGCCCGTACTCGTCAATGCAAAACAGAACACATCAACCGATATACTTTCCTTTAATACTTACCACCTATTTAGGAAAAGATGTCTTGATAGAGTCGAAAGCACTAAACAGAGATCACTATTAGCATACCTGGCAGTCATACTCATAAAAACATCAAATGACATAAATCTCAACCCAGGACCTGAGTCAACTGTGTGTCCATGTGGCACTTGTGACCATCCAGTACCATGGGACGATAGAGGAATAGTTTGTGACACATGTAATCAGTGGTACCATGTGTCATGCCAGTCGATGAACACTAAATCGTATAATGAATATGCAAATGACAGTGCACTTGCATGGGATTGTATCACATGTGGATGTCCAAACTATTCAACACTATGCTATTCATTAATACTTAGCCCATCAAACCATTACAGCGTATTGTCTGACACCTCTCTTACCAGTCCAACGTCTTCAAAAACTATAAGACCCTTACATGCTTCAACACCGGATAAAAACAAGAACAGAAAACCATCAAAGAAATCTGAAACACCACTAAGATTATTAAATGTTAACTTCCAATCAATCAAAAGTAATCAAGGACAAGCACTAAATCTCATAGAAAGCACACACCCAGATATCATCTTTGGAACCGAAACATGGGTAGACAATAAGATCACTGACAGTCAAATATTCCCTCCTGGATATAACCATGATAACATCTTCCGGAGAGACAGAAACTGTAGTGGAGGGGGCGTATTAGAAGCTATAAAAGATACATATATAAAAACAGCCGTACCTGAGCTACAAACTGACTGTGAATTTGTCTGGTGCAAACTTGAACTCATTGGACACAAAGCCATATACTTGAGCTCATACTACAACCCCAAAACATCCAACGAGAATGGGTACTTAGAACTTGAGAAGAGCCTAACCAGAGCGAACAACATAAAAAATGCTTTAATCATCATGGCTGGTGATTTCAACCTACCAGGCTGGGACTGGAAAACAAAATCACTGAATCCCAATACACAGCATACCAACATACACAATAAGTTCACTGACATCCTGGACGATCATGGCTTACAACAAATGGTAGAGAAACCAACAAGAGAATCAAACACATTGGATTACAAACTACCCAAACTGCTTCAACAGAGTCGAAACAATACCTGGCATATCAGACCATGACATTGTCTTTGCAGATTTGAATACCATATACCATCTAAACAAACTCAAAAGCCAAGGAAAATATCCTTATATCAAATTGATAAATACTGAAATTACCAAGATGAATGTAGTACACAAGAAACGTGGGACTATTTTCAAGGCAAACTTGAAAATAGTATAAATGCCAACATACCGCAAAAAACAGCTAGAACAAAAGACGGTAACCCTTGGATTACGGCAGAAATCAAACGCCTAATACGGAAAAGAGACAAACATTACAAGAAAAAGAAAAAATCAGCTGATGCTAAGCATAACACCAAATATAAATAACTAAAAAGACTGGTACAGTGAGAAATAAGACGAGCCCTTACCGAAAAATAAGCCCTGCGGCAAACATTGCCGCAAGCTTGCAGCAAACGTTTGCTGCAAACTTTCCGCAACCATAATTATGCAAATTAGATTTGCCGCAAGCTTGCGGCAATTGTTTGTTGCAAACTTGCAGGAACTACACATATACCAATGTCATGTGTGTAGACACATTCAAATTATCTCTTTCAAATTACACAGCAATATTTTTAGAAAGTCAATTCCTGTCTTTATACAAACAGTCATTGAAAGAATTCTTGCAAACTCATGAGATTTAAGGAAATACATACATGAATTTGAGTTTTGAAAAAGGGGCAGGAGTCATTCTCAAATGACATAATATACCTATATTAAAAAATGAAAAAGTCAAAACCTCAAGTGTGTATTGGGTATAAAGCTAGGTAATGCTTGCATTACAGAATTTAACCTAATCTTAATAAACATGATCATGATGGTGCAGTACATCACTTACTAATTCAAACTTATAACAGCTTAAGTTTTTTCAATCACACATAAATGTATACATAGTTGCTTACTTGATTATTTATGATGATAACATTAATTATTTTATTAAAACATGCAGTTCTATGAACCATTTGTACTTACAAAACTACATACTGAATATCCCATATTATTGAACCAAAATGCATCATTGATCTCTTATATGTGAAATGCATTTCCAAACACAACTAACATGACTTAGCCACAATTTCAAATTGTTAGCATCCAGGAAGTGCCAACTAGGCATGCCCAGTCATTATTGTGTAGTTCCTGCAATGTTCTGGCAAAAATATAGAATGGTCAAAGTTTTCTGCAATCTTGCGGCAAACATATATAATGATTAAGGTTTTCTGCAATCTTGCGGCAAACATTCTTTATTATTTTAAACTTTCTGTCAATCTTACGGCAAACATTGATGTTTCTGCAAATTTGCCGCAAGCTTGTAGCAAAAAGCTGCAATGTTTGCCGGAAGTTTGCAGCTAGCGGCAAACATCTGCAAACACTATTTTCTGTGTTCCTGCAAACTTTTTGTTTGCCGCAAGCTTGCAGCAAGTCTGCGGCAAGTTTGCGGCAAACAATTCAGTTTCATAAGGGAGCATATTGGAAATATATATATGTGGTAATAATAACACCTGATCCCAAAGAAGACGAGCCAAACTGCATGAAACGTTTCTGGACATTCATCAAGCACAAAAGATCAGACGGAAACCAAATACCACCATTAAAGAACAATGGACTACTCCATCCTGACTCAGTTGAAAAGGCTAACATACTAAATAAGGAGTTCCAATCAGCTTTTTCTGAAAAAAAAAAAACAGCTTCACAGAAACAGAATTCAAAACCCGTTGTGACATGACTAACAAAAACTACCCTTCACTTCAAGACCTGAACATAACAGAAAACGGAATAGCAAAACTATTATCCAACCTAAACCCATTTAAAGCTGCGGATTAAAACACCATTACATCAAGGGTGCTGAAGGAATTAGCCATAGACATTGCACAAATCCTAACAACCATCTTCAGGCGATCCTATGAAACAGGTTACTTACCGGACATATGGAAAAAGGCTAACGTAAGTTTATTAATGATATCACCATAAACATGGACGCAGGAAAACAAACCGACAGCCTTATAATGGATTTTTCTAATGCCTTTTATAAAGTAAGCGATAGACTACTTACACACAAACTGGATCAATATAGCATAAGAGGGAAAACCAAAAGGTGGATCAAAAACTTCCTCGCCGACAGGAAACAAGTCGTAGGTGTAGAAGGGTAAAAATCTGATACAATCAACGTCGATTCGGGCGTCCCACAAGAATCAGTTCTTGGACCCAGTTTGTTCTTTTTCTACATAAAAGACATGCCAGAGGGAATCCGATCAAGGGTAAGACTCTGCTCTGATATACAATATATATCTCACAATATCATCGGACACAGACAACGACCACCTTCAGGAAGATCTGAATAAGCTGGCAATTTGAGAAAACAAATGGAAAATGGCATTTCATCCAGATAAATGTAATGTTCTTACCATAGCAAGAAAACGTAAGCCTATTATAAAAGAATATGTACACACTCGAATCTCAAAATTCTGCAAAGTACCTTGACTGCACCATCAGCTCCGATTTCAAATGGAATGAACACATCAAAAACATAATTATGTGTTAAGGCAAACAAGACCATAGGCTTCCTAAAACGTAACTTGAACATTAATAACAACACAATAAAAGAAACTGCATACAAATCACTTGTAAGACCGACTCTAGAGTATGAATGTACAGTCTGGGATCCTTATCAACAAAACAACAAAAACCGACTGGAAATGGTACAGAGGAGAGCAGCCAGATATGTCACTAACAGATATCATAACACATCATCTGTTAGTGACATGCTTAACCAACTAGAATGGAAACCCCTCGAACACCGTAGGAGAACATCAAGGCTTACAATGATGTATAAACTTGCCAACGGGATGTTGAAAGTTAACACCACTTCTACTCTCATTCCACCGGATAGACTATACAGAAACATCAACACTAATGGATACCAAGTAACATCTTGTAGGACCGAATTCCTTCCTTTTTTTTTTCTTTTCTTATTATTATTTCATCTCTACCATATATCTGATACTTTTCAAAAGCAGGGTCTTTTTATTGCGGGTTATAAATGTTTAGCGAGGATTAATAAATTATCTGTTTGAATGATTAACTTGACTTGTTTCTTGTTGCCCAAATATTTTGTTTTCTATTTTGCATTTTGTGTTCTGTTTTTTATATTTTTTGGTCTCTTTATTTTATTTCTTTTTTGCCATGGGATTATCAGTTTATTTTCGACTTGTGCGTTTGAATGTCTCTTTGGTAATGTGCATGCATTATTGAAAGTTCAAACAGGGTCAGTAAACACTGATTAAACGATGTATTTGTTTCTACTCTTTATCGTTTAGTAAACGATAACAAACGGCACACAACGTTTAAAAAATTTTAGTTAGAAAGAAATGCACCCTTAATTGGTGTTTTTCGAATAGGAAGTTCTATATCAACGACTAACGTAGTCTTGTAAAAAAAAACAACAGATATTCTGTTCAGGTCACATGCATATTCACTTTTTAACTTGTTCGAACTTCTAACATTTGTTAAATAGAAAAGACTACGTTGGAATATCGACCACTTTATAAATTAATCAGAGCTTTAACTTCAAATTGGTACTCCTTGTTTAAGTTAGGTCATAAAAAATCTCACATCAAATACGACGAAGATGATAACATCAAAATACTTGACCTCTTTATCGATAACATATATTTGCTGAGTTTGATGTATGGTCATTTAAATAAACAGTCGGTATTTCAATAGACACTAATTGTGCTCCACTATTGGCCAATTTGTGTTGCACTGTCTCGAAGCGGAATTCATACGTAACCTTTGTAAATACAAAAATTAAAAATAAAAACACATGTTGCAAGGTTCCTTAATCAAATTGTCAGAAATATTGAAAAAGTAATGTTATTTAACAACCAACACACAGAGAGAACTTGCACTCAATATATCCGAATAAAAAAGAAGTGCAAACACATCAAATATAAGAGGAAAATAACGAAACAACAGAACACTGGAGTGCAACCGAAAGACGACAAGAAGACAAAAAGTACACATATCCCATAGAAAACTTATACTTTATAGCTATATTAATCCCGTTATTACATAAGTTGATCGCAGCTGCTCTGATATGGTAAGCATGTCCTTCTTCACTTGTGACACCCGTCAAATGCTCATTATAAGTACAAATTGGGGAAAAGAGGGGGATATTTTTGTTACGATTTGACTTGCTATTAACATAATACAAAAACTAAAAGAATTTATATTTTTATTTCTCAACAAACCAAATTACATTGGTATAGAGATACACACAATAAATATTACATAATGTATATGTACATACATACAAAAGTTACACGAAAGCAAGAGATAGGCAAACATCATAAACTACAATATACATATTAAACTAAATGATATCAAGTACATGAGCTACCCAGGAGAGCCAACATGCAAAATGACTATGTTTATAAATTTGCACAAACTGTTAAGATCTGATTTTTTTTACTTTTCCATTTACGACTATCATTAAATACAGAGCATATCCTATTCTTTATCATTGTGAAATTTTTTCTGGTTGTGGATTCGCATTGCTGGTAATTTGATTTTGAATATATTTTATTCATTAAGATATGAAAAGGATTGAGCAATAGAAACATCCTATAAAAGCTCTCTCCATATTACATGTACAAGTTATAAATCAAATATTAACAACTGTATTCATATATTGGAACATGCATGCTAGCCTACTTATGAGAACACACAAGCAACTATATGTTTACAATATTAATTACTAAATGTAAAGTATATTTAAGTATATAGGCAATTCAAGTACCTTGAAACATATAAATATCATTTATAAGTCATTAGAAATATATATATATATATATAAACGCCAAAAAAGTGTACAAAACATTATAATTATGATGAAGGATATCTGCTATCCGAAATAATAATAATAATATAATTTATTTATTGTGTATATGTATCGTTACTCATAACGATTCAGCGCCCTCGTGGGGAACATCGTTGAAATGTACAACAGAGGGATCTTAAATTGGTGGTCTTTTAACACAGGTTTTTTGCTTAATATGGGTTGTCTCTTAAGCAGGTTTGACTGTATATGGTTAGGAAGAGACACTAAGCTTGCTAAGTCGAATAAGTTTTTAAAGCTGAAGTGGAGGGGGAAAAATAAAACCAGACACAAGTTGTTTCCTTTTTCCCTTTTCCTTTTTCGATATTCAAATTTTCAAAAATAAAACAAAAATTAAGAAAATTTCAAACAAAACGTTGAGTGTCACTGATATATTTCTGAATATATTTTAAAATAATACCATAGTGGTAATGCACGTATAGCACGAGACGCGTAACCCGTTGACACACATGGTCTCATTCCTTTTGGTATTCATCTGATTCCTTTAGTATTATTTGTTATTTTGATTTGTATTTGCTTAGTCGATTTCGAAGATATAAACATCGGTACACTACGATTTGCATTTTGATATATATTGTACGTTTGCAGTCGTCCATCCTGGTCGGTATCATGTGGACAATTACACTATGTCAGTCTTTGTAGTTTTTGGTAGTATCCAGTTTTCAGTTCACTTGGAAAATAAGAAAGATTTCGATTCGCAGTAAATAAACTTATCATAGATACAATATTGAAATTTAGTATTTACGCAAGACGTGCGTTTTGTCTACAAAAGACTCATCAGTGATGCTCGAATAAAAAAATACAAAAAAGGTAAGAAGATGAAAAGCATTGAGGACCACAAATTCCTAAAAGTTTTGCCAAATACATCTAAGGTAATATATTCATGAGGTAGAACAGCCTTAGTATTTCAAAAATTCAAAGTTTTGTTAAACAGTTAATTTGTAATGATGACCATATCAGTGATAACTCATGTTAGCACATAAGTGCTGATTACTGGGCTGGTAAACTATTTTCTGAGATGTACGAATAAAACAAACAAATGAAGTAATTATAACTAATTAAATCAAGATCTATAATCTTTCCACAACACGGCCGTCTAAAAAGAACAATGAATTATTTCCCGTTAATTTAAACATTTAACACGTCAATGCGCGCTTAAAATTTTAACATGTAGAGACCCAAATGTATTAAAACAATTACCAAAATCATATGTCTATCATTCATTAGCAGTTCAGAAACATGATCGTTTGACTACAGCGTTCGGAGAAGGTTAATAATATATTTGATATACAGATATGCCACGTTTGTTTTGACGGGATTGAGTCCAAATGATTGGATCAAGTATCTAGAGGCTGAGCAATAATCTTGCTGTAACGAGCAACAATACGTAACAAAATTAAGTCCTATAGACTGTTGTGCTTCTGGTACTAAAAGAATGTATTTCATCATTTTCTCAATTACTTTTGCCCTGTCAACGTTGTCAGAATTGTTTTGTACATGCCAAAGAAATTCAAGAAGGAGTCCATAAAAAATTGGATTAAAGCTTACTCTCTTTTGGTTTCTATCTATACATAACTCCAAGGCCGCTGGTTTTGGAAGAATTGGCAATTCTGCTGGCATAAATGTTACATCAAACCAACACTCTCGCCATAGAAGTCGAAATAGTTGGTAACCACCAACTACAAGATCTTGTTTCAAGTATTGTTTGAATAGTTTAAATGTTCTATATGGATCTTTATTAATCAGGTCTTGATTAATAACTCTGTTGTAGATTTCGATTTCTCGAGTCTTGCGTTCATTTGGCATATTTTCAAGTGTCTCATAAATGTAAATTTGTATTTTTTTAACAAGATCCGTATAGTTTTGAAGTAAAAAATCCAAACATTCTTGATCTGTTACCTTCCGTATAATATTGAGTATTTTGCATTTTTCCTTTACATTCTTATCTAGATAACATGTAGCAATACGAAGTCTGGTGTTTGTTTTATCCCCTTTAATACTCAATTTCATGTATTTCAACCATTGTTTTTCAATATCTGGATCCGGCGTGTGACCTAATATTTCTTTTTCTCTCTTTAGAAGGACATATTTCAGAACAGCCATGCAATTCTGCAATGACTTGACAAAAGGTTGTGCATACTCGATTGTAGATAATTTCTCCGAGACCTCTTTACATCGAAGAAAGCTATTTTCAATATTATGTCCGTCATATTGTTCCCAGAATGCGTGCACACTATGAATGCGATAATTGAACGCCATCGATATTCTGTCTTCAATCCATACTAAAAGGAAATATATTTGACTCTTTTTCTCCAATAAAACGTTAGGAAGGCCGAAAAATTCAGACATTTTCAAATTTGGTATAAGTGAATTGATGCTATCTTTGGGATTTTTAAGAAAATGGTCTAGACAACATAGTGTTTTGGTTTGCACAGAGCTGGTAAATTCACTCGAAATGAGTTGGTTTCGTTCCCTGATGAAGTAATTTGGGAGAAACCCGTTTACTACAAACAATTTCAATTTTGATATGCAAAAACAAAAACAGGAAATTAAGTTTGATGGTTGCCAATATTCGTTTGATTTTTCTTCCATACACCAAAACATTAAAGTTTTCATTGTATAGGAGGTTATGTTTTTTCCAGCTACTTGGCTAAGCTTAGACTTAAACGATTTTAAAAGCCAAATGCAGTGAATTTGTGTTTCATTAAAAGATTCAATTAGTGATAGCTCTGCTGTGTTAAAAGAGACTCTCCACTGGAAATCACTCATATTCGATTCTTTACTTCCGACCCCAGCAAGTATATAACCTGATTCGATTATTTTATCTATTAATTCTTTTGTCGGCCAATTTGTTAACCTTTGTCTTACCGTCCATTCTAAAGCCTCATCTGGCCAATTTCTCCCCCTTAAACAATGAACATAATCTGTATTTGTACTATGATTTGCAGATGTGTTTCCATCAACATCTGCAGGATTATAAGACATTGTTCCTCCTTTTTTTCGTAGTATTGACAAACTTCTTGCAGCAGAAACATCCGTACTCACGGCAGGACCATGAACATCAAAACTTTCACAAGAAGTTTGCATGTATACGTTACGCATCCTTTCTTTCATATTATTTTTTAAATAACACATGGCTTCATTTTGAACATTTTCTGTCGGAACCATGCTTTTTTCTGAAACAGTTAACATTGAATATCCTGGACATGTTTTGTCTGGATGTCGTAGAACATGTTTTAGTGTCGGATATAAAATTTCAGCTCTTTTTACTTCCTCTATGTCTTCATATACCTTATATATATTGTGAATCACGATCATATCTGCGTCACTTGAAGCCAAAGGGTCGTATTGTTCACCGGCTTTCATCGCTAAGCCTTCAGAAACGCTTCCAGCAAATATAAGTGTTTTTGCCTTATTTGGATTTAAAATATCTTGAATAGCGGAATATGATTTATACGAACTGGGTCGTAATTTTGCCAAAGGTAATGAAACGCTAGATGCGTTTAAAACAAGTGAAAGATGAATACTTTCTTCTGATAAATCTGGAAAATGCATGACTGAAACGAAAAGATAAAATCGTTAAACATTTAATGAATTGTTCTTCCAAAATTTAAGGGTAAACATTTGTTTCTTTGTTACAGATCATGTTATATAGCTACAGATCAAGTTCATAGACACTTCTTTTATTTGCATTGGTATTAAGAATATATTGCAAAAGACTACTGTCGACCGCTTATATGACATTGACTCTTTCATGATCTTTTAATATTTGTATAAAGTTTGAATTACAGTTAGGCTAGATCAGAGGAGGGACGACATTCTGCATATGGCACGCAGATTTGTCTTATAGTTTCAAATTTTCGCAGTTATCACGTGTCAGTAATTACAAGTAAGTTGTAGTGTGAAAATTACCTGGACCTTAAATGAGATTATAAATATAAGATTGTTATTATATTATCATCTACAGAAACATGTATCTTCCTATATCAATATACATAATAAAAAAAAATGAAAAATTTCTTTTTTGCCGGCAACATACAAAATATTACTAATATGAAACTGCTATATTCCAGAAGCTTACTTAGTACTAATATGGTTTATTCATTCATGGAATACTTATTCAGTGATATAATCTATAACATTTTTAATTTTTATTCGATACTATTTGTCTTTAACAAAATTATAAATATAAGACTCTTTTATCATTAGTCAGACACAAAATCGATATAGACGAGATCGAACTCAATCACAAGTAATGCGTAAGGTAACAATACATATTTTGTGTACACAATAGTACCATATTTCACATAATGTATAAGGTTACAAAATATTCATTTATTTTGATTATATGATATGCACACACATTGAATGTGTGCCTTTACTATATAAACTCGGACATGACTTTGACAAATATATTTGAAAATGATTTTTTTTAACTACTTATTGTGCATAAAGAAATAGACACTTAAGGAGACTTTATATATATGTTGGATTGTTTCCACTGTAATCGTTTCCTGATATAATTTTCAATGCTTTACACTTGCGAAATTTCAAAGTATAATTAAACCAAAATGTGTGCCTTGAATTTTTACAGAGATCGAATAAAAATTATCACCATTATGAGGCAGATTTTTAGTAATGTATTTACAAAAGTAAAACAAATTGTTTTTTTTTTTTTATTTTTTTATTTTTTTTTATTTAAGTGATTTATTGATCATCGATACATCTTTGTATGTGAAAACTTGCTATATTTTCCATGAATACAAAACAGAACATTTGGTCATCAATAAAACAATACAGAGATGGGTTACATCAGAAAAATTAATAGTATTTTTTTTGTTTACACTGATCTTCTCAGTACATATTTATTTTGTTTTCTCCTTTCACAAATTCTTTGTTTCTGTATTTCAGTTTTGTTTAAGATCAAATGAAAATCGTGTGAATTGGACAGCCATCGATCGCTCTAACAATTATGTTTTTTTTTTAATATATAGATATACAGATATATAAGTTAAAACGAAAAAACAATAACTTGAATAGATGAATATAAAAATTGATAATTCTCACGACTACTTCACCCTTATTGGGATTAGGCTTTTATTGCATAAGCCCAGGAGTCGATTTTACAAAAATACGTTCGACTAAGAGACTAAGAGTGATCGTAAGTATACTGATTTATTCATGACATAAGACAAATCTTAGCCGTATGTTTTTTTTTTTTGTTTGTTTTTTTTTTTTTTTTTGTTGTGAAAACGACTCCTGGTTATTAACAATTGTATCAATAAATATAAGTTTATTTCTGGCAAATACATATGTTTGTCTAATTTGTTTATTATACAACTGAGATCGAGATTTTGGTGTGGTTTTGCAAAATTGCAAAATAGGAAATATAACATATATATGTTGTTTATTACTGATTATGTTTAAAATTGGATTCCCAAAATTGCAAAAGTTCAGCTAATGTGTATATATCATAAAATGCGTGTAAGTAATGACTAAATTACTGTCACCGATCGGTAATATAAGAGCAATAATTTTGTCCCTTAAATTGGTCAACAAAGTCAAACGTTTGAGAAGTAAAAATTGTGTTAGTTTTATGGATAAATTATGTTTTGTTTTATAAGTATTGATCTTGTTAAAAAAAATCAACACCCTAAATAATTTTTTCTAAACGCCAATGAATATTCCTGATAGAAACCTATATTTAGATTATGCGAGCTATCGTATTTTTCTGACTTTTAAGGTGTAATACCACTAACATGACTAAATCATAGTGCGTTACAGCCAGTTGGTCGCACACGAAAAAGGGTAGAAAAAAATTACCTTTGAATTTGACAGTTGTAGGAAATTAATCCTAAATTCATTGGCAGTACGATTGGGTCATAAACATATATCTTTGGTGTTTCAAAGCATTATTCTTTTTTTATTAGGTATTCCTATAGAATACTTCTGAAACTTGAAGTAACATGGTTACTAAAGCGTGTACACAGGTAAAAACGAGGTGAACATTGGATTAGTTTTACAGTTATGGTCATTTATATGCAATGAAATGTTATGTGAAAGTTTGTTTATTTAAAAAGGAAGATGTGGTAGGATAGCAAATGAGACAACGCTCTGTTTAGTACTGGGATGATAAAACTTTACTCATGCCAAGTATTGTTTTTATTTGAAAAAAAGATAAATTCTGCACAAAATGTTTTGAAATGTGTATATTGAACAAATACTTAAAGGGGAAAATTAATGGTTGTATTACACCTGAATGACGTCTTTACAATAAATCCATTGTATGAAGAATGTATACTGATTCGTATATAAATCTTAGATACATGACTTTTCATAAGATCCTATTTGCCTTGAAAATGCTTTCAGTTATTGCAAGTTATTAAAGTTATTTATATGGTGTGCTGTTTCATGAACGCCCTTTTACATGCTTAACGCCGGTACATTAGAGGATAATTTCTAAAATGTAAATACAGATATCTGAATGACTACTGACTTATGAAAAACTGAGGTATATTATTTTGTAGATTGACAATTCTTTTTGTTGTTTTTTTTATTCAACGTGTCAAACACGTGACTTTTTCATATCCGGTCCTTCAACAATATTTGTTGATATGGTTAACCAATTGTCAAATAGTTATCAAAAGTACCAGGATAATAATTTAGTACGCCAGACGCGTAAAAATCCTTTTGTTTTCAAGATTTGTAATCTGTTCACTATTGTAAATGTGACCGCACAAACTCGCCCATAACCTTGGACAATAGTGTAGCAGTACAAAATAAAAACAAAGTATGAAATCAGTTAAAAAAATCTGAGCTGTGACATGGATACAAATATTAATACATCTAACAAAAACACAGAGTGGACGTGGACAGGTACTTATCCATCCATACAAAAGAGATATACTGAGTACATATGTAAGAGTACTCCTAGTTAGTGACAGCTAGTTCAAAGCCAATCACAACTCATGAAAAAAATCATGCATCTAAGACTAAAATATAAATCAGAACACTTCCAACCTCCAACTGAAAAAGTGTACAGACGTCACCTTTTTCTTCATTTGCAGAAACAAATGATCTATCCCAGTGTATGGTGGTAACATATCTCACTTGATAAGTTACGCTGTTGCATGTTCGCACTGTACTAAAACAGAGGTGTGTTTCAAATAAATAAATTGCTTCAAAAGCTATGAGAATAAAACGAGTCAAAACAAGTGACACCAATGTTTCTTGTTGTCTTATATAATTTTTTAAAGTTTCATTTAGCCCTCCTCTGAATCTCTAAGAGGAAACTTTTATATGAAATCTCAATAAAGAGTGGGGTTTGATTTTCAAACTTTGTGCAATCGGGTATCTCTGGTTCATTGCCAAAATGCCTGTCTGATGCAGTGAATGAATAGGGTACTGTTAATTTCATTATGCCGGAATTTGATTTATGTATGTATGTTCATTCAAGTACCAAATAAGTTCTGATTTCGGATCTCCACTGATCACACAGGAATGAAGCCATTAGAACTAGCTTTCGACCTAATGCCTTACAAAATGCACTGTACAAACACCAAATGAAATCAAAAGCTACGTTAACATATTTTCAAGACTTTTTGTGCTACACGTTTGATAAGTTAACAAGACTAAATGTCTCTTAAATTTAATTAACGTCTGCCCTCTCGGTCTTTCGTTTTGATTCCCAAAAATATTGAACAATTCAACATATATGCACACGAACATAAAAATTCCCTCTTGAAAAAGTACAACAATAACTGCTGATATTTTTATATAAGAATTATTGTCTGAAAAGTTAGTTTTTCATTTGTATAAATATTATTTTAACTTACATATCCTATTTTTTGTGTTTCAATTCAAGTTAATACTAATAGATATCTTTGAACTTTAAATCCTATGCATGTTAGTTGTATTATAATTATTATTTGTTTAACAGGTTTTAAATAGTCACTTAAAATGAAATATATACTAACATATTGAGTGCGCCGGTAGTTAACCCAAGCCGTCAAAAAATATTTACAGTACATTGTTATCAAATTTTTTTTTTTAATTTTTAAGACACAAATGATGTAAAGTTTATATAACTTTATATATCATTATTCCTTTAACAGTTAAAGAACATATCTTTGTATTGAAACATCTCTGTAATCATATTTCTAATTACGTAAATTGTATACGAAATGTAATTCAGAATATACATGTAGTTCAATAATATCGCGTTCATCACTACTTACTTACAAGCTAATCACAAGAAACATTCGTCGTATGTTTTGCCTAATAAGTAAAAGTTATCTATTCCTGGGGTACACATTTTTTGTGAACAGTTAACTTACAATTATGACCATATCAAGGATAATTTATGTCAACATTGAAGTGCTGACTTTTTGAGTTAAACGATGGCAAGAATTTTATAGCTTGAAAATTATTTTTATAAATTGAACTTGAATTCTGCCTTTTTCTGCAGCAAAACTTAACACCGATTTATATTCAATGAATAGACGTATTACATAATAAAATTATCAACGAGAAGGGGCATAAATGCGGAGCACTGCATACAATTATTTATTGTGGGCCACTTTAGTCACAAAACTACACACTTATAATAATTCATACATTTGTCTTTAGAAATCCATATTTAAAAAGATTAACAAAACAAATTTACTTACTGTTCTTGTTTGTATTTGTGAAAAAGTCCAGACCTGTTAAGAACAGAACAATTTAAATAAAAGGCATGTCGATCATATAATAATCATAAGGTTTTAATGCCAGCAGATTTTAAACATCCACTCCAATAAGACATTTTCAAAAACTAATTTATACCAGGTAACTTTTTGATTATGCGTGACAACGATCATATGAATTTATAAAAAGTATTGTCCAATGCTTGTTAAAAACATTTAAATTATCGAGCGTAATACTACCGAAATATACATAGAACAATTAAATGTATTTTGATAAATATTCCTGTCGTAACATGTTGTTTTTAACCGGAAAAAACTGCACCGAAAAACTGGGGTTATTTCCTGCAATTTCTTATTTTTTTTACATGCAATATCAATTATATCTAACATGTCTCATAACGTCATCAATATTCATTATAAGGATTTATACAATACTTCTAAGTTTTTAAAGTCTGAATATCTTATCCAAATTTTTGGTCTTTGCCTGATATCTCTATGGACATATACCTTTAAAATCATATATCCTATTTACTGTAAAATGATAGCGTCATGATACTTGACGCCCATGGCATCTTCGTTTATTTTCCCTACCGTGATGCTCACGATGTTTGAACCGAAAAACACGCGGTGTCTTGTAGATATTTTTTTACCGGTAAGAACGATAACTCCATTAGTGAACATTTCCATGTTTCTTTCAGGTTAAAGCGTTTTGGAAGGTGAAGTCTCAATTCACTGACATTATTCTTAAACATTTAAAGGTCATCCTCGCTTGATATTTAGACGTTGTCGAGCTTCTGGTCAAATGCCTAAATGTCAAGATCTAAAAGACCTACTAAAACGACAATTTGTAGAGATCACAGAATAGCAGGATATGACAAAACAAACAAAATAATGCAAATATCTCAAGAAAATGTACAAATGTATGCCGACAGGCTGCAAAGTTTAACACAGAATGCATATCCCTACTATCCAAGCTAACGAAAATACTCGTTAACTGATTCCAAAACAAAATGACTGACACCTTCTCGATGGCTTAAAATATAATTACTATACTACGAATAAATGTTATGGGGCAGGACCTTGAAATTTGAAGTAACGTTATAGAGTGTAATGTAAAAACGAAATTTGAGCAAACGATATTAAGATAGATCATATTCTGCAGAAATTGCAAAATTAAAAAGTAATGTATTTAGTCGTCACAATTTTGTTTGCAAAATCAATTTCACATGCAGTTTGGAACACACGGATCTGCTGAAACTGAAGACATAGAACCAATGGAGATTTAATAAAACTAAAATTGCATCAGATAAGGGTGAGCAGGTCATATGTTTAAGAATTGTTCCCGTAAGACAAAATCGTTAAGTCTTTGCGGTAGAGGCTTCTTCTGGATTTGTCATATCACAGTTCATTTTAAGAGACAGTTCTAACTAAGGGTATCAGGAAATAAAAGGACTGGAATTTCCAAGGGGCTTATAATGCAAACCGACCCACAATGGGACAGAAAAAATAATGCCTTTACTCCATAACGAAGTCAATGGAGAAGAAATTACAAAATTTAGAATAAAACCTAAGAAAAATTACCTCAGAAATAAACCTTGGCAGCGTTTAAAGACGTTAATAGACTACAGTCAGTGGAACGCTTACAATTATCGGGAAAACAACAATTTCATTCACCATGAATGCACTTCCTTAGACTCACAAGTGTTGTTTTTAGTTTGTTACGAACGGGTTATTTAGAAAATTCATTTAAGGACGTGATATGGCTAAGGAACACGGAGTCTGACTTTTAAATCTTGTGATGTTAGGAACCGGTAAGACATTTGGTAGACAAGATAAGGACAGCAATATTTCTTCGATCTTTAATTTGGATAGAAAAGTAGTGAGTAAACCCCAGACAGTTTTTATATGCTTTGTAAAATTTAACAAGGTCTTCCGAACACCGGAATCGAAATTAATAATCTAAGAAAGCAAATATAGACGCAGGATGACTTCTTGACCAACCAGGTTTAACCTTTGGAAAATGAATAAACCACAGTAGAATTCCGTTATGCTTTCAAATCAGACCAATAAACATTATATCTTAAAGTGAAGCTGTGTTACAAAAAAGGGACGCTTGCAACAATGTCTTGAAATAACAATATAAAACACACCTGATGATTTCATTAACAAACGAGCTCCTATTGATAAAAAGGAAACGAATTGATAAGGCAAAAGAAAATATACATCATTCCCTTTTGTAGTAGTTAATTATAAATTAACTGTTAACAAAACTAGGAATATTTGAAATACATATGCTTTTCTACCTCAGGAATATATTACCGTAGCTGTATCTGGCAAAACGTTTAAGAATATTTGATCCTAAAGGCTCTTCAACTTCGTTTTTTATTTGGCCTTTTTAACAATTTTTATTCGAGCGTCACTGATGAGTCTTTTGAAGACGAAAAGCTGGCGTCTGAAGAAGACAGTTAAACAAAACAATAACAAAAGGCCTATGTTTGTCATAGTATTTTTATACTTAATGTTAACCCTTTAGTTGTTAATAGGGATTTTGTTGTATTTCAAGAACTAGTGAATAAAATTTTACAGGGGAGTGAACAATTTGCAATAGCTTATATGGATGATATCATAGGTTTGTTTTCTTGGAACCCTAAACAACATTTTCAGCAGAAGAAGTGCCCTTTCTTTCATGAAGACATTAAATATTAAGGTATGTATGTTATAAAACAAGACTCTTAAAGGTTGGAGCAATAATGAAACGTCGAGAAAACAAATCGAGGTTTCATTGGCACGTGTTCTCACTATCAAAGGTTCATACCCAATTTCTTATAAAAAAAAAATAGCAATGCCACTTATAAATCGTACTACGGAGTATTCTATGTCTTTGAGGACAGTTCAATGTCAGAAGTTCTTTGATTTTTTAAAATACAGTCTTACTGTTGTACCACTCCTTGTCCATCCAGATACCAAAAAAGTCTATCTCTTGTTCACAGGACGAATTAATCAAAGGCGAGAAAAAAAACATTCTGCTGATCAAGAATACCTTTCACAAATAATGACATCCAGGCAACATAATATGACTTGCAAATATTAACATAGACGACCGAGTCTTCAAAACAAGTGTTACTAACTACAGGTGAGTTAACCCAAGAAACTTGAAGTTCCAAGCTGATGAACAACATGATCAAAAGAAAGCGAATCATAGCAATATAGTCAACAGGAAGGAACAGGACAAGGACGAGGAAGTCAAAACGTCAAGGAAGTGATTTTATGAAGAAAAATTCAAACAAGACACATTATTTCAAATCTCAAGGGTTGGATTTCTGTGCTTCTTGTCTACTACTCTAAAGACTTTTCCTTATTTGGAAACAAAAGCATTGTCTAATTCACATATCATATAGATATATACTAAGAATGACAGGAAGCGTTCGAAATACCTGACAAGTCAGTTAATGACATCGTCGACTTGTTAATTGTAGAAATCATTCTAAGATACGAAGCAGTTATCTAAAAATGTATGTTAAATGTCAACAGGAAAGTAGGCGGAAAACTTGAAAATACTTAATATCCACCATCTAAAGATTTCAATCCGCAAGCAAACGGCAAATTGGACGTAGACGAAACGCGCGTCTGGCGTACTAAATTATAATCCTGGTACGTTTGATAACTATTATAGATGTTTGCATAACGTCATCTCCAAACCAATTGAAGATGTCAACACTTGTGATCTGTACTTAAAGGAAAACTTCGCAAAAAAATCAAAAAATGATATTATAAAAATGTATAAAAATGCTCAAATTCATATATATTAAAGTTTTATTCTGCTAGATAAGAGATCACCATCGATTTTAAATTTAAAGTATCAATTCTCTGGCTGCTGCCATTTTTACATCTTCTCCGTTTAGAAACCACGATATGCCTATCATGTCTATAAACCACAAAGGACCAAAACCATAGTAACTTGATGTAGTCGTAATTGCGTGTCGATACCTTGTCAATCGTACGGTTGTTTTATCCGAAAATGTTATTATTTTTAAATAACCGTGGTCAGTCATTTTTAAACTTTTTATATTGGAACTAGTTAAAAAGTCAAAGTTCAAATCACAAATAAGTGTTCCGTGAAAATTGTTTTCGAAAATGTAACTTGTTCATAATTCTTTTATGTGATTAACTTATTTAAATCAATTCGGACCTTCCCTCATCTGATCACCAGTTTGGCTAAAGGTATTACTCCCAGAGGTATTGTGAGGTGACATGTCTAGGTATGCAAGCGACGGACTTGCAAGTTCATGCATCGTTTCACTTCTGGGGGTATTGAGAGGAACATGTAACATTTATGTTATAAAAAGAAAAATTTCAAAATATATTAAACCAATTGTCAAAAAATCATTTGTGACTTTTTGTCCTATCAAATTTGTGACTTTATGTCCTGTGACCTTTTTCCTGTGACTTTCTGTCCGTTTACCTCGTTGTCAATCATTTGAAAATACCAGAAATATTGATTTAAAAACATGTACGCACTTGTTGACTATTCGTTTATACGTTTGGATAGAAAGTTACGGAACTATAGCGCATTTATAAATATATAATGTACACATTGAAAATAAGAAAGAAACATACATTTTGTGTAAATTGGGGTAAAACTTTTGTAAATAGACTAGTCTACGTATTTGAACAGTGTGTAATCATCAAATGTCGATAGACTATTGTATACCAAGAAGAAGAAGAATTTTAAATACAGGTCGATATATAACTTGCTTTGGTTCATCGAAGTTATGGACATATTAAACTCACAGATTTATATTTCAATTATATAGTTCTCAAATAAAGGAAGAAATTCGTCATTATTACAATTGTTCCGACATGCATGTAATATATGCAACTGGACGTACACCAAGTATCCTCAAGGGATGTGAATAGTTTCCAGGAAACTAATTGTGTATCAAAGTATTGGATACCTAAACTACATAAGTGTCCTTACAAACAACGGTATATTGCTGGGTCTTCCAAGTGCTCCACGAAACCTCTTTCTAAATTATTAACATCTATTTTATCAGCAATTCAAAGTTATTGTGAAACTGCCTATTCTAGAGGTGGCGTGAATCAGATGTGGATACTTAAAAATTCCAAAGATCTTTTAGAGTACATACAATCTAACTCTCTTGCATCTTGTAACAGTATTAAAACATTTGACTTTTCAACTCTTTACACAAGTATTCCACATTCCAAACTAAAAGACAAATTGAAAGAGTTGGTATTACTTTGCTTCATAAAAAAGAATGGCCAACGTAGATACAAGTATATTGTCTTAGGGAAGGATAAATCATACTTTGTGCTTTTTTCCGGAGCACCTGAGATCACCCCTAGTTTTTGGTGGGGTTCGTGTTGTTTATTCTTTAGTTTTCTATGTTGTGTCATGTGTACTATTGTTTTTCTGTTTGGTTTTTTCATTTTTAGCGTTGTCAGTTTGTTTTAGATTTATGAGTTTGACTGTCCCTTTGGTATCTCGTCCCTCTTTCAAATCAATTTCGGGATTTATTTTCTTTCTTGATATTCAATGACAGAAATTTAAAGATTAAACTGCTTGTCCGCTTTAGGGGTTTTCTTGTCTGTGAAAACAGAATTATAATCACATTCAAAAATAGGGAAAGATGACATTAAATTTGTTCTGTCTTTTTTTAAAACATCGTTGGTCAAATAGTGAAAGTAGACGAAGACTATTTTAATAAGGACATTCCCGATTATGTTTAAATTTTGTTGATGTTTTTGCACTTGAAAAGTATATCGGTTTGTAATTTTTCGATTCCATTCCAAGAAGATCCTAAATTTCCTGTCAATATTTTAAACATCATTTTTTTCAAATAGCTGAAGTATTTGTGCGTTGTGAGATTTAAAATATTTGATGACAAAATTAATATGTTAATAAATATCGCTTTGGGTGGACTAAATTAATGATCTGTTTCAAATATTAAAGGTTATCGATTCTAATTTAAAATAGTACAATTTTTAGTTCATACACTCGTGTTTAGACGGCTATTATTATTTATAAATTTAATCAATCAAGTTAATTCAGCATTTCATCGTTACAAAAGTTATCAGAAGTCATAGTCATATTAAAGTGAGATTATGCAAAATATAAAAATATACGAAATGTTGTTCGCACCTGGAACGGTGGACCGTGACGGCTAGAATTCACTGAATGAAGATAAAAAGATCAGAATGGCATAATGCTAATCCTTGAAGTACCTTTAGTTTAACCACGCATTCAACATTCACTAAGTGTCACATAACAATATACATTGTATTTCCACGGTACACGCAGAAAATGTTAGCTGGACTGAAGCAAAAAGGTCAGAATACAAACATGTATTTTTAATATACTATCGATCATCTGAGTTTCATATGTTTGTTTAAAGTATTTGTAGAAATAAAATCATAAAAATACTCTATTGTATGATTTACTTTTATTTCTAAAACTCGTATAAAAAATCCACACATAAATCCTTCAATCTAATTTTAAAAGTTGCATGGTTATCACTTAGATGGTTAATGAACAAAACTTAAATGAGATTAATTTCACTCCCGGCATGCAAAAAGACTTAAACTACGTCACATAAGTCACATAGAATTCACTGAATGATATTTCCCAATTTTCCTCTTTATTAGTTTTGATATCAAAATAAAAGTTGGTGAATATGTTTTTATGGTATTATGAACATAATAAGATGATAAGATGATAAGTGAAAACTCGCGAATTTTCCATTTAAATCAAAAATATTTGGTTAACATAAGCATGATTAGGTTTTATACAAATGAGTCAACAAAGTTCTATCCAATCTAAAATATTTCTGCTATAAATAGAACCAAAAAGAAAAATGTAAAACAATCCAAACAAGAAAACTGACAGCCTAATTAATGTACAAAAATATCATCGAAAAAATAATATATAACACATCAACAAATGACAACCACTGAATTACAGGCTCATGACTTGGGACAGGCACATACATACGGAATGTGGTGGGGTTAAACATGTTAGCGGGATCCCAACCCTCCCCTAACCTTGAATTACCGGATTTGTTATCTCATAAGCAACACAACGGGTGCCACATATGGAGCAGGATCTGCTAACCCTTCCGGAGCACATGAGATCAACCCTTGTTTTTCGTGGGGTTCGTGATGTTTATTCTTCAGTTTTCTATGTTGTGTTATGTGTACTATTGTTTGTCTGTTTGTCCTTTTCATTTTTAGCCATGGCGTTGTCAGTTTATTGTCGATTTATGAGTTTGACTGTCCCTCTGGTATATTTCGTCCCTCTTCTTTTACCGTTGTGTGACAATACAACATAAGAAAAACTATAAAAGTCAGTCGAAAAAGGATCATTAGATGGATATAAATAGAAAAAGTTCATCTTTTCAACATATGTTCAAGTTACACATCGAAATTGGTTAAAAAAAGAACTTCCTACACATATACAAACAGCCATTGATAGAATACTTGCAAACTTATCTGACAACTAATGAAATTCATACAATCATGTTATTTTTGAAAGTTGGGGTTAGTTCCAAATGATAATTATTTATTTAATCATATACCAGGATTAGGAATTAAAACATGATAAATCTCAAATTTGTATTGAGCATAAAATTTAAACGTTACAGAATTGAAATGAACTTTATTAAACAGAATACATTTAATCAGTTACAAATCCAAAATTATCATATATAGCTATAGTATTTCAGACCCATAGTTGTTAACTGAATTATGTATGATGGTGACATTAACTATTTCATTATAATTTAATTTTGTATGTAACGCGTCTTCTGATTGGCTGATAGGGTTTTTTCTATCATAATTTTGTCATGTGAATGTGGCGTCATCAACGTTTTTTCGTGTTTTACTTTGGTTTAAAATGGAATTTAGAATTAAATTATAAGGAATGACTGTAATATTGTTTCTGTCTATTCTGCTGAGCGGGTTATTCAGTGTGCACAACATTTTATGTTATTACTTCACAGACAGAAAAAAATGTTATAGTCATTCCTTAAAAATAAACAGTTCTATAAATGACTTAAACTTACAAAATTACCTATTCAATATTATATATAATGGAATCAAAATAGCTCTCTTCTTAGTAAAATTTGTCAAACACAATCATCAATTGTTAGCTTCCATTAAGTGCCAACTTGTCATGCCCAGTCATTACTGTGTAATTCTTGCAATATTCAGGTAAAAATATACAATGATCAAAGTTTTCTGCAACCTGCAGCAATCATATAGGATGGTCAAAGATTCCTGCAAATATCCGGCAAACATTATTTATTATTTTAACTGCATTCATTGTAAAAGCTAGATCGGCAAACACTATTTTCTGCAAACATTTTGTTTGCCACAAACGTACGGTAACTTATTAGTCTAGATTATAATCAACAAACTGCCAGGAGAAATCAGAAAGCATCTCGCAATTAGGAGATCTAAGAAGAAGTTTCCTTCAAGAAATACAAATTATGGAAGCCGGACAAGTTTCTCAGACGGAAAGTAATATATATATATTAACCCTTTTCGCCGGTGCTAACTCACAAGGAAAACACAACGCAAGTACTAGAAATGCAAATCAGCATTTAACAGCTAAGCCGTGCATTTTAGATGAACGCCTCGCTATTGTTAAATGTAACAATTTATGTTTCAACTGCCTCGGTACACATCACATGAAAGAATGCAAATCGAAAAGCTCATGTCGTAACTTTGGTAAACGACATCACACTAGTGTATGTAATGAAGTTGAACACACCGCGAACCCCGAACAGAGAAGTGAAAACCGTTTCACTGACACGAAAGATTCCGCTCACAGTTGTACGAACAAAAGTACGACATCTTCACCGACTGTAGTAAATCTTGTGAAGGATACGGAGATACAGGAAGACTCAACAATATACTATCGTTAGCACAATTTCACTCAAATGTATTGTTGGAAACTGCCGTGGCCCCCGTTTGGTCAGATCATCATTGCACAGATACGAATATTTTGTTTGATGAAGGCGCTCAAAGGTCTTTTGTAACCGACAGTCTTGTGCGAAAATTAAACCTGAAGAGAGAAGGAGCCAAAAATATTCAACTCTCATCATTCGCAGAAACCAACACTAATGCTAAGGGACTTGATAAAGCCATAGTTTATGTTGAAACTGAAACTGGACATAAAATCACAATACAGGTGTTAATCGTTCAAATGATAGCTACGCCGTTACAGGACCACATTCGTTACATTGACAGGAACAATAACTAATAGTATTTGAAAGGACACATCCAGTTACGCAACAGGAGACCTTTGAAATTTCGTTATTAATTGGGGCCTATTTTTATTGGAAAATAGTTGAAGATAAAGTTGTACGCGGAAATGGACCCATCACAGTCAAATCAAAACTAGGATACGTACTTTCTGGACCGTTACATTCAGAAAAATCACAGTTATCAACAGCATCAAGTATTTTCAATTCACTTATTTCACATAAAAGAGAAGAACACAACTTAGAAGCGATTAGGAAGATTGAAGCTTGAGAAATAGAATCTCCAGAAGTACACGAAAAAAGAGAACTCCAATTAAGTTTCGCGTCAACAAAGATTATACAAAGTTACCATGGAAACACGACAACGATTAAAGAGAACGTTAAACTTTTTTATGGACTTTCGATCAGAGTTACATTATAAGATATCGTCCCCCATAACATCTGATGATCTTAACTGTCGTCATCTTTGAAATGTTAGAATTATAGCAGTTTATATATTACATTTTTTTTTTTTTTGAAGTATATCTTTGCAGTCTGTTGTAAAAAGCTATATAAACTACGTCATTTTTTTAATTTAAGAATTGTACAAGCGTCTCTGTGTTTGGTTTAAACTGTTTTATTGTATACATTTCAAGATTGTTAAAGTTTAATCAGAATAGATTGATATAATTCATTGCACATCAGAATAATACTGATGAAGGATATCTCTTATGAGAAATATTTATAGTTAAATCATTGTGGTGACGTCAGCCTATTCATTTACCGTGGATTCTTTTTCTAGAATCAACGCTTCCTAAATCCGTTGCTGAAATGGACTCACCAGATTATATTCTATTGTTTCCTTTGTGTGCCTAATATCATTAAGTTTGAATTAACTAATTTTCTGATTTCTGTTCACTAATGGAATTATTTTTAAGAACTTACCTTTAATTTTTATAATTTCTATATGCCTTCACTGGGAATCGAACCCATCCATAGATTTTGTAACTTGTTACTGACATTAACATGTCGACGAAACCTCTGGGCTACCAATCGGTTACGATTTAAAATCCTATTCTATGTATATGAATGAATATATGATATACATCGGTACAACGGACACACATGGCTTGTATCTTTATATATACATAATAGGTAATCGTATAGTATGAGTTGGTAGCCACGAGGTTTCGTAGTTAAGATAAATGAGTTAACGCTAAGGACTTGTCTGTTTAGGTTTGAATCCCTGAATTCTCTTTGTTGTTCCAATAGTCTAGATTTCCAGTTTTTGTTCTTGTTTTGAATGTTATTGTGGATATTTTGTGTAAAAAAAAGCGAGTTTGGTCGTTTAATATCGGATAATAGTTGGCTATTCCATATCTTTGAAACAAAACAAAAACGGATTGCATAATATTGGTCCATTTTTGTTCTATAAATTAATAGTATATGATTTCATCTGTTTTACTACATAATTTTACAAATTTTAATTCGCAAATTCCTATACTAGGAAATCTTGATCTGTCTTGAATTAGGGTTATTGCTAGAAATTTCGGAAATATACTTATTATATGCACTATATATAATGTTTTTTGTCGGGTTGTTGTCCCTTTCACACATTCTGAATTTCCATTAAAATCAATTCAAATAGAAATAAGTTCGAATATATCTTATTTTGTAAAAACAGATAACATTCGGATGCCTGATGATATGAAGATCTTTAAGGGCAGACGTGTTGTGTTATAATATATTTGTATTTTTTTAATCATTTAATTGTGATATCTTATTTATTGTAATGGATCATTTGACACAATAGCATGGTTAATTAGACTCACTTACAATACCTTCTAATTAAGATTAGGCGTTAATTTTCAAAAGACATTATCACAATAGTTTAAGTGATAGATACAATGGATAAGCGTTGATTCATAAAAAAACAAACCATTCGCCCTGCGGGCTCATGGTTTCTTTTTCAAGAATCAACGCTTATCCATTGTATTTATATCACATAATTACATTTAATGTTTCCCTTTTTTTATTATTGGTGTTGTTTTGTACATTTTGTAGGCGTTTATATATCATGTATATTAAGATAAAATGCGATTTTTATCCAACGCAATCATAGGTTTGAACGTTGTTTTCAATTTAGACTTGTTAATATATTTTCGTTTGGGCTTATATTATATTTTCCTTCAGGTTTATATGATCTGTTCAACCTATTTAGACTCTTTCAAATTCAAGAGTTTATCCTAAATTGAGGTAAATTATATGGCTTTCCAAATACCGTTTCGATCCATAATATCACTGAAAAGTCGACATTGATTGTCGAAATCTGGATATGGTGTACAATTTTTTGCACCTTATGTGTGTGGTTTAACATTTTCTCCGCAAGTTTATTGTTTTCTGTTTGATATTGATAATTATTAATATCCATGGTACATCTCGAGAGCAATTGATGTGGCAACCGTCAATGGCAGTCAGCAGGGTTTAAGAACATCAGTTGTTCGACCTGTTAGTCAAATGCGTTTTGTTAGCATATACCTTTCACTTTGTTGGCCTTTCGTAAAATGTTGTTTGTGCTGTATTGCGGCCTCTCTACCAATAATTTAGTTGTATATGCACGCGTATAAAACAATGCGGTTTTTATCCAACGCAGTTATAGGTTTAAAAGAGGGACGAAAAATACCAGAGGGACAGTCAAGCTCATAAATCGATTGCTAAAAAAGAAAAGGACAAACAGACAAACAATAGTACACATAACATAACATAGAAAACTTAAGAAAAAACAACACGAACCCCACCAAAAACTAGGGGTGATCTCAGGTGCTCCGGAAGGGTAAGCAGATCCTGCTCCACATGTGGCACCCGTCGTGTTGCTTATGAGATAAAAAATCCGGTAAATAGTCTAATTCGGTAGGTCACATTTATGAAAGGGAAGGGAACTGTAAAATTTACGAAGAGATGATTTCAACTTCACCATTTGGAACTCTTGATTTAATAGCTTCCTTGTGAGCAACAACCCTCTATTAAAACAATCATGATAGGAAATGCAAGCACGGGAATATCGTATCAATTGGGAGATGTATACACCGTATGCAGGTGCTGCTGGAATATTGCTACTTAGAAATGGAAAGTTCACAATTGGAAAGCTGAAATCATCTCTTTTGTTTTCAATCGACCCTCATTGTCAATTTCTAGATGTAAGTCAAGATATTAGGCCGACTTAACTGTATCTGTTGTATCCTTATCGCTAGTTCAATGGGTTAGATGCATTCGACATAGTAACCAAATTTTGACTTATTTAGTGAAAGAACATCATCTATAAAGCGGAAAGTAAAGTTAAAGGATATTGCTAACTTCTTATGTTTCTTCCTAAGAAGTTCCTGTATGCAGTCAGCCTCATAAAAATAAAGAAACAAGTCGGCAAGAAGAGGGGCACAATTCGTTCCCATTGGAATACCGATAGTCTGTTGAAAAACACGTCCTCCGAACAACAAATATGTTGTCAATCAAACAATCAAGCATCTTGATAATGTCAGTTTCAGAGAATTTTTTGTTTGAATGAGAGTGATCCTTTACAAAGTAGGATTTATCCCTTACTAAGACAAGATAATTGGATTTTTGTTGGCCATTCTTTTTTATGAAACAAAGCAATACCAACTCTTTCAATTTGTCTTTTAGTTTGGAATGTGGAATACATGTATAAAGTGTAAAAAATTCAAATGTTTTAATACTATTACAAGATGAAAGAGAGTTAGATTGTATGTACTCTAAAAGATATTTGGAATTTTTAAGTATCCACATCTGATTCACGCCACCTCTAAAATAGGCAGTTTCACAATAACTTTAAATCCCATCTTTGATTGCTGATAAAACGTTGTTTACAATTAAGACTTGTTTAATACTAAAGTATATATATAACATGACAATATTCTATGGAGAAATTAGAACAGCGAATTCTCAATTCTTCTCCTTTTTAACCTCTCTCTTGGTTCCAATTCATCGACGATATTGACATAAAGTGGAGCAATACTGAACAAGAACTAAATTTGTTCATTCAACATGCTTACGATACTCATCCCTCAATAAAATTCACATATGAAATTTCTAACTCTAAGATCACATTTATTGACACTACAAAGCAAGTAAAGGATGGCATGTATTTACAGATCTGTATTGCAAGCCAAGCCCACAGACAAACATCAATATATTTTTCCTTTGAGTTGTCATCCTAAACATTGCACCAATAGCATTCCCTACATCCAGACCATACGAATAAAATCTATATGCTCCACCAAAGATACTGCAAAAGACGACTATATGAAAGTCGCTTTCACCTAAAACATCGGGGCTACAAAAGAAAAGACATTGATAAAGGTTTATCTTGTGCTAACAACATCATCCGAGATGAACTTTAACAATATAAAGAAAAAAAAGTCAACAAGAGGGTGCCTTTTATGTTGACTTACCATCCCAAATTTGACATCTTATCACATCTATTCCCCGAAAATTGGAAAGAAATCGAAAAGCCTTAAAGACTTGCTGGTGAGAACTGATTTCTCTCTGAAGCAGGCTCTTCGTCTGTGAGCTCTTACAAGGGTTGCGGAAACAAACGATGTCTGACTTGCAAACAAATACTGAATACCGAGAGTTTTAACAGTCACTCCACTTGTACAAATACAGGCAGCAGTAAGATACCGCTGTTCGAAATTCATAAATCGATTTAAAAAAACAATCCGGGTTACAAACTAAAACTGAGGGAAACACATCAAATATAAAAGGAGAACTACGACACAACAGAAACACAACATTAACATGTAACACACTCAGAAACGAACTATAATATAACAATGGCCATTTTACCAAAAACACCATATTTTACAATGTTAATTGCAAGACAACAAATGGTGTGCATATTCTACAGTATAAATGTGTTTAACAGTATAATGGAGAGTCAGAAACGACATTTTACAAACAAATTAACGGTCAACGTAGCGACTATCAATGCAAGCCAGACCTCCCTCTCAGTTGACTTTTAAGATCCCTGACCAAAGTAATGCAGATCTCAATCGACTGACCATTAAAATCATTGACCACAATACTGCTTTGTCTAGGGAGGATAGACTCACTTGGAAAAGATTTTGGTTAAGAAAATTAAAAACATTGGCACCAAACGGGATAAACGAAAAGATGTCGTTCGAATTTGCGCAGTGCTTTGGGTTATATTACTTACTACTTACTGCTCTGTTTCTGTTTCTTGACCTTACTCAACTCTAAAAACATTTGTAATTGTGTACCTGTTTAATTGGCTTGGTTCTATTCACTTTCGAGGGATGTAAAAGTACCCAGTCACGTTCAATTATTTAACCTAAGTCAAAATTTAGTGTTATAATTTTTAAACTGCTATTTATTTGGGATGTTTAGATTCGCAGTCACTGTTGTAATTACCGTTGTCAAATATGACATATTTACAAACTTAGATCGGTCAGTGATGTTTATTTGGAATGTAATATACGCAATCGTTCTTGTTTCATCGTAACTGTCGTCACCTTATAAATTTAAGAATTGAGCTAGTTCATATTTCTATTTTTATTTGTAGCATATGTTTGCAGTCTCTGTTGAAAAAGCAATATAACCAATGTCATGTTTAAAAATTTGATTGACGTACAAACGTCTTAACTATGATGTCCGATTTAACTGTTTTATGGAATACATTTCAAGATTGTTATAGTTTAATCAAAGTAGACTGGCATGATTCATTTAACATCATAATCATACTGATGAAAGATAGCTGTTATCCGAAATATTAATATAAATAATTACATTTACTAGTATAGTTTTCTTTTTTGTTATTGGTGATGTTTTTGTATATCATGTATATGTCGTGTATAAGTTGCAATTTTGTGCAGGTTATAACATGTACAAAAATTTTGTACATGTTATAATTTGTACAATGCAAAAAAAAAACAAGTTATAACATGTACAAAAGTACCTCGTATATGTTATAACAGGTACAAAATATTGCTTAAAATGGTTTAAACCTGTACAAACATTAAATATGGTAATAAAGCAGAATAAACATTCACAATTAGAATTGATCAAATAACAAACAACAATAATCAAATGCAAAAGCAGTAGGCATAAAATACTTCATTTTCATACATTTTAGAAACACATTTGTTGATACAAGGCAGAGACATGTGACACAGTTGAGTTGCACAAGATTTTCAATCTTCTACATTTACACCTACCAGACTTGCAACTGTCTTTCTTACACCGACAATGCACAAAACGTTGCTCTCCAATTAATGATATCTTACGCACCATCACTTTCACTCATATCACTCATTGTGACTTCAGACAAATTTAAAGTTACATTTGTATGAAATGGAACCTGCTTTCTACTCAAGTATCCCTTTACTTGTCCAACTAAGTCTTTAGTTCCAATTTCATAGCCGCCATGTTCATTCGCATTCATCACCACTCCTGTTATGTTTTTCTCGACAGGGCCCATATCAACAGAGGCGGATTTAGGGGGGCCAGGGGGCCCGGTCCCCCACCCCCCTTTTTGGGAAAAAATTTGGTTGCTTATATAGGGAATCACTGAAGCGTGACTGGAGCGGGCCCCCTCTTAGGTCAGTCAGTGGGCCCCCACTTATGAAAATTTCTGGATCCGCCACTGATCAATGCACAGAATAGGAATAATAACGTTATCCCCTTGGGAGAGAATAGTTAATCTAGTTTTTTTTTGTTTTTTTTTAATACCGGGTAAGAACACCGAATAATGTCTATTGACTACATGTGTATTTTAAAAGTCTTTTTAAGGTATTAATTAATTATAAAAACTATTTATCAGGCCATTACTTGTATCCAAAAGGTATCACACTAACATGAATGGACAATTATAAAAAAAAAAAACAATAATGAAAATATTATTGAGGTTAATGGCATGTGTTGTAATAATAGACACATATTTTTATTTTCAAATTTTGTACAAGTTAAAACCATTTTTAAGCAATATTTTGTGCATGTTAAACATGTATGCTGTACTTTTTTACATGTTGTTACTTCTTTTTTTGCATTGTACAAATTATAACCTGTACACAAATTTTGTTCATGTTATAACCTGTACAAAATTGCAACCTGTACACGACATATATATGTATATCCTTTACAATAGATATTTCAGCTGATCTGTAAAAAACATCCTTCTTCATGCCTTATACTGTATGTTCAACAAGTTTAAATAGACAAAAAAAACACGTCCAAACCTATATTTGAATTGGATAAAAGCTGCAATTTTTATACGTGTGAATGCAAACCAAATTTCGCGGTAGATGGGTATTTTAAAATACAGCACAAACAACATTTTCAAAAAGACTAAAAAGGTGAACGGTATATTTTAATAAAACGAATTTTACTAGCAGGTCGAACAACTGATGTTCTTAAACCTGCAACTGGAGGTGGACAAATATACGGATCACAGATGTAACAACATGGAACTTATTATAAATCAATTACCATGCAATCAGAAACAAATAAACTTGCGGAAAAGATGGTATACCGCAAACATGAGGTGTACAAATTTGTACACCATATCTGGATACTTATTGTATTACCATCATTGGTGGTCCGATGGATGAAATGTAGTGTTGTCACTAGTTCAGACGTACTAATGATATTAATATTTCTGTGACTTCTTCCTACATTAAATTGAAGGATCCTTTATGATAAATAATTCAGTTGATCTGTAAAATTCCATCTGCATGCCTTATATATCATGTACTGTGTTACGACGCTAAATAAAAACTTGACAATGAAAGGTAACACCCGTCCATAAAAAGTTTTTTTTTTTATAGTAGAGCCTATGTAGTCTAGTGGTCTAGCGCGGTTTGCTGTCATGATATCTCAGAAGCATGATTTCGAATCCAGGGCAGGGAAGAACCAAAAAAAAATGCTTCAGCTAATTAATAGATCTAACATTGATGGGCTGTTATTTAGACGAATTATATATAGATATAAACGGTTTGTAAATGTTCAAATCATTTAACATAATAGTATATAAATCACATCCAATCCAACTTGTTAGGCTAAACATGTCCTAGAAACATGAACACAAATGCGGCTCTGCGTCAAATGAAATCATTTAAATACATAAATACTGTAATCAGGTGCATCTGATAATAGTCTTCAAAACCGATAAATCCTTGTGTTTTGTGTTGATGTGTAACACCGTATACCGGTCGTTTCTGTAGAGGTCCAACTATGGAATAAACAGAAGAACTCACATAAAGGGATCAATTAATGAATTCGGTCCCAATACTCATGTCCAAGATGTACCCAAATTTCGATGTCGTCGAAATCGGCAATATCGAATCGATATCGAATATAAATGTTTGCTTAAACCATCCATGACAAACCCAGATATACTAGATGTCAATAGCGTCTATATTGCATTGTCTACGATTACTTCCCCAGTTGAAATGCGGGTTTTCTGAATATAACTACCGTTTTTGCTGCGAGATAAGAACAATAATTAGATACGATAGAACGCACTAGAAACATTCATGATAAAAAAACATAGCTTCTGTATGATTCAAATTAATATGTATGCACTGTACAATAACATATTCAAATTCTTGATATGCCTTTTAAAGTATATTGGGGGTGCTTCAGGTTAAAACTTCAATCAATGGTAGACACAATCTAAATATGCTACACCTACCGTCACTCTGCGTCACAGATTTCCATTGTAGTTAGTTTAAACAGCCTTTACCATTTTAGGAGTCTGAATGTAGTTTTGTTATGTTGCTGTTTATCATGTAGGTACAATGTACTTGTTTATGCTTTATATTTACTGGTTATTATTCGTTTGTTTCTTTGTCCTATATTTTGTCCCATTTATTTATTGTAGCCCTGTCGTGTAATGTTGTCATTTTAATGTTATAATTAACACTGCCATTAAAGCGGGAGGTTTGGCATGCCACAAAACCAGGTTCAACCCACCATTTTTTCACAAAATGCCCATTACCAAGTCAGGAAAATGGCCATTGTTACATTATAGTTCGTATCTGTGTGTTTTACATTTCGGTGTTGTGTCTCTGGTGTGTCGTAGTTCTCTTATATTTGATACGTTTCCCTCATTTTTAGTTTGTAACCCGGATTTGGTTTTTTTCTCTATCGATTTATGAATTTTGAACAGCGGTATACTACGGTTATTTAATCTTTTGTATATACCTAGTATGTAAATTTTTCTGGTAAAACAAAGTGCACGGATTGACCTTAATATTCATATGATGAAGACATAATGTTTCTATCAGTTTAATTGAGCTCTGGGGTTGGTATTTCAGTAACTGCTAGTAATCCTTTGTTAATCTATGCATCAACATTTCGCTTAGTTTCTTTTATTACCTTTTCTGACATCGGACTCGGACTTTTACTGTGCTTATTGTTATGTTGTTTTTTTTTATTATTCTATATTGCCTCGATGTATAGGGGGAGGGATGATATCTCAATAAACATAGTTTACCCCGCCGCATTGTTGCGCCTGTTTAGTATAGCGTCTATTTTACTTGAACTAGTACATATTTTGTATTTAGGGGCCAGCTGTGGCCCACATCCAGGTTCGTAATTTTCTTGCTGCGGTGAAGACCCATTGGGGGGCTTCGGTTGTTATCTGCTCTTTGGTCGGGTTGTTGTCTCTCTGACATATTCCCCATTCCCATTCTCAATTTTACAATCTAAATATGCTACATCTACCGTCACTCTGTTTCGCAGATTTTCATTAAAATTAATCAAAACAGCATTTTTCATTTTAAGATTCTGAATAAAGTTTTTATCGTGTAGGTATTTGTTTTATATTTGCTGATATTAATCTTCTTTTAATGTGCCTAAATATTTACTGGTAATACAAAATGCATGTTTTCTTTAAACTTGTTGAAATGACCGAATAATGATTTGATTTTTGTCATAGACCTCTGAAGAACCATAATGGAAAACGACATATTATATTGTACTTTATTTTTTTACTTCTGCAAGCCAACGATTGTGTCAAGTTGTGACACACTTTAAAAAAAACACAAAATGATTGAAGAAAATTCTTTTATAACATATTTTGTGCAACAAGCAGAATAAACTTAATTTATACAAAAGAGAATGCATATTTCTAGAAATTAAACATGTAGCTAGATAAATGCACACATTATATAACTGAGCTGTTTGTAAATGTTCAAATCATTTAACATACAATGTTCGTCCGATCCGATATGATCAGGAAACAATGCACAAAAACATGAACACTTATGCATATATGCGACAAAAATGCGATCGTTTACCTGTATAAATACTGTAAACAAAACGAATGCATCTAATAATAGTCTTCAAAAGACATGAAACCATGTCTGTTGTGCTGATGTGTAACACCGTATACCGGACGTTTCTGTAGAGGTCCAAAAATGGAATAAACTGGCTTCCGGTAGGTCGATGTCATATAGTTAGAGAAAGGATAGAAATTCTCCTCTTTTGTTAGGAACATACGGTTGATGCCACGAGCACGTGTGGTTTCTGCCGGTGGTCGTCCTTGTTTAAGGTAGCTAGAAGAGACGGGCCAATCTTTCCGGTCTTTTGTCCACTTCGGCACGGCTGACACTCCTAGTTTGTATTGCCAGGGCTGGTTGCAAGGTTCTTGTCGATCAGTTAGGTTCGGTAATTTTTCCCTTCTAAGAGTTGGATATCCAGAATCGTACCATTTGTCAGTCCAGTGCTAAAAAATCAGTTAATTATCAAACAGAATAATTTTGCTTAAAGATACATATTTTACTAAACAAGACTATATGAGAATGGTCTTGACTACAGGTCAGATATATAGCCCGGAAATCGTCTCCGTGCAAAAAAAGTATGCCACTACTATCCAACAGCTGTAGAGTCATATGTTTTTGTAATGAACATCATTGAATATTGTTTTTATTGCTAATCACTTGCCGTCCGTCGTCTGTCGTCCGTCGTCGTCGTCTGTCGTTAACTTTTATGAAAAATCTTCTCCTCTGAAACTACTAAGCCAAATTTCACCAAATTTGGCCACAATCATCATTGGGATATCTATCAAAAATGTTTCCGATGACCCAGCCAACCAACAGAGATGACCACCATGGCTAAAAATAGAACATATGGATAAAATGTAGATTTTGGCTTATATCTCTGACACCAAAGCATAAAGAGCAAATCTGACAAGGAGTAACATTGTTTATCAGGTCAAGATCTATCTGCCCTGAAATTTTCAGACAAATCGGACAATCCGTTGTTGGGTTGCTGCCCCTGAATTGGTAATTTGAAGGAAAATTTGCAGTTTTTGGTTATCTTGAAATTAATATAGATAGAGATAAGATGTAAACTGCAATTATGTTCAGCAAAGTAAGATCTACTAATAAATTAACATTACCAAAATAATCAATTGACCCCTTAGAGTCATAAGAAACGAGTGACCGATGAAAAATAATGTTATTCCAATTCTTGAACCAATGCATACCTACATCATAAACTTAGTCTTCTGTGCACGATTTTATAATGTTTTTCCTATAAATTTTGTATAATCGTCAATTTTTTTGCAAATAGTCAGAGTTGATGTGAAAAAATGGCAGGTAATTAAAGTTCGTGTTTTGAAGCCGAGGTTTAACGATTGTCACCTGTTTGTCAACAATCAACAAAAAAACATGGATATTGAAAACGTGTTTAACATGTACAATCAGATAATAGTTTATTTTAAGCACATCCATGCGTATTGCGATCACCGGATTTTTACGAGATGAGTCACACTGAGGTCACTTTGCATACGGAAAATATGTCGGGAAATTGATTCCTGGAAAGGAAGCAATTAAAAAAAAGTAAACTTCTTTTAAATATCAATCTAATTAAAAACCAATCTCTCATCGCTCCCGTTTTCTGATATGTCGCGTGGGAGATCTAACGAAACCGGCTTTGAGGTCACATGTGAGTGAACTAAAAGTTATGAATTTATAATGATATGCAAATGAGTTGACGACCTATTAATAAGCCAATCAAAAAAGTTTATGAATTATTTTGACTGACGATTTTGTCGTAAATAAAATGAGTTACATCCCTTTACCTTCCGTTAAACTTTCAAGATCGTGGAAGACTCAATTTCATTGGTCGAAAAAGACACACCTTCGAGGTTACTCACATGTGACCTCAAAGCGGGTTTCGTTAGATCTCCCACGCGACATATCAGAAACAGGAGCGATGAGAGATCGGTTTTTAATTAGATTGTTTAAATATGAACAAATTAAAGAATTATCTTCAGGAAAAAGTAGAGGTCAAATGCAGTTTTTGGCTTAAACTCTGAAAAAAGTTACATTTAGAGCAAATTTGACATCTTTAAAAATATTCATCAAGTTAAGATCTATCTGTCCTATAATTTTCTAACGAATCGGACAACACTTTGTTGGGTTGCTGCCCCTAAATTAGTAATTTTAAGGAAATTTTTCAGTGTTTGGTTATTATTATCTTGAATATTATCGTAGATAGAGATGATCAGTAAACAGCCGCAATTTCAGCAAAGTAAGATCTACAAATAAGTCAATGACTAAAATGATCAATTTACCCCATAAGGAGTTGTTGCCCTTTACAGTCAATTTTTAACAATTTTTGTATTTTTTTACAGAAGTCTTACCCTCTGAAACAACTGAGACAAATTTAACCAGACTTGGCCACTATCATATCCTTAGCGCATCTAATGTGTCCGATGACCCTGTCTGACAATCAACATGGCAAACAATTTTTATCTCACTGGCAATCATACCACCATAAACAAGAATTAATGTCTTAAAATATATGTGTGTCTGGATGGGGTTTATAGAATTGTGTACAACAAATATTTTTGTTGTTTTTGAGAAAATGTTGTAAAAATCAAAGAATACAGAAATGGAGATCACAACAATCCAGACCCTTATATTATATATGTAATATTTGCAAGAGATAATGTCTCTGCTAACATATGCATGAAGTTTAATTAAAGTATATCAAATTAGCAAAACACCTAAGCAACACCACAATTAAGTCATTCAATTTTACCTGTGTCGACTTTCTTCCAGTTATCTTAGTGTATTTTTCAGGAACTTCACGTCTGTAAAAAAGCAAAACAAATAAATATCATGAACACTAACAAGGCTCAAGAGGCTCCTAAGATCCTGAATCGCTCATCTGTTGTTTAAATTTGTAGATCTTGCATGTTTTGTGTATATTAATGTGTAAATAACCATGTCATTTCAAGTTTCTATCAATTTATCATAGTTTCAGCAAAAAAACAAACAAATGGAATATGACAAAAAGAATCTGTGTCGCTCCCCTTGGTCTGTGTCCACCTTCAGCAAGGATAATCTTCATGGTTGTAGACTCACTAGAATAGAAATCACGACAAAGGTCTTTTTGTTTATCTTGTATAGCTGATCCTTTTTCTTTTTTTTAGAGTTTCTTTATATCTTCTTTTAGTTCAGTTTCAAAAACTCAAAAAAGGTAGAAAATGTCATCATGTAAGCTCAATAACTACTTGAGAGACTTCTAACGATTTCGGCACAACTTTCCTAATCTAAGATTGTAACAATTTATTTCGAGCCAGCGAAATTTATTTCTCGAAAGCGAGACATATCGATCCTAGATTTTGTTATCCGTAGCGTCGGCGGCGTCACCATTTAGGTTTGGTTTTTGGTTAAACTTTTTTTTTAGCCATCAATAACTTTGCTAACCCTTCGTTGAATTTTGTGAAATTGGACAGATGCTTGTTTATGACCAAAATACAGTATTCCGAGTGAAATTTTGTGAATATTTATTTTTCATTTTTCTAAAGTTAAATGATAAATGAACTTAGTTTATTTCACAGTCAATAAGTATACAGTTTGGGGACAAAGTTTGTTACACATTTAATACTTTGTCAAACGTTCATAGAAATGTATGAAACTTTAGCAGAAGCTTTATTATGGTTAAAGAGATAATGTTTGGTTCAAAGGTTTGAAAATAAAACTATTATTTTCATTTTCAGTATTTTTCTGACAGATGGAGTAATAAGTTTTTTACAGTTAACATTTGCAGACAGTCTGGGTTAAATTTTTGAGTTTGTAAACCTTCACGGATTGTTATGAAACTAATCTCCAAGATCAAGAAATGGCATCTACAGGAAAGATTAATTTTATTTAAATACTGTATTTAACTGATGAATGAACTCATTTTTATAAGTTAACATTACACTTTTACACCGAGAGCAGCAATAGTAGACGAGACACTGGGTTCTGTGGAATATCTTGCAAATCTTTAATTTTTCAAAGTGTTTGTATATCTTTTATAATTTTCGTGTTGATAGGCCAACGAAAAAAGGTAAAAATTGTAAAAGCAAGAATGGTCTGCCGATTTCGGCCATGTTGATTCATTTGTAAGATTTTTAACTTGCTGAATCATGTTTGCTTCATATAGAGAAAATTTAACGCGTCATTACTGAGCAATATTGACTCCAATACGGAGTCGACGCACGATTTCGGCAAATGTTATAAATTCATAAATCTAGTTTTGCTGACAAATTTTGTTTGTTTAATTTTTTATCTATCTATAAAACTTTGAAGATATGACCTTTGGGCCAGGTGAGCTAAAAAAAACCCAAAAAAATAGTTAAAGTCATAAGAAACGAGTGATCGGTCAAAAATAATGTTCTTCCAATTCTTGAACCAATGCATACAAACATCATAAACTAAGTCTTCTGTGCACGAATTTATCATTTTTTTCGTGTAAATTTCGTATAATCGTCAATTTGTTTTCAATCGGTCAGTGTTGTTGTGAAAATATGGCATGTAATTAAAGTTCGTGTTTTGAAGCCGAAGTTTAACGATTGTCACCTGTCTGTCAACAATCGACAAAAAATCAACAAAAAAGCATGGAAATTGAGCACATGTTTATTATGTAAATTCAGATAATAGTTTATTTTAAGGACATCCATGCGTATATGTGATCACCGGATTTTTACGAGATGGGTCACACTGAGGTCACTTTGCATACGGAAAATATGTCGGGGGAATTGCTTCCTGGAAGCAATTAAATAAAGTAAACTTCTTCTAAATATGAATAAATTAAAGAATTTTCTTCAGAAAAAAGTATATGTACATAAGTTTTATAATGAAAACTATCCATTGAGTTATAAAAAAACGTATGCATTATTTTTTTTTTTTTTTTTTGATTTGAGGTTTCTTATGACTTTAATATCGTCATCAAATAACTGCAATTTCAATATATTAATGTAGTCATCAGGCGGGATTGTTCATAACCTTATTTTTCAATCCAGTTTTCTTGAGGCTCATTTTTTTGTTTATTAAAGGGTGCATTGAAGACCCATTGGTGGCCTCCGGTTGTTATCTGCTCTTCGGTCGGGTTGTTGTCACTTTGACTTATTGCTATTGCAATTCTCGATTTTTTTAAAAAAATTTATGAGTAAAGTCAAAAACACAAAACTTAGTAAAAATCTTCTTTATCTTTCATAGTTTCCGAAAAAACAAAAGGTAATCATCATATACCCTCCTATACTGGATTAATTGACTATTTAAGTCAGTCTGTAGGTTTTATTCTGTTTAACATTTTTTTGTAATTTGAAGTTTCTTTCTTTCATAGTTTCCTTCAAACAGAATTTAAATTCAAAATATGTGTTTCAAACATAATATCTTCTATGAGGGTTTAATTGACGATTTGGATTATGTCAAATTATATGTAGGTTTTCGATTCGTCTGAAACTTGCACCAGAAATGGTAACTAACTCTTGCGAATTGCACCTGAAGTGGTGGCTAACTCTTGCCTCCAGTGGGATAATTTTCAGAGGCCTGAGGGCCTGTACAAGGCCGACTCCGACTGAAGTTGAATTCAAATAATTCCTTATTTTGTCATTTTTCATGATAAATTAACAGAGAAAGTATTTAAAAAGAAAAGTTAAATTAACAATCCTTACTTGTATTTTAATATGTTTAAATCAAATTAATTTAAAAAAAAAAAAAAAAACATTTAATTAGTAAATAATTGATCTGTACAATTAAAGTTAATAAACCAAAATTTCATATCCATTCCACAAGGTTTGATTAAAATTGATTGGATCATCTTTAGCAAAAAAAAAGTTTAAGATAATGACGGACACCAACTGATGGCAAAAATGCATTGAAACTGTATCGCATTCATTTCCACATACATTTGCCCATGGTTTTATGCCTGTTATATATAAATATGATAAAGAAAAATTAGTGTTGGCTTTTCAAACCGTGAAAGATAAATTTATAAAAAAAATATATATAACTTTACTTTTTGATAATGCATTTGCTGTATTCTAACTGATAACTGTCTGTTGTTCGTCATGCCGCAAAGTTTGACTGAAAAAAGCGACGAAGAAATGATTTTTCGTACATGTGGCAGATTATAGTTTCCATTCTCAATTTTTTAATGTGGAAATTTGGAAAGAGAATGGACGTCGGTAAATTGTGTACATGTAATCAATACTATAAACAAAACAAAAACAACTAGCAGATCAACTTACCGGAACATCTCTCGAGAACTTGGATATTTAGGAACGTTCGGAGGATAGTTGTAGGCCATGTTGACATGGTTCGGGTATTTATCACTATGACGTCATAAACAGATTAGGCAAAAGAACATGATCCAAGGCCTTTACCCAACATATTTTAAAAAAGACATTTTAAACATATCTTAGGTAATGCGACGACCATTTGATTTTCGGGAGGGGTGATTTGAAAATAAAAAGCCTGGCCTCGTAAAGATGAAAATTAATAAAATTGCACAAGGCAAACTATTAAATAAATATTCTGCAACATAAATTAAAAAATAAAGGGAACAATTATTGTTTACAAATGTGAAAACTTTGTATCGATAGGCATACAAAAACTCCGTCCTCCTCCATATTTTAATGCCATCACCTAAAGCATTTATTCATATCTATAAAAAGTAAAATCTTCTTTATCTTTCATAGTTTCCGACAAAACAAAAGGTAATCATCATATACCCTCCTATACTGGATTAATTGACATATCTATATTCATATCTATAAAAAGTAACTACACACTCTGAAAATGTCTGGTGAAAAGTAGGCTATCGTTGCAGTTTTGAAATAAGTGCAAGAAGTTTGAAACTATATAATGAAAACATATATGTAAAACAAAAGTTTTAAATAATATTATATGACTTTCACATAGAGAACAACGTGATAAGTGAGCATAATTTTATTCCATATAAATATATTTTAACAGTAACAAGTAGAATAAACTTAATATGTTTATTAAGAATTAATGTATACATCTAGAAATGTAACATAAAGCTACATTTATATAATAGACATGATAGATATATAAAAAAGCTGTGTGTACATGTTCGACAAGTCATTAAACATGGAACATTCAATGTCAAGGAAAGATGACACAAAAAAAAATGATGTTGATGTGTTTAGATCAATTTAATTATTTCAAAACAAAGCTAGGTTAAAATTGGAAAGCAATGAAGACGGAAATTCCAGCCAGAAGATTTGGGGAAACATAATAAAATAATTCGAAAACAGAATAAAATAACAAAGTAAAGGTAAGTGTAACTTGTCATTGTATAAAACTTCAAAAAAATAAATACAACACCCAATTTCCCGCGCAAAAGTTGTCTTCACAAAAATAAAACGTGTAACAAAATATCACTTGCCTAACAAACTTACCAAAAAAAGTTACAATGTATATATATATATATCAAACACAACTGTCAAGGTCATTAGAAAAACATTGCCGACAATATATTAATTATTTTACAACAAATATTTATTATTACTATAGGTAATAAATGCATTTTGCTCAATTAAAGAACAGTTGAGATATTCCTGGTTTTAAGACAATTTAGTGTTCACATCAAATTTAAAAAAGCGATTCAAAATTAGATATTTTCATGAAAATATATATATTGCAAAATGAACACAAATGCATCTATGGGATAAAAATGCGATCATTTAAACGTTTGAAGTAAGTTCTGTAAACGGGTGCATCTAATAATAGTCTTCAAAAGACATGAACCCATGTCTGTTGTGCTGGTGTGTAACACCGTATACCGGCCGTTTCTGTAGAGGTCCAAATATGGAATAAACTGGCTTCCGGTAGGTCGATGTCATATAGTTTGAGAAAGGATAGAAATTCTCTTCTTTTGGGAGGGACAGACGATTGATGCCACGGGCGCGTGTGGTTTCTGTTGGGGGTCGTCCTTGTTTAAGGTAGCTGGAAGAGACAGGCCAGTCCTTCCCGTCTTTTGACCACTTTGGCACGGCTGACACACCTAGTTGGTATTGCCACGGTTGGTTGCAAGGCTCATGTCGATCAGCTACCTTGGGCAATTCTTCCCTTCTTAGAGTTGGGTATCCAGAATCGTACCATTTGTCAGTCCAATGCTGAAAAGTAAATGAATTGTTAAACAGTTTGATTTTACTAACAGTGTCGGATTTCAGATCGATTAGAATTGCTTGGCAAAACATTATTTCTTCCAAGACAAAAAAAAAAAATTCCCACCAAAAAATAAGATATACTTTACTAGTAACAAAAGTTCGTATAAATAGTATGTTTAAAATTTCTTGTGAAGAAAATGTTTAACTTCTTGGAATAACTATAGATTCGGACTTAAATTTTAACAATCATATTTCTGAAATATGTAAAAAGGCACCAAGACAATTAAATATTCTAAAACGTATGGGTAAATATTTAAACAGGCTAGGTAGGTTAACAGCATACTACTCATTCATACTTTCGAACTTTAACTATTGTCCAGTAATTTGGCACTACTGTAGTGAAAAAAATTCTTTTAAAATGGAAAAAATTCAAGAAAGAGCTCTAAGATTCATTTATGAAGATTATGATATTCCTTACGAAAAATTGCTAGAAAAATCTAAATTACCATCTTTAAAAATAAGAAGAATAAAAACAATTGCAATAGAAACATTTAAAATAATTCACCAAAAAAGTCCGAGCTACCTTCATCATTTATTGATATAAAAATGAACAAGTATGATTTAAGATCACAGGAAACAGCAGTACTCCCAAGAGTTCGAACTACTAAATATGGCTTAAGATCGTTTCGCTATAATGCTGCACAAATCTGGAATGGGCTACCGAACCATTGTCGAGTGGAAACATCTTTCGACCAATTAAAAAAATTGGTACAAACATGGGATCCAAGTAACAGCTCATGCCAGTGCAGTGCATGCTTATAGTGTTTATGCCTGTTTTATTTTACTTTTATTTTCTGTGTGACTATTAGATTTGTGCAATCTTATTATTAACTTGTGCTATGTTTTAAGTGTACTATATGCTTTTAACTTATATATGTCATTATGGTATCTTACTATGCATTATATGTTTAAAATTGTGTTGTTTTCATGACTTTTGTATGTGTGTATTGTATTGTGTGTGTGTGTATTGTATTTTGTTATTAAGTCGATTTGAAAAGCTCACTAGAGCTTGTGTTATGTAGTTTATTGAATATCGACTCTAAATAAAACTTTGAATTGAATTGAATTGAATTGAATGTGTCTCGCTTTCGATTCCTGCTGTCAGTATATAATTATATAAGTGTGTCACAGGCACTTGTTTCTATCCATGGAAAGGTCGATTATTCGTATGTTATAGAAGCTTCTATCATATATGGATACATTGTAGTTGACCTTCGGAATCCCATGGATACAAATAAGTGTCTGCCACGGTGATGTGTCTTTTCCAAAGACTAACCACTTATCAGTAGAATACGATGCATTTCACGCTCTATTTTGTCATGACGAAGTTTCTGTTCAAGTAAAAAGTTAAGTAAAATTCCATTAAGGTGTGACAAAGTTATTCATGGCTGTATTTTGGTCACGAGCTTCGATGATAAAGCATCCGCTCATTATCCGTTTGTAAAATAAACCCGTAAAGGGTTGGCAAAGTTATTGAAGTATGAAAATCTTTAACCTTAGACAGTATATGCATGTACATATATTTTTAACCTGAAAGGAAAACGAAGTCAGTTACCCAAAAAGAATACGAACAATTTGCTTTGGATTATGTCTTTTGATCAAGAAATAGCTTCTGTTCAAGTTTGGTAAAATTTTATTAATGTTTGACACAGTTATCGATGCCTTTATAAACTCAAATAAGATTGTAAAATATACATTTTCTTAACTTTTATAAACAAACACCCCCCTCCTTTTAATAAAGAAATCCGGACCCTCACTATGATATATTGACCATTGGATATTATTGTAGTGAATTGCTTTAATCGCAAAAGTCATTCAATTTTACCTGTGTCGACTTTCTTCCGATTATCCTGGTGTATTTTTCAGGAACTTCCCGTCTGTGAAAACAAAACAAAATAAATATCAATGCAAGTTAATGCATAAAGCTGCAATTTTGCGCCTTTCCCCCAAGTCAGGAGCCCGTGGCCTTTGTTAGTCTTGTGTATTTTTTTTTCAAATTTGAGGTCATTTATATGTTTCAAAGTTTATAGTGTCACTGTGGCGTCTATTTTCGCTGAACTAGTAAACAATTTTGTTAAGGTAAAGGGCCAGCTGAAGCCCGTCTCCAGTAGCGGGATTTTTGCTGAGTTAAAGACCTACTGATGGCCTTTGCCTGTTTTTCAGCTCTTTGGTCGGGTTGTTGACTCTTTGACACATCCCCCGTTCCCATTAATTTTATTGAAGCTGTATTGCATGCATTTGGAAATTCATTTGTACATGATTTATACATGTATATCAGGACAAATTCTGGATGATCTTACAAATCAATTTTTATACATATATTACGTCTTTTAAGACTTATTCAAATTCTTTCATTTTCTTAATGCATTTTCTTAATGCATTTTTTGTTGTTGTTATTTGAGTGAAAAGCATGTCATGCAATAATATGAAAGCTGCAGTGAACTTAATTTATGAAGCTATAACGAAACACTGAAAAACTTTGTTTATATCATCGGCTCATCCTCTCTGTAACCGTACATGGATCATGATTTTAAATCAAGTTTTGTCTTCATGGATCTTTATGAAATTTTACTAATCCCCATCACGCTAGCCAAGGGTTACGATCCACTCCCCATGAGATGACTAAACCCCGGCTTCCATTCCATGACTGAAGACAAACACTTATCAGATTTGCCATATAGTTCAAATTGTACTATAACTGATCATGGAAGTAATATTTCAATATAACTTCCATGAAATGATCAATTGTGAATATTCACCAAGAAGTCTCTATTATCGTCTGCACTTTATACTTAGTCTAGAATACGTAGTCTTCTCTTTTTGTCATTTACCATAGTTTTGCTTTAAAATTCAAATACATTTAGCATATTATATGTAACTTTCTTCACCGAGCATACTTGTACATGTATTATACCAAGAAACCTTGAATTGTGCATGTACAGACTCGGTTGCACCCCCTAAATTGTATTTGCAGTGGAATTTGCCGCAAGTTCAGCCCTTCTAAGATGGTAGATTTTCATTCTTATAATATAATGTCCTTTCTTGAAATGTTCGAATAAATCTAATGATCGAGTTTAATTAATTCTGCTTCAGTTGTCTAAAATCATGATTAAAAATCCGAAGAAAACGACAATCTCAGATATGCAAGATAATCTGAATCAGATAATCTATCGGTGCATGGAGAGTATAGTTACAACTTATAAAGCTATTTTGAATTAGGCACCACAAATTAGTTTTACATGTGTAGCTTGCATTCACTGCAGTATATACTTCCATATTCTTTATCCTCTATAGCGGCGTTGTACGTTTCCGCATTTTGGCACAGACTTTATTTGCTGACTACATCCAACTTGTCACTGGTGATGATTATAAGAATCGAAGTTGTTTAGTAACAATCGTAATTTCGAAAAAAGATAGTCATGAATCTCATTCTGCTTGATAGATAAATTGATCGTTTAGATGATTCAGCCTTTTACAAATTAATAATTTCAAGGTACCATATACATTTCTTAAAGAGTATAAACTACGACAGAACAACAATGAATTTACAATCCATCCTTTAGTTTGATATCATCAGAAGTCCACCATATTAATAAACTTGTTATATCACCATGCAAAAATGATTAGTACTGTACAACAGTCATATTCAATGATCAATTAATAATTATTAGTTTAGAACCAGATACACGTTTTTGTCTATGACATTACAGTCTGGTTGCCAAGATTGCCATGCATTATAAACTAACTCCACTGTGACTATAAAAAAATATATACATGTGTACTGATGTTCGTCATGCAAATTTATATACCTTACCATAATTACTTGACATTTCCTAAAATCATAAATTTAACTTGATTGTGTTAAAAGGGCAGATTGTAGAATTCAACATTTACTTTTATATTTGGAGCAAGACTGAATCATTTGAAACTTGATCGAGCTATTATAACTTGGCATATACGACAGACACCTGTAGGTATAGGTCTATCATGTTTGATGATGCTTATAACTTCTGTGACATGATTATACTAACCCTCTTGTTTCAGTTGAAATTAACCGGCTTTTCAACTTTTTAAATAATAACACATTTTAACAAATGTTAAGAATGCTGATGGAATCAAAAACATTAAAAAACAAGAATGTTTCCTTTAATTAGTACACCGGGATGCCCCATTCGCACGGCATTTTCTATATTTAGTGGACCGTATAAATGGGGGTCATCACTCTAATTTGGCATTAAATTTAGAAAGATCATATCATAGGGAACATGTGTATCAAGTTTCAAGTTGATTGGACTTCAACTTAATCAAAAACTACCATAACCACTGAAAAACTTAAACCGCTGAAGCGGACGGACGAACGACGGACGCACAGACCGGCCGAAAAAGATTAACGCCCATAAATGGGGCAGAAAAAGAGAAAATAAAATAGTTATTTTAAAATAGCAGATATAATGTCTGTTGTCACGGCGGAAAAGAGAATACAGTTAATTGTGTCCATGTAATGAATTCTTAAAAGAAAATTATAAGATGCGGTTCAACTTACCGGAACATTTCTTGAGAACTTGGATATTTAGCGACGTTCGGAGGATAGTTGACATGGTACGGATATTTATCCTGTTTCCCATTAAAGAATAAAGTATCTGCCATTGCCATTTTGGTAAGTATGTCAGGCCCTGATAGACAGATAGAAGGTTCCAAAATAATAACAAATCTGATATAGTCGCTTATATCACACACAATAAATAGGTGCCCGTTACGGGTAGTAGATTATTTTTATTTAGCTACTTTAATCAACTATACATACATTACTATAAGTATTTCAATTTATTTGTGGTTCAAATTTTTTATAATAAAATAACAAATCTGATATTTGAAATAAAAATATACAGAATTTTCTTAAGGGTTTAAGCGACAGAGAAACGGTTACCAAGCAAACTATTTACAAACGTTGCCAAGTGATCGCTACTATCGCTTACGACATTCAAGGAATAGATTTCTGAAGCGTTGAAGGACTCATCGGGTGGGGGGCTGCAACTTATTTTTTAAACACAAAGAAATAATTCAACGAAACTTATTTATTTTAAACTCTAAAAAGAGAAAGGCACATCATTTTTTTTCAGTCACACAAGGGACAAATAATATACGATGGCAGCAGCACAACAGTTTTTATCAACGCCTGCCAAACTCCCTAAGCAATGGTAAGCATACAGAGAATACGATCTTAGCATCAATTTTAACAAAAGAATGTTAAGGACAACACTACTTAAAGATTTATTATCTTTAAAATCGCATCTCTTCTGAGTTCTGTTGAACAGTTGAAAACTCGTATGTTTTGCATACGGACTTTAATTTCTAAAGACTATACTAAAAATAGTACTATACAAAGTCCCTGTCTTGCATGACAAAAATTAAGGGACTATAGGATCACCACATAGTCATAGTTTAATAAGGTGTTAGACTTTCAGTCGGGTTACTTTAAATGACTTCGTTAAATATCATGGTATACACCTTATCGCTATTTGTCTGCCATTGGCATTACTGGATATCACACAGGTTCCTGTAAAATTTTGACGTCATAATACAAAATATCTGACGCCACAATGGAAAAGTGATTGTTGTATGCGTCAAAAGTTCAAGCGGCCGGGTCGGTGGGGATTAGCGACAAGGTGTATTGCCCTATGCTGAATTATATGCCTCAATACTAGCTACATGCATGTACAGTGTCAGATAGAGTACCAATGTGAGTGTACCATTCACTACAAGATTATTTAATAACATTATCACTATTTGAGGGATATCTACGAATAATAGTAAAAATTCTTGCCAAATGACATTAACAGTAATTTTTGGTGCATGACAATAAAACACATACATGTACAATTTCTTATAGACCATAACAAAAATCGACTGATTTTGACGAATCAGGCTTAATTTTTCCTAAATCAACAGAACCGATTCATTTTAAGGTCCTTAACGAATAGTGATAAGGATATTTTGACCAATTACTGTAACAGTTTAACCAATTTGACTCTTACCGTAGCCAAAAATAACCGTTTGACTCCTGAGTGACCTGACTAAAGGGCATTGATTTTGTTCATACCCTCCTATTTGTCCACCATTACTGGAAATCACAAATGTTCCTTTAAAATTTTGATGTTATACAAAATATCTGACAGTACAAGGGAAAAGTGATTGTTGTAGACAGATTTAAGTTCAAGTAGGGCAGATTCTAGAGTCAACCGGGATAGACGTCCAAATGGCCTTTAGGAATATTGTTAAAATGAAATAACGATCATAAGTTCTCTCATTCATAAATTAAAAAAAAAATCTGTTTTATAAGACAACTTGAAAGAACAGAGTAGAAATTAAATATATTTTGAAGAGGAAATTTTAATTTAATTTCTTCTTGTCTATAATTTCAGGCAACCAAAGTTAAATGAATGGTCTGTGTACCACAGTAGTCATCCTGATGTTGCTCAGGTATGAAAGATTATAAATGATGTCTATTTAGTTTTATGTGGTAAAACACATCAAAATGAATCTTTCAAGTATTCACAATATGTTTAAATGTTCTGAAATAGGTCTTTTGGAGTGATTTTGGTTGTTTATTTATTTTTAAGGAATGTATATTTATTCTTTTTGTCTATTATATGTTATGAGTTCACAGTAAATCAAATTAAATGTAAAAAAAAAAACATGCACAGAGGAGGACTCAGTTTAGAATATATGTATGCTTCACAGATTCAATATTTTCCTTTGCACTATAACTTGAATTCACCAGCAACTCATAAATGTATATGAGTAAGTTATTAGAAAATGTTTCTTATGAGAATTGAAACTGCAGAAAAAAGTTTCTTGAAATGTGTGTCCTCACTTTCCATGTTAAGTGACACATCTGTTTAAATAAATAGTTATTTTACAGTGAAGAAAATCTTGGTATGTACTTTATTGACATGTATGCTTTTCGATATTAAATTATTGACAAGCATGATGATAAGATATGATAATGACAGCCAAGTAAAGCTGCTTGAATGTTCAATATCCATATACATTGCATGTATTTTCACTGCTCATAATTTTAGCACAGAAATCACAATTTTTTACAGTATGGCATAATGCTGGTTGTCTATATCAAATTCATTGAAGTAAGGAAAAGCTTAGCAGGAAGGGGGGATAATTCAACATATAGTTATAGCCTGCATGTTTTAAGTGTTATATATGTATTATACAAAATGATATAAAAAGTTGCTTCAGTTCACTAGTTTATGTAAGTTTATATATATATCACAATCTTTATATGTTTAATTATTGATATTCATTGTGTAGCATCATGTGACCTTTCTGTTTAGGTGAACATTAGATTCCCTTTGTTTTTTACAAGCATTGACAAGAGGAAATTTTAATATTAAAAAAAGTATGATTGGCAATGAGACAATTATCACAAAAGTATTTTAAAATGAATAAGATGTATAAGCAATTATTATGGCAACCATATGGCCTTGAACAATGAGAAAAACTCATACAAAATTCATGTGATCTCGTTACATTTCCCTTGAAAACTAACTTGATGACATAATGTATATTTATCTCATTGTTATTATTTTTCTCAGTAAGATCCTTAAATTCTTTAAAATTGTTTCGATAACTTAACAGGTCTTAACAATAAATGTATGCTGAAGTCCATGTTTAAATACTTTAAGGCTGGTTGGAGGAAATGGAGTGCCGAACATCCAGACTGGTATGCCAGACGATCTACTTCAAGACACCCTGATTGGTACAATAGACAAACTAATACAACCAGAAGAGGTATAATCTAAAATATTTGTAACCCTTTGGACTTTGTGATCCTAAGTGTGTTCAACTTTGATACAACAACCATATTGGCTGCTGTTTATAAAATCAGATACCAATAAATTAAATGGAGAACTAACATATTTAAACATCAATAAAACAGTAACTGAAAACATATCATAATCAAAATGTCATTAAGAAAATATGTCTTAAACACCATTAATTATAACCATGATTTTATTTTAAAATGAAAACAGTGCAAATTCAATGTAATGGAATCAAGTTCTAACTTGATCTATAACTTGTCATGATGTTAACTACATAAAAATATCAAGTCAAAAATCTTTAAGCATGACAAAGGAAAAAAAGGTGGAAACTGATTATTTTAGTGAATTTTCTATGTCCAAAGACCACAACTCTGCAGAAAATCATCAAATCGGTACAATATTTCAACTTGATCTGTAACTTGTCATGATAAAACTATATACTAATTATCAAATCAATCTCTTCAAGAATGACAAACAAACCTACCACTAAAAGTCTGGAAAACTGACTGACTGACAGACGGACAGAGTGAAATCTAAAGTCCACTTCAACTTCATCGGTAGGGGACTAAAAATATCAAGCAAGCATCTCTTTGAGTGGAAAAACTGATTTAATTTCTAAACAAAATACATCAAGTTTAATGTCAAAGACCTTATGTTCTATTTGAAAAAAAAGTAAACAGAAGCAAGACAGAAACTCAGTTTGCATGTGATCAGCTTAATATCTGCAGGACAGAACAAGTATCCACCTGACACCAACAGGTCCAACTCTCATTACCACATTCCAATGTTCAGTATTTAACAACAAAATCTTAGTCAAATCATCAATTCCATAAATTTGGAAAGTTAACAGCAAGTGTACAAAGTTTGCAGTTGTGATCATAACTTTAAAGTACTTTGAACATTTTTTTTAACCCAGACAAACTTTCACATTTTCATGTTCAGTGAAACAGGAAATCTGGATCAAAACCCTAATTAAGAATACATTTTAAATAATTAAAAGCACACTGAACATATGTGTACAAAGTTTCAAGTTGATGTGACCTGACCAAAACTTCATTGTTTACTAAATTGAATAAAAACTTGAACCCAATATGGGACATATAGACACACAGTCTAGCAAACCTTAATGTCAAACTACTATTGTATGCAGGTTAAAGTACAGTGAGGATTGAGTGACTGACAAAGGTACAGCCCACTATTTAAGTTATTTAATGAAAAATTCAATTACTGGTACACATATATAATGACAATCTATAAATGTGTACATGTTTTTAACTTTTGAATGGGTTTTGATTGACTAAAATATTAATCATTATAGCATACATAGACGCATCATTTTCTTCATTTTTTTTCAGTGGATTACAAGAATATAAATTGGCATTATGAGAGACCATCAAAACCAACAAGCCGAGTACATGATGACTTTATCCCTAACAATAATGAAGTGATGCACAAAGCTGTACAGAGACCTATGCCACACAATAAAGCCTACATGGGAACATTTTCTTACCCTCGACCATTCCCAATGGAAATACCACCACCAAAATGGGGCTTATACAACCCACCAAACTATGAGGAGCCAGCAAGATTTGACCATTTTCCACCTCTAAGATATAATGGATATTAGCAATAACTGCCTATAAAATTAGAAACTAGCAAATTTACTATGTAATGCAAAATATATTCTGTCTCTATAGTATAAGATATTACCTCTTTAACCTGAAAAGTTATGTGGTTCGTCGTTTAGAAAATTGCTGTACAAGCTTTAATACATTATTGTTAAGTGCTGTTTCATATTGCCATATATGTATTTAAATTTGTCAAGTTATGAAACTTTGGAGGGTAAATGCACTTGTAATGAAAAAAAAACCTCATATATAAAAACTTCAATTAAAAAAAAATTCTACTACATGTGATTTAGATTTTCAGCACGTGAAAAATACTAATTGAGAACAGAAATGATGAAATGCTTGACAATGTATTACCGTATGTTAAAACATGATCACAACCAGGGTTGTAATCACACTTATATTAAGGATTTTTGTTTTTACATTTAAGTAATTTTTTGCTGATACATAGGTTTGATTTTATAAAGTTCTAATGAAGGAAATACAATCTTTATACTATACATGTTATAATGAGTTCCACCTTTTACAACTTTAAATCATGTATCTATTAACTGTATGTGCATTATATATTTGGCATGTAGCCTCAATTTCAGCTGGCTTGTAGATTATATTTTTTATTAATTTTTATGGAACATTCTTTTGATCATGCATAATACACTTGACAATGAAGAGAAGTCTAATATCAGTCTTTTTTCACAGTTTGGAATCACTTAGTGAGTGTTAGGTCTTCACAGTTTTAAATTTTCATATTCATAATACTAAAGAGATAAATTTTGAGAGCTTAAAATCACAGTCAGCAAGTTTAATGCTTAATGCTGATATTTTTTGTGCAAAGGTAGAGATAAAATCTGGGGACACACTTAGAGGAGTTGTTATAGTTGTGATTTTCAACATTAGTTATAACATGCAATTATTAGGAACAGTGTCCTCATTATCTTTACCCTTTTCAAACATTTTATTTTTCGTCTCAACAAGCTTTAAGTTTCATATTTTTGTAGTGCCATTTTTTATAAACAAATAAATATTGCTTTTTTCACTCTGAAATTTTCCTTTGCTAATTAAAAAATAATATTTTATTTTGAACAACCTATAGTGTCAAGACCTATACAAATATAATGTTTCAAGGTATGCTAAAAATTTGATTGCTAATATTAAGGAAAACAAAGAACATTTATTTTCTGGTATTTTGAAAGAATAACACCAACATCTTGATATTTTCTTTTAAGATAATTTTTTTGGGCAGATGTTGGAATAATCTGTTGCAATGTTATAAAAAAAAAAATTGTTTACCTCTATCTATATAAAACTTTGCTTTTTATATTAACTATGTCTTTATTTTTTTGTCTTTCTTTTGTCTTTGTTCTGGTGATAGGAGAATGAATGTGATAAAACATATTTGGACCAAATTAAATTAGTTTTTGATTTTTTTTGGAATCTAGATATACATGTACATAGTGGTATAAGGACATACTACCTTTTTGTACTATCAAACTGATGTTTTTGTTTTCGGAATTGTTTCTCAAGAACAAAAAGTATAGGTTCTCATTATGCTAGCCTTATGACATCATCATATCAATTTAAAAGTAATTATATGTAAAAGTCTATATGTATACATTAATTACTTTAAAGATTTTAAAGAGAGGCATACATCTTGAAACCAAAATCATAACTATTTTTATTAGAAGTTAATTGATGGATTATAGCATATCATGCTGGAAGATTTTTTTATAGCTAAACGCTATTGCAAGTTTCAATACATACAAAGCTATTGAAATAATTCTAATTTAAACTTTAAAAAAATAATTTAATCTGGTCACAATATCAACCATGAGTTTGAGGGGAAGGGGAATAGAAGTTGATTAGATTTAACTTTAGAAGCTTTTGTTACATATTTATTTTTATTTGTTAAATCATTTTTGATTCTTTGTACAATTTTAATCCTGAAATAAACCAGTATAGAAAATCTAATTTGTTTTTTTCTTGTCTCTAAATAAGTTGTAATTTGACCATTGGTTTAATGGTTGGGACGTTCATCCTTGGCTCATACATGTACATTATTTACAAATTGCAGTGTTTTAAACATTATATGAATTCTCCAACATAAATTTTTTTATTTTTTTTAATTTATATGCACAACTACAACTCTCTAATTTTCAAAGGTTTAATGATTATGTATTGATGATGACACAGTTTTCCTGTTATTGAATTTTAACCAGTGCTAAAGTTATTTTGAAAATACTTTAAAACAGCTTTGAATTTTTCACCAAAAGTTTGACTATGGTTAATAGATGGTTTTACTATCTGTCCAACTCACTAATGCTCTACATTCCTTTAAAACTGCCTTCTTGTTTTCAAATTTCAAATTCAATCGCAACATTTACATAAACTGCATTCAATTTTAATTTGAGAGGTACTCTCACTACAATTTGCACTGAAAGCTGCAACTTTAATCTATAGAAGTCCATTCTAGCATCTATCTGTGTGTAGGTATTTCCTTTTGGGCTTTTGGACACCAGCTCAAGTCATGAAATCTTGAACCATTTCATTTACATTCATGAAAACTCAAACCGTTCCATTTCTAAGGGATCGTCTCCATACAGAAGATCATCGTCATTATAATATGAGTTATATTCTGACTCCTCCCATCCGTTGTCCATATCGTTGTCCATTTCAGCACCAGCAGCCACCACTGATACCGATACTGGTTTAGTTTCACTGTTTTCATCATCTTCTGAGTCTGTATCTGGTTCTGTGAAATAAAGATTTATTAATCATTTTGTTTAAATATTTTTCTACAAAATGAAAAATATTATTTATATAGTAAAACACTGACGATAATGAATAAAATTTGTATTGACAACACTAAAAAAATTAAACATAGCTGAGAGGGTGATACAGCAGATCTTTACCCCTATGAAACATTGCCAGCCAAAGTTACTAACGTTTTTATGCCCCACCTACGATAGTAGAGGGGCATTATGTTTTCTGGTCTGTGCCTCCGTTCATCCGTCCGGTTAAAGTTTTTGGTCAAGGTAGTTTTTGATGAAGTTAGAGTTACATCAACTTGAAACTTAGTACACATGTTCCCTATGATATGATCTTTCTAATTTTAATTCCAAATTAAAGTTTTGACCCCAATTTCACGGTCCACTGAACATAGAAAATGATAGTGGGAGTGGGCATCCATGTACTATGGACACATTCTTGTTATGATGGGTTACTATAAGCTGAAGAGAATTCTCATGAAAATTATTGATGTCAATGCAATTCATCGTCAGAATTTTGAGAGGGTAGTATTAAAAAAACAACTTTTATCTCCCTCTGGGCCATGAGATTGAGAACATTATCTCCCTTGTATAATAAAAATATGTGGTATGATTTCTATGCCATCATGTGCATAACAACTTTTCACTTATTTAAATAAAAAGCAAAGAAAACAAAACTTTAATTTTTTAATTTTGATAGACTGAAAAAGTTTTGAGACAGACAAGTAGAACGTGAGCATTGTCATGAAAATAATAAAAAAAAAAATTATCTCCCCCTAGGCCATGAGATTGAGTAAATAATCTCTCTTATATAAAAAAAATATGTGGTATGATTGCCAATGAGACAATCACTGTGGATTCATTTATTTTCATGGGTATCAATTTTCTTGGATTGAGGAAAAGAAGCATTTTTCATGGATATTTGATATTGATGTTTTGGTAATCTCTGCGAACAAAACCGATAGAGAAAAGGGTAACTCGTTGAACATTTGAATTTGTGGTGTACCTGTACACACGAAACCAACGAAAATTGGTACCCAACGAATAATAATGAATCCACAGTATCCAACAAAGTTCAAATGAATTATTAGCCAAACAAAATCTAGCATTTTAACATGAAGTATAACAAATGAATAAAGGATAATTCCTCTTTCAGCTGTGAGGTGAATTCATGGATAGATCATGGGAAAAAACACATCTAGCCTTGTTCATGAAGAATAACCACTCTATCAGCTCTTATTAGAATCTTAGATAGATCATGAGGAAATACAAGCCTTACCTTGTTCAGAAAGAAAATAATTCTTTTATTAGTACAGAGATTATACATTAAAATAATGATGAAATATTTTACCTTCTTAGAAAATAACATTCCTCTATAAGCTAAGAGGTTATTCTAGGGTGAGTCATGTAGATAAACAAACCTTACCTGGATTAAGGAGAATAATTCTTGTATCAGCCATGAGATAAGTCATGTAAACCCTACCTGGATCAGGAAAAATAATTCCTGTGTCTGCTCTGAGGTAGTTATGAGATAAGTCATCTAAACTTTACCTGGATCAGGAAGAATAATTCCTATGTCTGCTCTGAGGTAGTTATGAGATAAGTCATGTAAACCTTACCTGGATCAGGAAGAATAATTCCTATGTCTGCTCTGAGGTAGTTATGAGATAAGTCATGTAAACCTTACCTGGATCAGGAAGAATAATTTCTATGTCTGCTCTGAGGTAGTTATGAGATAAGTCATGAAAACCTTACCTGGATCAGGAAGAATAATTCCTATGTCTGCTCTGAGGTAGTTATGAGATAAGTCATGTAAACCTTACCTGGATCAGGAAGAATAATTCCTATGTCTGCTCTGAGGTAGTTATAAGATAAGTCATCTAAACCTTACCTGGATCAGGAAAAATAAGTCCTGTGTCTGCTCTGAGGTAGTTATGAGATAAGTCATGTAAACCTTACCTGGATCAGGAAGAATAATTCCTGTATCAGCTTTGAGGTAGCTCTGAGATAAGTCATGAACACAGAATGTTATATATGGATGATTCAAACCAAGATCTTCTTCTACAACACTTGTCCCTACAAATAGATGACAATTATAAGAATGTTTGTATTAAATGTATACATTCCCTTTTTTTTTTGGCAGGTTTTGTGTTGTTCAGTCTTTTTTCTTCTATGTTGTGTTTTGTACTGCTGAATGTCTTTTGGTTATATTTTGTTTTTTTTGGCCATGGAAATGTCAGCTTGTTTTTTACTAGTGAGTTTAATTCATGTATCAAAATTTGACTTAAATTTTAATACTTGATTTATAACTCACTTAACGTACATCCAAATTACCAAAAGTCTAAAAAACAATTAATGTATGGAATCCATAATATGTATCAGTATGTTGTGCGTAATTTAGTCTATATTTCATCTAATTTGCTATTTTAAGTTGACCTCAGAAAGTCATGTAACCCAATATGAACATAAAGTATGAATAGAAATAGATGGTGAGAACATGCAATTTGATTTTTCTAAGTCTATTTGAATTCATTTTATAGGTTGAAAACGAGTTAATCATGGTTTTTAACTGCATAAGAATATTTTTTGGTGGATTGAGTCAGTCAACAAAAGAGTTCACCCTTGTTTCATTTTCAATTTTGATATTCTGAACATGCCTTAAGAACATGCTTAACCCATATCCAGCTAATGGGATAAATTGAAGGTCACATGAATATGAATTCACAGAGGTCAAATTATCGTTTTGTAAGTCAATAATACATCAGCAATTGGGATTAGCATTTAGACGACAAATTTGGACAAAAATGACTGCCTATAATATAATTTCAAAATACCGCTATAACTGATTACTTGAAACAAAAAATACTGTGTTTAAATATTTTGTCTAAATACAAGATAAGTGTTGCATGATATTCAAACATTTGAATTGAAGCATAAATTATAAAGATTTGTGTCATTTCCAGGTCATAATTAAATGCATTCAAGTTTAACATTTTCTTTTAAATTTGGACTTGCCTCCAATACAAAGCATCAATTTCTTCTCCTGATCAGAAACTGGTGACTGGAGGAAAGAAGTAACTGTATGATTAGTTATGTCCAGACACCCACTGACATCCAACAACTCGAAGTTAGGACAAAGGCATGCAAGATCTTCAAATGCTGAAAATATAACATACATGTACCAGGTATATACATCTGAGGAGAATTGGTATGATTGCCAATGAGACAACTATCTACCAGTGCTAATATTAAGTGGTAGTAAGCAATTAAATTCACTGTACAACCTTCAACAAGGAGAAAACCAATACCGTAGTTTATTTTTGCCTAGCAAGTGTGTAATTATACAATGGCATTTAATCATTTTATACCATAATGTATTGGTTTAGACTCTCAATACAACAAATCAACAGTAATTATTGCGCCTGGATATGATACATTTTGGTAAATATTTCAAATTTTCAATAATACGTAATTACCAAGAACAATGGTATTCCATAAAACAACTTTTTAACAAAAAAAACAAAAACAAACATGAAGATGAAAGCAGGTCAAAACTAGAGATATCAATTATTTTTCAACACTTCTAATTATTGTTTTTTTTTGTGTGTGTTTCATTTCATACCTCCGAAATCTTTCATAAAATATCAATGAAATCTCCATTTAAATACAAATTTTAAAACTTTATTGTTGCATAACTTAAATACTTACCACTGTCTGTCAGTCCAGAACACGCTCGGGCCGTGAGAGATCTAAGTCTACCATTTCTAGATAAAACTTGTATACTTTCATCATCTACCTACAAGACAAACAGTAATATTTATCATGAAAAGTAATTTAAATTTTGATGGAAATTAAAAGTATTGAAGACTTAGTCTAATAGAAAAACAAAGGATATGGGGTATTCATTCAAGACAAAATCAGTAAATGCACAGACAATAAATTTTACAAGAAAAGAACTTTAATTGCTGTCCTTCATCACAAAGTCACAGTGAAGCCTTTAAATAGGAGAAAAAAAACATTCAAAGGAGTTGTGATGACAAACTGTTGCAGTAGTATATTAAAACCAAAGTTCTATGTTCAAAGGGGATAACTCAAAGAAAAAAAATTGCATCCTAATTTTATGTCAAAATGCAAGGTATCTCCTGATTATCTACAATGTTTTATGAAATTCTTTTGAATGAATGAAGAGAAGTTGCAATGACAAATCTGTTTCAAAAGAAAATTTAGGCAAAAACTCAATGTTGAACTGGGCTTTACTTTTTGAGAAAAAAAATTGAATCCTATTTTCCTGTCGATATGCATTCCTACATAGTATGTCCATATTATCTTCAAAGTTTCATGAAGTTCTGTTGTCTGGTTTCAGAGGAGTTGTGATTACAAGAACAGGACTGACAGACTGTAGTTTATTTAGGCCAATAAGTTCAAAGTGGCATAACTCCTAGAAAAAATTGAATCATAATTTTTTTCAATATGCACATCTACATAGTATGTCCATGATGTCCTTATTAACTACAAAGTATCACGAAATTTTGTTGTGTAGTTTAAGAGGTGATGTAATGACAAACTGTTGCAGTATTATATTGAGGCCAGTAAGTGAAAAGGGGCATAAAAAATTGAATCATAATTTCCTATTAATATGCACATTAAATTGTGTGGGTTATGATAAGTTCTATAAGCCGTATTGCTTTTGAATAAAATCCTATTTTAGTTGTCTAATAACCTTATGTTCAAATTAGTTCATACAACTCTCTTTTTTTAATCAACTTGCATCATAAAACCAATATCAGACTATACTCCTTAATTTAATCTTAATGTGAGTAATAATTTTTGAATTTACAGTATAAGCGATGTCATCAAAGAATTACTGATTGTAAATCTTGGTCAGCCACGATAAAAAAAGCTTCATGTGACAAATACAGTGGTAATAAGTGGTACATACTAACCTTGTAAAGATAACTAATATCTAGTGATATAAGACTAGAACAGAACCCCAATGCCTTTATGTCTACTCCTGCTACATCTCTATGACAACAGCTGATAAATCTGACATACTAACCTTGTAAAGATAACTAATATCTAGTGATGTAAGACTAGAACAGAACCCCAATGCCTTTATGCCTACTCCTGTTACATCTCTATGACAACAGCTGATATCTAATGTTCTGAAATAAATGTGAAATGAGAAGATATTTAGAGAACATCCATACTACATACAATTGCAATGACACGGGTCATATTTAATGCACTAATTTAAACTTACCTGGATTAAATAGATCTAATAATTTTTGACCACTTAAGGAATGACTGTAATATTTTCCTGCTTTTTGAAATAACATAAAAAATGTGGTGCACACTGAATGAATAACCCGTGTAGCGGGTTATTTTAAAATGTGCCCCACATTTTTTATGTTATTTCAAAAAGGTAGGAAAAATATTACAGTCATTCCTTATAATTTAATTTCTAATTCCATTTTAAACCGGAGTAGATCATGAAAAAAACGTTGATGATGTCACGGTCACATGACAAAATAATGTCTATGAGCTGATAAACAAAACAATGTCAGCCAATCAGAGATGTGTTACATCTAAAATTAAATTATTTACTGGTCACATCAATTTTATCATCACAGTTTATTTTATACCAATTTTGTACTGTGGATTCCATTATAATTTGTAGGATACCAATTTTTTTGTGGATACTGGAGAACAATGAATTTCTACAGGCTTTGTAGACATATATTAGCAATGAATCCACAGTATTTAGAGCATCAAGTGTTTTTAGTTGGTTTGGTGCTGCTCAAACGTTAGTTATCTTTGTTTTGTCAGATCTATTCCTCTTAGTTTCATTGTATAAAATTGTCCATGGTAGTTTGTCGATCTTTAACCAAAGAGTGTTTACAGATTACAATCTCTCGAATCCTATATTGATATTTCGTGAGACATTCTGTTCTTTACTTTCATAAACAGCCCTTATTCTAAATATAATAAGTGGCCAGCACACTGAAGCTAGCATTTCCCAAACTTACTCTAGAAATGGACAACCAATGGCTATGGCTGATAGTAAGTCATCACTTACTATTACATTCTGTGACATGCGTACATCTCTCTGAAATTAATTAAAAATCTTTCACTAGTATATTGTTTATTAATAATCCAGTCTCCATTTTACAATTAAGATGCTGTTTGGTTATGGCTCATTTGGTGATTATTCTAGTCACACATATTATATTTTTGGCTTTCAAAACATCAACATACCTGATGAAGGCTATTGAAGAAAAAAGCCATGGTTTTATTTGTACTAGAAGATGCCTACAAAATGTGGTACAATTGGGTAAGTGTTGAAACAAAGAGTTTTTAAATTTCATAGGCATTGTTTCGTATAACACATGGATAGATATCAGTCTTTGAATTTGGACATTTTCTCAAAAATTAGTTTTTCCTGCAGAAAAAAGATTGCTTCAAAGACACATTTAGGAAGTACAAACCACAACATTTATACATCTCAATGACACTGGTCTTTTCTTTAGTAGTATACCTTACTTTACTTATTACAGTATAGATATCATATTGTGAAAAGAGAAAATATTAGAACATCATAAAATTAGTACTTTTAAAGTACTTTGTATTACAAAAGATAAATAAATTATAAATAATATAAAGTGTCTTTCTTAAGGTTGGAAATAGGTTGTATTACTTTTCTTAATGATGGGTTATAAGAAATATTTGGAAAATGTCAGTAAGAATGCAACATAACAAGACTATTTGATATTTTGATGAACAAGGAGATGACAAATAACATACTTATTATCAACAACATCTCATGTTTTTTTTATCAAATAAGTAAGCAAAGACAAGACAAATCTAACAAAAACAACTGACTATGCCTTATGGGTTTTGATCATTTGTGAAGGCTGTACATTGGTCTATAATTGTTAACTCCTTTTAACGAGTTTTTGGTGACAAGATTGGCAATCATACCAAATCTTCTTCTTTGTATAGCAGTGACAACAATAAACTTGTCTGTGAAAAGTCGGAAAAAACTTAAAGAGCTCATAATAATAGAGGGTCATAAAACCCTGAGCACAAGTCTTTGTTTTTTTGCTTTTTCTGTATCAAGCTTTTCGTTACATTGCTTTTAAATAACAGTGTCCTTCCTAGCCATCAAAGATAAAACAATAAAATTTCTGTGATATTGAACCAACTGGGATGATAATTTCTAGATTATACTTACCAATTTAGGTAATTTGGCAATCTTTACTAGTCCTTCCTTAGACACTGAAAAGATGAATAGTAATCATTATTTGAATCTCTAGCCTTGCTCTGTTACCTGAGTTTGCTGAGTGTATAATGCCCTGTGAACTAATCAATAGTCACTGAACTATACTGATTGTTGGTATTTTAATGCAATTTTAAGCGCCATTTTGGGGTATTTTGTGGTGCCCAGTTTTTAATGGTGAAGGAGAAAACAACTGACCTTCTATAAGATTGGAGTCGAGTGCACCCGCATGAGCTGTGTTCAAACTCACAACCTCAGTGTTGACTGGCTAGTTTTTACAATACTTCTTAGACAATTTGTTCACTGAGGCCCTTGAACTATGCTGAACATAGTGGTTTTCTTCTGAATGAAAAATGCTTAGCATAATTAGTTTACCAAGTCAGGAATATGACAGTTCTTGTCCATTCGTTTTTGATGCATTTTGTAATTTGATTTTGCCATGTGATTATAGACTTTCCGAATTGATTTTCCTCTTGAGTTCAGTATTTTTGTGATTTTACTTTTTTCCAAAACATTATCAGATAAAATAAAACATTTAAAAATATTATCTTATAACATAACACTTGTTGCAGATCTATTCCATCATTTGTGTACATACCACTGGCAAATGTATTTTCTATGTAGATGGTGGTTATGTTTGTCAAATCCTGTATAAAAAATAACAGTATTTATACTATATTTCATAAAAGTCTTACTATAATAATAAGTCATAAGTCATGAACTTAATAAACATTATTACTTCTAGGGTTTTTTTAGGTGAAAAGTACTGACTTAACAGGAAATTAAATATATGATTGATCCATCCTACTCATTTACAACTTTATAATAGTAAACAAGAATGTTTTTTTCCCAAAATCTCCTTTCACTCTGTTCTAACTAATATACATCTATCTAACTGTTTCAACATATTACAGTTCTTACCTCAGAAATTTTCTCTAAACTTTTATTGGTGAGTAATTGACAATTACTGATTGAGAATTCTCTCAGCTGTTTACAATGGTGACATATTTTCATAACTCCAGTGTCCGTCAACTAAAACAATAAATTAAAAGTCTGATTTTGATTTTTCATTTTGTTACTTACTAACTACATGGAACAAGGGGGTATGTCCTTTTACTGAATTAATTACTAGAGCATATAACATTTCTGCATATTTTGTAAAGTGCAGTTTTGCATAAATGAAAAACATTTACTGTATTTCATATCTTCAAAGAAACATAGAACATACTATTTTTCTGCCATTTTTTCTGGTCAAATACCTATCATTTTCATTAAAAAAATACTTTTTTTGTTTTGAAATTTGAAATTTTGGCGTTAAACCATAAAATTCTAACTTACTATTATTCATTGAAAATTCTGAGGACAAGGTTGAATTAGTTAGAGTTTCATGCATGATTACCTTGCTGCAGTCTGCTAGGTTTAACACTTTACATTCATCACCAATCTTCTGAAAACACTGTAATTAAAAAAAAAAAAAGGAAAGTTAGAAATGTTTGCTACTCTTGTTTTGTGTCTTTTTGTCAGATATAAGTTAAAAATAATCCTCCGTATTACAAATGTCCATTGAATTTAGTGACATTTTATCATTTGTTTGAGTTGATTGTATAATCAAATGATTCATAGGCTGGGCATTTTGTTTGAAGAATTAAATCGACAGAAATCATAATTGTTGTAAATCTGAAATCCTTGGCTTGTCAGTTACGTCATAACAAATAAATCTCAGAAGCTGAGAGGACCAAAGATTTATGAATATTGTCATATTACATGTGATTTATAAAGGAGTAAATTGTAACAGCCATAAATATGTACATCTAATATGAGTCACACTGTAAGCAGAATGTCATATTAGAATAATATCTTTTTCTTCTGTAATGTAAGAATGTAATGTAGTATGACATCAATTTTCACCTAGCTAGTACACTTTTTTGTTAAGGGGCCAGCTGAAGTCCACCATCGGGTGCAGGATTTTGTTGCTGTGTTGAAGTACCATTGGTTGCTTTAGGTTGTTTTTTTCACTCTTGGTTCAGGTTGTTGTCCCTTTGACACGTTCCCCATTTCCATTCTCTATTTTATGGAAATTTAATCGCAGGTGTTACTTTTGCTTATTTCAAGATCACTCAAAAAATATTAAAAGATCCCTTGCATTATACTTTTGTACAATCAACATTATTAATGTTAGCGGTTAAATTTTGCCAATTTAAACAAAGCCTGAATAAAGATGTGTTAAAGTGACATGCTAAAATATCCATTATAACACTATTACTAGTGTCATTCCAGAGTTGTTGTGTATTACTTACATTACCAGAATTGTTGTGTATTACTTACATAACCAGAGTTGTTGTGTATTACTTACATTACCAGAGTTGTTGTGTATTACTTACATTACCAGAGTTGTTGTGTATTACTTACATTACCAGAGTTGTTGTGTATTACTTACATAACCAGAGTTGTTGTGTATTACTTACATTACCAGAGTTGTTGTGTATTACTTACATTACCAGAGTTGTTGTGTATTACTTACATTACCAGAGTTGTTGTGTATTACTTACATTTCCAGAGGTGTTGTGTATTACTTACATTACCAGAGGTGTTGTGTATTACTTACATTACCAGAGGTGTTGTGTATTACTTACATTACTAGAGTTGTTGAGTATTACTTACATTACCAGAGTTATATGTATTACTTACATTACCAGAGTTGTTGTGCATTACTTACATTACCAGAGTTATATGTATTACTTACATTACCAGAGTTGTTGTGTATTACTTACATTACCAGAGTTGTTGTGTATTACTTACATTACCAGAGTTGTTGTGTATTACTTACATTACCAGAGTTATATGTATTACTTACATTACCAGAGTTGTTGAGTATTACTTACATTACCAGAGTTATATGCATTCCTTACATTACCAGAGTTATATGTATTACTTACATTACCAGAGATATTATTGTTGCCTTGTAAATTGACTTTTTCCATCTGCTTACAATTCTCAAACAACCACTGTAGACTGAAACAAGATATTGAACATTTATTTTCCTATTAATTAATTCTACATTGAAGTGATTTAAGTGCTGCTTTTGGTAGAGAATAATGATGTCGGAACAGGCATGTCTTTTATCTACTTGTAGATAGAGCAACATTGTAATCACAAAGAAGAGGGGAATCCACTATAAATAAATATGTTTACACTGAAAGGGGACTTGATTGTAACCCTTGGCTAGCAAAGATGCTGGAGCATCTTTATGTAGTAGGTTTTTGCGAGGGTTTGTGCTGCTCCATATCTAGTGTATTCTGTAGTGTTTTACATTAATCATGCGAAATATTTTTTTAAATCAAAACAAAACAAGGTGCTATACATCTAACTAGCTAAGACCTGTAGCATTGCCATTTCATGCATGATTTAAGTCTGAATTAGCCTTTACTAGTACCCAAAAAATACTAATTTATCTAATATATTGAAAGTGTCTGTAATTTTATCATACAAATAAAAAAGTAATCATATATTCTAAATATTACAAACACTATCTTTTAAAAGTTTTGCATACCCTATTAAAAGGTAAACAAGACCATTTCAGAATTTCTGGCATCAATCCTTGACCTTGTTTTGTTACTGAGTTAACAATACTTCTCTTACTCACCCTTTATCACTGACATGAAAACATCTCTGTAGACAAACAGACTATAAATAGAAAGAAAATAAAAAGAACTTGTTTATTGCCAAATGTTCAACATAGGTATGAAGTATTTAGTATTCTGCAGTCATTTAAGTTTTCTTTTTTTATTTCACATTTTGGTCAATAAGTAAATGTTAAACATATCAGTGGCTAAATGGTCTAACTTGTTCTACTACCTTATACTATACACCTTATCGCTATTCCCGGATGACCTGGCCGCATGAACTTTTGACGTCAACAACAATCACTTTTCCATCATGGCTTCAGATATTTGTTTTATGACATCAAAATTTTACAGGAACCTGTGTGATATCCAGTAATGGAGAACAAATAGTGATAAGGTGTATTAGAAGCCTGTCAACACTGAGGTTGTGAGTTCAAATCAGGCAGGTACCATGTGTATTTGACTCCAATCTTAATTGACAAGGATTGTCACTTTTCCTACAATGGGTTGAGGTTCTTTCTGGGCACGAAAGCTTTCTTCACCAATAAAAACATACTTTCAATCTACAGCCAATTGTCCTTAAAGAGGTGTTAAACACCAATTAGTTAATCAATCAATCTACTCACACAAGTCATGTAAATGATTCATGCATAAAAATAAGTTTGTCTACAAAATCCTACCTTTAACTGTCTACACTTCTGTGCTAGTGTTCTCAGAGATATATCAGTTATTGACATTCCAGATAAATCTACTACCTCCAGGTTTGGACAATGTTCAGCTGTAACAAAAATTCAAAAAAATAAATATGTTAGATATTAAAGAATATCACTCAATACTCAATTTATTTATAGAACCTGAATTATTTGGACAGTCTCATGTAGAGAATGAAATTAATGATGTTTAATAAACCATTTGTGAATATTATTCTGTTATGATTATTTAATTATTGTGAATTAAGCTGGCAAAACAAAATAAAGAACTAGATATGTCAAAGCGCCACGAATGGCCCCGTCTCAAAAAATTGAAAAATCTGTAATTTCAATAACACATGTGGACACAAACATATCAAAAATCAACTCAAAATGTGGAGGCGTATAGAAAAAAAGTCTGTATAACTGTGAATTTCAACAATTTTCAAAGTTGTAAACCCTTAATTTTGCCAAAACAAAACAGCAGAACAAAACTTAAACTTGATCTGTAACATGTCTTGGTTAACTCACATACCAAAAATCAGCCCAATATCTGAAAGCCTTTAGAAAAAAAGTCTGTACAACTGTGATTTTTAACAATTTATCAAAGTCCATAGCCCGTAATTTCGGCAAAATTTAGTAGAGCGGAACAAAACTTAAACTTGATCTGTAACATGTCTTGGTTAACTCACATGCCAAAAATTATCCCAATATCTGAAAGAGTTTAGAAAAAAAGTCTGTATAACTGTGATTTTCAACAATTTATCACAGTCCAAACCCTGTAATTTTGGCAAAAATTAGCGGAGCACAACAGAACTTAAACTTGATCTGTAACTCATCATGGTTACCTCACATAACAAAAACCAGCCCAATATCTGAAGGTGTTTAGAAAAAAACACTGTATAATGGTTTGTTGCAGAATGACAGAATTACGGAATTTCGGAAAAGGGTAAACTATATGGCACCGACAACTTCGTTGCGGGGTTCATTGCGGGGCCATAAAAAAAAAAAAAAAAAAAAAAATACATTCTCCTTCATTTTCTTTAGTTTTTTTTTTTTTTTTAAATTTGCTTTACTTCGCAGATGTTACCTTTATCATGCATGTTCATAAAGTTTGAAAAAAAAAATGTTTTGGAATATTTCTATTTTTCTATTCCTAGCTTGCTCTTTTTATGCTGTTGATATATCAATTATAGGCATTTATGCTGTTTTTTTTTAATTCTTAGCAAAATTTTGAAAATTTAAAATATTAATATCAAATCATACTGAATGCTTATAGAAAAATACACCCATAGACTTATTATATATATATCTGTAATTATTGACTCAAAGAACAGTAACAACACTAACATATATAATAACAAGTTTCAAATTAACAGCTTTGTTTGCAAGGTATGCACATCCAAATGTTGTATAGATATAGTGTTTCACCTATTACATCCATGGACATGTCTGTGAGAAGTCTAGGTGATGCTGACATATCCAGTGTTCTTAAATATACTCCACATCTCACTAGGACTGAACACAATTTGGTATCTGTTAAACCTAAAAATAGACTTGTACTGATATAAATCACATCTTACTTCTGAAGTATGTTTCATTATTGCCTTGTTTGCTCTTGTTTTTTTGTGTATTATTGTGCTGTTGTTAAATAGTTAAGATAGTATAAATGTCTTCAGATAACTATGTGGGTCATACTGGATGACAAGGTAATAAAATCAAAGCGCAGTAAGCGCTGAAGGCAGTTAACCAAAAACCAAGGCAACCGTAATTATGAAAACTGTGGCAATGTTGCCTCAACATTAAACATTCATATATAGCACATTCATGTTTATCTAATGATTTATTTATTAAGGCAAATAATTTATATGTTATCAAGGTTTCAAAAGCAATGCATATATCAATGTATATTTTTTTATGGTGAGTCTGCAGTGGTACAAGTTCCCAATGATTGCAGTTGTTCTACTTGGTAGTTAACCTTGGTTTTATTTGACTGCTAGAAGTTCAAGTTGACTTAGTGTGAAGATGTAATAGTATGAATGGACTGGTTTCCCTGGAAAGAAAACTGAGTTTGTGTTCTATAGTACAAAAGTTATGAGACACGAATCAGACAAATGTTCACTACAACAGGGATCAAAGGTGAGGTCTGACTGACCTGCCCATAGTAAATGTAAATGATTTGTTATTTTGTCCCATACATATGAATATATATAATTTAGGGGTGGGGATCTCAACGGTTTTCAAGTTCTCAAACAGGTAGGGTAGGCCGAGGATTTAGGGGGCAGGGGGCCCCGCCCCCCTCCCTTTTTGGGAAAACAATTGGTTGCTTATATAGGGAATCACTGAAGCGTGACTTGAGCGGGCCCCCTCTTAGGTCAGTCAGCGGGCCCCCACTTATGAAAATTTCTGGATCCGCCACTAGGGGTAAGGTGACCCTAGGGACTTCCCCTACATTTCATTTTATTTGTTATATTGTCCCATACATGAATATATATGGTTTAGGGGTGGGGATCTCATTGGTTTCCAAGTTCTCAAACAGGTGGGGTAGGTTGACCCCAGGGACTCCACCTATATTTCATTTAATTAGTTATATTGGCCCATACATGAATTTATATTGTTTTGGTGTGGGGATCTCAACCGTTTCCAAGTTCTCAAACAGGAGGGTTGGGGTGACCACAGGGACTTCCCCTATATTTTATTTGATTTGTTATATTGTCCCATACATGAGTATATATGGTTTAGGGGTAAGGATCTTGACCATTTCCAAGTTCTCAAACAGAAGGGTGTACAGTGACCTCAGGGACTCCCCCTATCTTTCATTTGAATTGTTATATTGTCCCGTACATGAATATATGGTTAAGAGGTGGCGATCTCAACGGGTGTCAAATTCTCAAACAGGAGGGGGTGGGGTGACACAAGGGACTCCCCCTATATTTCATCTGATTTGTTATATTGTCCCATACATGAATATATATGGTTTAGGGTGGGGACCTGGACCATTTTCAAATTCTAAAACAGGAAGGGTGGGGTGACCCCCAGTGACTCTTCCTATATTTCATTTGATTTTTCATATAGTCACAAACATGAATATATATATGGTTAAGGGGTGTGGATCTCGACCGTTTCCAAGTTCTCAAACAGGAGGGGGTGGTGTAACTCCAGGGACTCCCCCTATATTTCATTTTATTTATAATATTGTCCTATACTTGAATATATGCAGGGGAGGATTCAAGCAGGGGGGTTGCGGGCTTGCACCCCCCTTAAATTTGCAAAGCATGGGTTGTTCTCAGCTTAATAAAGAATATTCCGATAATTTTACCTTAAAATTTTTTTAGCCTCGCTCTGCTCAGCGAAAATTTAAGTTTGCGCCCCTCCTAACCTAAAATCCTGGATCTGCCCTTCATATGGTTTAGGGGTGGGGAGCTCGACCGTTTCCAAGTTATCAAACAGGAGGGGGTAGAGTGGCCCAAAGAATGCCACCTATATATCATATGATTTACTTACATTTAGGTATATATAATATAGTTGCATTATTTGTGAAAAAAATAAAGAAACTTTCAGCTACTTTAATTGACCCTTCAAAATTGAGAAAAACAAATAACCCTTCGAAATTGCAGTAATATGTTTACACCTTAAAAGCATCTCACATGCATTATCATCATTTATCACTGATAAAGAAAATTTAGACTGTGACCATGAACATGTATATTGTTAGATATACTGTTCCCAGCTGTTACGTTGTATTGGATTTTTAAATTAAAATTTGTCAAAAAGTAATTTTGAGTTTCTGTATAAAATATTTTTCTGCTTTTTCTTTCTTTTACATATATCTTTTGGTTTACAATTCTAGTGTTTATATTCATTTATCATGCATAGATTTATTTTTTCACCTGCTTTGATTTATTTTGTAATTGATCGCCGAACCCGGAATTATCCTTATCCGCTTCCGGAATCGCATCCGATATTGTAAAATTTTGACCTCACGGCCGACATTGTTATGTGTTTACAATGTTGTTTTTGTCAATCAGATACGATTTTACTCGAATTTATACAACATTTGTCGGCGATTTTCTTTATAAAGCTAGCGGTTGAACAAAATGAACATCGCTGTCATGAATAATAATGATAAAAATAAGTTTTTAGCTCGTTTAATTGGAGACTTTGGTGACTTGCATGGAAGGTTTGCAAAGTAATTTAAAGTAATGACTACGTCGGGCGTAGCTAGAAACCAACTATCCTGGTCGAAATTCCGCTTGCAAAAGTGGAAGGTCGCGGATCTCGGACCACCGCTAATTTGCACACCTGCCTGCAAATTCAAAAGCTACGAAAATTTCTTTTTCTAATTTGAAATTGCCGCCAACAGCATGAACAGTTGAACTTATTATATAATAGACTACTGACGTAGTTGTATTACGTATTGATGACAAACAATATCCCTACGACTTTTGCCATTTGGGAAATCTAAACTACTTGTCTTAAGAGATTTTCGGCGATTAAATATTTCATACAATTGTTCTTTGACATCTTAGCTAAAAGCACAAGTCATAATGAACTACACAAGGATTCTTAATAAGCACTACTTCCTATGTGTAACTTCAAAACTTTTGGATAAATCGACGATCATTTAAGGTTTTTCTGGTCATATTTTTTGTAATCCAGAATAAAAAGTATTAAAAAAGTGTTCAATTAGTAATATATAACATAGTAGCGAGCTAGATAATAACAATGGCAAGTATTTCAGCATTTATTGGGTAGAACCCAAATCTAGGGTGCTCGCATAATGCAGCTTAACTGCATAAAAAATCATTGATGTTTGCCTAACATCTTCTTTTATTCATATTTCAATTTGATAAAGGTAAACTTTGCATCCCCCCAAAAAGGTCCCCAATAGAAAGAACAAAACTTGTTTTTACAACAATAAACCTGAAACAACCAAGTATTGTTTTGTTAAAGGGAAAATATAGATATATTGAAAATATTATGCCTACCATCAAATCTTTTGAACACAGACTGAAAATGTATGGAGCCTTGTTTATGCCAGGACCTCTGTGCTAAAATCAGCCACCTTTTACATACTCTTTCTAAACACATTCTTTGTCTCCAAGGTAACATTGACATGATCAATATTAGAGTGTCATCACAAAGTTTATTCATATGACATTCAGAGAGATATTCTGAAGTTTCTTTATTGTCATTGTGATCTGCAAAATCATCACTGATGTCCAATTTTTCAACATTTTTCGCCTGTAAAATAAAATAGATTGAATTTTATCAGTTTTTGTTGTTTTTTTGCAACATTTCTTTGCTTCCAAGGCTAAAAATTAGAACAAATCTATAGAAGATAGAGAGATATAGTAAAAAGAAAAAAAATAGCAGCAAATTTTTATTGCAACATTATCAAAAAAGATAATTTAGTCATGAACTATATCATACATGTAGTCATCAATGATGGATTTTTGTTTTTAAAGATACAGATAGGGGATCATTGGAAGTCATATTAGTTGACAGGGGGACCATCACACATTTTGTTTTAAACTAGGTACCCTAAGGATGATTGTAACCAAGTTTGATTCCAATTGGAGCAGTAGTTTTATAGGTTAACACATAACACAAGATTAAAAAAGCTCACTTTATCATTTTTTGTAAAAATTAATAAATAACATTGGACAAATGAAAAAATCTCAATTGACGCTTTGGACCAGCTGACCTAAGAAAAAATATGAAACCTACAAGCCTTGGACTATCCCAGACTGTTCCTTCCCTGTGTTTTACTCTGCTGGACTCTTCAGCACACAACACTCTCATCAACCTGCAAAAACATTATATCATGAAATTTGTTCAATGTTGCATCAATGTATTTATAGCACAATTCAATATACGTGATTAATTTGCGTTTTCACAAAACGAAAGTTTAATATTATAACTGATGAAATGCTATGTTTTTAATGGACAAATAACATTAAGATATTCTAAAAACTACTATTGACTATAGACACAAACATGTACATTAATCAGTTAAGTTATTACTATACTTCTTTATTATAAATGTATCTCAAACAATATTAAATAACCATAGGTAAAGAAAAGGATACTCAATTAATTTTTGTTTAAAATATCAGTATTTGAGACATTATAAACAACATGAAAAGAATTACTTAATAATCTGATAATCCTGTAATCAAAGAAAATTGAAATTCAACATTTATTATATGCCTACTGTCAGTGACTGTAGTGAGCAAGGCAAAATAGTTCAGATCCTTTGAATACCAGTCCAAAGTGATTGATTTTTGGCAGTCTGGAAAAGTTTGTCAAGTGTATAATACTGATTTATTACAATTTTTTGTTAGGTTAAAGTTGAATGCAGCTGCATGGAATTTTTAAAGACTTCCACATTGTAATAAATCTCATTAATTATGATTTATATTATACTTCCTGTAAGAAAGTACTTCTATAGTAAAATTGTTCTATTTTTGTATATTTTTTTTTAAAGAAATATATAGCGTTATTGACTGCACTATGCAAAAATAGTATGCATTGCTGTTGTAACAGACTATTGATTTTTACATAAACCTTTGTTTGATTTCATGTGCAAAGGCAGAGCTTAGTTGCTTTGACGGACAAGTAGGTCGAACTTATAAGCCTGTTCATATTCTAAATTGTACCGTCAATATTAACTATTACAATTGAACAAAAAGTGAAAACTGAAGTAATCATTTAAATGTTGTGGACATACATTTTAAGAGACTTTAAAATACTTTAGTTTCAGTTGAAACATTTTTGTTGTTTGTTTACTTCTGTTTACTGTCATTGAAACCAAAATTGTTTGCCTACTTTAAGTAGCATAGAAGACAAAATCAAGTCTCTTTAAGATAGCGTAAAAGATATGTAGAGTTACATAAATGGCTTCTTTTCATACTATGAAGCATTTTTTTACAAAAAATATACTAGTAAACAGTCAGCATAATAATGATATTAATGTTTTGTTTAACATTGACAATGTGAAAATACATGAAATAGTAGCCAAGGTGAGAGACAATAGTGCACTCCTTCTTACTATTGGTCGTGCACTATTGTCTCTCACCCTGGCTACTTTTTTTTGTATAGTCAATGTTAAACACAACATTATTATATAAAGATCATCCTTGAAAAAATAACCTTCCATCCAAAGTTAACTGCTCTTCTGAGGCATTCAATGCAACTGTAAGATCTTTTGTAGAACTAAAGGTTACAAATGCTATTCTGTAATTGAAAAAAAAAACACTGACTGTATCTCATTAACTTAAATTATCATAAAGCCAGAACATTCTTAATGAACTATATACAATACCTTTACAGATGTGATTCTTACTAATGTTTCACTGCATCAAAGGACCAGTCAAATTTTTAATTATGTCCAAATCATATGTGTCCCGTAAAAAATAGTCTGCTCCATTTAAGAAGAAGGGTTTACTGGACCAAATGTCCAGTTGATTTCTCAAAGACTTGAGAATAAACTCATCATTTTGTATATACGCCAGACGCGCGTTTCGTCTACAAAAGACTCATCAGTGACGCTCCAATCCAAAAAAGTTAAAAAGGCCAAATAAAGTACGAAGTTGAAGAGCATTGAGGACCAAAATTCCTAAAAGTTTTACCAAATCCAGCTAAGGTAATCTATGCCTGAGGTAGAAAAGCCTTAGTATATATATAAAAGTAAATATAACCATATCAATGATAATTCATGTCAGCACAAAAAGTGCTGACTACTGGGCTGGTGATACCCTCACGGAATCAAAAATCCACCAGCAGTGGCGTCGACCCAGTAGTTGTAAATAAACTCATCATAGATACCAGGACTAAATTTTGTATATACGCCAGACACGCGTTTTGTCTACAAAAGAACCACTGTAAAATGTATTTTGAATGAGAGTATAAAGGTAGGTAACAATATAAATTAATGTACAATGCAATGCCATCTACTACACTCCAGTACAATGCAATGCCATCTACTACACTCCAGTACACTCACAGCTTTTCACAACTTACCCTTTAGGCCGTTTATGTATATGATCTTTAACCATGTAACAATAATCCACTGTACCAAACTTGGAGAAAAACTTTGTCAATCTCTTTTGTGTCACCTGTAACAGATATATAGATCCTTAATGTTTTTTGGTTTAAACAAGGAAGATTGACTAATAATGCCCTTGGTTCAAATGAGATACAAGTCCAACAAGTTTAATACACCAGAAATGAAAGTTTTATATCTTTTATCTTAGGTATTGTCAATCATGAATTGCTCTTGACATTATGAAATTATTACATAGAAAATATATAAAGCCAGAGGTGTGATAAGATCATAAGTGCTATTGTTTTGCCAACCCGTGTATCTATGTTTTATTCTAGACATAAAGTGAAATATATCAAGTAAATTGTGATCAAAGTCCCATTTATACTACTGTGAAAACAGTCAAATCATAATGCTTGTATAATATGTTCAACACCATGAGATTGCAAATACCCCTAGTTAGTATTACTGTTTTTTTAACAAACCTTCTCTGAGTAGTAGCAGTTACAATGGTGATTGCAGTATAAAAGTCCATAAAAGGTCCTTATAATAACTCCCGTACAAATGGCGGAATCTAACGGAGGATACAAAATACTGTAGAAAGTTATAAACACTTATTTTCGTGGGGTTAAAATTTTGTGAATTTGTCTCTATATAATATTTAATTGGGATAAAATTTTGTGATTTTCAATAAATGGAACTTATTTAATAGGAATGTTAAATTTTCGTGGGGGTTTTAATTTCAATATATATCTTCTACAAAATAGATGAAATTAAATCCTCCACAAAAATTTCTGCTGTTAACAGTAGTCAACTAAAAATTAGGGCAAAAAATCACACTCCTTAAAGTATGATTTTTTTTCTGTCAAACAGTTTCAGGATGTGTTTTCACAAGGGTCATTGTTAAAATATAAAGTATGTAGTTCAAAAAATTGTGGAAGCCCCACAACTCCCATGGAAATGATGGAATAAAAATGCCAGCACAATATAATCATGTACCAAATGTTAGAGATTTATGTCAAAGAGTTTCAGAGGAGTTACATTCACAAGAGATGATTATCAAACATACCCACGCAGGAATAGATACAGGAACAAGCTCATACTAGACCTACAACTTTTGTACTGATGATCAATCAGCTAGATCCTAAAAAATAATTCTTACTATAGAACATATATATTTTTTCCTTCAATATCTAGTGTCAGTAAAATACACATTTATGAATAAATATATCTAACCCTGTAACTTATGTTTCCAACAAATATTTTTCTTCTTAAATTAAATCTGTCATCAATCTGTTCCTCTTTGTCAACATTATTGTCTTCTTCTTCCATAGCTCTAAAAATAAAGTAAAACACAATAATTAAAACATGGTTATATTAATGATTTAACCAAATCATATATATAGTTCATAATAGACTAAAGGTTAAAAGTATGGCCTTAAGGATAATGTACCCTTATGTTGCTTCAATGCTAATATATGAGAATTTTACAAAACAAAATCCACATTATTACCCCTTACACTCTTATGTGGAAATTCTGTACTTAATATGCAGTTCTTGCAATGATTTCCCTAAAACAAGTTTTTGATTGTTAGTATTGGTTCAAACTAGTAAAAATAGTTACATATTCAAGTACACCTTCAAGGGTGCACTCCACTTACATGACTTCTTATAGATTGGCTTCTGATTGTCTCCCTTAAGCTCCAAATTAGTAATTCATCAATTAAATGTTAATTTAATGTTTATCTAATTGATTGTGACTTGATAAAATCCAAAGTAGTTTTATTAAATGTAACTAAAAACAAATTAAGATTTCAACTCTACATGTTCTGTAGTACGGCGCTAGATTAAAACTGACGTGGAAAGGTAACACCCGGCCACCGAAAGCTTCATTTATATGAAGCCCAGGTAGTCGTGTGGTCTAGCTGGACGGCTACAGTGCAGGCGATTTGGTGATGTTTAGACGAGTTGTATATACATAATGTACACAGCCATGTATCACCATCATTCTGGTGATCCGATGGATGAATCTGTTGTAGAGTTGTCACTGGCTCAGACGTACTTATAAATATAATTATTTTCTGTGACTGTATCTCACATTAATTTGTAGGATCCTTTACTATAGATAATTTAGCTGATTTGTAAAAATCACATCTTCATGCCTTATATATCATGTACTGTAGTACGACGCTAGATTAATACTGACGTGGAAAGGTAACACCCGGCCACCGAAAGCTTCATTAATATGAAGCCCAGGTGGTCGTGAGGTCTAGCGGGACGGCTACAGTGCAGGCGATTTGGTGTCACGATATCTCAGTAGCATGGGTTCGAATCACGGCGAGGGAAGAACAAAAAATTTGCGAAAGCAAATTAACAGATCTAACATTGTTGGGTTGATGTTTAGACGAGTTATATATATATAAGCCAGCAGTATAACATTGCCACGCTACTCTAATACAATTAATTAAAATTAGTATATATTTTAAACTACAGCTTTAAGGAAACCTTAATGAATTTGATTCCAATCTAGGCATCCCATATGAAAATATTATGTGAATAGACATGATAGACTCCGCTTAAAATTAGCAGGATCCCAGGCAGAAATGTTTACTTTTTTCCTGATGAGTTCACAGGATTTCTGCAGTAACGCTAACAGAAAGACTTCAGATGAAATGCTCGACTTAGTAAATTGTGTTCAAGTTTCTTAGGAGGAAATTAAACCTAGAAAATGTTAATTTTATTTATGAGGCAGAAACTGTTCTTAAAACCTTTTTTTAATCATACAATGCACTTAAATTCTATTTATCTAGGGCATGCTATGCCTTAAAACTTTTCCAGATGCACAGGTTTGCCTGTACCAGTCAAGGGTCTAACTTCAATAAGTTATTAGAGAAAAATAACATACATGTCATTATTGTGTGCTAAAATATCAAAAAACTGTGATAACATATATGTTTGTTGCATGTTTCAAAGGGACAATATAAAACCTCTATTTTGTTAAATTTTTCACAAGTTCTATTGATATTATAATTTTCTTTATGTATACTAAACTTTGGAAATATATAAAACAGTTCATAGTTTACCAATCATGCATAGTACACCTAGGTATGTTATTACAGAAAATATATTCCTGCAATAACCAAAGGGTGTTATTACAGCTTCTCTGCCTCTCTTCAAAGCCTTTGCTCAGACATATATCACAATGTATAATTTCAATTCATTGTAAGAAATGATGATCAGAGCTTGTAATGAGGCACTACGCAAGATTCCAAGCAATTCCCAAGTGTCTCATTTACTCTCATATAATCAGTTACATGCCTGTAATAACTAAGCCTTTTTATTACAGTTTAGTTTTCCCTTATTAAGGCCTTGTCTCATTGATTAACCATGGTTGATCAAAATTGTTTTAATGGAATTACAAAATTAGTTATCAAGGTTATATATTAAGCTACTGAGCAATTTTAGTTTCATAAATTCCCAAATGCCTACAGTACTAAAGATAAAGTATTTATGATGTATTTAACTTGTAACAAACATATGTTTATACTACAGATTAATGAAAAAAGAGTAGACAACTCAAGGAAGTGTCTGTTATAATGCATGCATTTTATTTTTCTCTGATAACTTGTTTAAGATACACCCTTGACTGTGTACTAAGAGTAAATTTTGAAGTGAAAATACGGTCATTTTAGCCAAAGGGTCCACATGAACCTTAAATGCAATGAAACAATCAAATGACAATTACAATTATATGGGGACGAAGTCCCCTATTACATGTATTACAGTAGAAAAATAAATATTAAAAAAAAAAAAAAAAAAAAAAAAATCGGGAAAATTTCCAGATATTTTCATTGCACTAATACTTCCTACTTCCGGTCTCTTTATCGTGAAACTATGAGTAGTATAGTAAAAAAATATAGGAATTCAAGGAACACAATACCAATATTTTATTTTTAATAATAATTCTTTGTCTTTGATATGAATTAACGTTACCTGATGCATTGCGTTTCTTTGTTTACATTGAACATGACGTCATAACTTAAATAACGTCACAAGTAAAATCCCTAACAAAAGAACCAAGATCGGAAACGATCAAACGTTTACAACATGTCAGCAGTTTAAAAGTTACCACGGCAATATTTTGACGAAATATGTATTTTTCATGATTGTTAATTCAAAAATGCCATCGCCGATTAATGGTTACCATCAAGACGAAACAGTGAAACCAGTAAATGAGTCAATGGGTCGCGAAAATATCCAATCGACATCTGCAAGAACTTCGTTTGTTCGACAGAGAAGTAATGTTCAGAAAGTTGAGGACTGTGTTGAAGATTTGTCAGATGATGTCGATGGTACAAAGCCACATAAACCACTGATACCAGAAATTTGTAACGTCAAATTTTTGGAATTGTTATGTCAAAGTTTACAGGAACCTGTGTGATTCTACGTAATGGCGGACAAATTTAAGGTTAAGGTTTTATAAGGGTAAATTATTTATTCTTTTTTTTTTATTTTTTTTTTTTTTTTTTTGTTAACTAATTATTTAATTATTTATTTATTTATTTATTTTTCTCTGCAGTGCCACATCATAAATACAAATGTACTAATAAGTTTTATACAATAGGGACATAAAATTACCAGAGTGATCGAAATTACAGAGAGATTATAGTGTCAAGTTGACACTTCTATTTAAAGGCTAAAGTCTAAAGACATACAAGTGTAAATACGTCTATTTGATATACAAAATGGCACATACCTTTACTTCGGTTTTTTGCTGCTTTCATAGCATTGTAATAAGAATTTTTTGCTTTTTTCTGGTCACAAAGTCAATGGGGTTATAAACCTTAACAATAACATCGAGGAAACTGAATTCAATGTGTGGCACGCTTTTTGAACAGACTGTCCGATTTAATAGAAGTATATTGTCAGAGATATATTGCAGCTATGAAGTTATTGAAACCTTTAGTTCTTGTTTTTAGTTGCAGGACATTTGTGGAAAAGTCAAAGTAGGACAAAGACGGCTACACACTTGCGACCGAGGAAATTCGTCTGCATTACGGAAACTGTCGCTTCAAAATAAATGCCAACCCAACAACGGGTATTGTACGTTCTGAACAGAATATACCTGAGTAGAATTAAAAAGAAATTGCATTATATAATTAAAATGTTTACGTGTAACAGGCAACAATGTACAGCAATTACTATTTGAAAATAACAAATATAAAGGGGCACTAGCTGTCATTCATGTACACTGATTTTACTCAAATTCTCAAATTTGATTTATAACCATGTAAAACATTTATCCAAATTATAAAAAGTCTTAAATGAACAATTTACAGTGACAATTATTTATTCTTTTTTTTTTTATTTTTGTTAATTAATTATTTAATTATTTATTTATTTATTTATTTTTCTCTGCAGTGCCACATCATAAATACAAATGTACTAATGAGTTTTATACAATAGGGACATAAAATTACCAGAGTGATCGAAATTACAGAGAGATTATAGTGTCAAGTTGACACTTCTAAAGACTAAAGTCTAAAGACATACAAGTGTAAATACGTCTATTTGATATACAAAATGGCACATATCTATACTTCGGTTTTTTGCTGCTTTCATAGCATTGTAATAAGAATTTTTTGCTTTTTTCTGGTCACAAAGTCAATGGGGTTATAAACCTTAACAATAACATCGAGGAAACTGAATTCAATGTGTGGCACGCTTTTCGAACAGACTGTCCGATTTAATAGAAGTATATTGTCAGAGATATATTGCAGCTATGAAGTTATTGAAACCTTTAGTTCTTGTTTTTAGTTGCAGGACATTTGTAGAAAAGTCAAAGTAGGACAAAGACGGCTACACACTTGCGACCGAGGAAATTCGTCTGCTTTACGGAAACTGTCGCTTCAAAATAAATGCCAACCCAACAACGGGTATTGTACGTTCTGAACAGAATATACCTGAGTAGAATTAAAAAGAAATTGCATTATATAATTAAAATGTTTACGTGTAACAGGCAACAATGTACAGCAATTACTATTTGAAAATAACAAATATAAAGGGGCACTAGCTGTCATTCATGTACACTGATTTTACTCAAATTATCAAATTTGATTTATAACCATGTAAAACATTTATCCAAATTATAAAAAAGTCTTAAATGAACAATTTACAGTGACAATTAGGGTCGGTTGAAAACAAAAGTTTACGACAAAAGAGATTATTTCAACTTCCCAATTGTGAACTTTCCATTTCTATGTATCAACATTCCAGCAGCGCCTGCATACGGAGTATATATATCCCAATTGATACAATATTCCCGGGTTTGCATTTCCTATCATGATTTCCTTGATAGAGGATTGCTGCTCTCAAGGAAGCTATGCGGGAATTTCTCGCTACATTGAAGACCTGTTGCTGACCTTCTGCTGTTTTTCTATGGTCGGGTTGTTGTCTCTTTGACACATTCCCCATTTCCATTCTCAATTTTATCAGTAAACCAATAGTTCCAAATGGTAAATTTGAAATCATCCCTTCGTAAATTTTACCAGGGACTGTCTATATTAGTATAGAAAGTCCCTGATTTTGCGGACACTATCAAGAGTTGGTTGACCGTTATGGATAGCCGTTTCATAGATGCTATCGGATATGTTCTTTATGTCGTAACTACAATACCATTCCCTTTTCCCGATTGTGACCTACCAAGTTAGACTTTTTAGCGGATTTGAGTATAACATAAGCAACACGACAGTGCCACATGTGGAGTAGGATCTGCTTACCCTTCCGAGCACCTGAGATCCTCCCCAGTTTAAGGTGGGGTTCGTGTTGCTTAGTCTTTAGTTTTCTATGTTTTGTCTTCTGTACTATTTGTCTGTTTGTCTTTTTATTTTTAGCCATGGCGTTGTCAGTTTATGTTCAATCTATGAGTTTGACTGTCCCTCTGGTATCTTTCGTCCCTCTTTTACAGGGCATGGGCTTGATAAGATGTGTCTTCGTTTCGTGTGTATTTTAGTCTTGACGCCATCTTATTAACTATCGACTTGGTCATATAAGCGATAAAAAAATAAATATAGATTAAAATAGAAATCGAACACGTGCAATTGGATTTTTCTATGTCTGTTTAAGTTCATAGTGTAGACTAAAAATATATGTTAATCATCGTTTGTACTGTATATTTTTTTTTTGTGGATCAAATCAGTCAATCAAATGATTTGCCTTTGTTTCACTCTCAATGTTGACATTCTTTTCCCTTAGATAACCGAACACATACACTTCATGCTTCATCCGTCTCTAGGTAATGGGTTAGATTTAAGTTCACATGATGAATACGGATTCAATCAGATCGTATTATTCACTTGCAAGAGAATAATTCATCATCAATGCTTCTTAGCTTAATTTGACAAAATTGAACCATACTGGATTTTAAAGGCGAATTATTTTTTCACTGTTTCACGTTCATTTAAATTTGTTTTATTTAAGTAACTGCTTTGAATAGAGAACATGAGAAAACTTAAGGGCATAGATGGCCCACTCTTGAAAAGCATGGACAACTGAATGGCTATGCGCTCAACTGTCAAATAACACTATTACAAAGAGCTGGGGGATATCAGATCTCGCAAATTGACGAGGAACTGATTTTGGTTCTCCTGATTGAATGGTTTTACAGTAGTCATTTTTGGGGCCCATTATAGCTTGCTGTTCTGTTTGAGCCAAGGCTCCGTGTTGAAAACCCCACTTTGACCTATAATGGTTTACTTTTTCAAATTGTGACTTGGATAAAAAGTTGTCTCATTGGCACTCATACCACATCTTCTGATATCTATTGACAACGTCATATAAAAAATCAAAAGACGAGGAAAAGACAGACAAATCCACAAAGCACCACTGTAACATCATAATCAAAAAACTTAGTGAACGACCATTTAATTTCAAAAAGGTGGGGGTATGTTTTTCGTAAAAAAAAATGTTCTGGATTCAGAATATTTTTTGTTGTTATCTGCTTGACCACTATATTATTTTTTCTTTATTAAATTGGGGATCAGAATATTTTTTAAAGAAAAATGTACCCCCAAATCGACCTATGGTCAGTTGGGGGGAAATTATAATATGACATTTTAACGCTGAGATATTTGCTTTGTGGCGTTAATGTACTAAGTAGAAGATCGTGCATTCCATGACGGCCGTCAACCATGCATATTGTTATGGTGTCCGTTAAATTTGCAAGGGAATGAATTAAAATACCACTTTGAACCTTTGGATGGATAGCTTCCTTGTAAAGAAACAATTTATCGATTTATAATTTAAACATATAGAAAACTCATTTCAACAGGGAGATTATCTATAATACTAAAATTACGAGGTCCAATTTGTCAGTCGTCATCACGTAAAAACGACGAATCACAGAATTGAACTTTATATTTAACTAATATAGTACAAAGGTGTAGATTAAAAATTACACCACTCCAGGCCCTTTTGTTTTCCACGTAATTAATATTGCCAATAATTAAGAAGTTCCGGGTCGAGTCCGCTACCGATACCAATAGTATATTCACCTGTTACCTATTACCTTATCTGTACGTTCTGCATCTGACAGGCGCACCACCAAACGTTGTAGTCAGGATTAATATGCTATATACACGGGTCATAACCACAGGGTTGACACTACTAAATTGTCAAATTGTTACCTATTGTAGTATTTTAATCAGTAAGACTTTCTAAGATAACAATACGAATACTAAAAATCTGGACTAAAAATAAGGCGTATAGGTACAGTTTTCAATTTGTTAGTGGGCATGACGTAAAACAGCGAAGCAAAGAATTCAACTTTATAACTTATATAGGACAATGCTATTGATTAAAGAATACTCCATTCCAGGACCTTTTGTTTTCCAAATAATTAATATTATTGTTTCAGTTCGACGGGTTCAAACAGAAAGACTTGAAAGCAGAGAAAAACTGTGTATCTTATAATCGGCATGACTTTATCAGATGACAATACTAATACTAAAATAAGGCTTGCGCATAGTTATATACTTTAATTCAGTCCCGGACCCGTGATATCACGGGTGTGTTCTAGTATATACTATTAATCTGTATCATTCATTAAATGCGTTAAAAAGTAAAATAACAAAAATAACAAACTGGAAAGTTCTTATTATATGGCAAAATCGAAAGCTCAAACACATCGAACGAATGTATAACAACTGTCAATTTATGTCTTGAAATAGAGCGATGCATCTGTAGCAATTTATTTTTGAGGCAAAATTAGACACAATGCCGGAACGTAAAAGGATTATATATAAATATGTATTCAAGATAAAAGGCAAGAATTTTACAGACACAATTAATTAGAATAATACCCCTTCCAGGTAGAGATATAGGAAGATGTGGTATGAGACAACTCTCCCTCCAAGTCACAATTTGTGAAAGAAAAGAATGAAATATGATCAATGAACGGTCAACACGGAGCATTGGCTCACACAGAACAGCAAGCTATAAAGTGCCCCAAAAGACTACTAGTGTAAAACCATTCAAACGGGAAAACCAACGGTCTAATCTATATAAAAACCGAGAAACGAGAAACACATATTAAACCACAGGCAACCAACGACATTACTACTGAACATCAGATTTCTGACTAAGGACAGGTGCAAACAATTGCAGCGGGTTTAAACGTTTTATGGTACCAAACCGTATCCCTTATCTGAAACAATAGTGTAACATCATAACAAAGCACTAGATATGAGTAGGATTTCACAGTTGCAGACACTAATTATAAAAATGACTTACAGTAAAGATCACTACAAATTATATTAAAAAAAATATTGAAATTGTCATTATTTTGATATTTTACTGACTGTAATCATTACAGCCTTAAAGCTATAAATGGTGACCCACAAAAATAATAAAATTTATTTCCAGAGGGTCATCGTCCTTTCAAAAAGTGACTACACTAATAATTACCACTTAACACCAAGGTTGACAAATATAAATAACATCTGATACACTTAAAATTACCACAGATAAAGGCTCATAGCCTAAGTAAAATTAACAAAAATCAAATTCCCATTCAAAAAGGGATATAAATTATCAATCTTATTTCTTTGAGCAACTACATATATTAACTATTCCTGGTTGCGAATCTACCGAGTTACCGTGAATCTTTTCTTATAAAAAAGTGTTTGATATACAAATGCATGTTACAAGAACTTGTGTTGAAAGGTGTTTCATTTCTAACCAAATTTGTTTGCAAATAATGTAATTGGGAATTCATGCAGCTGTTTGACTCTCTAACTAAAAAAAAAATCAATAATCGCACTTTTCATAGTTTATAGGTCTATTTGTAGCATAAATCTCAAAACAATCCGAACATTAATTTATTGAAAGTGGCTGCATAATGGTAAAAAATAAAGGTAGAAACAGATAATGGTTTATTTGTGTATATATAAACATATTTGCTAATTGCGGCATTAATAAGATGATCACAAACAAAACAAAGTTTTTAAAACATAATTTTATTACCTTTAGTTTATTAATTATAGATAAAATAAATAACTCCTAAAAGCTGTGCATCACCCCTTAACTTTGACCATGAACATTCACTATGAATTTCAATATGAGGTTTATTGCATACTTATATTTTTTTTATGCGTCCGTTGTGGTGCTTTGATATTTTAATTTTTATATTAATAGTGATACCTTAAAAAAAATCCATGACGGAACGATTCAGCAGAAACTTTTGTTAACCGGAACATTTAATTATTGTGGAAACAACTTCACAGATGTAAACAATGTGATGCAAATGATCCAATGATAGTTTTAAACAATCAAAATTCAAAACTAAATTGAAATGAAATCGATAATATGGGATCAAATCCAAGTAAACATACAAAGCCTAAAAGGTCCCTCTCTGCACCACAGATAAGCATAAGAGCAAATGGACACGTTCCAGTAAGACGAGCAGCTACTGGGATCAACAGTCTTGGAATAGAACCCAATGACTCGTCACTGTTAACTAAAAAATCAGACGAGGCGCCGTATATTGAATTTCCTGAAGAAGAGTACAGAGATGGACGACTTGGTATCACGGTAAACATCTGAAAAATTAATGCTGTCCGCTAAATGAGACAAGTGTCATGTTGTTAGAATCCGGGTTCATTCGCGCCCTATCACGTTCACTCCAATTCATGTTCGCCCCCTTTCGCGTTAGCACCCTACACGTTTGCACCCAATGTCTGTTCGCAACCTCCACGTTCGCCCAAATTTTATTTAAATTATCATATTCTATTAAAATACAAATCGTACAGTACATTGTATCTTCATATCTTTTTTTTTTTATTAAATAATAATGATCGAGTCAAAATTTTATTCGTTTTGTGTTTAATAATTTGTAAACGAGTTTTTGGAAAGTATTGCTATAAATATTTGTTTTAATCATCATATTGTCATACTTGTTCAAACACACATGAGATCAAAGGAGACAAGCTGTTAAAAACAATTATATTTCTTGTTTTTTTTATTTAAAATCTTCAAAGTTTTAGTCATACCAAGCTATATATATGCAGTTATGTACACCAAAGCAAGTTAAAAGACTTACATGTAAAACAACAATCATGATTTTTAAACACTAAAAAATAACACCAAATTAGGCTGTGTATAAATACCAGTCAGAGCTCAGACATAAATAAGTCTGAATCTGCTTTTGACTCATAGAGGTCTAAATTTGTAAGGTTTAGGATTAGTCTCCCTTTAATAAGTCAAATATTGTTGAGCAAGAAATAATTGACCAGAATCAAAAAGTTGCAAATATCGACTCCTACAAGTCAATAAGTGATCAAAATTGGTTAACTTCAAGACCCACACATATTTATAAGGAGGTCATGCATCTAAATCAAATAATGACAACATTGAAAGACAATGCTTCGTCTTCTAAAGAAAAATATGAATGAGAGTCTAAAAAATAGGAGATAATGTTAATTAACCTTACAATGCAACCACCTGGAACTACACTTAATGAGGAAAAACATCTGTTTTTAGTAAGGATGTTCAATTAGACAATTACATATAGATAGCTCAAGTCCTTGTGAACTCTCAGACAGGTTTTTGCTGTCATTTGGCCACCAAGTGAAATTAAGTTTTTTCATCAACATAAATAGACCTAAACAAGTCTGTCATTTTATGACTTAGATAAGTCTAAAATTGAAAAAACATTTTTATGATAAATACATGTTTTGACTTCTTTAAGTCAAAAACAAAAATCGACTTGTTTATGTATGAGCTCTGACTGAATACCAATTAGCAGTATTCATACATAATTAACATTTTAAAATAATTAATCATCAAATTGATAATAAAAAATATGTATGATAATTCCATTCGAAAAGTAAAATTATTTGGTATATATACATATAAAAAAAATCTAATAATTCAACTGAAATTCTTATACAAATTGGACTTGGGGGGAACATGTGAGGTGCGAACTTGTAGAGTGCGAAAGTATGTTGGACGCGAACGGACCTAATACTATGTTGTTACTGCCACAAGTTGATCCAGCCTTTCTAACCCATTCTAATTGTTGAAGTTCATCAGTCCTATATTTCGGAACAATTCAGCCCTATATGGCAAATATTTATAAGGGATAAAAGTGATGTTTTCATGTTGATCTGGCTCCCAGCCGATTCCATACAAAATCCCTTTGGCTCAAACTAATCCGTCCAAAGTTGTTTGACCCCAAGCCAATCCGTCTTAATTTTTTTGGTTTGTTGCTGAATTTTTGGTTTCAATTCTCTAACTTTAGTTTGCCTCAACCAAATGTTGTGAAACTTTAACACTATGCTCATTAACATTAAACACAGATCAATTCGGAATTTTGGTGGTGCAACTTTTACCTATCTAGAGTTATGCCCCTTTACAAATAAAAAAAATTGCTTAATTTTTCATTTCCTTTCTCTAGCATGTCCTTAAGAATGCCTCAATTAGATGTTTAATGAAATGTGTACACAGTCAATGACAGTGCTCATGATGCTTATTAAGGGCATACGATACAGTTTTGATCCTGTATTTACAAGTTCGTGAAAATTTGCATATAGGCTATTTTTTACCTGATTAAATCAAATATTTAATAAAAAATATACCTTCATGTCTTACTTTTTGAGTAAAATGAGGTCGAAAAATTGTATATTTGCTCAAAATTCAGATTTGTGGCCGTAATTTCTTTTTCGAAAGAAAGACATAACTTTTTTGTTATAAAAGATAAACACAAATTGTTTTTTTGTTAAATAATCGGTAATTTCTGTATTTTATAAGTATCCTAAAAAATTATGCGTTTTTTTTTCAGAAATAACTCATATTTATCAAATGTTCATGAATTGAGGAAAATACGTCATTTTTTGCTGCATGTTTATCAAAATTAAAAAAAAATCCTCTATTTACAGTTTTATAAAATTTGGGTCACATAATCTCCCTGCAAAATGAAACAAATTGCTGTTTTGAAAAATAGGGGTCCATGAACTCGTTTTCAAATTAAATCAGTTTGAATGATAAAAATCAGTCGAAAAATGCATCTTTTCCCGATATGTCACAGTTTGACGTCGCGAAAATAACATTTTACGTTAGCAACGTCATTACCTCCCCTGTAACTGTATCGTATGCCCTTAACACAAAAACTTAGATCAAGTACAAATTTGGGTAGAGTCACTTTACAGCTTTTGAGTTACATGTAAGTCCTTTTTTAATGTTGTACTGAAAGTGGGGGGCATCATCTGTGTCCCATTGACATTTTCCCCCATTTATCTTATTATAAATTCAAATGTTTGTTTTTTTAATGCATACAAAAGGTTTTCATTTAGATTTCTCCATCATTCAGGCATGATAGAATGTGATGGCATTACAGTAACTTTCTTTATCATTTATCTGAATTATTTTGTCTAGATTATTTTGATTTTAGACTCAAGAGAAAATAAAGAAAATTCTTGGATCACTTGATGATGAGAAACTTTTTACTGACACAGACTTCCCAGCAGACACTGCAGCATTATTCTTTAGTGATAAAGATGCCTCTATGATCACATGGAAAAGACCAAAGGTAATCATTCAATGATACTAATGCTCACAACAATCATTGGTGTTGTACTAGTACTAGTAGGTAATCATTAATACTGGTGCTCCCAGCAATAAAAAATTCTAAATGTACTACATGTAGTAATAGTTATCAAAAGTACCAGGATTATAATTTTATACGCCAGACGCGCGTTTCGTCTACATAAGACTCATCAGTGACACTCAGATCAAAATAGTTAAAAAGCCAAATAAATACAAAGTTAAAGAGCATTGAGGATAAAAAATTCCTAAAAGTTGTGCCAAATATGGCTAAGGTAATCTACTCCTGGGGTAAGAAAATCCTTAGTTTTTCGAAAAATTCAAAGTTTTGTACACAGAAAATTTATAAAAATGACCATATAATTGATATTCATGTCAACACATGATAGTAAGATGCTCATTATTTTTCATTGATAAAGATGCCTCTGTAATCACATGGAAAAGACCTAAGATAATCATTGACATTGTACTAATTGTACAGGACTACGAGTGAATTGTGTATTTGATACAATATTGATTATTATTACATGTATAATTAATGCATATTTCTTAAAGATATATTAATATCATTGAAAACAAAGAATTTGTTAATTTTTCACTTACTTTTCTTAAACCTGGCCTTCCCATTGCAGCATGTGATAAAATAAGCAACTGGTGCTAATGTTGTAAAATTATCACCTGCTGAGCTGACAATTTGGCATTTTATACCAGAATTATCCTGTTTGTAAATTTTAAGTAAAGAACTTTTCCACTGCTAAACATACTAAACTTTATGTCTTAATTTCCTATAGGATCTTGTTGAAGAGTGGCAGTCACCACAACTTATTTCTGATGGTGCTACAAGGGATGATATAAAGCAGGGAATTCTGGGAGATTGTTGGTTCCTGTCAGCTTGTGCTGCGGTGTCTCAGAGAGAATGTTTCATGAAAAAAGTAATAAGTTATTTTTTACTTGTTCCTATTTCATGTATTTCTGTGAATAACAATGTAAAATTTTGTTTTTGGAAAGATATTGGGACTATATTTATATAGACAAGTAACTACAATTAAATTTGTACAAGCAATGCTCATGCATTTGTTTAAAGATTTAAGAGACAACAAAAGAATAGAATTAGCTCTGTGTTCTATTTTTCCACTCTTGTTTTTTTTCTGAAATAGAAGTTTTCATTAATCAAGATTTGAAGATTATAGAATAATGGTAGACACTATATAAGAAAATAATTGTTTTTTTTATAGATTGTACCAAGTGACCAGTCATTATCTGGTGAGGGTTACAAGGGAAGCCTTAATTTTAGATTTTGGCGGTTTGGACAGTGGGAAGACGTCTATATAGATGACTTGTTACCCACTGCTGACGGTAAACTGATCTATGGCAAGTGTACAGATCCTTGTGAATTCTGGGTAGCCTTCGTAGAAAAGGCATATGCAAAGTGAGTAGAAATGAAGGCAAGATTAATATTTTTTTTTTGTAATGTGTTTATTGGCAAAGAACTTCATATATAATATATTATAGTAAATAAGTTCATAGTACATCAGCAAAATCGAGACAAGTACATAAAGTTGATATTTTGAATCCTTCTATAAACGTGTAGTATTATTAATGATAATTTTTTTAAAAAGAATTGAAAATCTTAATCTGAGGTAGCATGGATTGGGTAGATATTTTTATTATGTGAAAGTTAACTTATAAAAAACAAGATTAATATATCCATAATCCTACAATGGTATACATTGTAATGTATAGTGGAACTTGTTATGCTGGAATGCAGGCATATATACATCAGACTAAAACAGTAAACTTTTCAATATAAAGATAAGATGAAGTGATATGATTGCCAATGAGACAAATATCCACCAGAGACCAAATAAATTGTAGCAACTATAGGTGGTCACAGTCACATATATCCTTCGACTATGAGCTATAAAAGGCCTGATGTGAAAATTATAAAAAAATTAAATAACACTATTGGTCCAATTTATGAACAAAAAAATAAATAAAAAACAAATATGATTTACAGCAACAATCGACAAGCACTGAAATACAGGCTCCTGACCACTGTTCATTTGGTTCGAGTACACAGTTATCGTCCTTTGATTTTCGTTGTCCATGAATATAGTCCTTAGTGTGGACAGTGTGTTACTTGCCAATTTTTGTTATACCCCTTCCAAATTTATTTCTCCATGTTTTATGCCTCATATAGCAAGTTGGGGGGTGAAATGACACTGTAAAAAAATTTGGGTCATAAATATTAATGTAAAGTAGTGATTAGGTCCAGCTGAAAAAGGTCAAAAATAAGCACTTTGGAAGCTGTCAAAAGATGTCAAGACCCCCTTAACATAAAATTGTCCATATTTTGAGTTAGAGCTGATGAAGTTTTCTATAATTTTGATATAATTTGTCCCAAAAGTAGTACAACACACTGTCAAAATATTATTGAGAAAGCGCAGGTGGGATTTTTTTAATTTTCATTTATTGTCTAAAAGAAATGCACTACGAAATAACTGTGTACTCGGACCATTTGCAGTTCAGGAGGCTGCTGATAAAACCTCGATAAGGAGAATTGACACACTTTAGAACAGAAATGTGTATTATCTAAAAAAAAATTGCACTATAAAATAAAACAATAAAACCTCACCCAATGCTTACTCTTTTTCAATATTTTCTGTACCTATAAAAATACTGAGCCCTCATATCTATTATTGGTTTTGCTAATGGCCCCAAATTCTGTCTTTGTAAAATATGTATATAAATTCACTAAAATGAACAAAAATGAATATTTCATACTTACACTGTCATCAAAGTAGTTACGGTAATGTCAACATACAGTCAACCAGTGCTATGATTTTTGTAAGGGAGTGAAAAAATAATACATTTATTATAATATTTCCTGACTTTGTTGTGTTGATGGAAATTTTGTTTTACTTTAATTTTGAATTATCAAAGCTGGCTAATATTCTTGCTCTTATTCCCGATTTTGCAAGTTATCATATGAACTAGTCAATTTTTTTAACATTTTTTTCAGATTACATGGATCTTATGAGGCTATAGAAGGGGGACAAACAATGGATGCTCTGGTTGATTTAACAGGAGGTTTGGCAGAGAGACACATTATACAAAATAAAGACCCTCAGCTTTATAGAATTATAGAGAGGGCAAGATCATCTGGTGCTTTTATTACCTGCTCAAGAAAGGTAACTTATTGTTGAAGTTGTCTAGGGTCCTGTTATTAATATACTACATTTCCATCATGGTAAAGCATATTGAATAATTCATAGGCCGGTTTCAGTTTTATACCAGTGCATATTGTTGTATATGTTGGTATTGGGCTATTGGCATTTCATCAATAAATTGTCTGTTTTCCTAAGCATGTTTATTAAAAAGAAAAGTTGATGAATTGATAACTTTATGCAGACTGAAAATCATAACAAACTTAATCTCTCTTCATTGCCTGTCTGCACAACCATATATTTGAAGATAACAAATTGGATATTTCATTTAGAAATTCAAGTATGGTTTCAGTCCACATGAAACATAAGCAATACAATGCAAAATTTGATAGTTGACATCTGTTATGATATCCTAAGTACACATATTCTTGTTTGCTTTTGTTTAAATGCATTATACTCTATTTTTTTCACTTCATATATTATAAAAAATTTATGAATCGATCTAATTGAACTATTTCAGGGTGACTGGAGATTTAGTAATAAAGCTGATCCTAATGGACTAGTATCTGGACATGCCTATACCATTACAGCTGTCAGAAAAGTAAGTCTTCATCATAGTACATTTGGTTTCTGGTGAAGAGTTGTCTTATTGACAATTAGACCGCATCTTCTTATTTTTTATATATATAAAAAAAAAAAAACAACAATGAACAACACATGGTAAAGATAAAACTGACTTGGTACTGGTTCAGAATATGATGTGGTAAAACCAGGTTTACATGCACAAAATCCTTCCTTTCTGTTTCTTTATTCTGTGGAATCATTTATTTTGTTGGGTATCAAATTTCGTAGATCGAGAAATGCCTGTAATTTTGTTGATATTTGATTTCTTGGTTTGTCAAAGTCTGCATACAAAACTCTTGAAAATTTGCAATAAGTTGAACATTAGAAGTCATGGTTCACATATACATATACCCACAAAATCCACGAAAATTAGTATTCCACGATTAATAATGAATCCAATGTATAGCTATCTAGACTTCGTGTGTTCACACTTAAACAAACAGAGCCAAAATCATTTATGTACTCACAACTTAACAGGAATCTATATAGGGTAGCTATAATTGCTGATTGAGATATAGTAGATCAAGGAAACAAAAAATAAGCCAGACACACTTTTTGCCTACAAAAGACTCATCAGTAATGCTCGAAACAAAACAGTCAATAAGGCCAAATAAAGTATGACTTTCCTCAATTTGATTAAATAAGTGTGTAGTAATGTTATAGATGCATACCAGTGATTAATTTAACAGCTGTGTTATTTTTCTTGTCAGATCAAACATCAACGAGGAGAAGAGAAAATGGTTAGGATACGTAATCCATGGGGAGATAATAACGAATGGAAAGGATCGTGGAGTGATAAGTATGAGTCTTTTTATTTGAAAAACATTTTTTTTTGAATTTTCTAAATATTCATATTTTACCTGAAGATTATAAGTAAAGAAAATAATAGGGTATTCATGTTTGGTTTCGTATCATCTGCTTTTTGGGTGAGAATAAATGAAATATAGAAGTTTGAACTTCTTTTATACAACAATAAGACCCTGCTGAAAGTGCATCCATTTGAAGTATGGTATGTTTATAAGTAAACTAAGATCATGTGTTACACAGTGCAGTTATATTGATAACTAAAATTTGACATCTTGTTTTGGGGGTTGCAATTTACATAATTTCATTTATTTGTAAAAAAGAAATAATATTTAATATAGATTTAAATGATCTTTTCTGTTGATTTTTAGTGATATAAATTGGAATTTAGTAAATGAGGATATTAAACAAGAGATTGGCCTTCAATCAAAAGATGATGGAGAATTCTGGATGTCCTATAGAGATTTCTGTAAACAGTTCCAGGAAGTTACGATATGTCTTACTGGTCCAGATTTTGAAGATGACGAGGAAGTCGAATCTGCTGGTAAATAACACTTGTCATTTATATTCATTGATTTGTTCTATGGAACATTAGAAATCTATATAAACTGTAATTGGTAGATAAGAAGAAGTTAAAAATGACAACAACATGTTATAAAAATTTCATACATGCTAAGTGCTTATCTGGATTTACCTTCATCAGTAAAAGCGCTCATCAGGGGATATAATTTGTTCATACAATATAACTATTGTACCAAGGAATACTTTAAGCTATAAAGAAACAATTTCAGATAATTGATACTCCATTATCTGAGATTTTGATAAATAGTTCTTCTGTTGATTACTTCTTGGCCATGGTAATGATTTGGTCAAGTGCATTCAGTGTGAGTAAGTTATTGTCATAGAAAACGCTTTTCCTGATTAGTAGTGTTTTAGAAACAAGTCAAGACATACAGGGATCTCTTTTTATTCATGCTTAAGTTAATATATTCTATTTTATTACAGGTCATGTAGAAGTGATGAAGGGAGACTGGATTGCTCATAAAAGTGCTGGAGGTTCACGGAACAATCTATTTGATTTTGCTACTAATCCACAATTTGTTCTTACACTCCATGAACCGGGTAAAAAATGAATTTGCATATTGATTCAGTCATGCTGGATAAAACAAGAACCAACCCTACATTTACAACAAAAGCATAAACATAAACAAGAAACCATAAGGAAGCATAAACAAAAACTCAGCTAATAAGCAAGGATCCAAGTTGAACTTAAACAAAAACATATCAGAAACTTATTAAGATGCCTTTTCCTGAAAATAAAAGAAAACAACAACAACATTGCATTAAAAAAAAACAATAGCCCAAAGATATAAAAGTAGTTTTATTAGAATTTCAATGCACATTTGTTGAAGTTTAATTTACATCATTAATAAAATTATATAAATTTTAATATTATATTTCATTTCATTTTCACTTTTTTATAAAGGACTTTGAAAAATTGATTCTTTGTTTAAATAATGTAAACAGATAGATACCTGCCAACCTTTGAAAATGAGAAAGCAGATCATTTTAGCACGTTGGGGACTGCTTTTTGGAAATTATTGGTATACCAAGGAATATACTTTGAATAAGAAAGCAATGAAATCTTCATCAAAGAACTTCAGGTTAACTAGTTTACTTTTCATTACTTTTTTTTTAATAATTTAAGTTTTAGTTTAGAATTCAGAAACTTTATGATTTTCAGATAATTTTAATCCACAAAAAGATGATCCTGATTCTGAGGGCATGTGTAGTGTAGTCATAGCCTTAATGCAGGAACATCGTCGCTCAAAAAGAAATGTTAAAGTCAAGAGTCTACAGATTGGCTTTGTCTTATATAAGGTATTGGTACTATGATATACAAAATGCTTTCATAAGTTAGATCCTTGAAATGACTTGATGAAGTTTATGTTTAGCATCTCATTTTGAATATGAAAACTGTTGATATATTTATTTCTGAATTGAGGGAAACTTGAATTTTTGTAGATGCATGTACTTGATTTTGTGGTTATTAAAATTCAACATACAAGCCTATAGATAAAATTTATCACTGAAATTTTAAGTTAACCTTTATAATTGAAATAAATAGAAATAAGTGCCCACATGAAAATAATATAAATGAAAATAAGTGCCCTCATGAAAAACAAGGTATTTGTAGTATATTCTTTTGGACTATTTTACATTTCCTGAAAAAGTTATTTTGTTACAATCTGTTTATTAGCAGTATTTAAGTTATGATTATTTATGTAATATTCACCATTGTAGACAGACCATCCAAACAGAAGACTTGATACAAGACATTTCCGATATCACCATGACTGTGGAAGGTCTGGTGTATATATAAACTATAGAGAAGTTAGTCAGAGATTTCAACTAGAACCTGGCCACTATGTTATTATACCTTCAACATACATATCTAATGAAACTGCCTGCTTTATGTTACGGGTGTTTGGGGAGAAAAAGTTTACATTGAAAGGGTAAGTTAAAGGTTGACAAAAGATTTTTATGCCCAACCTACGATAGAAGAGAGGCATTATGCTAACTTATCTGTGGGTTTGTTCGTCAATTCGTCTGTTTGTCCCCCTTCAGGTTAAAGTTTTTGGTCAAGGTAGTTTTGAAGAAGTTGAAGTCCAATCAACTTGAAACTTAGTACACATGCTACCTATGATATGGTCTTTCTCATTTAAGTGCCAAATTACAGTTTTGATCCAAATTTCGTGATCCACTGAACATAAAAAATGATAGTGTGAGTAGGGCATCCGTGTACTATGAACAAATTCTTATTTTTCTTCTACAATGGGCCTTGGTGGCTGAGTGGTGTAAGTAGTCAAACTACTCCACCACTAGCCAGTCAACACCGAAGTTGTGAGTATGAATCCTGTATGGGGCAGGTGCTCTTGACTTCAATCGTAATTGACTAGGATTTTCAGTTTTCAAAGATCACAGTTCTCTCTGGGCACTTCAGTTTTCTCAAACCAATAAAAAATGACTGATATGAAATAGAACAGTAGTGTTGAAAGTGACATTAAACACCAATCAATCAATCAATATTTGTAAATACACAAATCTTCCTAAAGTTGCAATACTTTTAAAATTATACATTTGGTTTTTTCTTAAAATATCCAAATAATAAATCCATGCAATAATTTTTGTGTTTTTCTCTGGCATGTGTCAGGCATCATTTGCCATATTTTCTTGGTGCAATCAATGACGTACTTAACATTGAACTTTTACCAATCAGAAGCATGTTTATTCAACATCATACAATTTATAAAATTGAGAAAGGAATTGGGGAATGTGTCAAAGCGACATCAACAACCCGACCATAGAGCAGACAACAACCGAAGGCCACCAATGGGTCTTCAATGTAGTGAGAAACTCCTGCACCCGGAGGCGTCCTTCAGCTGGCCCCTTAAAAATATGTATACTAGTTCAGTGATAATGGTCTTCATACTAAACTCTGAATTATACACAAGAAACTAAAATTAAAATTCATACAAGACCAAAAGGCCAGAGGCTCCTGACTTGGGACAGGCGCAACATTGCAGCGGGTTTAAACATGTTTATGAGGTCTCAACCCTCCCTTATACCTCTAGCCAATGTAGAAAAGTAAACCCATAACAATACGCACATTAAAATTCAGTTCAAGAGAAGTCCAAGTCCAATGTCAGAAGATGTAACAAAAGAAAATAAACAAAATGACAATAATACATAAATAACAACAGACTACTAGCAGTTTACTGAATGAATATCAGGCACAATCCCTCCCGTTAGGGGTTTAGTATCATACTATTATTATTAAATATATGAGAAGAACATAACCCGTGTCATGCCAACAACTGTTTTTTAAATAAATGTGTTTAGTTCTGATGCAAAGACCCTATAAGTGAATCAATATTAAAGCCAAAATATGCAATCTTTAATGACATGACTCATCTTATAATATTTTGACATATTTATAGAATTTTTTATTGTACAGATTTTAATAGGCATATTTTTTTTCTTAGGCTGCCGCCATTACTAGATGCAGTTATAGAGAACAACATCAACAGTTAAAGATAATAGACTTTAGATATCAAAAGATTATACTTTAATAGCATTTTGCAGTTACTTATTGCAATACTGTCTCATGCTAAATTTGTTATGTAGTGTTGAATGCACTGTTATCTGCTTTGGTTTGACCAAAAACACCATTTCAAAATATGTATGTTATTGATTACATAGAATGTTATTAACCAATGAGTCTTGTTTTTAATGGTAAAAAATCTATATTTATTAGTCTTAAGAATAGTGTATGTTTAGGAATGTCTGTTTACTGGATATTGTTTTGATCATTTTTCAAACAAGGTTGATACATTTGTATAAGTCAGTCTTTCAAATAATAGTAATTTTTTTAAGTTAAATGCTACATAAATTTGTTGGTGAAGATTTGATAACAAGTTTATCTTGATTACAAAGTTTTTTCCATCTTATTCTGCAATCTAGGTAACCACTCTTGATTTTAAGATTGATCAGACTTCTTGATGGAAGGCATATAATCAAGCCATAGGAAATGTGTAACACATGAAGAAAGTATGAACTATCATAATATCATCAAAATTTCACATGTTATTTACCCCTAAATGAAAAAAATAATTTATTTTGACATGAAACCAATAGATTCATTTTAATTTAGTACCATTGCATATAGTACCTTTGTTAATCAAAATATTGCTCATTATGATTTAGATAAAAAGGTAAGATATTATTCCAGAAAAATTATATTTTAAACAGTATTTTATCAGTGTCTTATGCTTGTAGAAGTACTTGGATATTTTCAGCAATTGCTGTGTTATATTATTTTTAATCTCCCACACTTTTACCAGATATATAAACAGGGAGTGTTCGACAAATATAATTTTCTCCATGGTCAAACATTACAGATATCAACATACAATAATTGTAACATGCTAATCTAATTGTTATAATACAAACAAATTAATTGACCAAGTACTATTAAGGAAACTTAATTTTGAAGTACAATAAAAAAACATATGATGTTTTTGTCTTAAATTGTCTTTTTTTCCTTCAAAATTGTTTTTACTTTAAATTTTGACACATCAGGGTAAATTTATGTTAATTTTTCTTCAAGGGGACATTGATGTTATAGGTTTTCTTTTGGGACTGACAAAGTACCTTGGCTTATCAGAGTTTTTCAACAATGAGGGCCGACTTTATGTCCATTGAAAGAGAGCTTTCACTATCTGCTTTAGATAAACATTTGTAATTTTGGGGTTTGAATTTTTCTAATAAAGGTATATCCAGAAAAAACACTTTGTTTGCACCAAATGTATTGAGTGTGGTGTTTTGGTTGTAAAGGAATGATTCTATAATGTAATGATTAATGTGTATCGTTGTGCCTTAATTGTTATTTTCTGCAGATAGAAAAATAATGCAAGTAACTTATATGTTCTGAAATAATTATGCTCAAACTTAATTATACTAGACAATGTATAAGATATAATATTTTTTTTTTAAGGAAGATATTGTTTTTTCTATCTTTTTTTTCATTGTTTCAAAGTATTATTTTCCCCCTTTTTAACTGTTTTCAAAATAAGGTGTTGGTTAACTTGATCTGATCATCTTATACATATTCATAGTAGTGGGAAATATTCTATTCCTCTTTTATTGACTGTATTATTGTGCCTTTGAATTGGAGGCTATTGTGCAATATCTTCATTGTATTAAACCGATCTAGAGTTGGAGATTTATTGAATGTTAAGAGTATTGTGATTTTGTTTAATTGTGTTGTAGATTATATTTTAAAAGTTATGCAGTTATTATGTTGTGCTCGGTGAAAGCCAATCTGTGTATATAATATTGGAATCTACAAAATATCATATCGATAAATTTTAATTGTTGTATTGAAAATGGTCTTATGTGAGAAGTTGTGTCTGTAAAGGAGAATAACTCCATATTCATGTAACTTATATATATATATATATAGATAAATAAAGATGAGACAACTGAAATAAAGATAAATGCAAGTGGAAAATTGTCATTGATTAAAAAACTAATTTACTTTAAGAAAGGATGCTACTTGATCTATTTTTAGAAAGAGATATAGTTTAGTTTATTACTTTCAAAGCTGTGCATTTAGAATGTTTGCTACTTTTGTTTTTGACGTTTATGTCAGAAACTTGGAATCCTTTAGCTTTATACATGAAGTGCCAATAAAATGATTTCGAAACTAACCCCTACTTTTGTTTTCATAATTTTATAACATACAGTTTAAAACGAAGTTTGAAATTCGTAAGAAAAACTTATCATTAATTTTTCATAATTTTTGAAAGAACAATGTGCAAAATTAATGTTAAATGTATGAAAAATCTAGAGAGAATCATTTCCCCAAAATATTCAATTAACTATATGTAAGAACAAGAAGGCAGACCTTTCTTTTTTTTTCTGCTTTTCAACTTCTGTTATTTATATACATGTACAATAGTTTTATGACTGTCTTCAAAAAATTTATTTTTCATGGATATGAAGTACTAAGCATATCTGAAAATGCTCTTTGGCATGAAAATGAAAACTGCATACTGTAAATGAAAAAAAATATTGTGATTATTTTTATCAATCTAAAAATTGAATAACAGGATATGCTTACTATCCCAAAACAATTTTAGTTAATTTTGATTAATACATTTCTACCTTCTTGTATTCTATATATTATACAGTTGTCCATTATAGACATGCTTAAATTTCTAAATTAACATTATATATCTAAATTATTTTAATTAATATATTCCGTCCTATAAATCTTGATAGTAAATGATAATGTTTTATACATGTTATTTATTGTTTTTTTACATTCCTGTCTCATGTTTTACTACATGGATTTTATACAAATATATATTTATTAAAAACATCTTATATGGTTAGTTCTTATCTTATACAGCCCAGTAAGAGTGGCATCAGTATTGTACAAGTTCTATGAAGGTAAAAGGTGTCGAAAAAAAGTTTGGTTGCTCTAAGGGATTAGTTTACTATTGTCTTCTATAACCTCAAGTTTTTTGTTCGTACATTATTGAACTCCACATGTGTTTCTCATTAAAAAAAATACATATTCCATATATTTCTGATGACTTGAAATCCATTGTGAATTATTATGTTACATAGAGTAATAATTTAAAAGACTTTGTCTCATGTATCACATAATAATCAACACTTCCTGTTAAAAGGTTATATATTATGTATCAGAGAGGCGAAAGATACCAAAGCCACATTCAAACTCATAAGTCAAAATCAGACTCACAATGTCATGGCAAAAAAGGGAACACAACAAAAAGACAAATTATACAATATACACAGAAACTTGAAGACTGAGCAACACAAACCCTACCAAAAACTCTGTGTGGTCTAATCTGCTCCAGAAGAAATCAAGTACCACCTTTTCACACCAAATTATTTACAATATCTCATTGTTTACATATAACATGGAATACATTTTGGTCTCAGCTCAAATATCACAATTATTTTACTTTTAGCACAGAAGCCACTGATAATTGGATATACATTTTCATAACACTGTTTCATACCAGGTGAAACAAGTACAAAGAAAATTGGTTTTGGCTTTTTTTTTTTTTACCTCTGGGATTATGTGGTTGAAATAAAAATATCCAACTTCATTAATTTATTGGACACTTAGGCGCATTAAATTATAATCCTGGTACCTTTGATAACTACATGTATTTACACCACTGGGTACGATGCCACTGCTGGTGGACGTTTCTTCCCCTAGTGTATCAGTAGCAGCCCAGTAGTCAGCACCTTGGTGTTGATATGATTATCATTTACTAGTATATCGTCATTTTTATAAATTTCCTCAAAATTTCCTGAAATTTTGAATATTTCGAAAAACTAAGGATTTTCTTATTCTAGGAATATATTACCATAACCGTGTTTGGCACAACTTTTTGGAATTTTGGGTCCTCAATGCTCTTCAACTTTATACTTGTTTAGCTTTATAATTTATTTGGATCTGAGCGTCACTGATGAGCCTATGTAGACGATACACGTCTGGCCTATTAAATTATAATCCTGGTACCTTTGATAACTATTATATTTCACATTTTTTTACGTACCATTATTAATAATTTTAGTTTTAAGTTAGTACTTGGTTTTTAAAAAGTTTATAACTAGTTACAGGAAAAAACATGGAACACATTTTTGACTATTTATCTGACATCAGATCGTATCAAGGCCGAAATCAAAATGTTGAAATATTTGGCACTGACATATACATATATATAGTATTTACTTAAATGCCAATTTTCACGATCCTGTCTAAAATATTATCATTTGTACAAGTTTGTATACTGTGGATTTATTAATTTCCATAGTACCAATATTCATGGATCGAGGAAAACTTGCGTTTCTGTGGATTTTGGATTTCGTGGCTTTTTTTTAAATCTGCAAAAAGTAAAATCACAAATATACTGAACTCCGAGGAAAATTCAAAACAGAAAGTCCCTAATCAAATGACAAAATCAAATGATAAAACACATCAAACGAATGGACAACAACTGTCATATTCCTGACTTGGTACACACATTTTCAAATGTAGAAATTGGTTGATTGAACCTGGTTTAATAGCCTTAAACCTCTCACTTGTATGACAGGCGCACCAAACGCCTTTATATTTACAACGATGCGTGAACAAAACAGATATACTAGGTAAAATTGTCAAAATAGGGGTACTGCAGTTATCACCTTATCACAATCTCAATTAGAACAAAAACCATCAAAAATTTAACAAAGAAGCACAAATAATCAAACAGCAAATTTATAATTCGTTGAACATTTGAATTCATGGTTTCCCTGTACCCACAAATCAACGAAAATTGGTATTCAACGAATAATAATGAATCCTCAGTAATATATATAATGTAACAATTAAAAATAATCCGAATAAAACATCTTAAAGTATGATTGCTAGGAAGTTTTAAGTTTCTGGCTGTTTGTTTATATATTGAAGGTGTGCATGTGGTCAAGGTTTTGACATTTTGTTAATATTTGATAGTTTTTAGACTGTTGTACTTAGTAGTTTTTGGAGTAAACACTTTATTTTATTTAGCCTTTGTGGTTGATTGGTCTTAGGCGCAGGCAGTGTCACAGAAGTAAAGATTTGAATCCCGCTGAAGAAAGAACAAACATTTGCTAATGTAAAGAGTAAAATCACATAAATACCGAACTCCGAGGACAATTCAAAATGGAAAGTCTCTAATCAAAGGCGAAACCTATAGCTCAAACACATCAAACAAATGGACAACAATTGATTTGTTCCTGACTTGGTACAGGCATTTTCTTATGTAGAAAATGGGGAATAAAACCTAGTTTTACAGCTAGCTAAACCTCTCACTTGTATATGACAGATGCATAAAACTCCAACTATATTGCCAACGATCTGTGAACAAAACAAACAGACATAATAGGTAAAAATGTCAAAAAAGGAGTACAGCCATCAACATTGTGTTATTATCTTAATCAAAAAAAACAAACAAAAAAAAACAAGTATGTTAACAAATATTGGCACAAGAACTCAATGACTGGATGTACAAATACAGACAGAGCCACATCATAGTATCAAACACAAAAAGGCATATCAAAAAACATATTAACAAAAATGAAATATAACAATACAAAAATTATCAATAGAACTATAACACAATGACGGGATGTATAAGAACACAAAAATAGTCAAAGAATAATGGTGAGATGTATAAGTACAGAGCCAAGTCATCTGTTAAAAAGAAACACAAAAAGGCGTATAGACAAAACAAAAAAGCAAAAATGAAAGACAAGAATACAAAAATTATCATAGAACAATAACAGAGATTTAACAGTAAATATGGTAAAACTAATTATCATTAAAAAATGAATAAATGTAGAATGGAAAAAATTGGAAATGTGTCAAAGTGACGACAATTCGACCGAAGAGTAGAAAACAGCCGAAGGCCACCAATGGGTCTTCAAAACAGGGCTACAACCGGCCTTTAAACAAAAATGTGTAATAGTTCAGTGGTAAAGGATGTCATACTAAACTCTGGAATATATAACTGAACTGAAATTAAAAATCATACAAGACTAACAAAAAGTAAAATCACAACAATACTGAACTCAGAGGAAAATCTAATCGGAAAGTCCATAATCACATGGCAACATCAAATGACAAAACACATCAAACGAATGGAAAAGAACTGTCATATTCCTGACTTAGTACAGGCATTTTCAAATGTAGAAAATGGTGAATTAAACCTAGTTTTAAAACGCTAAACCTCTCAGTTTGATGACTGTCTCATCAAATTCCGTTATATTTACAATGATGCGTGAACTTAACAGACATAATAAATTAAATAGTCAAAATATGGGTACAGCAGTCATGATCGTGTAACAATTTTAAAAGGAACAATTTTGACGTTTGTGGTTCAACATATTTTCTAATTCATAATAGAAATATATCATAATGACATATAATAGAACACTATCATACAAACGGGATATTTTAAAGTACAGAGTCACGTTATAAGAACCAAAGAAACGCAAAAAAATCGCACATACAAAACACACCAGCAAAAAATGCGAGATAATACAAACACATTGACGGGATGTATAAGTACCGAGCCAAATTAAATGGATATCACATAAAACAATCCAACAGTAAAAGTAATATTAATAATAGAACAAAGACAAATGAAAGAACAATATAACACGTTGTTATGATGATGTTAAGCCTCCTGACTGGGACAGGTTCAAATGGGCGGCGGGGTTAAACATGTTTTGTGACATCTCAACCCTCCCCTATGAGTCTAGTCAATACAGAACAAACAAATACACAGTAATGCGCACAACAAAACTCAGTTTAAAATAAGTCCGAGTTGTCAGAATATAGGTAAAAGAAGAAACTAAACAAAATGACTATGATAAATAAATTAACAAAGGACTACTAGCAAGGTACGCCATCTACTTGCCGCTATGCAGTATGTACTGTAAAACAACCCTAGATAAAACCGACTAGGAAAGGCATTATATCGAACACAAAAAGTCATATTTCTATATAGCCTTCGTTGTTGAATATTCTACGCCGCTGGACAATGCGCAGACAGTGTTGCCATAATGTCAAAAACGAGGGTTCACAATCCGTTTAGAGAAGAACAAATTGTTTTTACGCAAATAGTGTTAGCCCTGTATAACCATGTGTTATCCGATGGTGAAAGTCTGCCATAAAGTTGTCAGACACAGGCTTAGACGTGTGTATATATGAGACGCTTCGGGCAATGCGTGCATAGGATGAGACACGTGCTCTGTCGACGTATGCCGTGTTTCACATTTTGCAGTTCATCACCATATTTTTAACCGCAAGCCTATATATATATTTACTGACTATGAGACAGTTACTTGTTATTTCGTCCAACGAGCATTAGTCGATGCAATTTTGATGCATCTGTTTCTTTGACTACATTCAATATATGTAGAAAAAGATTACTTAAATAGGACCTGTCACCGTTAACAAAGACAACAATGACCACACTGATAAGACGTGTACAGTTTATCCCCTTGACAATCAGAGTTTAGAATATAATCATTTCAATATCATTTGAATTATCATCGCCATGGTAGTGTTACTGATAAATGCAGAACCGGAGACGCTTATCCTGCCGACAAACCGACAAACCGACAAACCGACAAACAGACAATATATGTAGTGAGCGTCTTCTCATTTGCGAACATTATCCTCCATACAAATTCATGCTGAGTCGCAATGACGGTATTGGGGCACAATCGGTAAATTACAGGTCTCGATCCTTCTGCACTTCATTCGATTCTCTCAGTTTGTTGTGTTTTATCTTGATATATATATGTTACAGGCATTTTGTAAAATGACTGAATTTTCAGGCAATTTAGAAAATGCCTAACCTTGACAGGCATTATACAAAATGACTAAAAATACCTAGTCATTTTGTAAAATGACTGAAATTTTAAGGCAAAATTCCACAAATTGCCTTCTGAGTTGCAGGCAATTTGTAGAAGGAGGATATCATTGAGATGCATATGGCAAAAGTTGACAAAAACACAATATCTTGCAAAGAATATAACTAATATTCGGTAGAAATAATTAATTCTCCAAAAACCAGATCGGAAGTCTTTTTTATGCCTAATGATATGTTATTTTCAGTGAAACTACATTAAGTACATAATCACGCTGTATTTCAGGTACCAACAGTGAATTAATGATTATTTTGTTAAAATTGGAGAAAAGTCAAATTGTTCTGTCAATAGAACACAATTTACAATCAAATTTTTAGAAAATCTAGATTCAAACCAGTAAAGTGAAACATATGAAGGAGAGAAAAGTTTGTTTTTAATTGACCGATTGCTGTTTTTTTTTTGTTGCTTTCAGTCGCGAATATGTCATGCATTTTTAAGATGTGAACAATTTGGTTATAATTCGTATGGGTTATTTCTACAGTGGAGTGACCTGGATAAAGGACAGACATTTAGACTGCAGCTTGCAATTGAAATGAAGGTATTTTGGACAGGAACAGACCCCCACTTTTGCAGAACAGTCATAGAGTTCTCAATGGGTTGTTAGATTGTCTGAAAATGTCAGGGCTGATAGATCTTAACCTGGCAAACTTTTTAACCCCCATGTCAGGTTTGTTCTAAATGCATTAGATTTAGAGATATATTAAGCCAAAAACTGTATTTTACCCCTATGTTCCATTTATAGCCATCTTGGCAATAAGGGATTAATGGGACAAATTGTTTAAACATGATACTCTAATGATGATTGTGGCCAAGTTTGGTTAAATTTATCCTAGTAGTTCCATAGGAGAACATGTTTATAAAAAATAACAAACGAAGACGGAAGACAGCCGCCGAGATGAGAAAAGCTCACTTGACTCCTTTGGCTAGGAGAGCTAAAAGTCGATAAAGAAAAGAAAAATAACAATGCTTCAACAGGAGAAGCGTTTCCTGCTAAAGAGAGGTCACCCGTCATGGGCAGATCTGCTTGAGCTGTTTAAAGCTATAAGTCAAAAGATGCGGATAAACGAATCATGATACGGTAATATACTTTGATTTTTTGGGAACATATGAAAAAGAAGATATACATGTGTGACGTGTGTGCTTATTGCGAAACTTTATGATGCCTAACGTTAAGTATTTTATGAGTAAAGGTAATGATAGAGCTAAAAGTGTGATGATCCAGATTTTTCCAAATGTGGTTGGAGTGCTAAGTCAGATTTTATGCCAAACAATATATTTGCAAAAAATCAGGACAAATGTAGTGTACAGTTCTGTCGTGCAAACATTTTGAAAAAAATGTTTTTCAAAATGTCGAGTTCTGTGCTTGTGTGAATTGTAATAATTCAGTAAAATGTATTCTTGATTATTTAAACTCTTCTTCATAAATAAAACAGCTCTAGTGTTCAAAGCTTTCATTTGTTTTTCTTAACATTTTATTCTATAGAATAATGTCAGGCATTTTGTAAAATGCCTAGAAAATTTAGTCATTATGTATAATGACTGAATCTTGCAGGCATTTTACAAAATGCTTAGATTTAGAAAATGCCTGTAACATATATACCTAATCAATATACGAGATTTTGATATCGCTTAACTACCGTCGTCCCTATTTACCATGTTTACTGCAATCGAAGAAATTAACATTAATTTGGTGTTCTAGTAAATAGAAAGACATGTTCCACTCACTAGTTTATCTATCCTGAATATGTATAAACACATTTGACTGGAAGTATTATAATAGTGTGATAATAATATATATTATGTAATATAAAATAAATAAACATTTCAATTTGATGATCGAAACCCATCCCGACAAAGACTGTCTAAACGAAAAAAGACAAAGACAATGCGATACAGGCACTAATAAATCAAAGTATATGATAAACACATCTAAAAGCTATATAACGCCTGCGTCTCTTTATGGAAAAAATCCTGGAAAAATCTCATTTTCAATTACAAAATTAAAAAATGCGTTTGCTTGCCATATTTTTTGTGTCAGAAGAACTAGGTATGGAATTGTTGTGTTCTTAGTTATATTTTTTATTAATTGCGTAATTGTTTTCTAACATGTATACTAACTCATATATTATACTATTATATCATTTAATATTTGTTTAAGATATATGAAACAATTGATTTACACATAATTTACAGTAATTTTAATTACAAGTAAAATTTATTTATCTTGATTACATATTATCACTTTTTCACATCATGACTTATTTAAATATGATTATTTGTATACATATATATTTATTTTGGTAAAACCTGATCATACCACCTAAGCTGCACAAAATCTACTTCGTGTTCAATAACTACTATCATTTGTTATATTTATAAACCATATGAAATTTTGCCATCGCAATAAACGGGCGAAATTGTACTTCAATTCATTTATCGTAAAAATAATAGCATATATCTAAATAATCTTAGATATGATACTTTATCAAATGTTTTGGTATGCAACATTACGCAATCAGTTAAAAATATCGAGTATTTGAAAAAAAAATATTAAACTTTTATTTCTAATATTTATTAATTTGGATTTTGACAATTTGAAAAAATGTCATTGTCAAAATAAAGGATTCAGTTGAATTATTCACTTCTGGCACAACTATTTGTTTTAAACAACAAAGGATATTTTAGTTTTTGTCCTAAGTCAACAAAACAAACGAACTGAGAATGACATACACATATCAATCATAGCTAAAGGCTGTTATTTTTTTAGAGACTAAGTTATATCAATTTTTCAGCGAATGGAGTGGATAGTTTATGCTTATTTACACATTAGGTAAAGGTTTATTTTTAGATGAACATAAATATAAATAATTAATTTAATGCAGATAAGATATCAAATTATTATCTAATTATTTCATTTCATTTCATTTATATGTTAAACAAAACTGTAATAACTCATACACCCGATAAAAATGATTGTCATCACCTCCATGTATAAAGGTTAGTTACGAAGGTGTGTTATTTCTATTAAGGGCCTACTTAGTATTTGTTTTTTTTAATATTCCAGCGCTTTTGACATTTTTGACACAAGCATGTCTGGTAAATTATATTTCAGAAACAGTCGCTTTATGCACTAATTTCGTATTTGTTATATTGAAATTTAACGATATTGAATGACATCTTATAGTAATGTTTTCGATTGTTCACTATTTGGCTTTTTTGTGTGTTAATGTGTTTGTGTGTTTGTGTTTGTGTCTTGAAACAATCATTATGCATCCTTTTTGAACTATTGGCAAATATCACTCTCATAGAAAATGTCCTTGTTTATTAGTAATATAAATTTGAACATACAAGTTCTTTGTATCTAATATTAAATTACGGTTACTTAAACTAATCTAAAAGTATCTATTAAAGTGTGCTTTGGAAATTTCTCCGAGAGAACTGACATGTGTTAACTCAAACATAAACACTAATAGTTGTCTTTTTATATTTCAGCTTTACTACACAAAAATGTAAGACTAAAAGACGGTTTTCGTTCCCTATCTTTTAATTTATCTTGTTTGGACGAAGGTTTTCGATTGTCCAATTCTTACAGTGTTTATATTTCCCAAATAGTACGATTTGTTAATGTTTGCGTCTATGTTTAAAATGTAACTCAACTTTACTTCGGAACTCGTACTCCTAAATTACATAATAACTTTTACCATCTTTTTTTTTTATAGATACAAAGATTTGTCCTGTATGAAATAAACTCTGAACACAAATCAAATGTGATATAGTGTTCTGATTGAAACGGGAGTGTTATATCTAAATAAATAGAGTCTGAAGTTTAAATAATATCCATAACAGTAAATAAACAAATCCTTTGTTTTTTCTTTATTATTCTGAAAGTTTACCAATTTAACAAAGTAGTAAGCTCTGAATATTTTCGTCGTCGGTTATACTTATAATATATACTTTATGCTAGTTTTGCACACGCTCATGCTTTTCTCAGACACTAAATTAGTTTAAAGATTAACATTTTGACTAAAATAAAACGTTTAAGAGTTATCAAAGGTACCAGGATTATAATTTAGTACGCCAGACTCCTAGTTTTAATATTTTCAATACATTGAATAAACACTCTTTCGTAAAATTAACCATACATAATGTATTCGTTGAGATTTATTTCAACATATTGATATTATTCTGTTTATTTCTTGTGTTGCATTTTTTTTGTGTTGCTATACCACTCTCCCTTGTTTGCTGGAGATTTGAGCGCAGATAGACATCTAAATCACGGTACATGTTCTATGTGCATGTCAAAAATTGTACTTTGGCCATTGGTTTAATCTTTTGAAAAGTTTCTCGTTTTTTTGTGCGGAATTTGTTTGTTTTTATTTTTGTAGGTCGAACTTTGATCCTACATCTACGTCTTTTGTTCTCTGGTGGATAACTGTTTCATTGGCAATCATATTATGTACTTTTTTTTAAATCATATACCCCTTGTTTAAATCATGACAAATGTTATATAATTGATCACTTATATGTTTAATTCCAGAAGCAACGTTGACAATTTGTATGGTTAATTTCACGTAAGAGTGTTTATTCAATGTATTGAAAATATTAAAACTAAGAGATGAACTGATAAAAATTAATTATCTGTAAATATTTATATCATATTATAATTAAATATCTGAAGAATTCTTAACAAAACGGATAGTTTTGTACTTCAATTTTCAGATGTGTATTCTTGTGTAATATACTAACTCAGTACACATTTAAAGTATGTGCAGATTTTTTCAACCATTTCATCTGACAAAAAATAAATAATCTAGCTGTTGACTCACAACACCACACTTATATCTATTTATCTAAAGACATTAACATTACCTTAGTTGCAATTCGCGACATTTTTAGGCTCATTGTTCTTCAACTTTGTACTTTTTTTTTTTTTTTTAATCGAAAGTTTGACTGCTCATCATCTTTACGAATGGATTTGCCAGGTTTATCGACCCTTACCTTGAACATTGTTCATACTTTTAAACTTAATACTAACAATAGTTTGTTTAATTAAATAGTTTTCTTTTAAAAATAGTAAATAATACGTTTTTTTGAACTTTTCTTTCATCACGGATTTTCCCTTCGTACTTAGTCTAGCACTGTGCGGATGTCTAGTTTCGAACGAGATCTTTTATGGTTACGGTTAGTGCATTAGGCTGCCGGTGATTAAGATTGCGAGAATTAATTCAATAGCTGAACATTCTTTAATATTCGAATAAAATAGAAGATTTTCTTTTAAAAGTTTACTTATACCTTTAAACAATAAAACATTTAAGTTTATGAAATATATTTTTTGTTAGATTTTAAGTTTATCATCACTAAATCAACATTGCAAAAACAATACGATAGTTTTTTCAGGAGTTAATAGTTATGAAAGGTACCAGGATAATAATTAATTACGCCATACGCGCATTTCGTCTTCACAAGACTCATCAGTGACGCTCATATCAAAATATTTATAAAGCCAAATTAGAACAAAGTTGAAGAGCATTGAGGATCCAAAATTTCAAAAAGTTGTGCCAAATACGGCTAAGGTAATCTATGCCTGGAATAAGAAAATCCTTAGTTTTTCGAAAAATTCTTAATAACTTGACCTCAGCTCATGTATTGCTGCCTTTCTATTATCACCAATGTTCATGAACCACAAATAGATATGATTTTGTACTCTAGACATTTAAGTGAAGATATATTTGGAAGATGCTACTTGTTAATACTATAAAAGAGCTGTCTCATGTGCAAAGTTGTTTTTAAATTTTCAGTTGATTTAAAAATATCTCATAAACTTTACAAAATGTTTCATAAAGCCTTTAAAAAAACTGAAATGTAATACATTTTGCTGACACATGAATATTTAATCTAAAATAGCAGACAAAAAGGAAACAAATTGAAACTACGTTTAAGTGGCTCACAGTTCAAAAAGTCAAATATATGTTTTGAATCTTTCAGATTATACTAGGGGTGACATTTCTTTGGCGTTGAAGTTTACTCAATATTCTGTTCATAGTATAGTTCAAAGGCTTTTGAAGTCTTTAATGGCGGAGGGTGAGTAACATACGTTTTAAAATCAAATTGTTTCCCGTATTATAGAAATTTGTATCTTTTAAAAAAGAATACCCGTTAATAACTGTGAAATTCAAAGAAGTTTGTATATGCTGTTAATAGCATATTTCATTTTCAATTTGTCTTATCAATTGCTTCTTGTAGTAAACGTATGTATATAATGGGAAACACACAAGCAACACATTACAAAGAAGATTTAAAATGATTTTTTTAATTGAATCTACTGTTCTCTCTGCATGATGCCATGCATATTTTTTTACAGCATATTTCAGCAAACTTCATAATGAAAAAGTAAGACATTACTTCCATTCTTGCCTAGAGGCAAGTACACGTTTGGTGGATTCACTTCGGACAGAAAATCTTATTAGCGATGACGAAAAAGAACAGATTTTACAAGGCAGTGCGTCAAAGAAAGCCATCACCTGTTATGAAATAGTACTGCAAAACGTATCCGATGAAATGATTCCAATACTCAATCGAGTACTTCAAGATAATGAGTTAAAAACAATTGAAGATATCATTAAAGACAACAGAATAGAGTCTGGTAATATTCAATTCATATCGATAACTCATGTTACTTATACTAATCCATGATCACTATACACGTTGCGAATTGTAAACCTGTTTTCAATTAGTTTCATGCAAGGAACACTTGTAACACTTGTATAACATGGAATGTGTTCTAATGATGAATTTATTTCTGTACACCCGTTTCAATTACATAATATGTTGTTTCCCTACAAATAAACTGCATGTAGCAGTATTGTAAATGTGCATTGCATAAAATCAAATAGAAAATATGTCACTCATCAAAAATACCAGGATAAAACATTTCGAAAGTATCTATTCAACTCCAAAGACAATAACAATCAAAACCAAGGAGTAAAAAAAGACTCATAAAACCAAAAGATATTTACACCAACAGTTACAAATAATAAATAAGAAACAACACGGACTCCACTAAAAACCGGAAGTGAAATCTCAGGTGCTCCGGAAGGGTAAGTAATTCCTGCACCGTATACGACCCCCGTCGTGTTATTTCTTTGTTCATTTCAGTAATGATGGAAGGTTATTATGACTGAGGAAGAATAACGATATGATTTCTGACACACTTTTGTCATAATGGTCAATCAGCTCATGATGGCGACCGTAAAATTTCTTGAATGATGACCTTAATTTGATTGATTCATAGCCTCAGCAACTTTTGAGAAAGCAGTATTCCTCGTTCAACAAAATCAACGTACTTTGAGCTAGCTCTATAGTAACGTATCAATTGAGACACATATACTCCATAAAGGATGTAGACGCAATACGTATCTTGTTTTGGCTGGCGGCATGGTTTATTTTGATAAATCTTAAAATTTCCAATTTTTAGATAAAAAAAATCCTTTTTCATTTTGAAATAAAAGGATAAAAGTAAATTTGACGATTTTTCAAAAAGAAGATATTGCTTCTGTATGCGTTTTAAACAGTTCTTTTTGTTAATAATAGAAGAAAAAAATTTGCCCCCTCCCATCTCGAGAAAAATGAATGGTCGGTTCCGTATAAAAACTGTTCTGATTAGGAGTACTTATAAGAGTTCAAAATTTGTAAAAAATTCATAATTAAAAAGCACTGCTTTAAGTGGTTCATGTCAGTATTTTTTTTATTATTCAAGGTGGTACCAAACACCTTCACTAAAATTAATTTGGCTTGTTTAATTTTCAAAAAACTTGAACCACACACTTTATCGGATAATTTTCGTTGACAAATAGCAGTTTGACCAATCACCAATTTTGATCATTGAGAAGCTTTATATTTCCTGAACAATAGAACGTAATCAAAACGTTCATCTGATTTTTACAGAGTTATCTCCCTGTAGTGTTTTGTCCCTTTTTTCTAATATATATATATATATATTGTGACTTTCATACCAACATATATTTAAGGAATGACTGTAATATTTTTTCTGTCTATGAAAAAATAACATAAAAAAATGTGTGCACACTGAATAACGCGCGGAGCGGGTTATTTAATCGTTTTGATGATTTTAATAGAATGTCAAGCGGTTTTTCTGATACTGCATATGTCCACCTTCGAAAACAACTTAATCAAGATGCTTGGAATTATCAGATTTTTTTTTATGTTTGTTTCATCTGATTCTCAAAAGATGAGACTGATATTTTGAATTTTTTTTTTCTTTTCTACACTGTAAGAATAAATTTAGAATGATTGTCAATGAGACCACTATATAAACGAGTCCAAATGAAGTAGATATCAGCCACTGTAATTTATTGTACTGCCATACAAAAAAAAAAACCAGCAAAAATCCGTTCAGCTATCTTTTTAAGGCCTCGAAATTATATTAATCTAAAGATCTGTATACTTTTTGGTGATGATTCAAAATTTCATTTTTGAGTTATTGAGTATTTTGTAAAAAAAAAAGGGGGAGGGGGTTTTTACATGTCGTGCCGTATCTCAAAAACGATTTATGATTATTGCTTAAAACTTTACACACTTCTTTTTTATATTAATCTAAAGATCTGTATACTTTTTGGTGATGACTCAAAATTCTATTTTTGAGTTATTGAGTATTTTGTAAAAAAGGGGAGGGTTTTTTTTACATGTCGCGCCGTATCTCAAAAACAATTTATGATTATTGCTTGAAACTGTACACACTTCTTTGTTATATTAATCTAAAGATCTGTATACTTTTTGGTTTTATTCAAAATTTTATTTAAGTGATATTTGTAAAATAAAAAAGGGTGGGAGGATTTCACATGTCCCGCCGTGTCTCAAAAGCAATAAATGGTAATTGCTTAAAACTTTCTCAGAAACTATTTATGATTATTGCATAAAACTTCCACACAAGACGTCGGGCGTATCATGCGCTCATGGCGCAGCTGTTTATTTATTCATAAGATATCCTTCATACCTGCGCTTGAGTCTTTTATCCTAATAAAAGAGAAACGGGTTCTTGATAATTACAAATACTACTTGAAAAGAAAACAGTTGGTACGAATGGGAACACAAACAATAGAAAACTTATTTTACTTTCTGAATACTGAATATTGAGTTTTTGCACTTATTTATTTAGATTTGCAGTTTAAGTTGGGAAATACAAGAGCAGACTTGAACGTACATCTGGCGACAATACATCCTAGCAATGAAAGGTCAGCTGCTCAACTAAACAGAACCCAAATTAACGACTTTAATGCTCTAATAGCTGAGAGTAAGATTGTGGTTTATGATACACAGCCTGGCTGCATTCATATATTTATGCATTCCAAGGATCCTTTTTATCGAGAAATGTGTGAGGAAAAACAATGTCAAATTTACGTTGAAAAATGCTTGGCTCTAAAGAATGTCAAAGAAACATTAATACCAAACCAAACTATAACAATAGTTATAAAGAAGAACGCTTATAGCTTACCTTTACATGACGGAAAAGGTAATGATTTTTTTTTATCAATTAAGATAAAAACAAAGTACAAAGTATTGAATATGGTTTTTTTTTCTGTGAAAGAACAGAAAACTATGGACAAAATACCAAACACATAATTGAAGCAATACAAATCACATTTAGAGATTATTTCCTCTTCTGTAGGCCTGTGTACTTAGTACTACGAAATTGTCAAAATGCTACAACATCAAAACAATACAAGTACAGAAATAAAAGAGGTGCCATTTTGTACATATACCAAAAACAAACGTTGTTCAAATAAATACTGTTCAATATTTCATTGCATTCATAAAAAATTATGTGAATTTGGTGACATATTAAGCCAAAAATTTTGAAAAAAAGTTTGAAAAAAATAATAGCGTTCCTTGTGAAGCTATGCTAAAAATAATAACTCAAAACGAAACAAACTTTTACAGTTGAATTTTCATTTTGAAATGCACTTCAGTGATGTGTTCAATTTTCAAATAAGAACAATTTATTTACGTGTTTAATAGACGATAACTATGTGGCAAATGTAATAGAGTACTTTTTTGTTACAGGAAAAACTTTGGAATTCAGCAAAATGCAGGTTCTGAAAATCAACAGATATTATCTTAACAGAAATGTTAGTTCACAAGTTCTTACAAGATTGGCACCAGAGAATGGCAGATTGGCAACAAGGCAGCACCAAGCTGCTGATATCTTTCTTGATCGGATAAAAGATGATTCGGGTAAAGAATGGCAAACATTAATGTGTTTACTTCGAGAATTTGGGAATGACACAATAGCAGATAGATTTGAAAAAATGACTTGTGCAGGTATGGATATATCATATAATATAATTTCTGCTTGGATAATTGAAAATAGTCAGGGTAGTAATGAATAATTATTATATTTTAACAAGGAAAATTAAATCATACATTATGTTTCTTTCTGGGTGATCTTATTGTGTTATGACAAATGGAACAACACGAAATTCAAAACGCCTCACTTACATTTTTTGTCTGATGTAACACATCTGACTAAACATTTGAATCAATTAAATTCGCACGAAGACTGAAAAAAATATGTATCTGATAATAACATAAAATAAGTTTGCCATTATTAAAAGAATATAAATGAATGATAACTGTATATATTATACCACATGCTTAGTAGCTTAAGTATACAACGCTTTATATTATATTCGATCTATCTATGTTTTAGAGTGTTACAGACAAACCATCATCGGGGATTTTAAAAATGTTGCTGATGAAATCGACACGGATCTGATGAAAGAGACATTCGCTGGGAAATCATATATTCCTAAAGTCGTTTTGGAAGATTGTATATCTTCCAAAGGAAAACTTCCAAGAATGGAAAGAGCAAAATATTTCCTAGAATACGTTTTGTTAAAAGGGGAAGTATTAGTTTCGTTTGCTGATGTTTTGTCTTCAAGATCGAAAATCGTATTAAACTTCACACCTTGTGAAATTCATGGAGGTATATATTGTTTGATTTATTTAAGAATTGCATGCTTCTTATTGTTAATTCATTGGCGTGTAAAAGTGTTGACGGAAGTACATTTTATATGAAGATTCATTCTAAAAATTTGCGCACGGTCAACGCCTTGACAACCCTACGAAATTACTAAAAGAATAATCCAATTATTACTAAAAAAAATCGCTACGGTTATGACAACACGATTACTATCTAGGTTTTCTTTTATTTACCTGGTCATTTTATTATTGAAACTGAGTGTCATCATGAATGTTTCAATTCATTTTTAAATGGAGGTTACTTACAGAATGACTCGAGATTGCTATCATCCAACCAAAATAACGTATTATAATGAAAACATACATCTAATGCAGTTATCACTGACGGCGGAGGACGCATTGATAGGACATTTTAGCGAAAAAATAGGACGTTTGAGCGCCAAAGTAGAACCCATTTGAGCGCCAGAATTTTAACCCATTTTAGAGAAAATTAAAATTATCAAAGCCCATTTTAGTGAAACATTTTTCACCATTTTTAGTAAATAAATAATATATAATAAATAAAAGAATGTTTAATAGACACAGCACAACATAAAACAATATAAAACTTTTTAATTAAAATACAGCACTAAAAGTCTAAAAGGTTAAATCAAATGTTAAAAGTCTGTTCTAGCCTGGAATTTATAACTTAGAGAACGTGCGTAATAGCCTCTAGAGATACCCCCTGTACAATACTGTTCATAGAAATGCATTAGGAACTGTTCTTTCTCTTTATCTTTTCTCGATTGTGGTGCACATTCCTCTATACTTCGTATCTATATATATGTTGTTGTTTGTAATTTTATAATATTATCGTTTCAACAACTTGTATTTCCATGATGAAAATATAAACAATTTAAACATCAAACCAATATAAATTACCGTTCATGGTAAATATGGTAAGATGAGCATTATTCAACTAGGTAAATTTTCGTTAAAATGGGCTATCGAAAATACAGGTGAGCGGATTAATCCGGCGCTTAAATGGGCTATAATGTTGGCGCTCAAATGTCCCCTTGTAGTTTTTTTTTCGCTCAAATGTCCTGCGCCCATCACTAAATGATATTAATTGATTTGATTCTTCTACAGATATGATATAATACGATTGTCCTTGCCGTAGTGTGTTGGTCATTATAACTCTTGCTTGCAAATTTGCAGATGTGCAATTCTTGTTAGAAGTAGATTGTTCTATTATCTAGTATATTGTATTTTATTCGGGATCTTCACAGGGGTTATATACGCATATTCACTGTCAGTGTTTTATATATGCCTGAGCAAGAATGTTCATCAATCGGCTATTGACCACTTGATTGGTGTAAATTCGCATTTGATATCTTCTGTTATCCCGGATTTGTTCCGAATTCCATTTCTCATTCTAGCCAATATAATCTTTCTTAAATCACGAGGCAAGCAATGAGACCCGATATTTGCTACGTAATAATTTCAAGATGGCGTGAATATCACAACTGATCGCAAGCTAATAGCTTAGTTTATTATTTGGGACAAGGTGATACTACTTTGTTCCTTCTAACATGTCTCTCTTTATGAATCGTTATGATTTGTAAAGTTAGATAGATATATGAAAATTACTTTATAGTAATTGCGCTTTTCTGTTTCCGTAAGTTTTCGGTCATGTTTGTGAACCAGATTATTGCAGGGAAAATTTATAAATGTAAAATATTTCGCACAAAAAGACCTAATTCTACTTAATGTAATTTCAGGTGAAAGCCGTAATACCTCGCCCGACACCGAGTTTACCTTCCTCGTGTGCAAGGATGACAAAGGTAGGCTGTGTGAACCGAAAGGCATCAAATGAATTTATTCACTAAATTTCCTATATTAACCATTACTGTATCGTTGTCCGTATCTTAACATGGACATGCTATAGAAATCTGAAATCGATGACTAGATGATTTTAAGTTATAGATAAAAACGACATTAAGACAAACAAAGTTAAGATCATTATCTTGAAATGTTCGGAATTTTGGGTCCTCAATGCTCCTCAACTTTCTACTTTATTTGGCTTTTCAAATTTCTATAATCCTGGTATCAATGATAAGTTTTACAAAAAGATTTTGCCGAAATTAGATATTAACTACAATCCACGTTAACAATTAGCTAGATACGACATCATGTTGAACATCCGACATGTATTATATTGAAAGTTTTGTCAACTTTTCATTAAATACAAGATATTGAAAGTTAACTTTAAAGCGAAAATGAAAGACAAAAATACGATGTCTCATAGACTAGTGTCTTGTGAAAATCTAAGAGATTTCGAATTCATTGAGCGACTGAGAGTTTCTGTCTTCTTTATTTTGCAACTTTATCCGTATTGTCGAGCATAACCGATAGGGTTTTACAGTTGCCACCCAAAGGTACGTACTCGGTGGTAATTTAACAAGTTGGGATGCGCAAATGATTTTTTAGGTTAACTTGTGATTGGTATGAACAAGACTTTCCAGCTTCAGTTATCTACTTTTAAGACCGTTAATTTTAAGTTAAAGCGATTAATGATTTGATTTTTTTAATTTCGAATATATGGATATTTATATTGATTGGTGGTTAATAATATTGACAATGAATCAACAAAATAAATATAACTTAATTTTAGACAAGTTTTACCTGACAACTCAGACAGACAGCGCAGGAGAAGTCAAGTCCAGTGACAGGTATATGTTTTTCCTACTGTCGGTCCAGGTTACGCCCAAAATGTACTAATTACTATATATACGATAAATGATGCATGAAGTAGTTAAATCCAGTTTAAGATTTATGCCTGAATATGACAACAATTTTTAAAGGCCATTGGTTGTAAAGAAGAATGGATATTTATTTTTTTGGTATCTAAATTCGCAGGAATCAAAAGGAGAGCTCAGTAACGTTGTAACACATTGTTTGTTAAGATCACGAAAAAGCATCTAAACTGCAAATGTTTGCACCTGTCCTAAGTCAGGAATCTGATGTACAGTAGTTTGTCGTTTGTTTATGTAATTTATACGTGTTTCTCGTTTCTCGTTTTTTTATATAGATTAGACCGTTGGTTTTCCCGTTTAAATGGTTTTACACTAGTAATTTTGGGGCCCTTTATAGATTGTTGTTCGGTGTGAGCCAAGGCTCCGTGTTGAAGGCCGTACATTGACCTATAATGGTTTACTTTTATAAATTGTTATTTGGATGGAGAGTTGTCTCATTGGCACTCACACCACATCTTCCTATATCTAAGTTTGCAATTTCTGAGAAAAAAAAATTTTCTGTACATTACTGATAAATGAATTTCGTTTTAGGAAATCGACATAACACTTTTACGGTTCGAGTGTCGCTTGTGAGTCTTTTAAAAAGTTATGTAGATGAATCGTGCGTCTGGCGTACACAATTTTAGTTTTTATATATATGATAAGTTTATTTACAACCACCGAGTCGATGTCAATGCTGGTAGAGGTGTATCACCAGAACAGTAGTCAGCACTTCTGTGTTGATATGCATTATCCTTAATATGGTCATAATTATAAATTAACTTCTTGCAAAACTTTGAATATTTCGAAATATAGGTAAAGTGATATATTTCTGGGGGACTATAAGTACCCCAGAAATATATCACTTTACCTGTATTTACATCACATTTCGGAATTTTAGGTTTTCAATGTTCTCATATTTGTACTTTATTTTGCCATTTAATTTGTGATCTATGATGAGTTCATTTACAGTCAACGGGCCGGTGCCACTGCTGGTAAAAGTTTCCTCCTCGAGTGTATGATCACCAGACCAGTAGTCAGCACTTCTGTGTTGACATACATTATCATTGATGTGGTCAAAGTTATTAATCAACTGGTTACAAAAATTTGATTTTTTTGAAAGAGTATTCTATCTCAGGAATAGGTAACATATTGATATAGGAAGATGTGGTGTGTGTGCCAATGAGACAACTCTCCATCCAAATAACAATTTATAAAAATCATATAAGGCTTCTTGCGTAGTTGCTTTGTCATAATGAACAGAATGGTAGATGTCTTTTGGGTGAAAATGAGTTGAAATATCTTTATATAAAGTTTATTTAAGTTTTGATTAAATAATCCGTTTAAACACACTGGTCTTTCAGAAGTTTTCTAGCCATTCTGACATTAATTCATTAAACAGTTATGTAAAGTAGATCCTCAATGGTCTGTCTACAACCATGAGTTTGCTCGAAATATTTACTTATCAATTAAATCATTCAGGATAAAGTGCTTTTTGAAGATAATTCTGAATTCTTTATTTTATTTGTCGTTTTAGATTGAACGTTTGTAATAATGGAGGACCTGTCGGAACCCAATGCCCTCTGAAAAGAAGTGATCAAATAGATTTAGATTTGCCAATACTTTCAAAGAAGGAAAAACTACATGAGCACGATGAATTTAACGATATAATAAAGGGTGGAATGGCTTGATAAATTTTATAATTATTCCAAATTAAATTATTCAAATCAATCAATTGCTAATAAAAAATTTGTGGTGTATATCCTTTAAGATAAGAAATCAATAATTCATAAGTATAATATATACTAGTATTCTATATTGCATAAGAATCATGAAAAATTGAACATGTCTTAACCACTAAGTGTATGAGCTTGTATGAATTCAAATAGAAATTTCTTCATTCTGAATTATTTTATATTTTTATTGTAATAGTACAGTAAGTGTATTTTGCTATATAGAACGAAAGTTTGTATACTAGTAACTTTGAAAGTAGATTTTATAAAACTGCTCGTTTAAAGATACCTATTAGTCAAATGACTAAACGATAAAATGAATTTAAAAGCAAAACTGACATATAAGAACAAACATAAATAGCAAATTATGAATAGAAATAATATCCAAACTCCCATTTTGTTCATACTTGCAAGATCAGTTATTGATATAACTGTACTTTTTCGCAGACAAACAACTATCTATCTTTTCGAATTTTCAAAGAAATATTCTACATTTTTCAAGGTTCAAATCCTGAGTATGTTATTTTTGTGTTATAACCATGAGTTTATGTCCAGTAAGAAATTCATGAATTAACCTTTTTGTAATTAAAATGATTAAAACACATTCGCTATTGAAATATCGCTTATTATTTAGGACTTTGAAATTGTATTTATATCTAAATATAAAAAGAGGCGAACACATATAAACTTGTTGCTTTATTTCAATTTGTGTTGTTGGTGCCAAAATGGTAAAAAAAAAACTTGACTTTTTTACTACTATGTGACCACGCACACAAACCGTCAATCTTGGTTAAAGTCGACTTAACTTAGAATTGTGAATGCATATATTTAACCATTATAACCTAATAATCTTAATTTGTAGATAATTACCATCAAACTACAAAAGTGTTTTGAAAGGATGTACACATTTATATGGATCATCAGAAAAAAAGGAAAATCCTCAAAAATTTATGATATGCAAGACACAACTATGGCTGAGGTCTCGAATTTGAACTGACTAGTCAATTTAACATTGATATAAGAATTTGTGGAATAAGTGCCAATGAGACAACCTTTCATCCAAGTCACATTTTATAAGAGTAAACCATTATAGGTTAAAATACGGCCTTCAATACAGAGCACCAAGCTACAAAGCTATATATATATATATATATATATATAAGTGCCAATGAGACAACCTTTCATCCAAGTCACATTTTATAAGAGTAAACCATTATAGGTTAAAATACGGCCTTCAATACAGAGCACCAAGCTACAAAGCTATATATATATATATATACCCAACAATGTTAGATCTGTAAATTTGCTTTCGCAAATTTTTCGAAAGCAAATTTACAGATCTAACATTGTTGGGTTGATGTTTAGACGAGTTGTATATACATTATGTACACAGCCATGTATCACCATCATTGATGGCGATCCGATGGATACATCTGTTGTAGAGTTGTCACTGACTCAGACGTATATATATATATATATATATATATATATATATATATATATATATATATATATATATATATATATATATATATATATATATATATATATATATATATATATATATATATTACCGTTGTGCAAATCTTTAGACTGATATATATATATATATATATATATATATATACGTCTGAGTCAGTGACAACTCTACAACAGATGTATCCATCGGATCGCCATCAATGATGGTGATACATGGCTGTGTACATAATGTATATACAACTCGTCTAAACATCAACCCAACAATGTTAGATCTGTAAATTTGCTTTCGCAAATTTTTGGTTCTTCCCTCGCCGGGATTCGAACCCATGCTACTGTGATATCGTGACACCAAATCGCCTGCACTGCAGCCGTCCCGCTAGACCACACGACCACCTGGGCTCTCAAAAAAAGAGCTTTCGCTGGCCGTGTGTTACCTTTCCTCGTCAGTTTTAATCTAGCGGCGTACTACAGTACATGATATATAAGGCATGAAGATGTAATTGTTACAGATCAGCTAAATTATCTATAGTAAAGGATCCTACAAATTAATGTAATATACAGTCACAGAAAATAATTATATTTATAAGTACGTCTGAGTCAGTGACAACTCTACAACAGATGTATCCATCGGATCGCCATCAATGATGGTGATACATGGCTGTGTACATAATGTATATACAACTCGTCTAAACATCAACCCAACAATGTTAGATCTGTAAATTTGCTTTCGCAAATTTTTGGTTCTTCCCTCTCCGGGATTCGAACCCATGCTACTGTGATATCGTGACACCAAATCGCCTGCATTGCAGCCGTCCCGCTAGACCACACGACCACCTGGGCTCTCAAAAAAAGAACTTTCGCTGGCCGTGTGTTACCTTTCCTCGTCAGTTTTAATCTAGCGGCGTACTACAGTACATGATATATAAGGCATGAAGATGTTATTGTTACAGATCAGCTGAATTATCTATAGTAAAGGATCCTACAAATTAATGTAATATACAGTCACAGAAAATAATTATATTTATAAGTACGTCTGAGTCAGTGACAACTCTACAACAGATGTATCCATCGGATCGCCATCAATGATGGTGATACATGGCTGTGTACATAATGTATATACAACTCGTCTAAACATCAACCCAACAATGTTAGATCTGTAAATTTGCTTTCGCAAATTTTTGGTTCTTCCCTCGCCGGGATTCGAACCCATGCTACTGTGATATCGTGACACCAAATCGCCTGCACTGCAGCCGTCCCGCTAGACCACACGACCACCTGGGCTCTCAAAAAAAGAGCTTTCGCTGGCCGTGTGTTACCTTTCCTCGTCAGTTTTAATCTAGCGGCGTACTACAGTACATGATATATAAGGCATGAAGATGTTATTGTTACAGATCAGCTAAATTATCTATAGTAAAGGATCCTACAAATTAATGTAATATACAGTCACAGAAAATAATTATATTTATAAGTACGTCTGAGTCAGTGACAACTCTACAACAGATGTATCCATCGGATCGCCATCAATGATGGTGATACATGGCTGTGTACATAATGAATATACAACTCGTCTAAACATCAACCCAACAATGTTAGATCTGTAAATTTGCTTTCGCAAATTTTTGGTTCTTCCCTCGCCGGGATTCGAACCCATGCTACTGTGATATCGTGACACCAAATCGCCTGCACTGCAGCCGTCCCGCTAGACCACACGACCACCTGGGCTCTCAAAAAAAGAGCTTTCGCTGGCCGTGTGTTACCTTTCCTCGTCAGTTTTAATCTAGCGGTGTACTACAGTACATGATATATAAGGCATGAAGATGTTATTGTTACAGATCAGCTAAATTATCTATAGTAAAGGATCCTACAAATTAATGTAATATACAGTCACAGAAAATAATTATATTTATAAGTACGTCTGAGTCAGTGACAACTCTACAACAGATGTATCCATCGGATCGCCATCAATGATGGTGATACATGGCTGTGTACATAATGTATATACAACTCGTCTAAACATCAACCCAAAAATGTTAGATCTGTAAATTTGCTTTCGCAAATTTATGGTTCTTCCCTCGCCGGGATTCGAACCCATGCTACTGTGATATCGTGACACCAAATCGCCTGCACTGCAGCCGTCCCGCTAGACCACACGACCACCTGGGCTCTTAAAAATAGAGCTTTCGCTGGCCGTGTGTTACCTTTCCACGTCAGTTTTAATCTAGCGGCGTACTGCAGTACATGATATATAAGGCATGAAGATGTTATTGTTACAGATCAGCTAAATTATCTATAGTAAAAGGATCCTACGATTAATGTAAGATACAGTCACAGAAAATAATTATATTTATCTCGTATCTGTTGAGTTCGTGTTCACAGACAACAGATACGAGATCCATCCACACGAATGCAAGATGTGAGCGAACATTTCGAAACGTGCAGTAGTGGAAAATTTACCGTATATCCGTTCTATAAAATGAACGAATCGAACAAATATAAAAGACTGGCAAAGGAAGCACACTTTATAAAGGACTTTCAGCCAAAATTAAACGGATCTACTTAAACACGTTTGATTTATCTCCCCTTATCGTTATCGTAACGTAATAAACGTTACCAACGGCAGTGTCGTCAAGGACATTGTTAAAACGTCGCCTGAAGATTGCCAGAAGGCATGAAAGCGCTAGTGACAATATTTTAACGAACTGTTATTATTTGATGTGAAATGTAGTTTGCAAATTTATATATATATATATATATATATATATATATATATATATATATATATATATATATATATATATATATAAGTACGTCTGAGTCAGTGATAACTCTACAACAGATATATATAGATAAATAAAGATGAGACAACTGAAATAAAGATAAATGCAAGTGGAAAATTGTCATTGATTAAAAAACTAATTTACTTTAAGAAAGGATGCTACTTGATCTATTTTTAGAAAGAGATATAGTTTAGTTTATTACTTTAAAAGCTGTGCATTTAGAATGTTTGCTACTTTTGTTTTTGACGTTTATGTCAGAAACTTGGAATGGAATCCTTTAGCTTTATACATGAAGTGCCAATAAAATAATTTTGAACTAACTTTTCATAATTTTATAACATACAGTTTAAAACGAAGTTTGAAATTCGTAAGAAAAACTTATCATTAATTTTTCATAATTTTTGAAAGAACAATGTGCAAAATTAATGTTAAATGTATGAAAAATCTAGAGAGAATCATTTCCCCAAAATATTCAATTAACTATATGTAAGAACAAGAAGGCAGACCTTTCTTTTTTTCTGCTTTTCAACTTCTGTTATTTATATACATGTACTTTCATTTGTTGGCAGTCTTTAAAAAGTTTGTTTATTTTGGAAAAGAGGAGTGAGCTCCCTTAAATCATTTATTTTGAAAACGTTTTCTCTTTTATTGACATATATTCCACATTTCTTTTCATTCATATCTACAAAATTACATTTTCTTTCACTAATTTATATAAAATTTGAAGTATTCTGACTATAAATTCCTTCAGGTCTTTGAGATGTTGTCTTTCTACAGAGTTAGTGGACTAAATTTAAACAGGTGATAAATTGTTATTATGAATCAAGTTGAAATTTTACCGAGGTTTGATGAACAAAAGCATTTTTGGGATACGATTGCTTTCAAGCAATCTGTAGACTTATACCGGTAGCTCAGAGCATTGCCCTCATGTCAATCGTTTTATTCTAAACATTAAGGAACATCTCAGATTCTTATGATTGTCTTGCTTTAAAAGGTAAAACCAAACGAAGGGATTGAACTTTAACAACTTTCCTATAATGTTCTTTTCATAATCTTCATGTTTGATAATTCACTTGACATATATGCGTGTTTTTAACAACACGGAAAATCAGAATTAAGCAGTATTTATATTTAGTGTTTTTATAAATTTAGAAACACGTTAGAGGGAATTCCCAGTTTTGATAAAATGCGAGAGTTCTCTGAATTCCGATAAATCTATTTCTGTCATATAAGAACTGAATTGGAGTTTTTCTTATATTTTACCGTTATGAAACTGATATTTGAGATTGTACTTCCATAAAGAAATAGAGAACCACCTAGGTCGTTTAATAAACATTTAATATACGTTCTTGCTCCAGGGTTTGTTTCGGAAATTATGCGCATGCGTATAGTTTTCTTGACTTCAAGGGGTTTTCGTTTGAATGGTTGCTCTGGATTCCCCACTCAATTAATTAATTTTTAACTCATGGGATCTTTTCTATGTATGTCTGCTATTGAAGGTTATTGTTGTTGCATAATTTTAAATCATATGCATCATTTAAATTAAAATAAATATAGTCCACATCGTAGAACACCCCTTCAGGCGAAATGGAGTCTTCGATATTATCGTTTCGAGTTGTCTCCCTTCCGGAAGTAGCTTCCGTGAATTCTGAATCAAAACAATACGTCGAGTATTAGCTCGTTCTGTCAATAAAGTGTATTATATTAAAAACGATCGCAATTTAAACCGCTTCAATAAATGTGTACGGAAGGGAGTCATGATCACTGACCCAAAGGAAATTAAATATTTAAAGAGTTAGGAATGGGGTTCCTCCTAGAATTAACGTAGGAAAATAGGTGATAAGATACGAAGTGACATTTTCTCACGAATCCATGAAAAATTATTCACCCCACTGGCAAATCGCCCCACTCCTAATCGCCCCACTTTTTCACAAACTCGCCCCACTTCATAAAAAATCGCCTTACTCTTGTTTACTTACTCGCCCCACTTATGAAAAAGGGTAAAATCCCATTGCAAATAGTTGAACAACATACCCCACTTATGAAAAAGGTTGAAATCCCGCTGAAATAAGGTTGGTCAACTAACCCCACTCGGGACAAATAGATAAACGACATAAACCACAATGAATTTATTAGTGTCAACTCGCCCCACTTATGAAAAAAGATGCAATCCCGTTGTATATCTATGTCCCTGCCCCACTTCAATACCTATGAAAACCTTGGTGAAGTGCTATAACATCAAATTGCTGTTAATTGAAATCTTTCAATTGTATGATTATGATACAATTAACAGGTTTCTTTTCAATTGTTATATAACTAAGCTTACAAGTATAAAGTTATTCTCCAATGAATGATACGAAAATGCATTTGCAATTATATTTTAAGAATGTTAAACATCATTCAACTTAAAAAATAATGGTTTAATAAATTTCGTTTTTTTTTTTTGGTATTCTGTGTAGTTTTCATTTAAGTGGGGCAGAGACATATATACACATATATGTCTCTGAGTGGGGCTAGTTGGAAGACCTGAAAATTATATATTGAAGTAGATTTTACCTTTTTTCAATAAGTGGGGCGAGTTGACCGCGGAAAAATTAACGGGATTTAACCCTTTTCACAAGTGAGGTTATTTTCTAAAAAGTGGGACGAGTTTGGTAAACCCGTTTGGGGCGGTTTTTTTTTTAATAGTGGGGCGAGTTGGTGAAAAATTGGGGCGATTTGGTGTGGGGCGTTTTGCCAGTGGGGCGATTTTTCCTGCTTCCTTCTCTCAATCTGAGTCTCAGTGACTGCTGTGGAAAGTAAACTTGGAATTGATAGTACAAAAATAAAACACAATAGGCCTAATTACATTGTTCATACACTTTTATCCGGGATTGGCTATTTTGTAACTATTTTAAATGTGCAGTTGAATTAGTTTTGAAAATAATATTATCCAGCTACATGTATACATGTGTCAATGAAACAACGGCAATCGTATCCCTCGGAGCAATCTGCTCTTTGATTTTAACTACCTATGGTTATTCTTGCCATTTCATTTATCTCATGAAAATTTGAGAGTAATGTTCATTTGATATAGGGTGTCCTAAAATATAAAGGGTTAGTTACCATACATGATTAGTTACCATATGGGGTTGGTAAGGAGTTACTTCCCTTTCAAAAAAAGATGACAATACCCTTTATAAAACAATACGGTGTTGAGGAAAAAAATCAAAAAGGTATCAACATACAAAGAAATTGATGATAAAAGGTTAAAATATATCCATAAAACATAATTAAAGGGAACAAACTGTTATTGTTGGCATTAAGGAGTTACTTCCCTTTCAAAACAAAAAAAGAAATATGGAAGGTTTCAACAGACGAAGCAGGGTGATTGAATTCCTCTATAGTAAGGAAAAAGAAATCTCTTATTATGTTTACCAGTAAAAAATAGTGCACTCCATACAGATCTGTACTATCAGTTTTGAGCATAAAACAAGCATTTGAACATTTGGGCAATACACATGTTTTTTCAGAATTAAAGTTTTGTGTTTATGGTATGTTTTCACATTTGTACACAGTATTATTGTTTATTTTATTTCTGACTGATACACCAATTTTTTAGAATACTATTTTCCATGGATTTGAAGTACTAAGCATATTGAAAATGCTCTTTTGCATAAAAAAAGAAAACAGCATACAGGAAATGAAAGAATTATTGTGATTATTTTTTTATCAATCTAAAAATTGCATAACAGGATATGTTTTATTTAAGTGACTAATTTTGATTAATACATTTCTGCCTTCTTGTATTCTATATTTTATATTCAGTTATTCATTATATACATGCTTAAATTTCTAAATTAATATTATATATCTAAATTATTTAAGTAATATTTTCCGTCTTAAAATTCTTGATAGTATATGATAATGTTATGTACATGTTATTTATTGTTTTTTTACATTCCTGTCTCATGTTTTACTACATGGATTTTATACAAATATATATTTATTAAAAACATCTTATATTAATAGTTATTATCTTATTAGACCATTTGGGGTGGCATCAGTATTGTAAAAATTCAATGAAATTAAAAGTTGTCTAGAAAATTATCCTAGAATTTGGTAGGTCTAAGGGAATAGATAACTATTTTCTATATAATGTCATTGTTTAGCTCACCTGGCCCGTCGTCGTCCGTCGTCGTTAACTTTTACAAAAATCTTCTCCTCTGAAACTACTGGGCAAAATTAAACCAAACTTGGTTACAATCATCATTGGGATATCTATTTTAAAAAATGTGTCCGGTGACCCGGCCAACCGGTAAAATGCTGTTTTTGGCTTATAACTCAAAAACCAAAGCATTTAGAGCAAATCTGACAAGTGGTAGAATTGTTTATCAGGTCAATTTGTATCTGCCCTGAAATTTTCAAATGAATCGGACAACCCGTTGATGGGTTGCTGCCCCTAAATTGATAATTTTAAGGAAATTTTGCTGTTTTTGGTTATTATCTTGAATAATATTATAGATAGAGATAAACTGTAAACGGCAATAATGTTCAGCAAAGTAAGATTTACAAATAAGTCAACATGACTGAAATGGTCAGTTGATCCCTTTAGGAGTTATTGCCCTTTATAGTCAATTTTTAACCATTTTTCGTAAATCTGAGTAATCTTTTACAAAAATCTTCTCCTCTGAAACTCCTGGGCAAAATTAATCCAAACTTGGCCACAATCATCTTTGCAGTATTTAGTTCTAAAAATGTGTCCGGTGACCCGGCCATCCAACCAAGATGGCCGCCACGGCTAAAAATAGAACATACGGGTAAAATGCATTTTTTGGAAGATAACTAGAAAACCAAAGCATTTAGAGCAAATCTGACATGTGGTAAAATTGTTTATCAGGTCAATTTGTATCTGCCCTGAAATTTTTAGATGAATCGTACAACCCGTTGTTGGGTTACTGCCCCTAAATTGGTAATTTTAAAAAAATTTTGCTGTTTTTGGTTATTATCTTGAATAATATTATAGATAGAGATAAACTGTAAACAGCAATAATGTTCAGCAAAGTAAGATTTACAAATAAGTCAAATAACTGAAATGGTCAATTGACCCCCTAAGGAGTTATTGTCTTTTATAGTCAATTTTTAACAATTTTCATAAAATTTGTAAATTTTTACTAACATTTTCCACTGAAACTACTGGGCCAAGTTCATTATAGATAGAGATAATTGTAAGCAGCAAGAATGTTCAGTAAAGTAAAATTTACAAACACATCACCATCACCAAAACACAATTTTGTCATGAATCCATCTGCTTCCTTTGTTTAATATTCACATAGACCAAGGTGAGCGACACAGGCTCTTTAGAGCCTCTTTTTTTTTGTTCCTACATAATTGAACTCTACATGTGTTTCTCATTAAAGAAATACATATTCCATATATTCTCAAGGACTAACACCGTATTTTGAGTTCTTCAAAATCCATTGTGAATTATTATGTTACGTAGAGAGTAATAATTTAAAAGACTGTCTTATGTATCTCACACTATTCCGCACTTACTGATAAAATGTTATATATTATGTATCAAAAATGTGAAAGATACCAAAGGGACATTCAAATTCATAAGTAAAAGTAAACTGACAATGTCATGGTAAAAAAGCAATAAAAAGAACAGTACACAAAACGCAAAGAAACTTGAAGACTGAGCAACTTGAATCCCACCAAAAATTGGGGTTGATCTCAGCTGATCAGGAAGATTTCAAGAACCAACTTTTCACAGCAAAAAAATTACAATACCTTACTGGTTACATCATAACTTGAAGTACAAGTTGGTCTCAGTTCAAATATCAACTATCTTATACCTTTTGGTCAGAAGCCACTGATAGTGATAATTGCAATGTACTTTTCATGATCTATTTAACGAGGTGCAAGAAGTATTATAAGATAATAAATATTTTGCTTTTTGAACCCCATTAGGATTATTCCCTAATAGTTAAATTGAAAAGCTCCTACACCAATACAACATATATAACATGATTTGTGCGATAAATAACTCTTTTGTACTTTCCCTTTTTTAGTAGTATTTCAAATGTGTTGCATAACGACAGGATAACATGAAACACATTTTCCCATATTTTTAGCATCAGGTCCACAATCAGAATACTTATATCTACGACACTTGCAATATTAATAACATACCAATTTTCATAATCCTGTCTCAAATTATGTAAGATTGACTTTAAACATTTTCCATAATTTACATGTATAAGTGTTTCTATTTTGAGTTCAACATTTGATTTTCTTATCCAAATAACTAAACGTTGAGACATTTCTCTGTGCCAACAGCGTATGGACAAAATTTTCTTAAGTTTCCGTTTGGTACATTATTTATAAGGAATATATTAGGAAACTAATGTTCCAACTCCAATAGTCAAACTTGATTTCGGCTATTCATATTAGTACAGTTTATTCTTCACGGGTTTAAGTTTTGTTTAAACATACTTCTTTAGCTAAATTAGTGTAAAATGCATTAGAGACGAGTAAATCATACTTATAAAGTAGTCTCCATATTACACTATAATTAAGTACATAATTAGTATAATAAACATACATGTAACATGTGTAGAGCAAACAGTTTCTAGAATACAATACGAGCTATAGGTAAACAAGGTGAGAGAAAATAAAAGAAAGAAGGAACGATTGGATAAAAGTAAAATCACAAACATACTGATACTAAAACCCATGAAAATTCCTTAATTGAATGGCAAATTTAAAATCAAAAGCTTAAACTCATCAAACGAATGGATAACAATTGTCATATTCCTGACTTGGTACTGGCATTTTTTTATGCCGAAAGTGGTGGAATTAACCTGGTTTTATAGCTAGCTAAACCGCTCACTAGTATAACAGTCGCACAAAATTTCATTATATTGAAAACGATATGAGCGTCATTGATGAGTCTTATGTAGACGAAATACGCATCTGGCGTATTAAATTATAATCCTGGTACCTTTGATAGCTATTGTAAACAAAACAAAGACGGACATAATAGTAAAAATGTAAAAATGTAAAAATTAGGGGTACAGCAGTCAACATTGTGTTATTATCTTAATCACTATAAAACAAAGAAATATATAAACAAACATTCACAATGACATAATAACACAACGACTGGATGTATGAGTACAGATCCACGTCATATGTAACAAAGAAACACAAAAAGGCATATAGACAAAGCTTATTAGCTAAAATGAAAGACAAGAATACAAAAATTATTTCATACAATTCTGTGATGATGAGTGGGTGTTGATAATGTTGTCGATGATGATGCTATTCCGTTTCAGTATCAAAATGCTTTATGAAGGTTCAAGAAATCGTTTTTATTTTTTGATGAAATTTTGAACATGTAAAAAGTTCCAAGTTTCTGCAAGCTAATGATTATTTTCTTTTATCTTTGTTTTAATCTGAAACAAAGATTTTGGAGAGCAAATTACGATTATTGATAAACGTCCTCAATATCTGACACGCATTGGCAAGATGGATCATTCATAATGTTCGAAAAAGGTCATAGTTTAAGAATGAAGTAGAGCATTGCAATTGTGTTAAAATAATATTCAATTTCCACAAGCCGTCTCATTTCAATTTTGGTTAAGAAACTTTTGAATTTAAGTCTTATACATCATTGGCTTGTCAATGAATGGGTTTAAGAGTCCTTGGTGTAAGTTAATCCAAAATCGCTTTTTGGAATTTAGAAATTAATAAAATTATATTTCAATTTCGTAGAAACAAAAACTCCACGGAAACATAATTGTTTACATAATAATTATAGCATAATTGATATGAATGATATTATATCAACCAGGAAAGTCAATAGAAAAACTACTTAGTAATGACAAATAAAATGACAAATAAAATGAAAATACATCATGATAACTGTTTGACATGTATATTCATTCCGATAAGATCACATAACTTACAAAACATTACGTAATTCAATCATATGACCGATAACAAATCAATGATACCCCATTAGTTTATCTTTTTTTAATGATAGTGACAGTGTTTCAGATCAGAACAAGATAGAACTATTGTTACGGAAGTGATGTCATATATATTCCAGATGGAATCAATAGAAAGAAATAATTAAATTTACAGTCTAGTGTTTATATTATTATATTCAGGATTTTGGATTAAAATCAATCGACCAAAACTTACCTGTATTATTAGTGATCTATGTTTACACCTTATACATTATATCTTATTATTGTTAAAACTTTTGTCACCGAAGAAGGCCATTTGTTGAGCCGAAATATTTGCAATTATTGTATAATTTATATCATCTGTTCAGTTTTTCCATCTTTGTGCAATGATATTCAACACTTTTTAGTGTTTTGTTTTCCATCTATTTATCGGTATTGTTACACAATCTTTCAGACTCATATATATATATATATATATATATATATATATATATATATATATATATATATATATATATATATATATATATTTATGAGCTGTGTGGGATATAACTCGACCTTATGCAAATGAATACCAATACATCTCTTAACCTATTCCGGGTTGAAAAATATCTATGCAAAATCTATAACTGTTTGAAAATTGGGTTAATATAAGAACCCTGTAAATAAAGACAACAGTAGTATACCGCTGTTCAAAACTCATAAATCTATGGACAAAAAACAAAATCGGGGTAACAAACTTAAACTGAGGGAAACGCATTAAATATTAGAGGAGAACAACGACACAACATTAAAATGTAACACACACAACAACGGGCAAAGCATTAGACAAAATCCGATGAGAATAACCAATATAACATCAAAACCAAATACATCAAATTGGGATAGAGAAGTACCGTGACACGTCTTATAGTAATGTGAATTGACACTCAAATATAGGAGAAAACCAACGACACAACGTAAAAATGTTACACACACAGAAACGAACTATGATAAAACAAAGGCCATTTTCCTGACTTGATACAGGACATTTTTAAAGAAAACAATGGTGGGTTAAAAAGACAAAAAATCATCTTTTATTTCGTATTCGAATGTTCGAAAATCAGTCGAAACTTATACATATAGTTTTTAATTCATGTATACGTTGATATGTAGGTCTCAAGACAATGCCTTGTGGAATGCTTGATAATGCTCTTGAACTTTGTAATTGTTTGGCTTTATAACTATTTTGATCTGAGCGTCACAGATGAGTCTTATAAAAAGTAAAAACACAAAAATACTGAACTCCGAGGAAAATTCAAAAAGGAAAATCAAAAATCAAAAGGCAAAATCAAAAGTCCAAGCACATCAAACGAATGGATAACAACTGTCATATTCCTGACTTGGTACAGGCATTTTCTAATGTAGAAAATGGTGGATTGAACCTGGTTTTATAGCTAGCTAAACCTCTCACTTGTATGACAGTCGCATCAAATTCCATTACATTGTCAACGATGCATGAACAAAACAAACATACTCAAAGAGTAAAAATGTCAAAAATAGGGGTACAACAGTCAATATTGTGTTATCATCTTAATATCACTACATAAACAACAAATGTAACAAAGTAGCACAAAAAGGCATACATCAAATTCAACATTATCATTTTGCTTTTCCTATACGGCTGAATAAATCTATGTAAAGTCTACCCATAAATGAAAGAAGGTTTTCATTACTGGTGTAAAATTGCGCGTTTGAAATTCGCACAGGTAGACATAAAAATAATTTTGTCGTATGACGGCATACATAAATGCAGACTCACGTAAAGTAGATATAACAAAAAACAGACTTACAGTAAAAATAATAAATAAAATAATGGTGTGGTTCAAAGTATGACGGGATACTTAAGTACAGTTTCACGTCAAATACGACTGAATTTATCTATGTAAAGTCTACCCATAAATGATAGAAGGTTTTCATTACTGGTGTAAAATTGCGCGTTTGAAATTCGCATAGGTAGACATAAAAATAATTTTGTCGTATGACGGCATACATAAATGCAGACTCACGTAAAGTAGATATAACAAAAACCCGATTTAACAGTAAAAGTAATAATAATAAATAAAACAATGGTGTGGTTCAAAGTATGACGGGATACATAAGTACAGTTTCACGTCAAATGTATATCATAAAAAACAGACTAAACAGAAAAAGTAGTCTTATTGAATAAAATGGTTTTGTCATTCATAGTATGTCAAGATCCTTAAGTAAAAGTAATATCAATAAATGAAATAATTTTGCGGTTCAAAGTATGTGGTTTTACATAACCACAGAGTCACTTCAAATGAATATCTAAAAAAGACATATAAAAGAATACTATAATAAGTAATTAAGATGATAACAAACGTCAGTACGCAAAATCTATACTTCAAGACCATCTTGTATTATTTGTGAAGTTGATACGGAATATTTATCAACAAGTTCTGGGTATCTTCCGATGAACTTTTTTAGAAAAAGGACGAGACGTTCTTTGACATATCCCTGGTTCATCAATTTTCTGCTCAGACACTGGTGACGTTTTACAAAGTCTGAATAGGAGCTGCAAGCTCTTGAATACCTAATAAGTTGGGAAATGTATATTCCATATGCAGGTGTTTTTTAATATGTAGACGAGACGCGCGTCTGGCTTATTAAATTTGAATCCTGGTACCTTTGATAACTATCATAACACTGAATGTGGTTTCAGAATGCCAACCATTTACCACCTAGAATTAATAACTCTGCATTAGGAAAAGCAATTCAAAATAAATAGTTGTTTACATAGTCATGTACATGACCTTTTGATGCCCGCTATCATTTAAGGAGTGCTTTAGGTACTGTTTATCTGCATTAGGAAAAGCAATTCAAAATAAACATTTGTTTACATAGTCATGTACATGACCTTTTGATTCCTGCTATCATTTAAGCAGTGCTTTAGGTACTGTTTATCTGCATTAGGAAAAGCAATTCAAAATAAACATTTGTTTACATAGTCATGTACATGACCTTTTGATTCCCGCTATCATTTAAGCAGTGCTTTAGGTACTGTTTATCTGCATTAGGAAAAGCAATTCAAAATAAACATTTGTTTACATAGTCATGTACATTTGTACATGACCTTTTGATTCCCGTTATCATTTAAGCAGTTCTTGAGGTACTGTTTCGAACGCGTTTTCAAAATTGAATAAACAAATGTTTATCTTTTTCCTGTTGTCGATGAACATGTTTTAAACATGCACTTGCCTTTTCTAAATGTGCCTGATAACTATGGTGCGTTATGTTGTTGAGGTTTTGGTCATCAAATTATTTCATGCGAATTCCTGCGAATTGATCATATGGAACTCCAGTAACTTTCATGTACCTGAAGTAAGTTACACCGGTGTGGGTTAATAATTCTTTTCAATGAATTGCAGTAATATTTCCTTTCTTCTGGTTTGGCACAATAGCCACGAATTGAAAAAGGATCGATTACTTGTGCCTCTGATAATCTTTCTCTTTAAACACTGTTTGGATAAAGTGATGTCCCGTTCCTTTGTAAGAAGTTATATATGACACTTATGATAACAAAACTTTATTTTTGTAAAAGCACCTGTTAACTTTTTAATATGTAATGCGTCATATACCTCTCTGTCTTTTTCTGAATTTTGATCTATTCTAATTGTATAGTGGTGGTATCTTGCATTTGTTTTTCATTTTCTGACTATTTATGTAGTTACAGATTAGTTTAGTATCATGTTTAACATTGACAATCAGGGTTTTTAGTAAATTACAAAGATGCCATGAGTTAATTTCACGTACAATAAGAAAATAAAAATAAAAGATCTATTTTCCAAAGTGCGAAAACATTAATTGATATTGCTCATCCTAAATCTAAGATAGTATAAACTATAAAAAGAAGTATAGCAACACAACTACTGACTGAATATGAATTATAACAAAGTCTAGATTTATCTATCTGTATTTTTTTTGGATTTCCAAAATGTGACAATTAATCTTGCAGCTACAGTGTTTGCAGAATTTGGAGGAAGGCGTTAAAACTGAAATGCTAAATTTCAAAATTATTTCGGCGCATGTTCTAGTTAAAAATGCATACAGAGAACAAAATGCACGAAGTGGTGAATCGATGTCATAACTGATTCCATATAAACTAGTGTTGTCAACGGTTAACCGGTTAACCGTTTGAACGACTGAATACCGCATACCAAAAACGCTAACCGGTTAACCGGATTTTTTTCATTTTTTGATAGATTTGATATATAAATTTGTATTGAAATCTTTAAATAATTATATCTTCTTTAAAAATTGTCGTCATGGTAATTAATTTGACAGATCAATTATGCAGCATATTGATTGCTATTTCTTATCCAAAAAAAAAATAATTAGAACTTGTCTCTCAGCTCGGGGCAAGATCTTAATAAAACATAATTAATATACATGTTTTTTTTAACAGAAACTTTAAATCAGTAATACGATTAAATTTTACGATTTATTTCATTTTTTCATTTAATATTGTGTAGACCTACATCTGAATGTGCAATATCCGTCGTGCATACTTTCAACGAAATGCTAACTCAAAAATTGTGAAATGCAAAATACGAGTAACATCCTTAATCATTTCAAATTGAAACACATTATTTTCGGAGACAACAAGAGAAAGTGAAAGAATCATCAGTTTCAGACAATATGAAATTATACCAGATCAAGATATTTTGGGTTTTTTCAATCTGAAGTTAGTACAAACGCTTCAATTGATACGGTGTATTTGATTATAAAAAGTCAAACTTTGCGAGCAATAGGACAAACTTCAATTCATCGTATTGTAAAAACGTAAATGTATGACTTGGATGGAATGTTGTCACATTGACATTCATACCACATCTTGTTATATTTATGTGTAGGGTACTATAGATAAGGCCTTCAAACATCAAATTAAACTATCGGTTAACCGGTTAATCGGTCGAACGATTATCCGAGTAACCGGCTAGGCAAAAGTTAACGATTTGACAACACAAATATAAAAGAATATTAATTCTGTACCAAGTCACGAACATAGCCATTGTTATATTATAGTTCGTTTCTGTGTGTGGTAACATTTTAATGTTGTGTTTCTGTTGTGTCGTAGTTCTCTTATTATATTTGATGCGTTTCCCTCGGTTTTATTTTGTAACCCGGATTTGTTTTTTTCTCAATCGATTTATGAATTTCGAATAGCGGTATACTGCTGTATACTTCAAATTCCAAGTAAAATATTTTCTGGTTTTTTTTTTGGGGGGGGGGGGGGGCACGGCAAGACAACACAAGACAATATTTTGCAGAAGTATGCATCGAAAGATTTAACAAATGACTCGGAAATAACCTGGACTCAACTTAAACATGTGTATTGTTGCTTCTCACCAAAAAGGTACAGTAAGGGTTATTAAAACATCATGACGGACTTAGGTTAAGAACTTGGATTTAATTTTAAAGACCTGTTTGAAACTTTGATGAGATTATTTTTAAGCTTTTTTCTTAAAACTTAAAATTCGTTTATTTAAGTTTTTTTATTGATTCATTATTAGCCAGCAAACAGAAGGCGACATATGTGCACCATAAAGTAAAACAAAATTTTATGATAATCAAATTCAAAGAACATAATCATTTAACACAACTATCATTTATGTATTATTTGATATCAAACACGATTAAATTAAAACAGTTATCATCAACACAATTGTCATAACTCAAATACGTACTCAACGGAAAGGATTGTTATTTAAAGGTAAGAAGCCACAATAGTCCTTTTTTAATTGTAATTGCTACTTTTAAAGGCAATCTAATGAAATTATATAGGCATTTTTTCTGAGTTACAAATTGTTTTGGCTGCCAAATTACAATTCAAAAAGACGAAAGCTGTAGCAACACAAACTTCATTTTCAAAGAATGGGTGAAATACTTCATTATCATATAGTTTGATTTTATATATAGCTTGAAACACACTATAAATATTAACACAATTCAATTATGATTTATTTCTATAAATGTTTAAATCGAGAAAAGTATGTTGTACTTATTTGTCCTAGATTACATAATTTTCATATCTAACACGAACGTCCTCTTTAAACGTTCACTGCAGTGTATAGTAGTATATGAAAAGGGAAGTTGTGACACAATATCTGTATCAACAGATAACAAATAAATCATATTTGTACTTGAAACATTAGATATTATCGTTATTGAAGTAAACAATTTGCATTTTCGAAGGTTATCGGTGTTTGCCGGATAAGATATAGCACAAAGGAATGCTAATGAACATTTTGACGAAAATAATTGCGAGAAACTGTCGATTCGTTCTTTCTCGTTTGTATAGGTTGATGTAGACAAATGCAAATAGCTATTTTGATTGATTTTAAATTAGGGATTTCACCTTATGCTTTAAGGTTGATGTGTTCCCTTTGGCTAAAACGGCTGCATTTTTCCTCAAAATTTACTCTGAGTACAGACAAACCTGAGCATCTGGAAAAAAATATAAGGCATATCATGCCCTAGATAAAAGAGTTTCTAATGCATTGAATGTTTTAGAAAATTTTAAACTTAACTTGATTTTTCAGTGGACTTTTTGTCGTCCCTTCTGAAGATGATAAAATTAGTAAGCAGTCGAGTTTTACTTGATATCATCCACTCAGGTAAACAGTTTAAATAGCCAATTATTGTCAGGTATCTATTTTCCTTCTAGTGTTCTAGTGTCAAGGTCAATCAATACAGTTCTCTTAAACCTTTACCGGTAGGGAAGTTCTCAAACCTCTTTCCCAACTTAGTTTATTTTTGCACCTTCTGGAGAAAAAAATGAAAAAAGTGCACGGAAAATACAGTGAAGTTTTTAGTTTTCTAAAAAGTAAAATTTATTTGAATCTTAATAATCTAGGGCATGCTTAGCATTGCCTTCAAACTTATCCAGATGCAAAGGTTTGTCTGTACTGTGAGAACATTATGAGGTGAACATGCACCCAGGTTATCCGTTGTGTCCACATGAACCTTCCCCGAATCGTAGCGATAAATAAGATTTTCTCATGTTCATTACAAGTCTTTAAAGTTGATATGGTTGTAGATAATTACATTTTTTTTAATAAAAAGGATATTTTCGTTATTTAATTAAAAGAAAAGTACAAAATTTTCGAAGGATTTTGCAATTATTTTCTTTTCTTTTGTTTTTTTTTTTTTTTTTATCACCTGAAGGTGTATATAAAAGTTTAAGAATTTTGAAAGTCAATATATTGCACACATAGAAAAGGGAAGTCAAATTGTAGAAAATAAATGTAAATGGTGTAGCATAAACAACCTTAATGTTTTGCATCAATAATTTTTGTCTGGATTGATTTAATTGCGTTTTAAACTGAAAAGAGTTAGAAAATTTGGCGAAAATGCCATAAAACTTTCAAATAAATGAAGTTTTCATCTCTTTCCATGTTAATTTCCTTCATTTTATTTTAATACTTTTTATGTAGATTTTTAGTTTAAAAAGTTTGACGTAAACAGCAACAGATCTGATATATCGGTTATTACCCCCAAAATATTATCTATTAGAGCAATTACCTTATAAAAAACGCAAAAAGAAAGATAATATTTATGAGCATTCGTGTAAATTATTCTTTTACCACGAAGAAATAAAGCAACCAAAGATATGAGGCCTGTCATTATGAACGCAAGAAGCGCGGTTTATTTAGATACAGAAACTCATCAGTTGCCCTTGAATTAAAACAAGACCTCAAATGAAAAAAGTAATCTTATAAGGCCACAATATTTTACCATCGTGCAAATATCGTAAAAAAGGAACGGATGCGTTTACAAGGTAAATCATGACGTTATTTGGCTATAATGATCGTTCGTGTGATAATGAACCACGTAACGTATATACACACACTCAAGATCAATAAATGTACAGTACTTTTGTATATGTTGATTCAAAAATATAGACAGCAGTAATAGTTGATTAAATATCAAGCGTTTCACTGCTAATGGACGTTTCGTCCCCGAGGGTATCACCAGCCCAGTAGTCAGCACATCGGTGTTGACATGAATATCAATAATATGGTAATTTTTATAAATTTCCCGTTACAAAACTTTGAATTTTTCGAAAAACTAAGGATTTTCTTATCCCAGGAATAGATTATCGTAGCCGTATTTGGCACAACGTTTTTGAATTTTGGGTCCTCAATGCTCTTCAAGTTTTTACGTTTTTGGATTTATAACTATTTTGATCTGAACGTCACTGACGAGTCTTATGTAGACGAAACGCGTGTCTGGCGTATACAAATATAATCCTGGTACTGATTAAAAACTATTTAGGTAATGCCTTGAAATCTGATATTAGGTATAATCTTAACAGCAATACAGACTAGGCAGCGTATGTAACAATTAAGCAGTGTTTCTTTTGTGTATAATGAAAGTAATGATATTCTCTAGTATTCTATAATTCCAAAAGTTTCGACACAAAGTAAATACTTGTTATTGTACATCAAATTAAAAATGTATGTTTTCATTTGAGTGTGAAAACATTATCATAAATATACTCCACTGATAAGTCTAATGTGGACTAAAAAGTGTGTGGCATATCAACTTATAAGTTAGAAATCTATACAGAGGTTTTTATCTAAAAGGAACAGAATTAATACCACATTTAGACTTTGCAAGCAAACGGAAAAGAACTATTTAGCAACAACCATTCCTTAGTAAATTTTACGGACGCCATCACGAGTTGGTTGCCCGATTTATAAGTTTGACTGTCCCTTTGGTATTTTTTGTCCCCCTTTTCTTTGACATAACTGAAGGTTGTTGTTGGCGTTTATACTTGCAAATTTGACTTCACCAACTAAAATTCGACATTATTCATTGCAATTTCAGGTAAAGCTTTATCAAATATAAGAAGGTGAGTTCTTATTAATGAGATATAAATCCAGTCGCGTATACTCGCATTAATAAAAACTTCGCAATAAGTTTTAGATTTGCCGTAGGTCAGGTCAAATGGTTATAACTTTGATATAATAATAACTTTATCATTATTATCAATCTATTATCTTCTAATTAATCTATCCTTTCATATCAAATATGTTTGATTCGTGTTCGACAAAAACGTAGTAGACTAGTCTGTTCAAACAGGGATTTTGTAATTAGTTCCACGTACATTAATAGGTCAGTCATATGGCTCGTGAACTCATTATCTATAAATCTGTAATATATCGTGACACCGTACACATTTTTTCACATACTAATACTATTAGACGATTCAACATCATGTTTTACGATAGTATTGTATCACTACACTATTGAGTGTTAACAAGTAAGTAAAGAACATAGCGTATTTCCTATTTTAAGGAGCAGATTTTAATGTCTAATTTCAGTTATTATACATATATATTTTAACCAATGAAATAGAACGGTGGACTCAAAGTATATTACAGAACAAAATGTCCAATAAGGACTTTCATTTTTGTTTTAATTTGTTTTGGGGGATTGGATCTCTACAGTTTATCCTAATGTTATTTTGATAATTGTTTTAACATAAACACTATTTAACCGAAATAGCTTTTAACTTAGATGTTTTGATGAGTCATATATTGCCTAACAAAAATATATAAAAAGTTCACTGTGCAAAGTGGCATCCTAAAAATTAGTCTTATCATATTTTAAACCTTAAAAACATAAATAACACTATATAAGTTGTATGCATCCGAAGCACTTTTCTGAATTGAACTTCATTAGGAAAGCTCAAACCGAATAATTTGAAATCCATGGATGTATTAAAAGTTTAATCCAAAGTACGCAGTTATTATACCGGGAAAACTGAAGAATTTTTTAACACTTCGAAGGAATAAAAATAAACAGAAAAATTTAATTTGCAATGCAGTAAAGTCAATTTCTAGCATTAACTAAGAATGACCTCTTACACAAGTTGTTCAATGAAGAAACCATATTTTATATAGAAATGAACATATTAAAGTATTGTTAAAGTGTAATTGTGCTGAAACTGCTGACTGTAGCATAAAGAATAATAAATCCAAGTAAACTTTCAAGTTGAAAAGATTCCCTTTCAAATCTGGACAATCTAGGCTTATCATTATTATTTGTTATAAGCTTGTCAACTGGTGCATAAAAAAGAAAAAGAAACCAAAGCAATGACGTGTTCTTGTCTTGCCTTTTCAGGTGTAAATACGAGCGTATAAACGAAATCTCAACATATGTTATTTAAACTTGTATTTTGTACTAATGAACACATTGAAAAACAAAACAAAACTAACACCACGACAACAGTATATACCGTTGATCTTTAAATGACATTTACATTTCTGGAATATTTTATCTATTGCAAAACACTAGGCTTATTATTATCCGTGCACTCAAATTGCAACTGCTCTCTCTCTCTCTCTCTCTCTCTGACGAGGGGTACAATGTCGAAATCTTTTCAAAACATTAAGTTTTGCTTCTGTTCAGTTGTAAAAATTGATGCTTCTCAGACTAAATGTCATGACAAAGCATGAAATGTAGCTTTTTTATTATTCTAAATCATCGACAGAAAGTAAATTATGCGGCAACAGTGATACACAAAGCTATTTATTTACCCTTTTTCGATATTTCGTGTTACAATTTAAAAATGTTGGCATCAGTGAAACGTTTAATAATCAGATTAAAAAATTCAACTGTATCACTAGCATCTCATGTTTCAATAGCTTCCTTGTACGTATAAGCTTACTTTTATTCCGCCGTGTATATATTCCGGGTAACTGGTTTTCATTAGAGAATATTAAATGTAAATAGTGTGAAGGCGTCGATCTTAATATCGTTGTTTATTGTTTACATAAATAAATGGGTTAAAATTGAATTGATTTTCAAGTGAACCGAGTCAATCTAGTAAATAATATTCATAATGATGAGAAGATGTTTTTATCACTCAAAATACTTAGAAGCACCAGTCGAACGAAAAGCAAATACACAGAAAAACTTCGGCAATCCAATAAATATAAATATTTCAATTTAATAGCATATGATTTTATAGACTTGCATAGAACAATTATTTCAATCTTAATTGAACAATTGTTAATACGCATTATTTGTGTTATCGTGTGTTCAAAATGAGTACAAATCACTTCATCAATGTATGGATCTAAAGCACTAGTGTAATCATTACTTGTTTAAAACACTAGAGTAAACATTTCGTGGACGAAAACTCTCGACTCTTTACATAAATCAACTATGCAAGTTTCAAATACACTAAACACTATTACATTTATAAAGCCACACTTCATATATGTTTCCCCTTTAAAAAAAACATTTTTAAAACCTTAAAATGACTGGTGGATATTTTACACTGGACCCGGATAGCAAAACCTAGTGAATTTTTGTTGGTGAATAAAAATCATTGGGTATTTTCTTCCTCCGGATAAAGTAAATTGGCGGAATCAAACCACTGTTATATACGCAGCAAACCATTGTTAAGACAATCGTAAAACGAAAGGGAAGAAAAAATTATTTACCAAATGAGAGATAAAATCTTCATGCTCAGAATTGAATTCTAAGCACAAAAACTAAATAGTTGTAACAATTCAAAAATCATGCTGTAATGAAGTTTAGTAACTATTTGTCAATTGATAAATCTTTTTTCTGCTGATGGAATTTTGAATTAGTGCTAAGAAGATCCCGAAAATTTGTAATTTATAACTATGTAAAAGCAACATCTTATATCAAACTGATAATATTTTTTTTTTACAGTAAGAACTGGGAAGACTGGAATCTAACACACACCATGTAACAGAATGCAGTGATGTTTGAATATGTTTAAGGCCAAATCATGTAATAAAATATAGCAGGGTACTAAACATAATGCACACTTTTATAAGATTATGAAAGAACAAAATATTTCAACAAGCAGTATTTCAAACTTCATATAACAACTGTATCTGTAAATCAACCCAAATATATAATAAGAAACAAAGATATGTTTAAAAGAAAACGCTGCAACTATAAAAGATGTATCGCAAAAACGATTGCAGATATAAAGCAACACAACCTGCCTTTGATCCGCTATGAAAACTCAATTAGATATATGATTGTCCGTTCAAAAAGTATGCCTACTCAAAACTAAATGTAAAAACAAACTTTCAATTCATATTAATAAAAAGAAATGACTTTGAGAACTATACGTAATACAATTAAGAAAAGAAAAATAGGGTATAGCTTGCACCATTTTAAGTGGCAGTACATCGGCACAATCCTTACATGTATACAGATACTTGCTAGTGTGTTGTACGTTTACGGTAATGAGCTAGCTATGAAATACCAGTTTGAGTTCAATTACTGTGAATGGAATAGTACTTCCATTAACTTTTTCTAAAAGGTTACCAATTCAACGCTGTCATTTCATCTTTGAATATTGTTTTATGGGCATTTATGTTGATTTTGTTATCAGAAAATTTATAGCAAACTAAATATTATTGTTATATATATATATATATATATGCACTTTCATGGATCTACAATCTGTCGACCTCTGTATCTTGGCATTGCACAAGGCTATGTATTCTCTGACTGTTTTTGACATCTTTGGAGGATGGATATGTACTGATTGATAAATAAGTCTTAGATGCATAATTTCTTATATTAGGTGTTATTGCCGTCAATTTGTTGTTGGATGTACAGGTACCCGGTCACGTTCAAATGTTTTCGTTAAATACATTCCATTTGTACCCATATGATGAGATAAGCCTTTTTCAAATGCTTTTTATAGTTCGTTCTTATGTTGTGCTGTTAACCATTGTTCAATGTTAGGGTTAGGGTTAGGATCCCGCTAATATGTTTAACCCAGCCTCATTCTGTATGTATGTTTCTGTCCCAAGTAAGAGGTTGTAATTCAGTGGTTGTCTTTTGCTGCTGTGTTAATTTGGCTGTTAGTTGTCTAGTTTGATTGTTTTAAATTTTATTTTCGGGGTCTCTCATAGCTGACTATGCGGTATGGGCTTTGCCCATTGCCTAGAGCCGTACTGTTTATTTCTTGTAAATTGTATAAAACTTTCACAAACGTGTCTTAAAATCTATGATATGTATCAACTCATGTGGTAAAAGTTCGAGAAATGAAAAAAGCAATTTGAATCTGATACTTAAACTGATAGCAGATGCATAGTGTACCAAATTGTTCAAGTAATGTGTCTTCCTTTTGGTAGCTGGGTAAGGTAGTTTTATTTTTAATTGTGAACTTTACAGACATCTCTGTATGGGCAATGTAGGAAAATTGAGTACAATTTAGCAATATGACAGTAGTTTTTCATTGGTTATTTTGTTGATAAAGTATAACGTTCAATTATTTCAGTTTTTTACTCCCTCTTTTGAATTTACATGGGAGTCCAGTATTTTTGTTAAAACTTTTTTTTTCTGCGAACGCATAAATGTTTAACCTAAAGATTGAATAACAAGTATCATAATCAATACAAAAGAACCTTTTTTTTTCTGATAAGTAACAAAATAAGTTGGTATAACATTGTATTTTTCAGTCGTCTCTAGAGGCTTCCCACCAAAAACGTTTAAGAACGTTAACTCTTTCAGCTGTTTGCAAAATCGAAATAGAAAATTCATTTACCCTGTAATGGCGGAAGGTTTGTATACTTTAGTTTAGTATCCCTATTTTTGACATTTTAACCTATAAATAAAGTTGAGAATGGAAATGGGAATGTGTCGAAGGAACAACAAACCGACCATACAGCAGACAACAGCCGAGGGCCACCAATGGGTCTTCAGTTTAGCGAAAAACTCCCGCACCCGGTGGCGTCCTTTAGCTGGCCTCTTAACAAATGTGTATACTAATTCAGTGATAATGGACGTCATACTAAACTCCGAATTATACACAAGAAATTAGAATAGAAAAATCAAACTAGACTAACAGAGACCAGACGCTCCTGACTTGGGATGTTGGAGTAAAACATGTTTTTTTTTTTTATATCCCCCCCCCCCCCTATACGTCTAGCCAATGTAGAAAAAACAAGCGCACAATATATTAAGTATATTTGTTTTTATTCACACATCGTTGTCAGTATAATGGCATTTTTTTCAACTGTCATACAAGTGAGAGGTTTAGTTAACTTTAGAACCGGGTTCACTCCACCATTGTCTATATAAGAAAATGCCTGTACCTAGTCAGGACTATGACAGCTCCTATTCGTTCGTTTGATGGGTTTGCGCTTTTAATTTTGCCTTTTGATTGGGTACTCTCCGTTTTGAAATTTCCTCGGAGTACAATAATGTGGTAACTTTACTTTTTAGTAGCCCCACATTGCTGTTTAAAAGATATGATGCCCGATATTAAATATTCCATCTTGTTAATATATGAATTATAAAATCAATGTAAGAATATGATATTCAACCATATCACAAGTAAAACAGTAGATAATTAGAAAGATAATTGTGTTGGCTCATTCAAATACAATAGTGTTATGATAAAATACAAATAGGGAGAAAGACAATAACTATCAAAACCAAGGAGTAAACAAAGACTCAAAAAAAAAAACAAAAAAACAACAAACAAATAAGCAAACTCCGAGAGAGATTCAAAATGGAAAGCCTGAAATCAAAAGACTGTATCTTACATTAATTTGTAGGATCCTTTACTATAGATAATTTAGCTGATCTGGAAAAATAACATCTGCATGCCTTATATATCATGTACTGTAGTACGACGTTAGATTAAAACTGACGTGGAAAGGTAACACCCGGCCACCGAAAGATTCATTTTAATGAAGCCCAGGTGGTCGTGTGTAGTCTAGCGCGCCGGCTACAGTGCAGGCGATTTGGTGTCACGATATCTCAGTAGCATGGGTTCGAATCCCGGCGAAGGAAGAACAAAAAATTTGCGAAAGCAAATTTACAGATCTAACATTGTTGGGTTGATGTTTAGACGAGGTGTATATCTATAACATGTATAATGTACACAGTCATGTATCACCATCACTGCTGGTGATCCGATGGATAAATCTGTTGTAGAGTTGTCACTGAGCATGAATCCCATGCTACTGAGATATAGTGACACCAAATCGCCTGCACTGTAGCCGTCCCGCTAGACCACACGACCACCTGGGCTTCAAAATGAAGCTTTCGGTGACCGGGTGTTACCTTTCCACGTCAGTTTTAATCTACCGTCGTACTACAGTACATGATATATAAGGCATGGAGATGTTATTTTTACAGATAAGCTAAATTATCTATAGTAAAGGATCCTACAAATTAATGTAAGATACAGTCACAGAAAATAATTATATTTATAAGACGGTCTGAGCCAGTGACAACTCTACAACAGATTTATCCATCGATCTATATCTTTGTAGCTTGAGCTACACACAACTTGTGTAAAAGTTTTACATATTAATTTATTGATGGTCTATATAAAACATATTTTTGCCGTTTATTGTACATAACAATTTTTAAATCTAAACAAATAGTTGTTTTTTGTTAAATAGAATAAAATTCATGATTTATTCCTTTGGTTTTGGGTAAAACTGTTTTTCATCCCTCTCATTAAGTCCATCAGGTTCAAGAGTCCGTAGCTGATGCATCCAAAACCTTTCTCTCTGTTTCTCCTTTCGGAGTCCCAATTTTGGTTGAATGTAGGACAGAAAGTCACAGGACAAAAAGTCACAGACAAAAAGTCACGGACAAAAAGTCACAGGACAAAAAGTCACAATTCAGTTTTTAGATTATTTTTCTTTGAACAAGACTACACTAATTTTTTTAAATATTATTTTTGTTTTTCTTGAACTATTTTATATGAAGCAACTTTGTTATTCAAAATGTGTTCAATAAATATCAATTATGTTCAAATAATTGTTATGAAAACAAAATGTCACAGTGGCTAACTACCTAAATGGCTTCATTCTGCCCAGAAATATGTCCTTTGTATGATTAATTTTAATAAATGTTCATTTATCAAGGCTTATGAACAATTGCCTAAACTTAGAAATAAATATATGTTACAAAAAGAAAATATTTCAACATCTTTCTCTCGTATATTCAATCAATTGTTAACAAATTATTTGTGACTTTTTGTCCTCTGACTTTTTGTCCTATCAAATTTGTGACTTTATGTCCTCTGACTTTCTGTCCGTTTACCGTTGAACCTTTTGGTTTACCTCAATTATTTGAAAGGTGAAATTATCAAAAGTATGTCCTGTTCTTAAGAGGTGTCTCGTAATTTTACTGTTTCTTCCTTTTGTATAAAACGACCGGTGATTGTTAAGTCTGATGTTGAATTTAGTTTCTGTTTCACCAACATACTGCAGCTTTCAAGTTCCACAAGTAAGAATATAAATACTATTTTCCGTTTTGCAATTAGATGTAACATAGATGTTGTATCGCTGCTTTGTTGCTGTGCTGCTGAAAGAGTGGTCAGTATGGACGGCTTTACAGCACTTACAATTGCTTCTACCGCATTGTTTGTAACACCCAAATTTAGAAGTTTCTTGTTTCTCTACCTATGATGTCACAAGTATGTCTTTGAGATTTTTGGGTCTGGGATAGGCAATAACAGGAGGTGATGGAAAAATTTCTTTAAAGGAAGAGTCATTTTCGATAAGACGCCAGTGCTTCCGGATAGTAGATAAAACATTTCGAATTCTTGAACCTGATGGACTTAAGAGAGGGATGAAAAACAGTTTTACTTAAATCCAAAAGAATAAATCATGAATTTTATTCTATTTAACTAAAACAACTATTTGTTTAGATTTAAAAATTGTTATGTACAATAAACGGCAAAAATATGTTTTATATAGACCATCAATAAATTAATATGTAAAACTTTAACACAAATTTTGTGTAGCTCAAGCTATCATGTCATGCATCCGATGTCACCTAGATAGATGCACACGCCCGATGAAGCTAATTTGTTTAGCGAAATATTGTGTGAATAATATATAAAATATAACAACTAATTTTACTCATTAGTGTGTTAAAGTTAAATTCTTAGACACTTATATACATTTGTAATTTAATTTAGTAACTGCATCAGTTTATTTACAAACTGATCCACACCTAGATAGATTGAATGTTGATTGTTCCTATTTTTAGACACTACAGAAGATGTGGTATGAGTGCCAACGAATTTACCTCCCACAAAGCTATATTGTCATATCGTTGTCGGAACCATTGTTTACGGTTGTCTTTTATGTACCTTTGATAACTATTTCAATAATGGGAGCTGCTCTTTATGAATTTCATTCATCCAAATGCGTTTCTGGGTTTATCTGCATGAGGTAGCCCAGTGCACGAGATTTGCAAGGCAATAAATTCGCCAATATATAGCTATATGATCACAAAGGACAGAAAAAATAATATTTTAGTAATAGTTGTTTTATGCCTGAGGACGTTGAATCCTTAGTTTGTAAATAATTTATCAATTTAAAAAAGGGAAGAATTTATAAAGGTTTGTTATATATAATGTCATTACCGAAAAACTGAATTCTGAGCTTATGACATCCTCTGGGACTAAAACTCCACGAGCAGTGGTATCGACCAATGCTGTAAACAATGAAAAGAATCAATTATAAATTGTATGCGGTTTTTTCTGGATTAAGTTTAATTAGAAACACATAAAGCCAAGTATTGGAAAGCCAAAGATGAACGAGAACCGAAATAATTGAAGACTTATTTGACCAAAGAGGCTGTTAGATAATAATTTATAAATTTTTGATCAGTTAGTTCATGTCTATGTCGCCAAAATTTGACGTGCACTAAAACCTAGATTTAGTAATAGTCACCTCAATGTCCTCTGAGTTGCTCAAGTAATTGTATTATTATTTTTTAACAGCTAATATAGAACTGGAAAATCCGAAAGTAAAACATTATTTTGATAGTTATCTTGACGTTGATAACAAATTTGTGGAATCACTTTGCAATAAGAAACTCGTCAGCTGTGAAGAAAAAGAAATGATATTGAGAGAAAACAATGCATCAAGCAAAGCAAGAGCCTGTTATAAGATCTTGGTGAAAAACAAATCTAATGACAAGATTATAATACTGAACGATGTACTTCGTACCCACGGTTTTAAGACTGTTGATGATATGAAAGTCATGGATATGGAAGTAACCGTACAACATGGTAGTATTACCTTGAAATTTAATCAATTACTTGAACAATGAAAATAGTTTTCGTACACTGTTTAACATAGTGGAGTCGTGATTGATCATAAATTATCTATCCTTGGTCAATCGTAGCACCAAAATGTGTCTTCACTTGCATTTAAAGGTTTTTTTTAGCATTAAGGACATCATTAAGCAAAAAGAACGGAAATTGGGAATATGTCAAAGAGACAACAACCCGACCAAAGAGCAGACAACAACCAAAAGCTACCGATGGTCTTCAACGCAGCGAGAAAAATCCCGCAACTTGATATGGATAGGCCTCAGCTAGCCCTATAAAAATGTGTACTAATATACTGAAAATGGACGTCTCACTAAACTCCAAAATATTTTAATGAACTTAAATGAAAAACAACATGCAAAACTAACAAAGGTCGTAGGCTCCTGACATTGAACAGGCACAAACAGGCGGTCGAGTTAAACATGTTTAGTGACATCTCAACCTTTCCCCTATAACTCTATCCAATGTAGAATAAATAAACGCATAGCAATACGAACAGTAAACTTCCGTTTAAAAGAAGTCTGCGATGTCAGAATAGGTAACAAAAGAAACTAAGCTAAACGACAATGATACTTAAATTAACAACGGACTACTGGCATTCATTGACATGCCAATTCCAGACCTCAATTATACTGATTAAAAGATTATATCTTTATCCTATGAAAATCAAGCACAATCCCTCACGTTAGGGGTTTAGTATTATGCCATCATAAAATAATTGAGAGGAACATAACCCATATCATGTAAACAAATGGTTTTAGAATACATGTGTTTATTTCCGATGCAAAGACCCTATGAGTGAATCAGAAACAATATAATAATATGCTATCCTTAATTACCTGACAACAGTATCGTTATCATTTCCCTTATAAATGAGTCTGTTGACAGGTTTGGTTAAATTTTGAAATGAATGCCGACATTTCTGTGTTTTGTAAAAATTATTATCATAAAAGATTGGATGTAAAATACCTAAACGTATAAGATGTACTCGTGTTGTTTCGTATTTAGGAAGTATGTCGATGTACCGATGATAAAGTTTAGTAGATCTTTTGACTAGTTTGTGATATCTAAAACCTTTAAGGGATATAGCATTGATGACAGAAATCTCTAAGTAGCTATTAAATTTTATTATCATTTGAACATGGATTAACAACTGTTGCTTTAATCTATAAAGTAAGCGAAAAAATAAAATCAGCACATCAGAAATCTCTAAGTAGCTGTTAAATTTTATTATCATTTGAACATGGATAAACAACTTTTGCTTAAAACGATAAAGTAACCGATAAAAAAAATCAGCATATCAAATACGTAAAAAAAAATATCAAAGCAGATAAACTGGAAATTTTCAAAAAAACAAAAAAAATACCACCGGATACATGCTTCATCCTTTAAACAAATATTATGATTTAAAATTAATAAATTAATGGAACTGTTTTCACCGTGACAGTCGTTGTATGATTTCATAGAATGGAGGATGTTGCTTTTGTCTTGATTGTTCCTTAGTATGTGACTTTAAATCAAATTTTGCTCTAGATTTACAGCTTAATCCTGGAAGTACAGTACCATGGACTCTACACTCAACGACAATTTATTCAAGAAACAACCAAACAAATGATCAAATGCTTAGGAATTCACCTGATGACTATAACATTGTCACAGAGGATAGTATCATTAATGTATACGATATTCAGGATGGATGCATTCACATATTCCTTCATTCAAGAACAACTTTTTATCCAGACCTTTGTGAGGAAGACAATTGTCGGGAATATATTGAGAAATATTTAGCCATGCAGAATGTGAAAGAAACTTTAGAAGCAGGACAAACAGTAACAGTGGCCATCAGAAAGAATGCCTTCAGCATACCTTTAAATAAAGGACACGGTAAAAATCATGAAACAAAGGAAACTTTATTTGTATATACTAATAGACACTGATACTTTTGATTTTTTAAAACGGCTTAAGTATTCATTTTCTAGAAATTTTTAATTCAGTATACACAACGATTCCTTCAATTTACTTTTGATGAAAGCAATGAATCGGGGGATAACTTTTTTTAATATCACAAAATAATAGTATTCAGAAATATCATCGGCTTGTATCATAAATAAATATATTTCTAAATTTAGTGCAAAACCACCAAAAAGAAAAGAAAGTGTTCGAAGGATTATATTACGCCCGAAATGAGATCAAATATATAAAATATAAAATTCATTTGTTGAAATAATTGGTTTTCTTTTCGATTGTTAATCGGAAAATAAGTTGACAAATTTTATAAAGGTTTTTTTATTCCGTGTATACATGTACTCATACTTTGTTTTAGGAAAACATTTTGAATTCAGCAAAATACAGGTGCTAAAAATCAACAAATATTTCATAGACAACGAATTAAAAGAGCATTCACATAATCTGAAAGAAACAGTTGGTAAACCTGAGATAAGTATGGGAGGACAAGACTGGCAACCTACGGATATCTTACTGGAGGCAATGAAAGGAGAATCTAATGATGTTTGGCTTATGTTTATGCGTTTCATTAAAAAACTCGGGAAGAATGAAATGGCAGATAGACTTGAAAGCATGATATGTGCAGGTAATGATGTGCAATACACTTATCAAGTTAATATAATTTAAAACAAAAAATGGCTTGATGAGTGTAGCAGGTGGCTTACTCTATATCCCGAAGTATTTTCCTTAAATAGCAAGATGAAAACTTCAGGTATTGCATAATCTTTCTTGTATTTAAGATTTGATACTTTTTTCTAAACATGTTCAAGCGATAGCGTTTAATTGTAGTTCTCAGATGTTGCATTATTAATAATGTCATTGGTCCCCTATAGAGAATATTATAATACATGATTTTCCTTTAGGACTCAAATCATATATTTTCAAAACAATTCTCCTTAACTCTAAAAGTAAATAAGCTGATTGAGTTTTCTACGATTATCTTCCACTAATTAGTAATAAAAGACAATATCTAGTGGTTTGTTCGAAAGATTCTTGATATGTTTGTTAATGAAAATATACTGGTTTCTCTGCATCGACTGGTTTCAAATGTTTTGAAATGTGACTAAACATTCAATGCTGAAAAGCACCTGTTATTTAAAAATGCAAATACACTTTAAAATCAATATGCCATGACTGAAAACATGTAGGTTACAAATTGAGTTTTCACGTCTCCAGAATTAAAGTGAATTGGATAACTAATAACATTAAGCTATCTGAATTTGATTATTTGGCTCAGCTAGATATATTTTTGTCAAGAAATTCCCTTTCAAGAAACTTTTTCTAACTCTGACAGGTATTACTGCAGTTGTTTACCTTGAATTAACAATTATGATAATACGTTAGAATAGCGTTTGATGTATAACTTTTTATATCAAAAGTAAATGATTTGAGAATATCACTCTTTATGTAGTTTTCATAATACTGGATGCAGACTTTTGTTTCTATTTTTAATTTCGTATGCACTGTTTTGACTTGTTCCAACCGTCCATCCTTTCTATAGAAAAAAAACTTCAAAGTAGTGAGATATCACTTCCGGTTACGTTTTGACTGATTCGATCTACTACTTTTCTGTATCCCTGCTGTCAAATGCAGCTGTTGTTTGAATCTTTACTCATACATACGTGTAATGGTACTCAGTTTTCAAAATCAAGCCATCACATACATTTTGTAACTTGCTTATTCATGGATTTAGCTATACTCGTATTTAAATACTTTTCACCTTTGATGCTATCGATTGAATTTAAGGTGGTATTGGAGTCTAAAATAAAAATGATAGAATTTGTTCATACTTTGCCAAAACGTTGTATCTATTGATACATGTTGTAAAATATAATAAAAATGATAGGTCACCGCGCATTTTCTCAAGCTACAGGACGGGATAAAATGACACATTTTGTATGGATTGTACAGTAATAAACACCATTTTGTGATTAGAAACTAAACAAAATGATAGAATGGTTAAATACTTCAGGAAAAGATAGCTTTCAGACACTGCTTTGAGAATATCAAAAGAAAAGATAGGGTCACTGTACGTTTTTTCCGGCTAAAATACAAAATAGGAAAATTCCATACAGAATCCTTCAGAAAATGCACTTTTTTAGAGTTACCTCCCCTTAAAATGCCAATTTAAAAAAAAAAATAAAAACAACCAAAAATAATTAACATTTGCAAAAATATCAATATTTAGAAGTTATATTCTTATAAATTGGTACTTTTAAATGAAAATGTACATTAAACATCTGCATTCCTGCATCAAATTTTGCTAACTTGATGGAAAATATGGACCTTTGATTCTCTGTTTTTTACAATCCAAGATGGAGGAAGACACCCATACCACCTTAAACAAAATATAAACGTTTAACTATATGGCAATACATGTGCGTCACAGCACTTTTGGAACTTAACTTTAGTAGGAATGCCCAAAACTTAATCATTTGAAAGCAAATGATGAAGTAATACTAACACAATGTTAGGAGATATAAGATCAAATGTGCGTAAAATGAATAATCAATCAATGTATAAATATATATTCATACAAATAAAGATTCACTTCTTTATATGCATAAATATTAGTATAATTGAAGCTTATATAGGGTATAATCAACTACATGTAATATGTTTATATGTTTCAGAGTGCTACAGAACAACTATTATCCGTGATTTTCCGAATGTTGCTGAGGAAATTGATACTTGTTTAATGGAAGAGACCTTCAAAGGGAAACAAAATATTCCTAAAGTGGTTTTGGAAGATTGTTTATTATCCAAAGGAAAACTTCCAAGATTGGAAAGAGCTAAATATTTCCTTGAATATGTTTTACTAAAAGGAGAAATTTTACTAGCCTTTGCTGATACCTTGTCTTCTAGATCAAAGATAGTTTTAAACTTCTCACCTTGTCAAAATCATGGAGGTAGGAATTTATTTATATGATTATGCTTCATACAATTTTCTCAAACTGTTAAAAATAACTTTCCCGCGGTACTTGAATGGTTTCGTGTTTCACTGTCTTAAGATGTCAAAGTAGTGTTTGAAGTTTTTTCCTCTTTTTATTGCTTTTTATAGATATTTTGTTGTAGGTTTGAGCTCGTAAAAAAATATTTTCTTTATATATATGGTTGAAGACGACTTTTTCTATGGTTGGTTTGTTGTCTCTTTGACACACTTCCCATTTCCATTCTCAATTTCATTCTTATTATTTCGATTCGAATCGAGCCGTTGATGAATCTTTTAAGTAGACAAATACTTGTCTGACGCTTATAAACCTGGTATTTTAAGTGAGTTTTTGTAGATCAGACTAGTATTACAACCTTTTATCTACCGTATAACTTGGACTTTTTATTGTTTCAAATCGATCCCTATATTACACAAATTATCATATAATGCTATCAAAATGTATGTGATTTTCTTTTTACATATGACTTGTAAAATGTAACTCCTGCATTGTAGCTGTACATTTAACATTTCATTTTGTCCTTATGTTTTTGTCTTATCTATGATACAATCTGTTATCTTGAAATGGGCAAGTAACACTTATATTTAATTGTAGAATATGGATAGTTATTTCGAGAAAAAAAATGTGAAATTCCTTATAAATATAATTTCAGGTGAAAGTCTAGATAATTCATCGTCCAAAACCGATAAAGAATTTACATTTATTGTTTGCAAGGATAAGAAAAGTAAGAGTATGAACAATATTGCTTGTGAGAAAAATATCTTGTGTGTACAAAATGTACAAGTTAGTCGCAAATTGCTGTATACAAATCAAACCATGCCAGTCAAATTTTGCAGAGGTGTGCCATAGAAATTATATATACAAAGTACTACTAATACTATATCTCCAAAATTTTTATTGTATTTGGAAATACGGAGTCTTTTTTTTATTATTGTTATTCATAAAATATTTGTCATTCCAAACTTACTAGGCAGGTCGCAGAGTTCAGACTAAACATAGAACGAAGGCAAATGTATACTAAAGTCATAACGTTTAAAATTTTGTCCCTACCATGAAGGAGCTTTGAGAAAATGAAAACTGTAATGTAGTTTTTGAAAGGAGAACGATAAAAGTCCAAATATAGCCCCTGAAATACAACAAAAATACTTGTTTTTAATAGTTTCATTTAATCTGGCAATTGAGTGTAGAAAAGATCATCTATTTTTTCCACGTCATTTTTGCAATTCATAATTTTATTCTATTTATTAATATATCGATACTCATATTGATTTATCATATCAATATCAATTGTATATTAATATAATACATGTATAAGGATTTTATTTCAGACCAATTTTACCTGTCAGGAACTCAAACACCCAATGCAGTAGAGTCCATGCACAATTTCAGGTACCCTATATCTTCTCAAATTAGATATTCTTGAAGTTACTTTACTGTATTTCTATTAAGTGGTTTGTTTTCACTGTCAATTATATAATAATTAAAGCATGGGCCTTCATATCGCACTAGTCTGCACATTAAGTCACCAATGTGCTACCGGTATTATGGTTTGCTTAAAACAATCATTTACTAATGTGTTCATTTATACAGTAGAACAATAAGATATAATATGGTTGCCAGTGAAACACTTTCCATTTATATGACGAAACAATTTAGAATTTTTCGTTCTCATTGGTTTTTTGAACTTTGTACTTTATTTGGCTTTCTATCAACTTTTTTATTCGAGTTTCACTAATCAGTGTACACGAAACTTGCGTCTGGCGTATACATGACGAGTTTAAAATATTTAGAGTCAAACTGAAATGAATACAAACAACAATAGGTTATCGTATGGACTTCAATAACGAGCAATACCCAAGTGAGAGGTTAATCTAGCTATAAAACCAGGTTGAATCTACCATTCTCTACATAAGAAAATGTTTGTACCAAGTCAGGAATATGACAGGTGTTATCCATTCGTTTGAGGAGTTCAGTATTTTTGTAATTTTACTTTTTATGTATTGGTATATTCTATTTGAAACAATTCTTATTATTAATTTTCATTTTAGATTGAACGGTTATGTGAATGGAGGACCGGGATTAAATTCGTTCCCATTTAAAAGAAGTGAAAAAACTGATTTAGATACTAAGATATCCATAAAGAAAGAAAAACTACTTGAGCACGATAAACCAAACGACAAAATAAAGGATGGAAAGGCCTGCTAATTTTAGAATACATCAATTTCAATAATCCAACCAATCAATTGAGGATGTTGAGGATGCAATAGGCATAAATAAAATCTGAGGTTATATGGTATAACCTTCCAAATAAAGAAAAATGAATATTTAAATAATTAACCTAATTCATTAAAATCATATACGTTTTAACATATCTAAATCAGTCAACAAGGCTAAATACGCATTCTAGTGTGAAAAGTGTATATATACAAATGGTAATATATCTATTCTGAATTCTCTGTTCTTTAACCTTAATATGAAATTTAGAATTAGAGAGCAATTTGTTCTTATCAAACTACCTTTTGTGATTTACTCATTTTTACCAAATCTCTGCATTAAATGGAAGTTATCATAAACAAAAAATGATTATCTGCAGACTTCCGACAATATATCACCGTCTGTTTCATACTTTAAGGTTGCACTTTGTAAATACAGCTGTTTCTCAAACCACGCCTCTTTTGGGGAGATTTAGAATATTCATAGAAAATTAATTTTGTTTACATACTGGTTCCCAGTTATGCTCTCTGTGTTCCATCTCATAGAGATATAACTTGAGAATGTTACCAGTTAATATACATGTGCATATTCTTTACATTGAAATCTGTGGTAACCCTTCATTCGAGGTAGGGGTAGTTAAGAAAATTAGTATTAGTTTAAACTCTGAAAATTTCAGGGCATATAAACGTTGAAAATATGCCGCACAGCCCTATATTTTGACCTTTGAAAAAAATTGTAGTGCATATGAACTAGGATGAGATTTTTCAAAACTTCATGGTAAAAGTGATACAGTTTTGGCCGTAAAAGGAGTTCCTATGGGAAATTGCATTGTCAATATTTACAGAAATGCAACCTTAAGAGCGATATACTAAATGGAAAAAGAAAGGATTCAAGGCATCTAATCATGATTTTGATATAACTGAAATTTCAGACAGAAAGCTATCTTTGTAGATTATTCACATAGAAAATAAACTTTTTCGAGGTTAGGATCTAGAGTCTTCTTTTAGTAATATAAACATAAAAAATCAAGCTAGAATGGATTTATTTTACCTTTGACAAACGTATACACAGATTGAACCATTTTTTTAAAATAGTTAATTCAAATATATATGATAAACTTTTTACCAAATTATCGGTTAGTATTTTAAAAGGACATTGAAATTGCAATTAATCATAGATATTAAACAAGGTGATACTTTCAAATGTTTGTTTTTATTCTTCATTGTGTTATATATGCCAGAACTGTAAATATTCCCAGATGTTAAAAATGTTAGTCTGATATTTTACCAGGTGCACACAGTCGCACTTGTTGTTTACCACGTTTTTAATTTGTAACCCGGATTTGTTTTTACTCAATCCATTTGTGACTTTCGACCACCGGTAAATTACTGTCGCCTTTTTTAGATATGTGAATGCATAGAAGTTAAACACACTGTTACTGATGAGTGATTATCATTACAGACACGTACATCTAGAATAAGGAAACAAGAGAGATACTATAAATGAGAAACATAGACGTTTCAATTTTTAAAAATGGTTAGGCAAACCTTTGCGGCAGATTTATGAGGAGGTTTGCGTTTGTGGTCCTACATGTTTGAATGATGGCCAACTTCCATATATAAATACAAGATTTTAAGCTGAACACTGAATCTTATTGAATTCACGCTTATTGATGCAAAGCCATTTTCAATTTTTGAATTGGTAAAATATTTCTTGTCAATTGTTTCAAAATATTTTCCGCTACTTATAAGATGAAAACTTGTGTCTTTTTTTACGCAATCTGTTTAAATTTTGAAAAAAGGTAGCATAGAAGAAATCGTTTTTTAATAATGTAACTGGTCGGGCTATTTTAATTTAAATCTAATATTCTCTATGTCATTCCATTTCTTGTCGAAACATTTATAAAGCAGGATTGTTTTACTAAAAATCAATTGAAATATTCCGATATATACATAAACATAAAAAAAAACATATATGTCATTGTGAAATGGAATAGTATTTCCGATTGAAGGTGTTTTTCTACTTGAGAACATTGCTCGATAACACACAGAAACTTTTGAATTTTTTTTTTATCTGAAATCTCGAAGGTACGTACAATTAAGACGAAATGTTAAGTGATAATTTATATAACAGATATTATGTGTTCAGAATATGCTATCGAAAACTTAACTAAAAGAATTGTCAACTATTTACGTTCGATCAAAAGTATTTGAAATATATGATTTTTGGAATTGTTTTGATAACGAAATAACCTCTATCAAAAAAATAATAAGAAGAAGGAAACAAATTAGTTACGATCAGCATACAGTCTTCAACAAAGTAACAGTGCCATGGTTTTGAACTTTGGATTGAATTTCAGTGGTTAATTACGACTTCAAAATACGAAGTTACAGGTTGAAGCAACTTGAAACTTGGATTGAAGTATAATTTGAGGAGCATGGATTACATGTCTTCCTCAGGTCAAAAGCAACGAAAAGAAAAAAACAATTGTTGTTTTGTTTACAAAATACAACACCATCATAACTTCGAGGACCAAACTTACAGTTGACATAGACTTGTGTTCCGTTTGTGCATAAATGTCAAAGGTAAAAGGAAATGATGAAAAATTGGTACCACTTCATTTTGTAAACTGCGCAAACTTTTCTGAATCAAAGGACAATAAATTGAGCGGACGGGTAAAATGAATCATGGAAATTAAATCAGATGAGTTACATTGATTGTACACCAAGTGAAATAAAAGAAGCTTTATCTTTACCTAAATAGGTGATTAAAGACTTTGTTTTTCTCTCGCTTAATCTTCACTTTACTATGCGATTTTATGAGTTATGTTCAATTCTACAAATCAATTTTCAAACAATATTATTTTAGTGTGATTATCCTCAATGTGAATTTTTTAGTTTGTGTGGTTTGAATAGTGGGCACAACTGTAGAAACTTATTGTGTAGACGTACTCATTTAACATTGTTTAACTTTTATAGTTCATGCAGTTGGGGACTTTCCTTTTTGAATTTTCCTTGGAGTTCAGTATTTTTGTGATTTTACCTTTTTTGTTACTCAATAACTATTGTATCAACTTTATTAATCTTCGATTGCCTCTAATCTATGCGCAAAATAATACTTCATACATTATAAACAATTTATTTTATTTTAAATGAAGCAAGTATTCCATGGAAAACTTTTCCTATTTTGCAAAATTCGAACAGTTTATTTCGTTGATGTCCAGTAAGTCTGAAAATGTTCAAATACGTCGGTATAAAGATTTTAAAGTGCTTGTATTGAAATAAGAGAAAATTTGCCTTCCAGAAACTAAGAATACATGTAGTAGTAATGTAATTTTTGTTTTATGTATTAGTGAAGGTAACTATTAAATTTCATTTATTTTCAAGCACCATCTGGTAATGAGAATCATTAAATACAGAGAACAACGAAATAAAATGCAAATTTCTTTAAAAACAAATTCGCAATGGATTTCTTTAAACTATTATTTTCTAGGTATATTAATATGACGAAACTTAAACTGATATACATTTATATTATAAAATATTCATGAAACTTAAACTTTTTTGAAAAGATTATTGGTTTCCTTTAAAAGTCAAGTTGATTCTTTGAAACTTATACCACAGAAACGATGACGACTTCACTAAATGCACAAAATCTGAATTTAAGGATGTACTAAGGTGAGTTTTAGGAATTTGTGTCAGATGGTCTGACTTCTTGAATTTTTCTTTCAATACAAGGTAAAGGATTTTGCCCTATAACACTCATTTTTCTTTCCACACAAGACTGCAAAAGATCTTTAAAGGTCATTTACTAAATTTTAACCACATTCTTGATTTATGTTCTTTAAATTTGAGACCCATATTATACCAATGCAAATATAAGGTAAAAGTCCGAGTCGGCCTTTTCTCGCAATTTTTTTAAAATCAAACATCTCGTAAAGAAGTTCCACAACATATCAATATTTTTAGCATATTTTGTTCCTTAAATAAAGCTTTTTCAACTTATAGTATCAATTTCAAATTCTTGATTTTCTTAATTTCCACTAAGTGCATCCTTAATTCTAGTTCTATTATATTCTGAACGAAGTAAATTCTTGCTAAAAAGTAAGTAACTCAGTGCCATTTAATGATTTAATTAGTTTCCTCCTACCAAATACAGAGGACAACGAAATAAAATACAAATGTCTTTAAAGATAAAATCTGAATTGATTTTCTTTAAATCATTATTTTCTAGGTATATTATGACGAAACTAAACCTGAAAATTTTTTTGTATTATACAATATTCATGAAACTTGAACTTTTTTTAAAAGATTGTTGGTTTCCTTTAAAAGTAGATTCTTTGAAACTTACAGTACAGAAAGAAATTGCGACTACACAAAATGAGCATTATATGTTATTCATCGTAAGCAGAAAAAGGTCTGTATAAATGATGACTTGGGATAAGAGTAAAGTTGCTTGGTGGATTCTTATGTAGTGATTGATTTATATAAAAGAAACATGTATAAACGATAAATAAAAGATGATTGGTGCAAACAATTTGTCTTATACCTGATTTTATATATTATTAGTTATCTTGGTGTAATCAGGGGTGTACAAAGTTTTACACTGTTGTTGAAAATTCATACACCCTAAGGCGCAGCCGAATGGGTGTATGAATTTTCAACAACGGAGTAAAATTACGTACACCCCTGATTACACCAAGCTAACAAATTTATTTCTTATGAACAATTCCTTTACTCATTTTGAAACCAAGATGTAAACTTTTAAAAAGTTAATGAAAACTTTCCAGCGTACCATTTTTTTAACGTCGATGTAACTGCGCATTGATAAATACTTTTTTTCTTTATTTTTTGGGAAAAAAAATAAAGTTCGTGTTCTTTTGAGTTTTTTCCACGAATTTTTTTAAAAATTTTGTCCTAAAAAAAATTTCTTGTTTTCTTCAATTTTATTATTTTATTTTTTGGGGTTTTTTTTCTTTCTTTATTTTGGTCAAAATATTTTTTATCCCGGGGTGAACAAGGGTGGGGTGTTATTTACACTGGGGTAATTAACCAATCAGATTGCAGTGTTTTTGCTGCATAAGAAATAAATATTCATATCTTTTCGTATTGAAGTGGGTAAATTACAAAAACTACAAACAACTAATAAACTAATTTGCCAATATTCATAATATTTCTGATTCATTAAAATGCAGTATGACTACGACCTCTTCATGAAAACTCAAAAAATATTAAACATGTTGATGACAAAAAGGTAAACAGGATATTTCTATGTGTTCATGATAAGTCGGACAAAATGCACTTGCTTTCTCCAATGTTTTTTTTTTTATCTTTGTTATCTTTGTGTCTATCTTGTCGTTGTCTGCATTGTTAAAAAAAAATTTACGGCACGTTCCAAGACTGTCAATATAACATTTTTGATGAACACTAAATAAACGCTTTCGTTATTAACAAAAGACTTAATTTCAAATGTAGCAATGCAGTTTTTTAAAGACAGGACTTTTGTTTTAAAGATGAACAGATTCCTTGTATTTAAATAAAGTAAATAACTAGTGAATTTTCAGCTTATATGTGTTTTCATATACACTATTTATTAAAGTCTTCATAGAATTCAACATTTTGCGATTTCATCACCATTCAACGTTATAAAACAGAAAGACCAAAACAAGATAGCGACGAGTAAAACAAAGTTCATGCACACTTACACATTTATTTTTTCAGATGACTAAGCTCTGCATTAAAATCTGCATTTGTCTGTCTTTAATTACAATACTAGGTGAGTTGATAACCGATATAAATCTGATTTATTGAAATATATATGTAACATGGTTGAGGAACGTCAAAAGTACATGTATAACCTTTGTCATATTGAATTTCTATTAGGATTGGTTTTATTTGACAGTCCTTGACACTGTGAATGAATTATATAGAAAATGGTGGATTAAACGTTCTTTTTTCAAAAGTTTTCGTTATAACAATAATAATTATATTCAAAACAAATAATTTTTATTAAAACAATGTAAACACAGAAAGCACCTTTTGTAACGGAAAGAAGCCTTAATCTTAATAATAGATATGTACTTTTTCTAAGTTACTAACTGGAAGAGAGGCGAAGGATACCAAAGGGACATTTAAACACACAAGTAGAAATAAACTGGCAACGCCATGGTAAAAAAGAAAAAGACAAACATATATGCATCTGAACTAAACATGCAAGGTAGCGCATATATATTTTACCTTAATGAGCGTAGAAAGTAATGTGGTATTGTCTAGAAGATACAAATGCGCAAACCATGATACACGAAGCGACAAGGGCTGACAAGCGTAATAATCGGTTCTTTACGGCATTTAGTCGTAGGAAAAAAATATATAGGTTGTTTCAAACCTTTGATATCTTTTCCAACTGTAGTTGCATCCTAATTGAAGATAATATAATCACGGACGGTTTTAGACAATATTCCTAGTTTAAAATTTAGCCAATGTCATCAGGAGCAATGTTAAAACTGAATAAGCTTACCATAAATTAAACAGGATTAAAAATAATTAATAAAAAAAACTTAAAAATCAAAGGCTTAACATGTACTCATGGTGCAATATTTTCTATACATTACACCATGATATAAACACACTTGAGTTATACTACTGTATGTTGTCTCATTGGCTATCATATCACATCTCCATACTTAAATCTACATATACTTTTACAACCTTTGCCTCAATTTACTTTATTCTCATTATTCCTATTACAGAATACTCAAATGCTAGTATGAATACAACACATACTGATGACGCAAACATGCCTGATAATATGGAACACACATCAATGACTCCAGATGGTGGAGAAGGAGGAATGAATGGCCAAGAAATGAACAAAACTATGCCAGCAGTTGCAACTGAACCAGAACCTGCTAACAGCACTGCCACGAGTGCTAAATTGAGTTATCGTGTGTTTGGACTTGCAACACTTTCTGTTATCATACTAAATTAACCATTGTTTTGTTTAATCGAAATAAGTTAATTTTTTCTCAAATGACACATTTTGTTGAAACGCTATTGTTGGATCTCATGCTCTATCAGATGACACAACTTGTTGATGGGAAATTTGTGGATCTTATACTTCAACCAATGAAAAAATATTGTTGATAGATTTGTAGGTGGTTTTATATTATGCATAATGACAAGTCTTGAAGAAAAAGCATTTGTGTATTTTACATATATCCCAATTACATATTTTAGTGTTGTGTTTCTGTTGTGTCGTAGTTCTCCTCTTATATTTGATGTGTTTACCTCAGTTTAAGTTTGTAACCCGGAATTGTTTTTTCGTAATGGATTTATGAATTTCGGACAGCGGTATACTACTGTTGCCTTTATTTATTGATGGGAGAGAGGTGTATTTGATATTTTCTCTCATGACACATCTTGTTGATTTGTACATTTAATGTATTTTATTATGACGCATCTTGTTGACATGAGATTTCTGGATTTTTATAATATGCATTATTTCTCTAATGAAACACCTTGTAGATAGGGGAGTGGTGTATTCTATATTTTATAACACGTTACATCTTATTCATAGATTTGTAGATTTGATGTGTTTTCTTATATAATTATCACACATCTTGTTGATTTCTTGATTTTTTGATTTTTTTGTAAACATTGAACATTATAGGACACATAGTTTTGATAGCATTTTTATAGGTATTATATTTTTCTCTAGATACCTTGTTGACAGGATATATGTGGGTCTAAAATTTTCTTTTATGACACATTCAGTTGATACAAGATTTTTTGATTCTAGGTATTTTATAATGACACATCCTGCTGAGAGGAGATGTGTGTTCTCTGGTCACACATCTTGTTGATAGGATAGTTGTGGTTATAAAATAAGAAATGTTTTGTGTTATATTCTGTAGATTTTGCTGTCTCTCTGATTACGCAGCTTGTTATTAAATTTATTGTTTTTTCTTCTTCTTCTATTGATTGTACCATAGACTGTTTTTTTAATCCTTAATTTTGATGCATATGTTACATCGAAAATAAATAAATAATTATCTATTGCACTTTTTTCTCAAACCCGTCAAGTCATTGTTGAGATTTTAGTCTTAAAGGTTCTGACAAGAAATGTCGTGATTATATTACAACTACTGAAGCCAACAAAAGCCATGAACGATTGTATCACCTAAGTTTAACGTTAGAAATAGTATAATAGTGCTGAGTTCACACGTACTTCGAATTCGATACGCATTAACTAATTCGAATTCGAAACGTTTAACCTCCTACCTCCTTACGTCAATTCTAATTCGAATTACAATGCATGTCAAATTCCCTTAACTGTCCAAACGACGTTAACTTTTAATTCGTATTAACAAAAGTTTATTTCTAATTCGAATTAAAAAAAGAAGAGTGTGTTAACGTGATTAGCGAATTCGATTCGTATTCGATTCGAATTCAATTCGAATTAAACGTACGTGAAAACGAGGCAAAATTTAAAGCACACAAATACTGAATTCAGAGGAGAATCCAATCGGAAAGTCCATAATCACATGGCAAAATCAAATGACAAAACACATCAAAAACGAATGGACAAGAACTGTCATTGTTCCTGACTTGGTACAGGCATTTTCAAACGTAGAAAATGGTGGCATAAACTTGGTTTTAAAGCTCTAAACCTCTTACTTTGATGACAGACTTATCAAATTCCGTTATATTTATAATGATGCGTGAACTAAACAGACATAATAAATAAAATAATCAAAATATGGATACAGCAGTCATCATCGTGTAACAATTTTTGAAAGGAACAATTTAACAGAACACAAAAGAAACATCTACAAACACATTCATTGATTCTCGTGTCTGACGTCAGAATTTTTTTATACGTCACATAAATTTGTCGTTCAATGTATATACAAACAATTTAAAAATTTCACGTGGGCAATGTTAGCTTACAGGGTTAAAAAATCAAAGTACATATATGTAAGAATTTATTTCAAAAATAGACCGAGATTTCAAATAGTCTAACAGTTATATAGGATTAATAAGAATCCACAAATAGTTCATTCTACTACGTGATTGAATAATTTTGACATTTGCGGTTCAACGTATTTTCTAATTCATAATAGAAATATATCATAATGACATATAATAGAACAATATCATATTGACGGGATCTTTTAAAGTATAGAGTCACGTTATAACAACCAAAGAAACACAAAAAGTAGCATATACAAAACACACCAGCAAAAACTGAAAGATGATACAAACACATTTACGGCATGTTTAAGTACTGAGTCACGTTAAATGGATATCCCATAAAACAATCCAACAGTAAACGTAATACTAATAATAGAACATAGACAAATGAAAAAAAACAATATAACACTGTGTTATGATGATAAACAACATCAGTACGCAGAATATATACATCAAGACCATCGTGTATTATTTGTGAAATTGATACGGAATATTTATCAACAAGGTCTTGGTACCTTCCGATGAAATATTTTTTAGAAAAAGGACGAGACGTTCTTTGACATACCCCTGGTTCGTCAACTTTGTACTCAGACACTGATGACGTTTTACAAAGTCTGCGTAGGAGCTGCAAGCTCTTGAATATCGAATAAGTTGGGAAATATATATCCTATATGCAGGTGAAGCTGGTATATTGCTACTAAGGTGGGGGAAATTTATAATTTCAAAATTAAAATCGTCTCGTTTGTCATAGATTCTGGTACTGAGATGACTGTGTAAGTCAAATTCGAGATATGTCTAAAAATGAGGCGGAGAAAGCCGTGTCTGTTGTTTCTTTAATTTCTAGTTCTGGAGGATATATCAATGGAACCCAATCAGAAAAGTTCGGATTGTTTATGTAAAGAACATCATCAATATATCAGAAAGTGAAATTAAATAATCTGGCTTCTTTGATCCTCTGTTTTTGACAAGTGTCTGAAGGAACTCCGACGTGAGTTTTTACGTGATGTATTTAGAAGAGAAACCTGAGAAGATATACCTTGTATGTAAACTTTATATTAATGAAAAGAATACTTCCTTGTCTGTACTTATTTTTGAGGAAATGAAAATTTTCACTGGGTCTACATTTCAAGTTACATTTTTTATTGAGTAACACGACAGTTGCAATTAAAGAACAGAAACAACAAATAGTTGAAGTGCATATATGTTTATCCAAATTTTGGAGGGATTCATGTTTTGATTGACATCAGCCAACATTGTTGGTGTAGTTCCTGATGGAGGTAGCTATTGTATTATCCATCAACGACATAAATCAGTACATTCACAACAAAGGATTTATCTTTTTCATTTGGTAATTATGATTACCCTGTTGAAGTAAGTTTATCATACAGTTCTGTCTCAAAGCGTTTCATTCTTCACTATATTATTGCCTCCTATACATGCTAGAAATTCGCTCAGAAACTAAGATTTACATTTAAACATATTTTTGAAATTACAAATCATACAAACAATTCAGAATCATTACAAGAAACAGCATTTTTTTTTCTGTATTCATGGGCAAAACAATTTGTTTTCAATGACAAACATTTCTTTATTCAAGGGCAAACATTTCTGTATTCAATTACAAAAGACATGTATTCAATGGTATTTTCATTTCAAAAGGAAAAGAAATAACAATTTAAAAATATATCGCTAAATCATCGAGTAGTGAAATACTCCTTTTGACTTTTGTACTATGAACTTTAGCCAGATGACTACAATTGTAACCGCATTAAAAATAACATTTTTGCGCCTTGCTTACGATCCTTTTTTTATTATTGTTTTATATCATGCTGGTTGTTTTGAGATTCTTTTTTTGGATTTGGTAGAGACATTTTGTTAATATTAAACATATACAACTGATGTTAGACACTCAGATCTTATAAGGAAATTTGATTCTAGTTCAGTCTCGTTTGCCAATTTCGTATCTTGATCTTTTGTTTGACACAGTTAATGACATACATGTATATATGACATAGGCGATACGGATGTTGTATAAATTACAGCTTACGTGTAATAATAAGGATGCACGTGTGCTCAAACCTTCGTAAACTGAAATAAGCATAACAGTATTGTAATTGAGAAGGATACGAAAATAATCTCTATATAAAATGATGTTTATGACCATTCATAAATAATAAACATTTATTATCAAAAGAACAATGAGGCTTATAATTTTGATAGGTTTTTTTACAAGTAGTCTTGGATTATACCGACATAGGCACGTACGAGCCATTAATGACGGGGACACTGGTGCAGCTGATGTGAGTGTTTTACCATTGTTTGTGTATAATCATTACTAATCCTCCAAAATACAGAATTACATTGCTATATTTGAAAATAAAACGGGTCCGTCACAATGCTATCGCAGACATGATATATATTTTTAGACATACATGTAGCACGCGCTGATACTAGATACCAATTCTTCTAGAATTATCTATGTTGTTGTTAGTTAGTCTTGTTCATTATTTTTTTTGTAATTAAAGACATAAACCATGTATATCATAAATGTAAAACTCACATCGGCTTCCATGCAAATAGTTAATTTAGTTGATATGCATGTTAGTATAGTCAAAGCATTTTTTAACAGCGCCTGCATACGTAGTATACATCTCCCAATTGATACGATATTCCCGCGCATGGCTTCCATGCGTTTCATGTATAAAAAAGTATGTTATATACAAATAGTTAATTTAGTTGATATGCATGTAGTATAGACAAAGTATTTTCCAACAGCGCCTGCATACATCTCCCAATTGATACGATATTCTCGCGCATGTATTTCCTTTCATGATTTCCTTGAGGATTGCTGCTCACATGGAAGCTAATTAACAAAGAGTTCCAAATAGTGAAGTTGAAATCATCCCTTCGTAAATTTTACGGACGCCATCACGACGCCATCACGAGTTGGTTGACTGTTATGGAAAAGCCGTTTCAGATGATATCGGAAATGTTTCTTACGTCGTTACTTCAATCCCTTCACGTTTCATGAATGAGACCTACCGAATTATACTATTTACCGGTTTTGTAATAACATTAGCAACACGGCGGGTGCTACATGTGGAGCTGGATCTGCTTACCCTTCCGCAGCATCTGAGATCCCCCCCCCCCATTTTCGGTGGGGTTCGTGTTGCTCGGTCTTTAGTTTTCTATGTTGTTTCTTGTGTACTATTATAAGTCTGTTCGTCTTTTCATTTTTAGTCATGGCATTCATTTTCGATCTATGAGTATATTCCTCTGGTATATTTTGCCCCTCTTTTATAGTCAGTTTAAGTAAAAGCGTTTTATTTAATAAAAAGCTTATTGAACGATGCTGTGCTAGATTGTGCACTATTATAGCTTCACACTAGTCTATCTATTATTGTAGATGGTTTCCCTATACATTTTGACTTCACTTAAAGAATGTAGCGGGGACAATTACATAGTTATATTAGTTACCATACCTTCATTTACCTAAAGGATAGCAAAAGAAGTAAATGTAAATTGCAAACTTGAATTCACCAATCTAACAGTACGAAGAGTCGTGTTTCGGGATGTTTTTTAATAAGAAATCCTAACAACTTGATAACATTGGATCCATGGGTGGAAGGTATATGATATGCTCTCTTCAAACAATTGGGATAAATTCTTACACTTTAAAAATCTAGTATCAGTAGAATTTATTACGAAAATACACATCCCTGGATCTGTAACACTCTCATATGTTGAAATTTCCTTCAAGGCACTCAATATTACATTACTCATTTGTATAAATTAATATGCAAATCAATATCTACTTTCAGAGTTATCTTGAACAATTTGGTTATATGTCAAGCGCTAAATCATTCAAACTGCACAGTACCTCTGAGAGGATAGAGGCTTTAAAGTAAGTATCAAGTATTAGCTAAGATATCGTGACTTACTTTTAAAAAAAAATATCTGGCAGTAAAATTTATTCTTAGATATAATTTGAATGGTTTACACTGTATTTAAAAAAAGTTATTAAAAAAAAAAATTTTAATCTTATTTGCCCTAGTATATCTTTCTATCAACAGGACTCCATGAACGCTAGATTTTGAGATGTTAAATGAAATATAGCGGACACTGCCAAAGTACAGGTCTATACCACATAATAAGCTATAAAAGGCCCAAAGGGAGAATTGAAAACAATTCAAACGAGAAAACAAACGGCCGGATTTGTGTAAAAATAATGCATGAAAATCGGATATAATATACACCAACAAATAACAACTACTGAATGTTGTTTATTACTTGCTGTATCGTAAAAGATGACAATGTAAATGGTTATACAAATGTTTTTAAAGTACTTCATGACTTACTTAGTATACTACTGCTTAGTTTATGTTTTTTTTATCAGCTAAAACGTTTGTATGAGCTTTTTGATTTTTAGGCCTCGAGCACGTGCCTGTGCTCGAGCATTACTGAACGGAGACATTGATCGCCAAAATGCTATTACTCCATGCATGAAGTGTTTCCCAAATTTCTATTTCTTGACCTGTGAAACCTAACTAAAGTGTTTTTTTTTTATTTGATGCTAAAAAGGACTACAAATTAAGCTTCTTTCAGTGTGGGTGGACAATTTAATCCGCATCGAAGTACTCGATGGCGTAACCATACCGGAAGATCCGTTTATTTTTAAATTAATAAATTTTCCCGATTTCGTTTTTACTTATGTGATTTATTTACAATATCCGCTTTTTAAATAAATTATTCAATTTTAATTTTTTGTAACATAAATTGGATTTTTTCCTTTGATGTTTTAATGAAATAATTTGCTTTAAAAGAGTGTTGAGGGAAAACCATGGTACTAGAATCCAAATTAAAGAAGGCGGAGCTTAGCTATGGTATACAACTTAGTCATTTTCATATTATTCCATGGCTGAAGTTCCACCCTTTTTTTTTTTTTAAAGGTATCCGCCTCTGAAATATTTAGGAAACTGAAAAACAGAAAAGGTCAAGATTTTCATTTTATATAAAAAAAAAATCATCTTTACCACATCTTAAGAAAAAATTTCAAACTACAAAATGTATATAGGATTGTTACGAGTTTCCTTAATTTTGGAAAAAATATTTAAAAAAAGGGGGGAGGGTAACTATAGAAAAAGGATTAACATCGGATACAAAAATTTGTAAAAAACATGATTCTTTTTGCGATCAAATAGGGGGACGTACACTATCTACGTCCCCTGCCGGATCTGCCACTGTTTAGTGTTTTATCATTACAATTGTGTTTAAATTTAATAAATAATCTAATAATCGAATTAATAAAACAACGGAAGAAAAGCAGTTTGTACGAAAACTTTAAATGTATAAATATGCATTTTTCAATGACATGAACAACCAGTAAATTATGATTAATTTGTATGATACCTTGAAAACCAAAAATAAACAACAAATCATACCGTCATTAGAATAATTATTTAATCCTTGTGGCTTGAATCCGACATTTTTGTTCACTTTCTAATGATATAATGAAATTACCTGCGCTTACGATCATACACGGGGCGCAAAACTAAAAAAATCGGGAAAATCCGACATTTTCTTTACCTTCTGCTAATTCTAGGGCTCTAAATGTATTAAAAGAAATACGCCGCAGAAGATCATACATGTACACTAGGCGCAAACGTTACTTGTGCGAGATTCCGTTTCATTGCATGAAACTGTAACGTGATCAATTTCCAATAATTTAGTTCAAGGTCTTCAAGCTGTCAATCATTTTATTTATATTAAAAATTTTATATACCATGTGTCTTACTCATTCACATATTTAAACAAACTCATCCTTTGGATTCGTTTGTTAAAATATGTTAACTCGTAAGAACCATGGTATATATAGAACTTGTATTATCAAATTCGTCATTTTTAAAGTAACGTGCCCTCTTTGTTCAAAATAATCCGTTTACAAATACATAAAATTGAGAATGGAAATGCGGAATGTGCCAAAGAGACAACAACCCGGCCATAGAGTGTGTATAATTAATACATTATTATAATAAAAAATATCAATTAGCATATATAATTCAAATAAAACAGGGGGCCTCGGTGACCAAGTGGTCTAAATAGTTTTACTTCTTTAATCACTTGCCAGTCAACACGGATCGAATTCCTAGCAATGTTCTGTGTATTCGGGACGGTATCCTGTGGAACGGGAATGATCTGGAGAAATTTTTCATTGCAGCTGTTTTTCAGCCGATTGAGTCAAGATTGCATCCAGATCTTGTCGATTGCGAACCGTTTTTGCCGAAACCGTTCCGAAACAGTCCCGTTATTAATTCTAAATTCGTCAATGATACCCACGTCAGAGTCCCGACAATTACAGAATACAATACGACTGAGACCAGACAAAGCCGTTTGCAATGCGATAGCGCGGACCGTGATAGGATTACGTTCCGACGGACAGTACCTGATCATCCCGAGTATGCCGACAGTTTTAACTTCCGTCAGCGTCGGTTCAGTGTCTTGTCACTATCTGATCTCTGTCGGATTACATTCGGTAGAATCGGGACACAGTCGTGACAGACTCGGTCGAATTTTACCTGACGAAAGATACAAATCGGATTAGAAGCGGATTTAGAACGATATTATCGGGATAAATTCGCTTGGAAACGGTTGGATATCGACGCTTCCTGAACAATATCTGATTGTTGTCGTGATTGAATTATCTTTTTTACAAATTTTAATTAAAGTTTGAAATTCCATCCACGATTCATAGGATCTTGATCAGACTTTTAATAGATTTTAGTCGGGAATGGTCCTGTCAAGGACGGCAGTAAAAATCGTGAATGTGTGACCCCAGCTTAAAATGAAATTTAAAAATTCTTAGTTGGAATTAAAAGTCTTTACGGACAAACAACATACTGATATTAATGAACAATATATAAATTTACAGGTCCTTTCAGAAGTTTAACAATCTGCCTGTAACAGGCAAACTTGATCAAGACACCGTACACAAGATGAACACACCAAGATGTGGTGTTCCGGATATGAAGCCCGGCTCAGATGGTTTACCAAAACCATATAAAACAGGTGCCTATATACAATTTGGTCTCTACTTAATATATAAAAATTATATAAATCATGCAGTGATGATGTAGTTGGGTCATACTGTCGTTATAATATCTGTAATTGCATTACATATTAAAATTATGATCATTGTGCTATTAATGCTGCATGTATAATTGAAATATGCTTTCATATGTTTTAAAGTTTGGTGTAACGTCCATTTTTATTGAACTAGTACACATTTTGTTTAGGGGCCACCTGATGCGATGTAAGATTTTCTCGCTTTGTTGTAGACCCATTGGTAGCCTTGGTATATTTTTTGCCCTTCGATCGGGTTGTTGTCTCTTTGACACATTTTCCAATTCCGTTCTCCATTGTATTTATTGTAGGAAACGACTGCACAATATAATAGCAATCAATTTTAAACTGGTCTTTTGTTATCTAGCTAACAATACGATGATTGAAATAGCTACACCCAACGACTATCTTTAGCTGAAACAATTTAACTGGTCACTTGTTATCTAGCTTACAATGCAACGAGGATTGAAATAGCTACAACCAACGACTAGCTTTAGCGTCAATGAATTAAACTGGTCACTTGTTATCTAGCTAACAATGCAATGATATTTGAAATAGCTATACCCGACGACTAGCGTTAGTTTCAATGAATTTAAACTGGTCACTTGTTATCTAGCTAACAATGCAACGATGATTGAAATAGCTATACCCGACGAATAGCTTTAGTGTCAATGAATTAAACTGGTCACGTGTTATCTAGCTAACAATGCAATGGTATTTGAAATAGCTATACCCGACGACTAGCTTTAGTGTCAATGCATTTAGACAAATCGCTTGTTATTTTGCTAACATTACAATGGTAATTGAAATAGCTACACCCGACGACTAGCTTTATTGTCAATGAATTTAAACTGGTCACGTGTTATCTAGCTAACAATGCAACGATGATTGAAATAGCTACACCTGACGACTAGCTTTAGTGTCAATGAATTTAAACTGGTCACGTGTTATCTAGCTAACAATGCAACGATGATTGAAATAGCTACACCAGACGACTAGCGTTAGTATCAATCAATTTAAACTGGTCACTTGTTATCTAGCTAACAATGCAACGATGATTGAAATAGCTGCACCCGACGAATAGCTTTAGTGTCAATCAATTTAAACTAGTCACGTGTTATCTAGCTAACAATGCAACGATGATTGAAATAGCTACACCAGGAGACTAGCGTTATTGTCAATGAATTTAAACTGGTCACGTGTTATCTAGCTAACAATGCAACGATGATTGAAATAGCTACACCTGACGACTAGCTTTAGTGTCAATCAATTTAAACTGGTCACTTGTTATCTAGCTAACAATGCAACGATGATTGAAATAGCTGCACCCGACGACTAGCTTTAGTGTCAATGAATTTAAACTGGTCACGTGTTATCTAGCTAACAATGCAACGATGATTGAAATAGCTACACCTGACGACTAGCTTTAGTGTCAATAAATTTAAACTGGTCACTTGTTATCTAGCTAACAATACAATGATATTTGAAATAGCTATACCCGACGACTGGCGTTAGTGTCAATGAATTTAAACTGGTCACTAAGTCTTGTTATCTAGCTAACAATGCAACGATGATTGAAATAGCTACACCTGACGACTAGCTTTAGTGTCAATAAATTTAAACTGGTCACTTGTTATCTAGCTAACAATACAATGATATTTGAAATAGCTATACCCGACGACTAGCTTTAGTGTCAATAAATTTAAACTGGTCACTTGTTATCTAGTTAACAATACAATGATATTTGAAATAGCTATACCCGACGACTGGCGTTATTGTCAATGAATTTAAACTGGTCACGTGTTATCTAGCTAACAATGCAACGATGATTGAAATAGCTACACCAGACGACTAGCGTTAGTGTCAATCAATTTAAACTGGTCACTTGTTATCTAGCTAACAATGCAACGATGATTGAAATAGCTGCACCCGACAACTAGCTTTAGTGTCAATGAATTTAAACTGGTCACGTGTTATCTAGCTAACAATGCAACGATGATTGAAATAGCTACACCTGACGACTAGCTTTAGTGTCAATAAATTTAAACTGGTCACTTGTTATCTAGCTAACAATACAATGATATTTGAAATAGCTATACCCGACGACTGGCGTTAGTGTCAATGAATTTAAACTGGTCACGTGTTATATAGCTAACAATGCAACGATGATTGAAATAGCTACACCTGACGACTAGCTTTAGTGTCAATAAATTTAAACTGGTCACTTGTTATCTAGCTAACAATACAATGATATTTGAAATAGCTATACCCGACGACTGGCGTTAGTGTCAATGAATTTAAACTGGTCACGTGTTATATAGCTAACAATGCAACGACGATTGAAATAGTTACACCTGACGACTGGCGTTAGTGTCAATGTATTTAAACTGGTCACTAAGTCTTGTTATCTAGCTAACAATACAATGATATTTGAAATAGCTATACCCGACGACTGGCGTTGGTGTCAATGTATTTAAACTGGCCACTAAGTCTTGTTATCTAGCTAACAATACAATGATATTTGAAATAGCTATACCCGACGACTGGCGTTAGTGTCAATGTATTTAAACTGGTCACTAAGTCTTGTTATCTAGCTAACAATACAATGATATTTGAAATAGCTATACCCGACGACTGGCGTTGGTGTCAATGTATTTAAACTGGTCACTAAGTCTTGTTATCTAGCTAACAATGCAACGATGATTGAAATAACTACACGCGACGTGACTTAGTGTCTATAGATTTTTTTGTAACTAAACGATTGATAAATACACGTTTCAATTGATAAGGGAAACACAGTTTTTTTCAATGTTTCAAAGTCATTTCATACGATCCTTCAAATAACAACATTTGAGCAATATCTAGTTTCCTTTTGTCGGCATGTTTGAAGTCTTAACTGTGTAAATTCCTTCAGTCATGAATCCGCCGAAAGGAAAGGGACATTGTTAAGTTTGCAAAAAGTACACTCTGATTCGTAAACATAATTCATCGGAACTGAATGTCATAAAATAGATGCAATTTTATTTTTCAAGTAATAAAATCTTTGCATACGTCCTTTTACAAGTCGCTATTATAATTGGAACTAACCATGGTTAATTGGAACTAACCAAGCGCTCCCCATCGTCGACTTATTACTCTTACAATCGCCGTAGTAGGCGCACTCTATACACGGTTGTCTTTAAAAAAAAATAGCTTTATACTGTATCCAATTTCGTTAACGCAAACGATGTCCTATCTCTGATAATAACACTTGAAACAGTATAGATAAATCGATAGATAAAAGGTAACAATTTGAGATAAAAGAAAGTCTTCTTGACATATTTTGAGTGACTTACATTTAATATTCATATATCTGCATAGCATGGCGAGATCTATAACAATTTTACTTATGTTCATAGGGCCAAAATGGACGAAAAAGAATTTGAGTTGGAGAGTTACTAATTTCAGTGATCGTTTGTCGAATTCGGTTTTAAAGTAAGTACTTTAAGTTATGTCTGAGAATTGCTCATCATATTGACCTGTTATATCTTTTGGAAGCCAAACACAAAATATTAAGAAACAAATATCGTCAAGGTTCATTATTGTAATAGAAAAACTCTGAAATCTTTGAAAACCTGCACTTGTGAGGTGACTACGTGCTACCTCAGTTTCATTTCTGTTTATAAGACTGAACATTCACGAGTACTTTGAACCTTGTCCGTTTTGGTAATTTTGATTCTTTAAAGGTCTTAATTTTAAGATACCACGTGCAGCTTGTATTATGATCGTCATAGTGATCTGTCCTAACAATCTTGCATTTCATAATCTAACATTTATAATTGTTTAAAATTAGCACCTGGATTTTCTTGATACATGCACTGCAGTTAAAACTGATAAATTCAACTTTTGAATGTGAACTCCGGTAAGCAGTTTTGATTACATTCGTCCTGAACATATAAAAACACGCAGAACATCGTTAGGTAACGTACTTGGAGCTTAGCCGTGATCATTCTTTGATATATTTTCTTTGGCTATCAATCTTATCAATTTCTTATAGTTAATGGCTTTTCTTGTACTTATTTTAATCTAGGCATCATCAAAGATATTTGTTATGTAAGTTTTGTTTTTCTTTTGATAGAGATTAAGAGGGGTGAAACTTAAACATCTATTTAAAGCCAGCCAATTGTATTTACATTTCTCCAGACCGTAATCTTGTCAGAAGTTGTCGTATGTGATATCTTGATAATTTTAATTATTTTGGAAAAAAGTTTTAAGGAATTGTTTTACCTACTGTTAAATACTCTGGTAGCTTTAGAGCTACACACATGGTGAAATTTGTCTACTGATGACACTAAATGTTGTTGTCATTCTAGTTTGAGATCAAATATGAAACCAGGTTTATTTCTGTATTAAGTTAGGAATATGGCAGTTGTTTTTCGCGTGCTCCGTTGATTGACAGCGTTTGAATTGCCTGGTAGTTCTCTACTTTTGTTAAACCATTATAGCTATATGCATGTCTTTTGGTTCTGTTTTGTTCGTTGTATCATTGATATATACCCCACATCGTCTGCTATTGATCTTTATTCGTATATATATTATATATATGATTTGATCAGCAATCATTTCGCATTTCTCCATTTTTCATTTTAACTACAAAGCCGGCTTGACCAACTTTCTTTATTTTTAATAAATTCTACTTAGAATGAGCTCTAAAACCTAGCCTCTGTTTTAATTTCTGTTTAATATATATATGAACTTGTAAGATCACTTAAAACCTTACCTGACAGTTTTTCCTTCATGTGTAAATTTAAACCAGCAAGAGCACTTATAAAAACCAGCCTACCCTCGTTACATAGATCTGAACTAACCAGGTCAATGAAGCTCTAGTATTGTTGGTCCTTATCGCTACACTTTTTGTTTAATAGGTCTGAAATAGCTAGAGCACTTAAAGCCTGGTCGGACGTGGCAGATTTGTCATTTACAGAAGTTAGTTCCGGGGAGGATATTAAAATAAAATTTGTGACAGGTTCTCATGGTGATAATGGCCCCTTCGATGGCGAAGGTACGTTACATTTTCAATTACTCATGGTGAAGAATGAAGCTGCGTTCACACGTAATTAAAATTCGATTCGGATTCACTAATTCGAATTAGTTTAAATCGCATTCGAAACGTTTTACGTTCAAACGTAAATTTTCATTGGAATTGCAATGCGCGTCAAATTCGCTTACTGTCCAAACGACGTTAACTTTTAATTCGTATTAACAAAAACGCACTTCTAATGCGAAATGGATAATGCGATTTGGCCAATTCGGATCAATTCGAATTAAAAACGAAGATTGTGTGAACTAAGCGAATTCGATTTGCATTCGATTTGAATTCAATTCGAATTAAATGTACGTGTGAACGAGGCATGAGAGACATTTTTTCATTTACATAATAAATAACGACACGAATTAAGAGTAAGTCAAACAATTAAATCTGCATCAAACATGTTTGATCATTAAAAAGGCATAGAATCAGATACATTTATATGAAATTCACGATTTGGTTGATTAAATTGAATTTGTTTGATTTAAAAAAGAATACAGCCTTTATTAACATTATATAGCGAATGTTGTGTCGGTAGAGGCTAATTGCTTTGAAGGGGAAGACGCAAATTTATACAGTTTCTAGGCTAAAAATCAGAGCAACGCAAATAATGTACGTACAATTAATGTATTGATCGTTTACTCGTTCGAAGATTTCGACTTTTTTTTATTAGTTACTATATAATTGTCATCATTGACGTCATTGATTGATATTTTTCCAGGAGGTGTGCTTGCTCATGCATTTTTCCCTCAAAACGGCGATGCCCACTTTGACGACGGCGAACTTTGGGTTGTCAATAAAACCGGTACAGATCTGTTCATTGTTGCTGCACACGAATTCGGACATTCTCTTGGCCTTGATCATTCAGAAAATGATGATGCATTGATGGCCCCGTATTACACTGGATATATACCAAACTACCAACTTCATCCAGACGACATAGCCGGCATACGTTCTCAGTACGGTAAGACTACTTTAGTATAAGTTTTTTACAAATAACAAAAATTCCATATTCATTTGACGAAATTTAAAGATTGCCATTACATTTTAAAAGAAAATGTTGATGTTTGATATGTTACAATAACAAAAGAAAAAAAGAGAATTGGATATACACGTCATTTTTGAAATTTTAGAAATGTACAAACGTTTTAATGCATAAAATTCAAGATTGTTATAGTTAAATCAGAATAGACTCGTACGATTCAATTCACATTATAATCAAACCGATGAAGGATATTTGTTATCCGGAATATCTATAGATATATTCATTTAATGTTTCCTTTTTTATTATTGTTGTTTTGTACACTTTTTAGGCGCTTATATAATTAATTTATTGTGTTCTCGTATCATTACTCTTCACGATTCAGTGCCCTCGTAAGAAAGATCGTATATAGGATAAAATCAGTCGTAGAGTTGTCACTTGTTCAGACGTACTAATGATCTAACTATTTCTGAGACTGCATTCTATATTAATTTGTAAGATCCTCTACGATAAATTATTCAGCTGATCTGTAAAAATTCCATCTTCATGCTTTAAATAGCATGAACTGTGTTACGACGCTAGATTGAAACTGACGAAGAAATGTACAGAAAGCTTTACTATTGTAGAGTGGAGTCTAGTCCGTCTGGCATAGTGCAAGGTGATTTGGTGTCATGATATCTCAGAAGCATGTGTTCGAACCCCGGCCAGGGAAGAACAAAACAGATCGAATATTGTTGGGTTGATATATAAACAAATTACATATATAAAGAAAAAAAATGCGGCAGCAAATTTACAGATCTATCATTGTTGGACTAATGTTTAGACGATTTGTGTCTACAGAATGTATACAGCCATGTATCACCATCATTGCTGGTGATCCGATGAATAATTCTGTGTAGAGTTGTCACTTGTTCAGACGTACATATATATATGAAGCCCAAATGGTCGTGTGGTATAACGCGCCGGTTATGTTGTGTCATGTGTACTATTGTTTTTCTGTTTGTCTTTTTCATTTTTAGCCATGGCGTTGTCAGTTTGTTTTAGATTTATGAGTTTGACTGTCCCTTTGGTATCTTTCGTCCCTCTTTTACAGTGCAGGCGATTTGGTGTCACGATATATCAGTAGCATGGGTTCGAATCCCGGCGAAGGAAGAACGAAAAATTTGCGAAAGCAAATTTACAGATCTCACATTGTTGGGTTGATGTTTAGACGAGTTGTATATACAGAATGTACACAGCCATGTATCACCATCACTGCTGGTGATCTGATGGATAAATCTGTTGTAGAGTTGTCACTTGTTCAGACGTACTTATGATATATATGATATATATATATATATATATAATATATACAACTCGTCTAAACATCAACCCAACATGGTTAGGTCTGTACAGTTTCTTTCGTAAATTTTGTTTTTCCCTCGTCGGGATTCGAACTCATGCTTCTGAGATACCGTGACACCAACTCTCCTTGCACTGTATCTGACGCGTTAGACCTCTCGGTCACCTAGGCTTAACAATAATAAAGCCGTCGGTGACTGGGTGTTACTTTTTTCTCGTCAGTTTTAATCTGGCGTGGTATTCCGTACATGATATATAAAGCATGCAGATGGAATTATTACAGATCAGATAAAATATCTATTGCAAAGGACATACATACAAATTAATGCATAAGTACGTATGAACCAGTGACAACTCAACAACAGATTTACCCATCGGATAACCAGCATTGATGTTGATACAGGGTTATGTACATTCCTTTTTTTCTTTCCTCGCGGGGATTCGAACTCGTGCTGCTGAGATATCGTGACACTAAAACGTCTTGCACTTTGTCCGACACGCTTGACCACTCGTCAACCTAGGCTTCACAAAAATAAAGCTTTTGGTGTCCGGGTGTTACCTTTCCTCATCAGTTTTAAATTAGAATACTAAGTATATACATATATATATATATATATATATATATATATATATATATATATATATATATATATATATATACAACTCGTCTAAACATCAACCCAACAATGTTAGATCTGTAAATTTGCTTTCGCAAATTTTTGGTTCTTCCCTCGCCGGGATTCGAACCCATGCTACTGTGATATCGTGACACCAAATCGCCTGCACTGCAGCCGTCCCGCTAGACCACACGACCACAGCTGGGCTCTCAAAAAAAGAGCTTTCGCTGGCCGTGTGTTACCTTTCCTCGTCAGTTTTAATCTAGCGGCGTACTACAGTACATGATATATAAGGCATGAAGATGTTATTGTTACAGATCAGCTAAATTATCTATAGTAAAGGATCCTACAAATTAATGTAATATACAGTCACAGAAAATAATTATATTTATAAGTACGTCTGAGTCAGTGACAACTCTACAACAGATGTATCCATCGGATCGCCATCAATGATGGTGATACATGGCTGTGTACATAATGTATATACAACTCGTCTAAACATCAACCCAACAATGTTAGATCTGTAAATTTGCTTTCGCAAATTTTTGGTTCTTCCCTCGCCGGGATTCGAACCCATGCTACTGTGATATCGTGACACCAAATCGCCTGCACTGCAGCCGTCCCGCTAGACCACACGACCACAGCTGGGCTCTCAAAAAAAGAGCTTTCGCTGGCCGTGTGTTACCTTTCCTCGTCAGTTTTAATCTAGCGGCGTACTACAGTACATGATATATAAGGCATGAAGATGTTATTGTTACAGATCAGCTAATAACAAACAAAATAAAAAAAAGTACTGAAAATCAAGCATCGAAATACGAGTCCATTGAAAGAAGGAGATATACTAGCTGCTTCATAAGGGCTAGTTGTCTCATAATTCTTTTATAAAAACCATTACCCTACTTAGTAAGTGCAAGATTGAAATACGGCAGTCCGGAATGTCCTAAAGCAATTTTTAGAATAATTACCACGTTGAAATTTGACTGTTAATATTTTAAGACCATTGTAAACATTTTCATTTTAAAACATAATACTTTAGTCATTAATCATAAGTAGATTTGATAAAACTGACATTCTTTTTTATTCTATTATGGTTTACTTTTATTTGAATAAATACTTTGGGTCCCAGATGCCTGAAAGTTAGATGAAGAGATTAATACGTTCAGCAAAAGGATTGGTCCCAGAAGCCTAGAAAAAAAAACGTATTTTAGATTAGGGAATTTAAACGTTTAGTTAAAGCGGGATGGATTCCAGAGGCCTGGAAAATAAAAACGTATTTTAGATGAGGAGATAAAAACGTTCAGTAAGAGGGTGGGTCCCATTAGTCTTGAAGAAAACGTAGTAATTTATAATAGGGTATATTATTAAACATTCAGTAAGAGCATAGGGTCAATGGGCCTGAAAAAAAAGATAAAAATGTATTTCAGATGAGGGGATTTAAACTACAGTAAATGCGGGATGGTTTCAGAGGCCTTTTATATGAGGGGGTAGTGGATGGGTTCCAGTGGCGTGGAAAATAAAAACGTATTTTAGACGAAGGGTTAAAAATGTTCAGTAAGAGGATGGATTCAATTGATTAAAAGAAAACAAAGTAATTAGAATAAGGTATACACGTTCAATAAGAGGATATTCCCATGGGCCTTTAAAAAAAGATAAAAACGTATTTAATATGAAAGGATTTAAGGTGGTACCTAACACTACAGGGAGATAACTCTGTAAAATCAGCTAAACGTTTTAATTACGTTGTGTTGTTTAGGTAATATAAAGCTTCTCGATGATCAAAATAAGTGCTTGTCAGACTGCTATATAACCAGTGTAGTTTTTCAAAGGGTCAAAGTAAATACTTTGTCAAAATTTTATGAAAATTAAACGAGACAAATAAATTTTAGTTAAGGTGTTGGGTACCACCTTAAACGACTAGTAGGATGTTTGATTCCAGAGGCCTTAACAATAAAAACGTATTTAAGATGAGAGGATTTAAACATTCAGTAAGAAGATGGGTCATATGGGCCACAAAATAAGACGTAATTTAGACCATTGCTGGGTTCAATAATCAGATGAAATCCAAGATTCAATATCCAACCGTCATAACAAGATTGTTGTTGTTATATCATTTCAAAAAAATGTTCTTCATCTAAAGTAGTTTTTGGGGCCCTTTATAGCTTGCTGTTCGGTGTGAGCCAAGGCTCCGAGTTGAAGGCCGTACCTTGAGCTATAATGGTTTACTTTTATAGATTGTTACATGGATGGAGGGTTGTCTCATTGGCACTGACATACCACATCTTCCTATATCTAGAAATTGAATACAGGTTTGAAATGATATCGTAACTTTAAATTATTCTGACACATAAATAGTGTTGGATTAAAAAAAGAAGTATGGCTTCAAAGAATGTTGGGATATATTTTCTAACATATGTACCTTTCATTTCAAATGCTTATTGTGACACTATAACTATCATTGATAACATCAATTTTACCCCAATCGGCTCTGCAATTTTGACAATCTATGTTTTTTATGGATGTTCATTACCTAAGTACTTAAGGATGTACATATCTGAGAAGCCAAAAAATTTTAACTTTTTATCTTACCTGATTTTTGGGTTTATATTACTGTAAAAAAAAATAATTGGAGAAGAAAAATTCATATGGTGGTACACTTATATTTTTACGACGACCCTTTAGAAGTACAAAATTTTTATTGTTTTCCCATTTTCATCAATTTTTACCTATTTTGTGGCTGAAAAAAAATTACAGTTCCAATACTTAACTTTTTTTCGTGCTTCAATAAAGATGAAGTGGACCAATCTGAATAAATTTAAGTTTAAAAAAAATCTAAAAGGCAGGTGTTAATGTAAGAAAGTTTTGATCATATTTTGATGCCTTTTTGTGTCAAATTCAACATGCTGTCATTTTTTGTGTGATCTTTCTCTGTTTTAAGAACACAATTGACATCAATCAAACGTCTTTGCTATAAATGATTAAAAATAAAACATGTCTAAGAAATTTGAAAAGAAACAATGATAAGGGATGTACATGTTTCTGGTAAAATCATTTCTTTTACACCTCACAATTCTCAAAATTTGGAATGGCTTGATTGGTAATACAATTTGCAAAAAAAATTGCTAAAAGTACTTATTGTAAGTACACAATTTATTTTACAAAGTAATAAGTTTAATTATGATGTTTATTAAATTCATTAATATTTTCCACTTGTATCATTTTGGAAATAATTCCAGAACAAGGTTTCAATGAGTCTGAAACATCAGAAGAAAACATTCTTAATAATTCAAAAATAGAAGAGGTGATGAAACCGAACATTAAGAAAAGAAGTGATGTACGTCAGGCTGGTTTTATCTTCTTTGTCGTTCAATAAATGGATTTAGTTGAGCGTTACAATTGGATTTAGTATTTGAAATCCAAAATGATTTGAAATTAAACAGGAAAAATCGCCACGTATCTTTTATGTATATTTTACGTACGTGAAACGTGCGTTTGGAAAGGCATGTAAAATGCCTATATCTTACCAAGCATGTAAAACACATGGTTTTTTTTCATGTTTTCATCAGCGCACTTTTTCCTGCGTATGATATACTCAACAGACCAAACTTAATTCTTGTAGGAGAACAACAAAATCCTTCACCCACTGATCCTTCACCCACTGATCCTCTACCCACTGATGCTCCAAGACCTACTCCAGCAGTGACAGTGACGCCGCCTCCTGTAGACAACAGACCGGAACTGTGCTTTAATGGTTATGAAGCTACAATTAAAAGTATGTTTCGTAAAATACAGTTTTATTTTGCAATGGATTCGTGCTAAAAGACAACATACGATTAGAATTTTCAATATGTAATTAAAGTTTAAATATGAATCTATTTTTTGTAACGTGTAAATATTTGCAAATCGAAGTGTTGTAACGTTAAGCTTCTTCAAACAGACGCAAGGGATAATGTATAGTCAAACGATACAAATTGTAAGGAAGATTATCTCACGAATACGAAAAATTCTTAACTTGATCGCAAAATTGAGGTACTAAATGAACTCATCATAAATACCAGGATTGATATTTATTGCATAAGCGCCAGACGGGAGAAACCCAAAGACTCATCAGTGACTCGTTAATGAGGCTCGACCCAAAAGAAATTTCAAAAGGCTAAACAAGTACGAAGTTGAAGAGCGTCAAGGTGATTTAAGGTCTAAATTGCTTTCTTATTGGCGGAATCATTTTTTTTCTTCAAATTTATGATTTAATCGAGTACTTGTGTAGTTGTAATCTATTCTTTTCCAATAGTTTTTGTCTGTTTCGTTCAAAATATATCACAATGTAGCATGTATATCATTCTCTTCCTTTCATAAACAAAACACCTTTTGTTATAGATACAAATGGAGAGTATTTGTTTTTCGTTCAACCAAAACACGTAATGATGATGACTGTTGAAAGTGGACTATATAGAACTGACAAAACAAAAAAAGTTGTTAAAAAATCTCCAAGGAAGGTAGATGGTGCTTTTACTCTACCGGACACGAATAACATATATCTCATAAAAGGTAAATAAAACTTTCTCAAAGTTTCTTTTTGCAATGCTTATTCCTTCAAATGTTGTTCTTTTAAACTGAATTAGACACACATTTTTTATTACGCGTGACTATAAAACTTCCACATGCAAATTTCAAGTCTGCTTCATTGCTTCAGATACTGATTTAAAGTTTGCAATTGCCAGTGATGGTTGGTTAAACCAATATTTTAGATACAGATTTTCCATTGTGAATTTTCCATTTCTATGAAACAACATTCCAGTATCTGAATAAGAAGTATACATGTATATTTTTCAAGAGATACGATACTCCAGTGCATACGTTTCCTATTATGACTCTCTTCATAACATTCTCACAGAAGTAAGGAAGGTTATTAAGAAACGATTTGTTAATGTTTTGAAAGGTTTATGGATGTCCTCATAATTTGAATAACCACTAGCAAATATTTGGGTCACAGATCCTATTCACATATCTCACTTCTCGTATCATAAACTAGTATTGTTTGTCATTTATATATTTTTATAGGGTTTTTTGTTATAAATGTTTCTCTTTTGCTTTAAAATATTCCAAGTCCATTCCTTTCGAAGCATTCTCACGAAGTTTTACTAACAAATAGCATAATACTCGTTCCAAACGAGTCACCGTCTCAACCCGGCCAATTCCGTAGAAGGAGAATAGCGGATTCTACCGAGGATTGCCGAATGGAGTCACCGTATTCAATTTTACTTCGGTAACAGGATGATTCAGCGTATCTATACATTCAAAATAGTCAGAACGAGCGCCTTCTCTAGTATTGACGCAACTCCCGGATGCGTGCATATGAAATAACACAAAAGTCATGAATATTTTCATTGTTTTATATTAACAGGCAAAAAATTGTATGAATTCGACTCTGAAGGAACACGTACAAGGGTGCTGAAAATTAAAAAAGAAAAAGGTAGAAAGATTTTGCCAGAGAAAACACGTGCCGCATTTGCTGTCAGTGAAAACCAGGTGTATATGTTAGGTGTAAGTAGTAAATAGTTATTAAAACAAATATAATACACTTGGAGCATAACAAGAAATTTGAAAATTCAGCTAGGTATAAAACCACTAATTCATAGCCCCATTGCTTTCCATGTTAAATTCTGCAATTTCGAGCATTAAGGTCTATCTACTTTGTCTTAAGTTAACAAAAGTGGCAGTTATTTCACGTCAAAACTGAAGCTTATCCTGACTTGAGCTGAACAAATCAACATTCCTTTAATTGCATAATAGAGCGTACTTGTTCATGGAAGTTTGATAGCACAAAAACAGGAACTTCTGATCTGAACAACAGATCAAATGTGCACTTCTTTCAAAATTTCATACACTTCTTTATTATTCAAATAAATCTTTCAACAAGGTTTCTACAGTGATCCCAAGTCCCCAAGCTTTCATTTGATACCACAACTAACCAAATATACCCGCTATTCACAAAATTACAGCTATGCGTAGGAACTATTTTGTTTTAAATATGTACTTCTTTCTTGTATGTTCTTTCCGACCGGGCGGGAATTAGTGGGCAAACATTTTATTTCTCATTAAGACAAACCAGTTGTTTCTATTTCTACCAATGTGTATGACAGCTGCTGTTTATTTTTCTGTATAATGTTTTTATCAAAACATCTCTTTTTGTCTTTTGCGGTAGATAAAAGTATAACCTTCCGGAACCACATAAACCACTCCATGTTTTTTTTTTATTAGAGCTCGTTTTGTTTTAAGTAGTTATTGTTTATGAAATGAACTTCAGTTCTTGTTTAGAAGTAAATATTTCACTTCAGAATAAAAAAAAATTGATGAACTGGACTTTTATAGATCGGTTACGCTGGAATGTACGTTGTTCTGCCTTATGGAATGTATATATATTCATGATATACGCAGCGAAGGTCACCCGGGTACCTCGGATGTTCAAAAAAGGCAGCCATCTGGTTGGATTTGAGTTTTTTAATCGGATGATTCTTTTATGAAAATTGAATAAGTGACCTATTGCAACACCGATTTTTCGATGATCGTCTAATTTACTCAAACTTCATTCTTCTGTAGTATTCATCTATGAATTTTATTCAATTTAATCGACGAAAACATGAAATTGTTTATAAACACATTTATTAATGTTTTTAATTTTGTTTAACCTATAAACTGTACAGTGGATTTTAATTTTTAGTTCTCCTTTGAAGGTGGGAGTTTTTTGTTTAAATATTTTATCATTTAAAAATTTTATTTTATGTTTACTTAAGTCTGTAAATGAACAAATGTTGACTCTTGCACATATTTTTTTTAGGATAGTATGGTATGGCAGTTAGATTTATCCACCCTCACCATCAGTTCTGAATCGATCAAATTGATATCAGAAGAGTTCCCTGGATTACCCTCTGGGACTGAAGCAGCTATGCTGTACGACACTCAGACAGTTTATTTCTTCCAATCTAGCATGTAAGTTTACTCGTACTAAACAAAGAAATAACGCGACGGGTGCCGTATACGGTGCAGAAAATGCGTACCCTTCCAGAGCACCTGATTTCACTCCCGATTTTTAGTGGAGTTCGTATTGTTTCTTATTTATTATTTATAACTGTTGATGTAAATGTCCTTTGGTTTTGTGAGTCTTTGTTTACTCCTTGGTTTTGATTGTTATTGTCTTTCAATATCATTAAATGCATTAATTATTTAACCGGTAGTAGTGCTTATTTGGAACATACAATACTTTTTCGTCAGATAGTAAAATATTGAAGAGTGTATGGTGACCCAAACTAGCTATAGGTCACCATATGATCACAGACCACAAGTATTTCCTATATCAGGTCTTTATAACGTTTTGTATCATTAAAAAAATTGCACCATGCACTTTTGTCACATTTTTTGTGTGTGTAATGTATAGTTCTAGTCCAAATATATATCCAAAATTCAGAAAGATTGAAGCAATCAATTTTACAAATTTAGCCAATACACATCCATACCCCTATTGACAAGTCAAGAGATGTTTCGAAAACTGTAAATATTACCTTTTTGCACTTGGCCTTATCACTCATTCCATATCAAAATCAGTTGTATTACAACATCCAAAAATTTATTTCACCTCTCTTCTTTCATTTTCATCCAAAAAAAAATTAAGAAATGAGCGAGGAAGGGAAAGAAAAAAAAAATAAGGAAAAATACATTCTAATTGAAAGAAACTATATTCGTGAACTACGAAAAGCGGAGTCATTAATTGTGGTCTTGGGCCATATAGCCTTCAACGTTGATAAAACTCTATACGATATAATCAGCTATGAAAGGCATCGACCTGACAAACAAATCTGTCTGATTTAAGACAAACGTAAAACAAATATTCCTTTAATTTTACCGTTTTGTGTCAAATACAAATGTATGTTACACATTGCTTCAGTTAAACTGGTATAGATGCCTTAGATATTTTAGCTTTGGGCTTGCTTTACAAATAGTATTTTGCAATCAATTCTTTCTTGTTTTGATTTGTGGTTTTTTCTCGAAAAAAGACAAACAGACAAACAGCTATCCACAAAAAATAACATAAAACCCAAGATTTAACAACAATAAATCCGTAATAAGTATTTGGACCATATATGTATTTTTATTGTTTCCATAGCAACACGTTATTATACAAAACATTTGAAATTAAGTATCCTTTTTAGTTGAAATGATTCGGTTATTTAACATATTGTATTATGCATTAACCTGTATGTAAAGTTTTGTAAAGCTGTTTCACTTGATAAAATAGAGTTTGGGCAAGTTTTATTTAATTAGTTAAAATTTGCATAGAGTTATGTCACTTAATTTAGTTCCTTTGTGAAATTCTAACTTTATTATCAAGTGAGACTTGCTATTTTATTGTGTAAAATCTGTAGCACTTTGATTACTAATTTCAAGAAATAAGCATCTTCATTTACCAGAACTTTCTCTTGTTTTACACCAGGTGCTAAAAGTCATCAGACGCAGCAGAAAGTCAGTACGACATATGCATTATCTAGAGCTCCTTAAAACACCGTAATGACCCGCGACCTTGGTATCACTGCACGCACGTGAAAAGAAAGCTAGTTTTTCACTTGCTAGCAAAAGGCGTAACTAAAAATGAGTGTGCACTACTAAAACCAAAACGTGCAAATACAAAAATTTAAAGCTATGGTACCGTGTGTAAGTTAATGTAACCCTAAGCATACGTGCACCTATACATTTAGCGATGAAAACTAAGATCAACTGACTGTGGAATCTATATTTAATGTTTATGAAGCCTTTGAATTATAAAAAATATACATTTCTATGTAACCATCATTGTTTTATTTAAGATAATTTTTTATTTTATTATTGAAACGTTTCTAATGCATATTTGAAAAAAAATACATATATGGTCCAGATACTTATATGATCCGTTACGTTAAAGACAAATCCCTCTATTGTTTATGCTCACATACAAGCGCAACAGTATACTATGCCGTCAGCGGTTTATGTCCAAACGAGTATATACTGGTTTGGTCGGACCATATGAGTATATGCATATGGTTATGACCATACGCGTATGGTTCGAATACTCCTATGGTGCAGAACATTACCATTATATTTTTGATAACGACTTCATATTCTTTTATCATCATTGACCAGCTATGTAATTTAAAAAAAAACAGCAAATGTTCTAAACATTACGACATTACGGGTGCCACATGTGGAGCAGGATCTGCTTACCCTCCGGAGCATCTGCGATAACTCCCAGTTTTTGATGGGGTTCGTGTTGCTTAATCTTCAGTTTTCTATGTTGTGTCTTCTGTACTATTATTTGTCTGTTTGTCTTTTTATTCTTAACCATGGCGTTGTCGGTTTATTTTCAATCAATGAGTTTGACTTTCTTCTGGTATCTTTCGTCCTTTATTGATATGAACTATTTTAGTTTAGACAGGTATTTCTGAACTATTTTTTTTATTTGGACTGGTATTTATAAACCATTTGTTTTATTTGGACTGGTATTTATAAACCATTTGTTTTATTTGGACAGTTATTTATAAACTATTTGTTTTTGGTACAGGTATTATAGTTTTGATTTACAAACAAACACTTTAAATGGTGGACCTTACGATGCTGCTGCTGAATTTATAAAGAACGACTGTGAAGTACTTCAGTAAACTTAACATAGAATTATGACGAAAACAAGATTGTGGGAAAAACAGTGTATACGTTCTGTGATTATCAAACTGTTACCAGAAAACAAGACTTTTTTTAATTCGTCCAATGTTTCGTATTTAACGTAGAATATAACATTTAAAAATAAATTTGTTTTTATTATTAAAATATGTTTACATTTCATATTTTAATATGCTGTGTTTTGTTCATTCGTGCTAAGCAAAGCAAATGAAGGTCGTGTTGATTTATATATATTGAAAAACACCAGATGTTGAATGAATCAATAGTCATGTACACCTTAAGCCGATACCGATACCGAAACCCATACCGAAACCAATATAAAAGTGAGGTAAATGATGAAAATATATAATGTTTAATTAACCCAACCCTTTTCACTCCATTATATTGATTGACATTTGCATACACTAGATGGAGTATAACTTCAATTTAACAATGTACATTAGTCTAGCAAAAAACAAAGTTAAATTCAACGAGTATTAAATACACTAATGTAAGTTACATACAATTAAAATGTGGATTAACATTTATTAATGATGTATTAATACCCTTCCGGAGCACCTGAGATCACCCCTAGTTTTTTTGTGGGGTTCGTGTTGTTTATTCTTTAGTTTTCTATGTTGTGTCATGTGTGCTGTTGTTTGTTTGTTTTTTTTTTTCATTTTTAGCCATGGCGTTGTCAATTTGTTTTGGATTTGTGAGTTTGACTGTCCCTTTGGTATCTTTCGTCCCTCTTTCATTAATCATGAAACAAGTTTTGTCGAATAGAATGAACTGTATATAGTTCTACAATATGTGTAATATCGTTCCAACTACATGTAATTAAAAAAAAGAGAGCCTTTAATTTACAGATGAACCAAAACAAATACTAGTACTTATAAAGGCAAACATTTTATGTCAGTATAAATAAACGAAGTTCTTAACATTCCAGTTGCTTCCTGGGCCCATTTATCCATCAACAGTTCATAATTTTAATAAAGTATATATTTGATATTTATTAGAGCGCTAAGCAAAATAGGTCAAGAGAATAAAGAAGTGGTACTTATTACATGTATAAGCTAACAAAATAAACTTTTTATGGTTTTAATTTGATTTGTTAACCTACATTTGAACAAATGGCTTTGGTGTTTGATGTTAGCAATACTTTAGTTCACAAAGTTATCCATGAAATTGGGTCAAGTCTTCATCAAGCTTTCAGATCAATGCTAACATGGCATTCATCTGAGGAATTGAAATCTTAAAGGGTGATTGGCCAGAGTTGGAAGAATCAGTTGGATATATTGATGGCATCTTCCATAGAATAAATCGCCCAACCGAAAACCAGGCATTGTTTTATAGTGAATATGTTCATATACACTGTATTAGTACGCAGGTCATAATAGACACAGGAAAGAAAATAAGAACCATCAATTCTTGTTTCCTAGGTCATGATAATGACGTGCTGACTTACAGATTGATAGATGCTACCGGTCCACACGAGATATTACCGTTTCCTCGTGATTGTTACTAAATTGGTGATACCATATACTCATCAGAACATCCTATTGCAACACCATATACTGTAAGGCATCTACGCACTCAAAATGCAATGATTTGCCATCAACGCAAAATTGTCAATGAAAAGATTCGTGTAAGAAGAGTTTATGTAGAACATTCCCATAGGACGTATGAAAATTTATGAAATGATAGGTTCTTTTTATCGACATAGTGGGAACGATAATGCGGCTATTGTAGAACTATGTGCAGCTCTATACCTACGACGAAACCTGTTAAATGATAAATGTACATGACAAATAATTTGTCTATAACTTGCATAAGTGTATTTAATATTGAATGAATTAAACTCAGCTTTTTCGATATATTTATGTGAACTGATGAATTGAAGTAATATCCCATCTAGTGTATTCCAAACAATATAATTGAGTGAAAGGTTTGAGCTAATTGACATAACATTAACAGTTAACATTTACCTCACTACTATTTTTGGTTTCGGTTTCGACTTATAGTGAACAAGTCTTATTAGAGAAACCCATTTTTTGATACACAAGTAAAGGGTAATTTATCAGCGAAATAGTGTTTTTTATTGCTGTGTATCACCTTCAAAATTCCTTATAGGTCATGAGTTGCTATTTGATTAAGGCGGATACCAAACTTATTCATTCCAACCAGCCTTTTGTAACTATAAGTAAATTGTACGACAATCTGAAACCAAGTTCAAAATGTTACAAAGCTACTTAATTTAAGTTTCTTGTCTTTTATTTCTTTCTTGAATGATTTGAAAAAAATGAAAACAATATGTAAATCTCCATTTTTCTCTGAAACTGGTTCTGTTAAACAACTAGTTAAACAACCATTCCCATAATAAATGTTCTACATAAACTCTTCTTGCACGAATCTTTTCATTGACAATTTTGCTTAGCACTCTCATTCACAATGCATTTAAACATAAAATATTGAAGCATACATTATAAGTGTACTACTTTGGGATTCCACTAGGCATATTTTGTTAAATTGTGAACAAAAGGTTAAACAATGCCTCACTGAGGAACAAGTGAAGTTTTTTTATTGACAAAATGTTTGTTTAATTTGCTGGTAAACTTTCTTTTACAAATTGTTGGTATTCCTATGGGAACGAACCATACGCCTCTCGTTGCCGACCTTCTCTCAAGTCATACAAGTTGGAGTGCCCCTAAAACACAACAATAAGACAGGTCCTTTATTTTCATGTTTTGATATAATAATGATGATGAACAATCAAAACTTTTCTGATTGGGTTCAATTAGTATATCCTCCAAATCTGGAAAGTAACGAAACAATAGACACGGTGTTCTCAATCTTATTTTTAGATTGATACACCGAAGTGTGCAGTACCACTATCTATAACAAACGAGACTATTTTAATTTTAAAAAATATGCATTCCCATACCTTAGCAGCAATATGCCCATTTCAACTGCATTTTGTTCACAAAACTTTTGAATTTTTAAAATATCAAGGATTTTTAATTCAGGAATAATTTATCTTAGCTGTATTTGGCAAACTTTTAGCAATTTTGGCTTTTTTTTTTTACTTTTTTGGATTCGAGAGTCACTGGTGAGTCTTTTGTAGACGAAACGCGCGTCTGGCGTAAATACAAAATTTAATCCTGGAATCAATGATGAGTTTATTTTGGATACTAGAATACATTTTCAAACCCATTCGGTATTCAGGAGCTTGTATCTGCAAATTAGGCTTTATATAAAGTTTCTGAGCAGACAGTTGATGAACCAGGGTTATTTCAAAGGATGATTCGATATTTTTTCTGAAAAAAAAATATCCCAAAAAATACTAGGCCTTGTTGATAAATATGCCGTTTCAACATCACAAATCATGCATTAAGCATTTGTAATCTTAATGACGTGTTATAGTGTTCATTATAATTGTCCTCGTATTTTCTAAACTGTTTAGTGCATTTTTGGTTATACTCTTTAGGCGCTTTTGGTATTTATAAATATTTAGCTCTACTGTATTATTGAGCTATGGTCATATTTAACAAAAAAAAAAAAAAAAACTTACATTACGCTATTTGTTAGATAAACATTGTTCAGCACATCTATAAAAGCTACTAAGGTTGTCTTATATGACAGTTATATTCTTTCAAAACAATGTATTTTATACTTCATGTAATATGATATAATTGTTATATTATTAATAGACAATGCTTTACAGAAAAACTACACACACAAAAACAACCGATTCACTACTAATGTGTATACGTTAATATCATAGTTTAAAAGCCGTGTTCACGATTTTTGATTTTGTGCGCACCAGATTAAATCTCAATCGAAATATTCACATTTACATGGAATTCAGGGGCTCCGTAGTAAGGTATACTTTTGTACATAATGATTTGAAATGGGAATAAAAGAATATGGTTCCAATGTCCTCCACGTTTCACATGTTTTATATGCCCAAGGGCAATACCAAATATTTATCAAAAGTACCAGGATTATAATTTTATACCCCAGACGCGCGTTTCGTCTACATAAGACTCATCAGTGATGCTCAGATAAAATAGTTAAAAAGCCAAACAAATACAAAGTTGAAGAGCATTGAGGACCCAAAATTCCAAAAAGTTGTGCCAAATACGGCTAAGGTAATCTACTCCTGGAGTAAGATAATCCTTAGTTTTTCGAAAAATTCAAAGTTTTGTAAACAGAAAATTTATAAAAATGACCATATAATTGATATTCATGTCAACACCAAAGTGCTGACTACTGGGCTGGTGATACCCTCGGGGACGAAACGTCCACCAGCAGTGGCATCGACCTATACTATAAATATCTGGCAAAAAATTGTTTACGTTGCAATTACAATGTATTTTTTTTATATATAGATTTTAATTTCCTTGAAAATCTTTCTTTTAAAACAATTGGCCAAGGCTAATTTTTGAAGTCCGAGACATTCCTGATATAAATTTTTGATATAAATTTTATTAAAAAAAATTCCAAGTATTGGACATATAGGCAAATATAATGTTATTATTATACTTTAAGCCCCAGTCCCACTAGACAACGATCGCACCACGCTCACCTCGATCTAAAATAAATTCAGATCGTTGCATTTTTCTCGCAGATGGTAGTGCGATCGTCGCCTAGTGGGACTGCAGTATTGAGTTTTTTGACTTATTGTTTCATGCGTCATAATATTTTAAATCGACTCCGAGGCTTTACAACTATCGTAAACCTGTTTCTAAATAACTTGTCATATCCTTTATAGTTACTGCAAACTAATTGCATTAACAATGTATAATGTTCTTACGTTTATGTCCCGTTGAAATCCCGTTCTAGAATCATTTCTAAAATATTAAAACTAATGGAAAATATCAATGAATTTAAATCAAACTTAACTCTGTGAAAAAAATATGTATTACAATAAGTAGTTTTTGAGTTTCAATTATTTATAATAAAAAAAAGGTTTTTTTTCGTGAACATTATTCAGATTGGTCCATTTCATCTTTATTGAGAGTGTGAAAAAAAAGTTGAAATGTGAAACTGTGATTTGTTTATAACAATATTCACAAATTACTAAAAATTGATGAAAAATGTAAAAATAACTATCAGAATTGGGTAGTTTCAAATGGCCGTAGCAAAAAAGAAGTGTACCACCATATAATTTTTCCTTTGTCCTATTATTAATAACAGCATTAATAATAATAAAAATTAGACTCCAACAATGGTATCGAAAATAAAAAAAATATTAACAACTACATTTGATTTTTCATTCTTCTCTAAAATAACAAAAACACAAAAATAAAAGCTTCCGTAAATTTTATGATAATTCTAAGTACTTTGTACCTTTTGGGAACGGTTAACCTGTGGTGCATTATTGAAGAGAACATATATGAACAACATGTGGTTAAGTTTACGTCAGTTAATTATAAGTAAACATCCTGTATAAAAAATGAAATGACATGTTATATATGCTAATATATTTTAACTTATTCATTGAAATAAGAACACGTGATTGTTTACTACTTATATGTATTGATCGATGAAAATATAAAATAAGATTATATAACGTGTAACAGGCTTCTGAAAATGTCTTGCAAAGTAACATGCGTATTACTGATTTTGCTTTGGATTACATACATATCAAGTGGATGTCGGTGCTTTGTAAGACACCCACAAAGAATATTTTGCAGGGAAGATGCTGTCGGTTAGTATATTGCTTAGCTTTGATCCACCTCAGAATTATGTAAGTAAATTTGTATCTATTCCTCCAGATGTCAATTGTACCCTAATTTTTGACATTTTTACCTATAATGTCTGTTTGTTTTGTTTACACATCGTCGTTTATATCATGTATATAATGGTATTTTACGCGACTAGCATACAAGTGAGAAGTTTAGCTAGCTAAAAAAAACCAGGTTTAATCCATCATTTATAACATAAGAAAAAAACTGTACGAAGTCAGGAAAATGACAGTTATTCGTTTGATATGTTTGAGCTTTTGATTTAGCCTTATGATACGGACTTTCCGTTTTGATGTTTCCTCGGAGTTTGGTATGTTTGTTTTTTTTTCACTTTTTTCATGTGTCAATTGAATAAGCGGTACACTACAAAACAGGATACTAGTAATAAAACCCTCACGATTTATTTTTCTACAACATTTATTAAACAGAAACGATTAAATCCTACAACTATCGTATTGCTTGAGTCAAAATAATTAACAAATGTGGACAGGGTGCAATAAACCTCTTTAATTCTTGCGACGTTTCAGTCAAGTCAGTTGTTCAAACAAAGAGACACAAAGTTAAAATTGTAAAAGGTTTTTTGTACTCCCATTTTGAACTTCTTTTACTAGTAATAGGCATTACCTTTCAGTGTTTGATTGTCAAATATTTTTTTTTTATATTTTTTATATGAATTTTACATATTCATTAATCTGTCCAATTGATTGCAATTCATATTGTGTATCACCGTTTCGCTAACAAGAATCTGTCAAAGCTCCGTGTTTCCCCCTTCTTTTTTTATAAATCGTCCTCTGTTTATGTTGTAATGATACATACCTTAAACAACTTGAAAGTTTTTAAGGATGTTCGCTTGTCATGTTTTTGGATTTTTGTCAGATTTTCGGAATCCTCTGGTTTTATCCATTTGAATGCCTTAAAAAATTGGCTCATTGACCCCCATTTTTCTTTTTATAAATAAAAGTCTTATAAAATCGTTGTTTTTTTAATAGTTTTTGAGAGTTTTAACTTGTCAACGATAAAGCAATGAAAAATCAAAAGAGATAGTTTTGCTGCCAAATTTTCAAAGGCTAATATCTCGAAAATGATTGTATAAAAATAAAAGAACTAAAAAAATTGAGAGAGAAAAATGAAAGATCTGTGTACTGTTTTTTTTTTAAATACAAGCACTCGAAATTTGGCGGGAAATAATAGTCTCTAGATCTATTGTACAATTAACATTTGAGCTATTTTGTTTTTATTAAAAATGTGAAAAAAGTAACAATTATTTTGTAAGATTTCATAATATACCTTTTTTTTAATTTAATGTAATAAAATGTGGAAAAGAAAAGTAAGGGATAGTAGGTAAAATTTATAATGGCATTCCATGGATAAAATTTTAGGATTCCGTATATCTGACAAAAAGTTTTTTTAAAAAATAGGAGATTAAAAGAAAAGCTTGTATTGAAAAGCTCCAGCAATGACGCATTTGTGTGTATTCCAACCAAATTTGCAAAAGACGAAATCGTACTAAGATATAAACTGGAAAAAGTTTTGTCCGAACAATTTTATGAATTGAATTATGTATGTTTTCCCCAAGCATGATGTGTTTATATTTTCAAAAATTAAATCTGAAGTATTTTTCGGAACTAAAAATGGTTTCCGTTATAAAAAGCGTTCTAACACAGACGATTTTTTGCAAAAGGTTAGATTTCTAGACGGTGAGTCTGGTGTTAGTTTTTCAAAGTAAGGTTTATTTTCTCCATCGTGTAGGAATAACTTCTAGTTTTAGTTTTAATCAGTTTGAAAGAAAACAAACTACGTGTGTTAAGGTTTGGATTTTCTTATGATGTGATGGTTTTATGGGGTGCCTTTGTCCGGTTTAGATTATGTGCCAATAACCATGTTTTATCCTTTCTTAGTACTGGTCGGTAAAGTAATAAAAAAGGAAATTCCTAAGGGAGGAACTAAGATAAAATATCACTTCAAACTACTCAAGTCATTGAAGGTAAGATAATCAGTATAGATTGCAAAATTAAAAAAAAAACACATATTTCCGTGCAATCAGAAAATTTTCGTATGAACATATCGAACACTGTAAACCAACTAATTTTTGCGTTTGATTTCTTTTTTGCTTTTTCGCCACGTGCGCGAGTAGGGAATAACATGAATATGTTTAAGTTGGATCTTTACTTATTTAAATCAAACGGGAAATATAGTATCAGCGAAAATAAGATGATTTATTTTGTTGACGTATTTGTTTGTTTTTATAGTGATTAAGATTATAACTCAATATTGACTGTTGTTAACTTTTTATTGACAGTTATGTCTGTTTGCTTTGTTCACAAATTGTTGTCAAAATAATGGCATCGTATGCGACTGTCATACAAATTAGAGGTTTAGATAGCTATAAAACAGTTTAATTAACTATTTCCTACACAAGAAAATGCACGTACCAAGTCAGGAACATGACAATTAATTTTTATCCATTCATTCGATGTGTTTGAGCTTTTCATTTGTGACATTTTTAAGGGACTTTCCGTTTTGAATTTTCCTAGTATTTTGGTATTTTGGGGGTTATTTTACTTTTTACAGTATCTTTTATGTTATGGACTTGTTATTTACAGTGGAGCTATAAAAAAATCAGAGCTTTTTATGAATGTTTTAGAGAAAAATGCATTTGGATGAAATAAGTCAATCAGATACTACAATTTGAATGTAAAATAAACAAAAGCCACAATTAGTTCGGTTCAATACAAACACACTGATGTGTAAACATAATTTCTTAAGGATGTACTTAGGTGAGGTGAGGTAAAAATTAAGAAATTAAGAAATTAAAATTGATACTATAAGCTGGTAGAGCATCAATAAAGGATAAAAATAAGCTAAAAATATTGATAGGTCATGGACCTCCTTTTCGAGATATTTGAGATTTGAAATATGGCGGGAAAAGGCTGACTCGGACTTTTACCTTATATTTGCATTGGTATTATAAGGTCTCAAAACAAAAGAAAGAAAATTAAGAATCTTCTAAAATTTTGGTAAATGACCTTTCATGAGCTATTTAGTCTTATATGAAAAAATAAATGGGTGTTATGGGGCAAAATATTTTACATTGTATTGTATGGAAAAACACCAAGGAGTCCGAACATTTGACACAAATTCCAAAACCTCACCTAAGTACATCCTTAAGTTGGATTTGTTTAAATTCTTTCTCATTCAGAAATTAGATATGCGCATGATGATCCGGTGAGCCATTACTCTTCCTGATTCGGGAAATAAGTTATGAACATGATGATCTGGTGTACAAATTGTATTTGTATATTGGTTTTATCAAAGTACGTTATGTCTACACTTAGTTTATTCCTTTACCCTATTTACAACAAAAGATATTACGAAATACTAAGTTGTCGTAACTACACGGCCGACACTCTATATAGAAAACAACCCCTCTAAATGGTGATTATACCTGTATAGAGGGGTAATCCTTCTATAGAGGGGTATTTTTGTTTAGACTGGATTTAAATCAAATTAGGGCACAATGGCATTTTCTACTTATTATGGCAGTCACCTGCAACAGTTGAAGCACCAATTGAAGTACTTAATTTAATATGCACATGCCCAGTTTGCTGCTTATCTGACTAAATATACAATCTATTGTTCACCATGATTGAAAGCTGTGATGATCAGGTAAATTCCACTCACCTATGCCTCACTGAACAGAATTTCTATTGTTAGATTTAACTTGAAATTTAAAGGTCAACTATTCCTTTTGTTGTTGATCAGGTGTTCCGATAGTTTTACAATAGATTGCAAGTTTTGTCACTTTAGCAGAAAACTGGTCATCCCAATTTTTATTAAAGTGCATATGTTGATGCATATAATGCTAGAGATTATAGCAAATATAACTAGAAAATGCCATTCTGCACTAATTTGCTTTAAATCCAGTGTAAACAAAAATACTCCTCTATAGAGGGATATTTTTATACCTCTAAAGAAGGATTTTCCCTCTATACAGGTATAATCACCATTCAGGGGATTTGTTCCCAACCTGTTTAAAACAAAAGTATTATAAGGTCTTTCCACCTTTCCGTGGAAAGACCTATAGGTTTTGTTCTAATTATTATTAGGTCTGTCCACCTTTCCGTGGAAAGACCTATAGGTTTTGTTCTGATTATTATTAGGTCTTTCCACCTTTCCATGGAAAGACCTATAGGGTTTGTTCTGATTATTATTTTTTTTTTCTGCCTAATTTTTTTTTTTCTTGCGTAGTACTGTTGTTTCATAAGATGGCGCTTACATATTTGGAATATGATATCACATAGTTTATTCGCTTTAAAAATTTACAACCGCGTAACAAAATACTTTACATTGTAAGAGTTATCTCCCCAAACACTATTTTCCTTGTGGCCACTTCTCCTTCGCAACCGTAAAAGATTACAACAAATTTATTTTACCAAATTGCTCGTTACATTTTCAGGATAAGACTATTCGTTTGCACCGAAGCTATTTGGAGACTCCATATGAGAGTTATTCCCCCTTTTTCATTTGATTCAAGTGATATGCATTTTTAACTGGTAAACCATAAGTGATAGAGACCTAGGGTCTTCAGATTTGAGGTCCTTGGTTAAAAAAAATGAAAATGAGGTCAAGGTCAAAGGTCAAGGTCATATTCTAAATTTTGATTTTTGCTTATTTTCACTGACTTTCAAATACCGTATGACATACCCACAAATTATTTTTCATAAATTGTAAGTTTCGACATGCCCTTACTTGTATATTTTGGTTGAAAGGGTGAGCAGACAATAAATGGGAGTTGTTTCCAATCTTACATTTAGAATCACGCGTAAAGTGATATTACTCTTTAACCAAACATATTAAAGACCTAGGGTCTTTTGATTAAGGTCCTTGGTTTGTGACCTTGAAATTGAGAGTCAAGGTCATAGGTTAATTGGACGTTCTAGATTTTGACCTTTGCTTCAAATTCATATTACTACATCATAAAGCCATAGGAACTAACATTTTAAACTGATTTTTCATATTTTAATATCAAAATAGATCTTTACTAGTGGAAAGACCATCAATTGTTCTCTGAACAATTTGTTTTTAATTTTGATTGTTTTACAATTGACGGGAGACATGTCATTCGGTATTGTGTTACCTTAAACCAAACGTATTATTCTTATTGTTTAATATCTATGCTAAAATATACATTGAATGTTTCAGGGTGTTCATGAAACGATTGGTTCAACAATTATCATAGAAACGTATTCCACTTCTTCGATGTGTGGTGTAAGATTCATGACTGTCGGAGAACAGTATGTATTGTCAGGTACAGAGTAACACCATAACTTTAACATGGTTTAAATATTCGCAAAAAGTTAAAAAGTTTACAGCGGAATTCATTGAGTGTGTAGGTAAAGGTAGAATCTTTAGTTAGCTTGCAAGTAAGCTGAATCATGAAGTCAATATTAGGTTAGGTACACTACCATACTTTCGGAGTGGTCTAATCCTACAGACAGAAAGATTGGTAATTTTTCAGACTATTCTACTTTTAAACGCGGGTAGTTTACCTAACCCAATAATGACTTCATGGTTCGGCTAGCAAATAAAGCTAACCAAATATATTAGTATACCTTTACCTACATACTGATTGCATTCTACTGTAATAAGCTCAGTGACTAGTTTGTTATTGACATGTTTATAATACTAAATTGTTTTCTTCACTATCTGTATTTTTTCAGTTCATAATAATTAGATTATCTCTCTTTCTTTAAGAAAAACAAACGACAGCCAAATATGACTCTTGGTGGTTTTCTTTATACGAGTTTACATGCCTGTTGATACCTGATTCATGTTATGTAGGTACTTGATATGCAATATTGAACAAGTATCCGAATTTAACAAATGATTTATATAATTATATTAATTATACAAATTTTTATTTTCCAGAAGTATAAACTGATTATACAAGAAATTTTTCTACACAAAAATAAAAGAAATACGTTGATTAAACAAAATAATAAGTTATTGTAGTTTAAGTCAACAAAATGCTTTCTGTTTCATTTCAGGTCGGAGGAGCAAAAAAACTGGAAGAATATCTACTATAACATGTGGTAACTTCATCTATAAGATCACTGATGTTACATTTGAGTTGATGTTGTACCTGTTCAGTGGCGGTTCCGATTCATACGTACAAAATTGTGATTGTAAAGTAAGTATTGTTTCAGATAAGGGTGAAGGTTGGTACCTGTTATAAACGTTTAAACCCGTTGCATTTGTTTGCACCTGTCATCAGTCGTGAATCTGATGTACAGTAGTTGTCGTTTGTTGAATAGGTCCATAAGTGTTTCTCGTTTTTTATATATACACAAAGAAAAAAGTTAAGCACCCCCACGTTTTTTCGAATTGACAAATATTACGAGAAGGGTCATGGGATCCTGGAACAATTGGTGGCAAAAATAATAATGCAGACTGTTAAGACATTACATAAGCTTTAGGAAATACACAACAAATTGAAACAAAAATGATAATTTAATGAATAGGTGCAGGATCTGCTTACCCTTCCGGAGCACCTGAGATCACCCCTAGTTTTTTGGTGAGGTTCGTGTTGTTTATTCTTTAGTTTTCTATGTTGTGTCGTGTGGGCTGTTGTTTGTTTGTCTTTTTCATTTTTAGCCATGGCGTTGTCAGTTTGTTTTAGATTTATGAGTTTGACTGTCCCTTTGGTATCTTTCGTCCCTCTTTTGTCACAAAACAACAAGTCCAGTTTAAACACTAAAACATGTCCATTTTAAGTATGGATTTTCTTAGTTCGTTATGCATGATTCTAGTGTCATTTCACTTAGAAAACGTCCATTGTAAGTCTGTTAACGATATCCATAATTCAGTATTCAATATCGGGATATTCCTATTGGATGCAGGACTCAACCCAGCGTCTCATTCCTCCAGTTAGTTGTCGGATATCCTGCTTTGGTATTTGCCGTCATTCCCGGTGCAATGCTGCTTCCAACTGACGTAAATTTTTTAGAGGTGATCCGTTGCCCTGTACCCGACGACCTAACGTGTTTCAAATATGCTCTATCGGATTTAAATCCTGTCTCATAGCAGGCCATGGAAGAGCAGATACTGCTTCGTCTTAAAGAAATGTGATAACCGCCCTTGAACGTCGCGGCCTAGCGTTGTCATCCATAAACAAAGGTCTTGCAGTTAATTGGTGGTTATCAAAATGAGGTACACAATTGGTGGTTATCAAAATGAGGTACAACTCCTGGCCGAAGAACTAATCTTATGCATTGATCACCATTAAGGTTTCCTCGTATTGTGACAAAGTCCAATTTGTAGTCATGAAAGATGCATCCTTATACCATCACAGAACCTCCACCGTAATGAACAGTTCCTTTGATGCATGTTCCTTGGGGTATATGCTTTTATTATATAACTTTATTACGGATGATTCGCTAGCTTCTTTACAATTTACCAAGTCAGGAATATGACAGTTGTTATCTATTCGTCTCATGTGTTTGAGCTTTTAATTTTGCCATATGATTAAGGATTTTCTGTTTTGAATTTTCCTCGGAGTTCAGTATTTTTGTGATTTTACTTTATACCAGCTATTTTTACGGTTACTCTTGAACCATCCGGCATTATTTTGCAATAAAAAAGGTAAACGGGAATGAGGCTTATTAGTTAATAATTGATTGACAGGAGCAACCAGATGCATGTGTGTCATATAAGAGCGGGATCTGCTTACAGCTGTTCATCGCCTAGGTACAATTAGATTGATGATGAGGTGCGTGCTGTTCAGTTTTTATTTTTTGCTATGTTGTGTCGTGGTTATTTTGCATGGTATTGTCTGTTTTATTCGATTTTGCATGAAAGCATATATATATATACTGACTTGGAAAGGTAACACCCTGCCACCGAAAGCTTCATTTTTATGAAGCCTAGGTGGTCGTTGAGTCTAGCAGGACGGTTACAGTGCAGGTGATTTGGTGTCATGATATCTCAGCAGCATGGGTTCGAATCCCTGCGAGGGAAGAACAAAAAATTTGCGAAAGCAAATTAACAGATCTAACATTGTTGGGTTGATGTTTATACGAGTTGTATATACATAATGTACACAGTCATGTATCACCATCACTGCTGGTGATCCGATGGATAAATCTGTTGTAGAGTTGTCACTGGCTCAGACTTGCTTATAAATATAATTATTTTCTGTGACTGTATCTTACATTATTTTGTAGGATCCTTTACTATTGATAATTTAGCTGATCTGTAAAAATAACATCCCCATGCCTTTATATCATGTACTGTAGTACGACGCTAGATTAAACCCGACGTGGAAAGTAACACCCGGCCACCGAAAGCTTTATTTTTATGAAGCCCAGGTGGTCGTGTGGTCTAGCGAGACGGCTTCAGTGCAGGCGATTTGGTGTCACGATATCTCAGTAGCATGGGTTCGAATCCCGGCGAGAGAAGAACAAAAAAATTGCGAAAGCAAATTTACAGATCTAACAAAACATTTGATTGATATTTTTAAAATATATTGCAAAATGTCACCAAAATATCATTCAAAAACATGTTTTTGACGTGATATGTCTGGCTTTACTCATGTGAATAGCATATTTTCTGGAAATATTTGTTCTGAATGATTAAAGAGCATTATTTTTAAATATCTTGATTTTATATTGTAATAACATAATTTTGATATTATTCAGTGTCAATTGAAAATATCCAGACAACATGTTTCAAACATCTGGACAAAATATTTTTTTTTTATGTCCAGGATATGTTTTATGGATGTCTGCTAAATGGTATTTAAATAAATTCTGTTAACTTTGTTTCTATTTAAGCAATGAGTTGAACGATTTAGTCAACTCATAAGTTCTTCTGATTGTTATCATATTATGCATATTCAGTATTGAAGATGAAGTTATATCACTCGTATTAATAGTCTGTTAATTTGAAATGAGATGAAAAAATGAAAGTATATTCAAATTGTATTTGTTGCTTTGGGCTTTTTAAATATTTTTTGTTTGTGCATAAAATTATTCATTTATTTAGGTAAATACATCTAAATGACTACACAGATTTGAAAATGTTAGATAAAGAGAATGAAGAGCACATTTTTTTTTTTGTTAGAACGTTGGAATAATATAAAAAATAATTTTTCAATTAAGTGGTATAAAGGGGAGATAAGTACCTAATACGTTGGCATATTGTTGGCGCAATGTTGGCTTATATTTCTTTATTGGCATGAAATATCAATGATATTTTTTTATAAACTGTTTTAAAAACTTTGAATTAGGAAAAATACAAAGAATTTTCTAGTTCTTGGCACATGTTATCGTAGTCGTATTTGGTATGACTTTATCATTTGATTTTTTACTGAGTCCTTAATTAATGCTCTTCAAACACAATCGTTATTCGCTAGATAATTTTTCTTTTGACTTGATTGCAATTTTCATCTTAGTTAGATTAGAATTGTTACAACTTTTCTATCAAAAATGAGGAGACATTCATGTTAATCTGATTAAAAAATTATATAAAAAATATTTCCTTTTTCATATCAAACATGGGCTTCACACACATACACAATGTATCACTTACAAACATTAGAAAAACATTTGTCGTACATCTTACAAATATCAATTAGAAATATTATGTAAAAATGTTTATAAAATATTTCTTTTTTCATATCAAACATGTGCTTCACTCAAATATCACTAACAAACATTTGGAAAACATTTCTATCATACATCTTACAAATATCTATCAAACATATTATCTTAAAATGTTTATGAAACAGTCTTTAACTAATATTTTCTAAATAAAATCGAAAAAATATATTGTTATGATGTTACTGAAATATTCATTAAATATTACCATTTTTATATTTTTAATTAGGACAAGAAAATTACATTGATGTTAGATCAAAAAGATATTTTAGTATACATCAAACCTATGCTTTACATAGATATTAATAAAAAATGTCTTATAAATATTTCTTTTACACATCTAAAAAATATATATATTAAATGTAATATAAAAATGTCCATCATATATTGATTGAATATTGCAAAGAAATATCTCCTCGACATACAATTGTTCTCATTTATAAAAAACTGTCTATTTATATTAGCAATTAAACATTTGGATGAAATATTATTGTTAAAATATCATTCATGCATAATTGCATAATTGCTGATTTAAAAAAAATGTCTATAAAATATTGTTTGATAAATCTTTTTGACAAACATATATATAGCCAGTCAATAATATCATGGAAATATTATGTTTTAGCTGGGAACATTGTTGGGTTGATGTTGATGTTCAACTTGATGAGTTGTATATATATATGTACAGTATATGTAAAAGTATAAGCAATAGCTACAGGCTATTTAAACAAGCTGTATGAGTTACTTATTGTGAGATTATTATTTTTTTTTCATGCATACAAGGTTTTTTTTCTCTTGTTTAGGAAATTGTGAACCCTAGACATGAACCTGGAAAATTTGACTCGAGTAAAGGATGTCAGCTTCCCTCAGGATTGAACGCTGACACTGATTGTTATCGTAAAAAGGGATTATGCAGGAGAACAAGAAGTGTGTGTAGCTGGAAAAACGCTGACTGTGGGCCATGATGACAAGGACATAAAAAAACTTGATGATAAGAATTGTGTGGATCTTTTAATGTTAATTATGCAGAATATATATATGTTTGTTTGTTGAACATGCTGTTCTGTATGTTCTGACGTAAACATCTTTTGACTATCTTACCGATTATGTCTGTTTAGTTCACGCATCGTAGTAAAAATAACGGAGTTAGATGCGTCTGACATAAAGTGAGAGGTTTAGCGCTACGAAACCAGGTTCAATCCACCATTTTATACTTTTGAAAATGCCTGTATCAAGTCGGGAATATGACAGTTGTTGTCCATTCGTTTGATGTGTTTTATCCTTTGATTTTGTCATTTGATTGGCGACTTTCCGTTTTAATTTTCCTCGGAGTTCAGTATTTTTTGTGATTTTACTTTTTTCTTTCATTTTTTGGAATCATGTGAACGGCACTAGCACTGATTCTCTTACAGTTGTGGTCCATTCGTCTGATGTGTTTCATCATTTAATTTTGGCATTTGATTAGGGACTTTCTGTTTGGATTTTCCTCGAAGTTCAGTATTTTGGTGATTTTACGTTTTACAACAACAACAATAAAAAAAAAAATACCCTGAGAAATATTTGTTCTTTGCTTCAGTTTGATTGACAGTGGAATTTCTAACTGTGTAACATCCTTCAATATCAAATCTTGTTAATGTCAAAATCAAATTTTAAATGCAATATACTCGCAACATTTAATCATACACACCAGGCGAACGTTCTAACAACGGTGGCCTTACAATTACACTCAATTAAAATACACTCCCATGTTTATAAATAAATATTAGAAAAAAATCATCAGAGACGATCGAATAAAAAATATTGAATAGACCAAATAGTTATCAAAGGTACCAGAATTATAATTTTGTACGATATTCGAAGTTGAAGACCACTAATTAAGGACCTAGTTTTCCTAAAGATTTTGTCAAATGTACCTAAAGTAATCATTCGGGGGGAAATGTATTAGTTCGAACAATTTTAATTTTGTAAACAGTAAACTTATAGTTATAAACCAGAGTAACACTCTGTTGATTAATAGGCTTTAATATCAGAAACACGATGGTTGGAATTTTTGAATAAATATTCTTTTATTAATTCATTGTGCTATCTACCTTTATTTTAAGAGACGTTACCATCCTTATTTAGACTCGAATGGATTGAATTCCTCCGCTCACTTACCATTCCTACTTTGGCATCTGTGGATGTTTTACTTAATTAGTATAGTGCTTTTGTATACATTTGATTTTGTGGATATGCCAAAGTCCAGATACAAGTCTATCAAAATTGTTAACATTTAAATCCTTAGTTTTACTACATCATAGAAATCCACAAAAACCGGTACCTCACAACTCCGTTATATGTTTTCCACAACATGGTTATGTCTGCCAATATTTCATATGAATATAAAAATAAGGATATTTGGTATAAATTATATTGAGAAAATATACCCAACGATCCAAACATGCCAAATCACGTGCATGTAAGCTGGTTTATTTCACCTTAAGGCCTTCAACAATGAACAAAAACCCTAACATAATGTCACCAATAAGAAGCCCGATATGACACAATGTGCAATAATTCATACAGGAAAACTAATTATGACAATATGATAAAAGAAAAAGAAATATGACAATCAACAACAAAATGACAACCACTGATTTACAGATTCCTGACTTGAAATAGTAATGTAACATCACATCACAACATAAGAACAAACTCTAAAAATCAGTGAAATTGTGAAAGATAGGAACATATAACTGCAGTTAACATAGATTGTGGGCGCCCGACGAACTTTTCGCCTACAAGACTCATGAGTGAAGCTCAAATAAAAAAAAAAAGAACAATTGAAGTAAAAGTCAAAAAGCATATGTCGTCTTTGTAAGTGCTCGAGTTATTGTTTGTTTGTGTCGATTGAATCATGATTGTGTGTAGGTTGTTGTGCGATTAAGGGCACTTGTGGTCCTGTGTCCTGTCGGTGCTTGTATTTAGGCGTTTTAAAAGCTCATGTACTGTTTATGACATATTTGCTTGAAATTGATTAGATGTGTGCATGTTTATATTTTGGTGTTGGTAAACATGGGATATTAATAGGTTGGGTTTGTTTTGGACTTGCTTTCAGTACATACTGTGTGAGTGATCTTGGATCAGAATTTTGTGGGTTTTGTTTCTGTGTTCTGCAGTTTTTTGTTGTGATTCGTGTTAACCTTAAGATCGATGTCCGACTGATATCTACTCTGAGGATTTTTAATTGTGTTGTGCTGTTATACAACTGTCATCAATTCAATTTTATGAGCCTCTAGCAAAGTGATTGTTGTTGGTACATGTCTTCCATATTAGATTTTTGTAACGGTTTATTTCTTCCTCTGTGATATTTTATCCTGAGGATAATTTGTCCCGGTAATTTTTTTCAAGGCATGGTATTTCAAAGGTTAGTTTTTTTCCAGAGGAGTGAAAATCTATCTGTGTTACGCGGATAGTATGTACCGGTATATATTTGTCGTACTATATTTCACAGAACCGTGTGAAATAGGGTTCCATTAACTACTAAGTAAGTTACTCACAATCAATATATACCTGACTATAATTATAAAATGTTTCACAAAGTTAGATCAAATTTGCATATTTTATCAAAGGGAGGTAATATATGAGCAATTTATATTTTAAAGATATTAATATAATATATTTCTGAATCTATTTTACAGCGAACTTTGTCCTTGAATCATATTTTTTATATATTCATTTATATAAAAAGATGACTTACAACTTGATTTAATAAGACAGATAACATTTCACACGTAAAAAATATCCAGCTGTTAAACATGCTTTTGTTCCAATATATTGTTATACTGTGATTTATCTGATTTCCATATAATCAACAACTACATCTCTGTCCCCAGACAAAACTATTTATATAGTTAAGGCTGGTAATCTACACACGCAGAACATTTGGTTCTGCAATGAAAACCGTGAGAGGATTTTCCGGTTGTGCTTGAGTGGAGTAATTGTCACCGCTTCAAAAGGTATGTACATTTCTTAATCGCAATTTTCTTATTCGACTGATCAAAATATTGAAAATCGGAGAATGCTATGCTGTGGTGAATACTTGAACGAAGAGATATATGTATCATTTACTATTGTACGTGGAGTTGAACTCCTACAAAATCAGTTGCCCCACGAGAATTTGCCTAAAACAGTGACATTTAAATTTTAAAATGGTTCTAATTACAGACCCTCAAGTTTAAATTTACTTTTTATTCGGTCAATGGGTATGAATGTCGTTTTGGGCGGCGTGTACGCTGTCCGGTGTTGATCGACATGTTAATAAATATGAAAACCTCATATTTTCATTATGACATGCGTGAGGGGATCGGTTCTGATTGAGGACATCGTGAATGCGTGAGGGGACGTGAAATCATAATATTATATCCAAACTATGAGTATTTGAAAGTTGCCTTAATGTGGTCAGATTGTTCATGAAAAAACACATTTGTGTGCATAAACAAAAATTATGAGATAGAATATTGAAATAACAATAAATGACCATGTTTTCTATTTATGAATAAAAGTCTAACCAAAAAATTTCAAATATGTGTCCAAATTCGTGGATTTGGGCAAAAAATCGGTAAAGTTTACTACCACAATTTGATATTAATTAATATTGTAATTTTCATCGTTATTGATAAATGTTATATCAGTATTGCAAATCTAATCCTGAATTCTGTCTATCCTATTTTGGGGATATTGTTTTTAAGAAATTCATATATTACGTCACTTTGTGCGTTTATGGTTTTTGCTAACTCGGCTGTGAATTTTTATGTGCTGGTTTCGGTAATTTCATGTATCAGTTTTTATTGTGTAGTTAGTCACCACTTCGATTTTATCATGTATATCTATTATATAGTCATTTTATAAAACTTCACTGGTTGCAAAATTATGAATTATTCGAAATAACAAGGATGTTCTTATTCCAGGCAGGAACCCTAGCCGTAGTAGACACAACTTTTTGGAACTTTTGGTCCTCAATGAACTTGTCTTGGCTTTCGAACTTTTTTCATCTGAGCGTCACTGGTAAGCCTTGTGTTGACGAAAGACGCGTCTGACGTATAAGTGTTTTTTTAAACCTGGTACCTTTTGTAAGCTATAATTGGAGTGTTTCTCTTTCCTATATGTTCTATCATTTATTTGTATTGTAGTCCTGTCATGTAATGTTGTCTTTGACTGATATATTTACCATTGCCGTAGAAGCGGGAGGTTTGGCATGCCACAAAACCGGGTTCATCCCACCATTTTTTTCTTAAAATGTCCTGTGCCAAGTCCGGAAAATGGCCATTGATAAATTGTAATTCGTTTCTGTGTGTGTTAAAGTTTAATTTTGTGTTGCTGACATTGTGTCGTAGTTTTCCTCTTATATTTGATGTGTTTCCCTCAGTTTTAGTTTGTAATCCGAATTTGTTTTTTCTCAATCAACTTATGAATTTCGACAACGGTTTACTACTGTTGCCTTTATTGGAGACATATTTGCAATTTATTGGTAAGACTGCTTATTCATATACAGAAAACTTTGTGATGTATTGTATAAATCAAAATATTCAACTAAATATCAAAATTTGTGTTTTCGCGATCCATTTTTTTTTTAAATATGCAATACTAGGCTGATATGAAATGTTTCCACTTTTATTTGTAGCTAGAAACAAATCGTTGACAAAATTTTTCCTTTCATTGTTCGTAAAACCTATCTTCCCACAATGTATTTCAAAATTCTATCTCATTAATTTTGTTTATGCACACAAATGTGTTTTTTTCATGAACAATCTGACCACATTAAGGCAACTTTCAAATACTCATAGTTTGGATATAATATTATGATTTCACGTCCCCTCACGATGTCCTCAATCAGAACCGATCCCCTCACGCATGTCATAATGAAAATATGAGGTTTTAATATTTATTAAGATGTCGATCAACACCGGACAGCGTACACGCCGCCCAAAACGACATTCATACCCATTGACCGAATAAAAAGTAAATTTAAACTTGAGGGTCTGTAATTAGAACCATTTTAAAATTTAAATGTCACTTTTTTAGGCAAATTCTCGTGCGGCAACTGATTTTGTAGGAGTTTAACTCCACGTACAATAGTAAATGATACATGTATCTTTTTGTTCAAGTATTCACCACAACATAGCATTCTCCGATTTTCAATATTTTGATCAGACGAATAAGAAAATTGCGATTTAGAAATGTATATACCTTTCGAAGCGGTGACAATTACTCCACTCAAGCACAACCGGAAAATCCTCTCACGGTTTTCATTGCAGAACCAAATGTTCTGCGTGTGTAGATTACCAGCCGTGATAGTTAAAAATATCATCATAATCAAATTCTTCTATCACTGTTAACGGTAGTAATGCAACTGTATTTCTACCTTACTTTTAAATTTATATTTGTGCTGAGATCTGAAAACAACTCACTTTTACATGTATTTCATGCACTAACCTTATTTAATCATGATATTATTTTCACAATTACGATCTTTGAAATTACTTCTGGTTTTCTTCCGTATGTTTCATGATAATTTTCTTTTTAAAAGGATGATATTGACTTGAATATTTCAGGAAATTTTTTCAAGGATAATTTGTGAAATTATTTCCCATTATAACACATTTTTTTTTTTTTTAACAATTTCGCTTTATTTCAAATACACTATTATTATTTCACAGTATTGTTAAAGGATAAGTTTTTTTCTAATAACTATTCAATAAATTAACTACTCAGATAGAATTTCACGCAAAAGGAAAAAATATCCCAGGGAAATATTTTCCTCCTGATAAAAAAATTAACAACAACTACTGTGACATTTTTTCCTCCGGATCAAATTTCACCCGGATATAATTTTGCATGCTTTACAATAGTTCCATACCTGAATGTGCAGGCTATCTCGATGACCGTCTTTCATGGAACCTACAAACAAACAAGGTTTGTACTATGATTAGTACTAGACTAGGTTTACTAAATCGATTGAAGCATTATATTCCACAAAAAGGTGTATGATTGTTTATTTTATAATGGATATGTACGTACTTCCTCTTTTTGGTTATTGCTGTACAATATGGACTGAAACATGTAATCTTAATTTAAAAAAAAGTTAGAAATTACAAAAAGGGCAGTCAGAATCATTCTTAACAAAGCATATGACACACCGTCAAAAACTGTATTTAGACAATTAGGAGTGTTAACTTTTCAAACAAGAATCACATATCACAAAGGATTATTAATGTATACGTGTGTAAATAGTCTTGCACCTGCTTATCTTTGTCAATTATTTAACAATAACCAAAATGTTAAAGCTGATCATGATGCAGCTGCAAAATGGGAAGAGGACTAGCTGGTAGCCTTCCACTCAGACAAGTGTTATGTTCTCTCTGTCACAACTAAATGTCAACCTTTACAACATAATTACTAGTACAATCTTCACAATCATATTTTAGAAACGGTTACACAAACATATAGATGACAATATCTCGAAAGCCAATGAAACACTCGGTTTCCTTCGAAGAAATTTGAAAACATCAAATCAAAACATTAAGAGCCAGCCATACCAAGCACTTAATTACTTGTCTGTCCTCTTGCTCGGTTTGGGATCCCCACACTTCAGAATCTATCTCAAAGATAGAGATGGTCCAAAAAAGAGCTCAGTGCTCGGTATGCCTGCAACAGGTATCATAACACTAGCAGTGTATCAAACATGTTGAACACACTCAACTAGACTCAATTAACATAACGCAGACTGCGTGTACGCCTGGTTATGATGTACAAGATATTTACACATCATCTTTTTGCTATACCATCTAGCACAATTCTCATTCCATCAGACTCAAGAACCAGAAAATATCATGCTCACATCAGACACATTTATCATGTTTATACATCCAAAGACTCGTACAGATTTTCATTTTCCCCATACACAATAACGCAATGGAATCTTTTACCAACTACAGTTGTAAATACAGACAGTCGACTCTTTCAGAGAGCAGCTTACATATATGCTGTTCTCTCCACTATGATTTAAATAGCTTCATCTCCTGTACATAGTTTTAATCACTACATCTGTTCTCTGCACCGTTTTTTGTAACTAAAATATTAATTAGTTTTAAATAAATAGGTCACGTATGCACCAGTTATTTATCATCTTTATTCAGATGGGAAAACTGGAAAACTTAAAGAAGAAGATAACCATTTTGGCAAACTGAAATCTGTCATTTCACAGATCTAGACTGGATAAAATAAAAGTTTTACTCTTCAGTGAAAGGCTATCTGATCCTATCTTATTGGCTACAAAAAAAAATAATAAAATTTTATCTCAACCTCTTCTTGATTACCAGTCTGAGAAATGCGTTTCTTTTGAATATGGTAACAGCTGGGAGAGACAAAATATTGGTTAGTTTTGATTGTACAGTAGTTTAAATTCAAGTAGTGCTAGTCAACTTTAAATCAATTTTGCAATCTCAATACTCAATTTTCGACATTTTTTTTTTAAATAACCGGTATACAAATTGAAAGTCCTTTAACACGTCTGTTCTATAATTATTTTCTTTTTCGATTAAGTAAGTATATTCCTGAGCTAAACAGACGTTCACGTTTTAGCATAGTTTTAGCCGTGTGATACGGGTGCTCCGATAACGGAGGAGATTACTAGGAAAAAAAGACGTCATAATCAAAATACGGAAGTTGCGTATTTTTTGTTGCCGACAGGAACAAGGTTGCTCCATCACAAGCTCGCCAAATTAAGGTAAGTTGCAGACAGTTATGCGATACATATGTTAATTGAGTTCCAAAACTATAACCTGTAAATGATCAAACATTTTGAAAATATTTTTGACTGCACATGTCAAGGTTTTAAACGATATATTTTATGGTACACTGCCAACCCCACGTACAGAACAGCTGAATCCGTGAAGGTGAATTTATACGACCTTGTCCTCTCTATGCGCCTGCTTCCTATACTGAGTGTGACCTTCTCTATTGATATATTGTAATTTGAAAGGACATTTATTGCCAAGATATTTTTATTCAGACAGAGAAGAACCCATTAATAAGGTTAGTAAGGAAATATTCTGTATTTCGCCGACAGAGAGACTGCTTTTAACAGTAGGTTTAGTAAATGTACTATAAATTCGTATTCTAATATAATTTCTACCTTCCTATTGTGGATATCTGTTTGAAAATAAATTGACTTGCATAGGAGATATGGGCAGTTGAGCATGTTCAGTTTTATCACATCATTTTTTTCATTAAAATTAATGCCATTGGTCTATTTAAAGAATGTTATTGTTTGGTTTTTTTTTTACATACAATGTATTTTTCTTCAAAACACAATTTGATAATTTTATTAATAAACAATGACACCCAAAAGGGCAATTAACAAAGCTAATTTTGCTTGATCTGGCTTGCCAGTGCAGGCTTCACCGTGAGCCACTACTGTCAGACTGTGATGTCCAAGAGTGAGACTAGTAAATGTTGATTGGAACTACATGTATAGCGAATATTTCAAAATTTTATACAGTATAGTCGTGTATCTTTCCTAATTTTTTTGTAACCTATATATATATAGATACTATTGAAGTGTTTCTTCTAAACTACAAGATTAAATTACAGTGTCTAAGTCTTGACTTCGAAGTTGAACCACATAAATGCAGGTGAACATTATATATAAGGAAGGCATACAATTTACGTAAGAACGCACATACATGTATTTTATCTTTGCACTAATTTTTTTAATGTTGTACAAATTAATTATATAATGATATATATTATTTAAACGTAAATGCACAAATTAATTTAGATATTTATGGTAAGTTTTACCCTTGTCCATCTGTACATCCGTCCATTGGTACAAAAATGTACGTCCCAAAATTGGTTTCCAATCTCAAACTTTCATTGACTTTAGTTTGCCTCAACCAAATGTTATGATACTTACATACATATATACACAACCCTTATTACCACAAAACACAGATCATGTTTGAATTTTTGTGGCATCACTTTTACCACTCTAGAGTGATCCCATTTACAAATTGAAAAATTGCTGATTTTCTGTTTTCTAACTGTTGTTTGACTTAACCATTTACAATATGAAACTTCTACACTATGCTCAATAGTACATGTACAATACACAGATATTGTTTCAATTTTGGTTGTGTCACTTTTACTGTTATACAGTTATGTCCCTTAAAAAAATGGAAAAATTGCTTGATTTTTTTGTTTCCGTCCACTAACTTAAGTTTGCCTCTACCAAATGTTATGATACTTATTATGCTTATACGCAATGCTTAAGGTGGTACCTAACACTACAGGGAGATAACTCTGTAAAATCAGCAGAACGTTTTAATGACGTTGTGTTCATAAGGGAATATTAAGCTTCTCAATGATCAAAATAAGTGTTTGTCAAACTGCTATATAACCAGTGTAATTTTTCTGATTAAACGGTTGGTTCAGTTTTTTTGAATTTTTTTTATTTTTGTAAAAGGGTCAAAGTAAATACTTTGTCAAAATTTTAAGAAAATCAAACGAGCCAAATTAATTTTAGTTAAAGTATTAGGTACCACCTTAATACCACAAAACTCAGAATCTAAGATCAAGTACACATTTTGGGTAACATTTTATTTTTACCATTCTTGAGTCATATACATTTTTGTACCTTAATAATGTTTAATGCAAGCGAGGGCATCATCTGTGTCCTAAAGACACATTCCAAATTAAAGCATTTATTTTTTTTACAGTTTTAATGCAAGGATTTAAAACCTGTACTGCATACTGTAGTGTATGCATCTGTTTTTAGCTTTGGAAATGATTGCATGTTGCTTTCTAAATTCATTTGTGTACAACATGTACATGTACAATATTGCTTTTTTTATTTTATTTCATTATTTACAATGTACATGAACATAGGTAATTCTTCATTCTATAATTATAGTGTTAACATGTATTGCCTGTTGCTTTTCCTAATTTCTTGGAAACAAACCTTGAAACCTATCAGTTTTAAAAATTTGATATGATCTTTCAGTACAACAATGCCAGTTTTCCCACAAAACCTTTCACCTGAACAGGAAGATGAGCTACGAAAGATTGCCAATGCCATTGTTGCTCCTGGTAAAGGAATTTTAGCTGCTGATGAATCTACAGGTACACATTATAATTAATGGGAATACAGTCAAATATGTTTGTTAAGGACACCCTCCATGAGGAAAGTGACCTTACAAGACAGGTGACCTTTAAAATGAGGTTAAAAAAGTATAAGTATCACTATTCTTCATGTATGTTGGCACGATCAAGACAAAATGTGAGCACCTTCACCTTGACAAGACAGCTATCAAACAGCTTAATCTAGGTAACCTTTAAAGCAGGTTTAACTGGACACATATAAAGCTTCATTACCGACATGAAAAACTCTGTTTCCTTTGTTGGTTCAGTTTAACTTGTTTTGGACTGATTAATGCATAAACCATGTCAGAAAAAATACAATTTAGTGAAACTTTTAAGTTGAACATAGATATCATCAGTTTTGATTGTATTGTAGGTTCTATTGGTAAGAGATTTGCACCAATCAATGTTGAGAACACGGAAGAGAACAGGAGACGTTACAGAGAACTCCTGTTCACATGTGACAAATCATTGGCACAAAACATCAGTGGTGTCATCATGTTCCATGAAACATTCTACCAGAAAAACAAAGCTGGTGTGCCATTCCCGAAACTTCTCCAAGATCAGGGTATAATTCCAGGCATCAAAGTAGACAAAGGTGTTGTGCCATTGGCTGGAACAGATAATGAATGTACTACACAGGGTAGGTATACATACCAAATAGAGAAGGGATATTGGCTGGAACAGATAATGAAATTATGAATGTACTACACAGGGTAGGTATACATACCAAATAGAGAAGGGATATTGGCTGGAACAGATAATGAATGTACTACACAGGGTAGGTATACATACCAAATAGAGAAGGGATATTGGCTGGAACAGATAATGAATGTACTACACAGGGTAGGTATACATACCAAATAGAGAAGGGATATTGGCTGGAACAGATAATGAATGTACTACACAGGGTAGGTATACATACCAAATAGAGAAGGGTTAATGAGGAAAATTTAAAAAGTTCTTATGTCCAGATGAACTGACAACACTAGTACTGGCAAAAAAACAAAAAAGATAAAAGATAAACAAGTTCATGAGACACTTTCTTGATCACTTAAAAGACTTTAGACAGAGAAACACAATCTCATAAAAAACTGGGATGATCACAGAAGCTGTTGTAGAGTATTAGCAAAACCTGCTCCACTGGTGGTTCTCTTGTGTTTGTTTGAAAACGGATGTTGCTGCTGTAACTAAAAGGAAACGTACATTTCAATCTTTTTCGGTTATATTAAACAGTGATTGTCGATTTCAAGAAATTTTAATATGATTTGCAAGAGACTGATACAAATATAACGGTTGATAATGAAAATAGTGCATTAAAAGGTCAGGGGTTAAAAATTTTTGTTACAGCTAACTAGCCCAGGACTTACTGGCAGCAGGATTTTACTAGCCCTGTTGGAAGAACTGCTAGTCCATCAAAACTGACCTGCTAGCCCTAGTATGCCTTAAAAATCAAGAGTTTGCTGCATAATACAAAGTGGGTGTCCTTTGTTTTGAAGGAGACATTATACACTGTATTTAATAATTTTTGTTGTTCTGTTATTTATTCTTTTGGTGCTTAACCTAACTTAGTTGTTCCCACATTCAAAGCAGACTTTTTATTGGCGTGCTTTGGGTAACTAACGGCAATATTCACAGAGCATTGTCTGTTTTTTTCATCAGCAACAGCCAACCTTGCCAGGGGAATCATTGTGTCCCGGTTATGCCAACTTTTCAGGACGTGAATTCGTGATTTTTTGGCCAAATTGTAAAGATCAAAGAGAAAAATCAATAGATCATAGGAAAATGCCGCCAAATAAGCATGAACATGTGTCAGTCTCGTGCTAAAGACTTGACAGCCCTGCTGTCCTGGACACTATTATTTTTTTCCGCGGCTTTTCCTTGTCGTATTTAGCATTTTTGGGGGATGAATTTTCAGCCTCGTTACTCCCTTTATCTACCGTTTTTCGTTTTGAAACTGACGAAGTTCCTGGGGTTCCCGTACTAAAATATTAAGAAATATTTTGTTGCATGGTTTCGTGCTCAAGAGCTGTGCAACAAGACAGGTCAATACCAATCAATACATCATACCCCCAAATAGCGTTAATTGAAAATCTCGGCACGATAAGCAATGTACAATACCCCAAGCTATGGTATGAGAAATCGATATTTAAAGTACGAGAATTGCAATCAACACATGATACCAGGCCACCCAGACATGCTAGAGTTTTTTGTTCTATTTTTAAAATATGTACAACAGGACCTGTACAAACCAGTTAAAATTATTGGAATCCCGGATGACTTAATTGAATCGAATTGGCTAACATAGAATAGTGATGAAGGGATTTTTCACTTTCTATTTTGGAAACGTCAAGAATTTTTTGTTTCTAGTCCGTCTGGCATATCGGATTACATATTTTAATTGCCCGAGGCGTAAATGATCTAGTCCCGGGCGTCGGGCTAGAGGATTTTTTAACCCCTGAAGGTTCGAAAATATACTTATTCACAAACATCGGTGTAAGTAGACTAGTTATTCCTGCTTTACATTAATTTAATCAAATGTTTTATCTTTTTACTAATTACACTATACACAGTTGATTGATACATGAGCATTACAATTACTTTTCCTTGTAAATTTTAGGTCTTGATGGTCTCTCAGAGAGATGTGCACAGTACAAGAAAGATGGTGCTCAGTTTGCTAAATGGCGATGCGTTCTAAAAATCCAACAATATACTCCCTCATATCAAGCAATGTTAGAAAATGCTAATGTTCTGGCTAGATATGCCAGCATTTGTCAACAGGTAAGCAGTAAATGAATTTGTAATAGGTCTTCAAATGTTCTTTTTTGAAATCACAATCAAGACTATTAACCCTTTCGCCGATGAGTCCCGGTTTACCAGAATTCACGCTTCAGACAGCTGACGATGAGTGTCGTTTTACCAGGATCGGAATACCTCTTTTATATTTCCCGCTCAAAACAGTGCAAACATGAGTTATCTTTCTTCGTTGAATACCCAGATGAAAGTGTAAACATGTTGCTTCTGTTTGTTGAAAAGCATGTCAAAATCATTTTGCAGAGGAAATTTATGGAATTTACGAGAATTTGAAATGAGGGAACATTTTTTGAAAGAATATGGAAGAATTGAAGCCAAACTAGTATACTTTTTTTTTTTTTACATCAAAACACTTGGAATGGACTTTAATCAGTGTCAGGAATTTGTACAGCCTCATTAAATTTTTCAAAATTTTGCTGTTTTGGGTTTAAAATTATAATTTTGGGTCACAAGAGCAGAATTTTGAGAATTTCACATAGATAATGCTGAAAATTTGAAAATTGGAATGTTTTATGAAGAAAAAAATATAAAAACATGAACAAAACTGTGAACATGGTGTTAGTGAATGAAATAAAGACACAAATAACTATAAACAAGTTTTTATTGACATTTATTATGAAGATCTCCCACTTGAGTAATAGTAGCCATGGAAGCCATTGTCTAAGAGAAGCTTGTCTGGGCAGCTATAGATGAAAGGGTTAAGAAAATGTAATACATAAATAGATATACATGTATGTACACACATTAGAAACTCCTGTCTTAATAGTAATAATAATATTTTGAAAGATGTCTACGATGTCAATATTAAATATATTGTGATGGTTGCTTTTTATCTAGGAGTACAAATTGTTGTATCTACATGTATAACACAATAAAACACCATAATGCATTAGAGTTACTTCCCCTTGACTGCACACCAATTTGGTTTTTTTTTACTGTTCAGTAGCTTTTGAAATGAATAAAGTTTTAAATTCATACCAATGGTAATTACTGTTGAAGTAAAGTTTGGATGTTCTTTTTCAGAATGGACTAGTTCCCATTGTAGAACCAGAAGTATTACCAGATGGAGAACATGATCTAGCAACAGCACAAAAAGTCACAGAACAGGTATTAAAACAGTCCTCATGTTTCATCACTTTAAAGTGACCCATGTTTCTTCAGATTTTCATGTAGGAAAGAAATATTATATATTTTGTAAATACGGGTAGCAGAAAAAATTTCAGTTGGTATTGCATTTCATGTTTTTTTTATTTTGGCTGATTACCAAGATTTTATGATTTTCAATAAACATATTAAGGAAATTGATTTTCCTAGTGTTTAGGGAAAGGGGCCCAGGGCCAATGCAATTGGGGACAAAACTTTGTGACATTTTGGATTTGAGATATTTATATTAGTTCATTTATACCAATGGCACACAGCATCATGAGTGCAACTTGGAAGTGGGGTCCCCAAGAAAATTTGAAAAATTAGGTGCAAAATCCTACATTACGAAAAGAATTAAATTGTAATTGCATGAATTGCAAACAAGATTCAAGAGATTTGTAAACAAAATACCACATTATGATACCAACAAAATCTTGCAACGATGTCTATATACAATTGGGAATTTTAGAGCTGACATGTGGGAAAAATAGAGCATATTTCTATTTGGGACAGGGGCCCAAGTTTGGATCCAAATAAGTAGGTAGGAAAATACCGTCACTCACTACCGTACGAATAAATTATTTTCACCTTAAACAACACTTCTTTATTCTATTTTAGGTGTTAGCATTTACATACAAAGCTTTAGCAGATCATCATGTCTTCCTAGAAGGAACTTTACTCAAACCTAACATGGTTACTGCTGGAATGAGCTGTTCTAAGAGGAACTCTGCTGATGAAAATGCAAGAGCTACCGTATTGGCTCTGAGTAGGACTGTCCCACCAGCAGTTCCAGGTATGTATAGATGTTCTTAAAGAAACTCAACTTGGGAACATGCCAGATGCATAAGTAATGAGTGAAAATGTGATGTTCATTTTAAATATAAAAACGTAAAGGAAAGCTAAATAAGAAATAAATTTGTTACCATTACCTTATTTGTAGTGTACAGAAATTTACACCAGTATTGAAAATGCATACACCCTTCAGCTGCCCCTGAGTGCATATTTTTTCTTTTGATTATACCAAGATAACTAATTGTGTTTTAAGAGCTTTATATTTATATTTTTCAGGTGTAACCTTTTTATCCGGAGGTCAGTCTGAAGATGATGCTTCCGTTAATTTGAATGCCATCAATACCTGTGAAGGAAAGAAACCATGGTCCCTTACATTCTCTTTTGGTAGAGCTCTACAAGCTTCTGTACTTAAAGCCTGGCAAGGAAAAGACGAAAATATAAAAACTGCACAGACAGAACTCATGAATAGAGCTAAGGTAATTAGAAGACTTTATTGTGGCCTGGTTCAAAACAAAAAAATCTTCATGATAAATGAAATACCTCTTATTGAAGCGTAACACTTCTTCATATTCAATTTTCTAGATTTTGATCACTACATTTGAGAGAGAGAAATTACTTCCATTGAGCCTTTCAACATTGTTTATATCCTATTCTTATCAATTAAAAATTCATAGATTGGGCATGGTGCATAAACATGGTGTATTTTTTGCAAATATCATTATGTCATTGTGTAAATAATATTAAAAGTTGGAGTTATCTTTCTTTGTCTTTCATTGTAGCTGAACCTCTTCCAATACTAAAACTAATGAAATGTTTGATTTTATGCTCCAACTGCCAAATAGATGCTATCTCTACTGTACGTTGCTCACAAAAACTTTGAATAAAAATACACATGAACATGCAGTTCTTCCTTCTTTTAAATTTTGGCTGATATGGCTAAGTGAACTTAGGGTTAGGTTTGACTCGAATCTTAATTGATTAGGATAGTCAGTTAAACTCAGTTTCCTATGGAAGGTTGGTGTTTCTCTCCAGAGACTCCAGCTTCCTCCACCAGTTAAAACTGATAGCCAGGAAATAGCAGAGTAGTGTTGAAAATGGCTTTAAACATCAATCAATTTATCAATCCTTTTAATGTATATTTAATTAATTTCAGGTTTATGTAGGCTGTAGCTCTGTTAATTTTAATGAATTTATTTCAATGTGTATTTCAGGCAAATGGTTTGGCAGCTGTTGGACAATTTAAGGGTGACATCAAGAGTTCTGCTGCCGATCAATCATTGTTTGTTGCCCAACATGCCTACTAAAGTTAGATTAATCAACAAAGTCGTCAAATTTAGCATAATACTTGGCTTTGATATTTTACTGCTTTTTTACCAAAGAACAACGTTTTGAAAAAAGAACTTGATTGGTTATTGAAAAACTGGTTTCCTAACATCACTACCTGATTTGATAAAGAAAGACTGGTTCCCTAACTTCAATGTTGTTATCATAGAATCTCAGTTTCATTAGCATTTACCTTAGCTTTTGTTTATATAGATATTTATTGTACAGTTTTTACATTGTAAGTTTTAACTCTTTATTGATGATTATTTATCATTGAGATTGTACATGTAATCCTCTTTAAATTATTTATACTTATCAATGTTCTGTAATGTTAAAGTACATGTTGAAAAAAGTATGTTGTTAGAATGGAGTATAAGTCATGTTATTAGTGAGACATTTTTTTGATATTTTGATATATTGTTTTGATTTGAAAGCAAAAGAGAACTAAAGGCATTATTCCAAATGTGTGATTGTGTTAAAGTTGTTGTTCTTTACCACCAGAATGATTTAGTTTTGTTGTTATGTTAACTTTAAAGGAGATTTCAGAACCAATTATCTCTGCTGATACATTTGAACTATTCTGGTGATCAAAGCTTTTTTTTCGCCTTTCAGATTCTTTTTGGGCTAGAGATTATTTTATTACAACATGGTTTATTTTTATTTCATATTTTTTGGTGCATACAGTTTTTATTGATAGAAGTGCTTACTTATTTATTTTTTCTGTGATATAATTTAACCATTTATTTCATCCCTCAATTGATGTATGTAAATTTTTGGTTTTGTTGACAACTTTATATAGATGGAAAGTTATGAAATCTTTAGATGCAGATAAAATGAAATAAAATTAAGTATCCTTATGTCTTTATTTTAATTAATGCACAAATTTGATGTTTGGTTTTGGTTTTGTTCTCCCCGAATGAAAAATTGGCTATTGATTTGGGGATGTACGACAGGCAGGCGACTGCCAAAATCTTTTCAAAATATATGTTGTCTCCTGTGACTTAAGGGAGTTAGTTCACTTCTCAGTTTCAAAGTAATTAACTTTTCAAAACACTTGTTTATTTTGATAGGGGATTAATAAAGAAATCCAAAGAGCAAAAAAAAAATATATAGGTCACCGCGCTTGTTTTAGCAATTTTGGCGGGGAAAATATTCTCTCTTGACTTTTCATAGCTTTATCATTGACAATTTGAAGTTCACAAAACTGTTAAAAAGTAATTAAAATTTTATAAGACTTTAACAGATGGATTATCATTATACATGTAAAAGATTTACAAAAAGGAAAAAAGGGGGTCAAAGGTCAAAATTTTTCAAGGCATTCAAATGAATAAAACCAGAGGATTCTGAAAAATCTGACAACAAATCCAAAACATGACAAGCCAGCTTCCTTAATGAAGGTCGAGGTTTGTTTTCACGTTTAAGCTGTTCTCCTTTTTGAGTTGTAACTTTACAGTAGCAAATTATTATTTTTTGTTATATGCATTTGAGTTATTTCCCTTTTTATGTCATTTGGTTTTTAGTTTATTTTGAGTTATTTTCTTTTAAACAGAAATGTTATTTTATATATATATGTGTTTCACCAAAAAGTGATTTCTTGGGGTACTTTGATATGCTGATTCTAACAATTCAATTTTGATATTGGATTAGATTAGGTAAATGTCTAAATTCAAATTTGTCAGTTCTTTGACCACATATTTTCATGGTGCAAACCTATAATGTGCCAACTGTTTAATCACAATCCAAATTCAGAGCTGTTTAAATCTTGTGTCCTTGCATCCTCAACTGTTCAGGGTTCAACCTCTACAGGAAAATCCAGGTTGCTGTCACTCTAAAGCCTCTTGTTTTGTCTTATTATTTTAATTTATATTTAGGATCAATTGTCATTCACATTTTATTTCATTTCTTTTAAAAAGGCCAGTGTGTGTAATTGACATCAACTTTGTCCATCATCAGCGTTCTTGATTTTGCATAAACAGAGCCAAGATTCCAAGTAAAATGAACACTATCAAATGCTTACCTTCACATCAAAACCATTTCCAATTTGATTATCACGTTCTCTTCATTTTACTGGGATTTCCTCACCATATATACTAAAAAAATTCTGATCTGCTAAACAACACACATTTGAAAGTCTCAATATCCTGATTACTGTAAATTCAGAAATTATTGCGTGCATTTATTATTGCGAATTTGTGATTTTAGACTTAAATACGATTTTAATTTTTACGATTTTGAGAAAAATCCTGTTAAATTCATATAAAAAATTTCAAAATGCGAGTTTAAATTATTGCGTTTACAACTCAGTCGCATTTTTCGCAATAATAAAAACATCGCATTAATTTCTGAATTTACAGTATGTGTTTTCAGAGGAACAGAGATGACAAACTACTGTTAAGTATATTATGGCAAAAAGTTCAAAGTGAAGGGTCATTACTCCTATAAAAAACAAGAGTGCACAAGCTGAAATGTCTCGCCTTCTTTAGTAATGATTGATCTTATGTTGATTGTCCTAAATAAAAGCTTTATTACAACTGTCACATAAACTTAACATTAACCAAGAAAGTTAAACATTGACCAAAAACCATGATAAGGAGGTCATGGTCAGATGAACCATGCCAGGCAGACATGCACAGCTAACAATTCTTCCAGACATCAAATATAGTTGACCCATTGCTAAACGTTTAAGAAAAACAGACCAAAACACTAAAAGTTAACACATCAATGAACTGTGAAAATGAGGTCAAGGTCAAATAAAACCTGTGTGACCGACATAAAGATCATAAGATATTTCCATACAGCAAATATAGTTGATCTATTGCATTTAGTATAGAAAAAAATACAAAAAAATCAAAATCTTAACTGAACCATGAAAATGAGGTCAAGGTCAGACGACACCTGCCAGCTAGACATGTACACCTTACAATCAGCCCATACACTAAATATATTAGACATATTGCAAACAGTATAAGAAAAATAGACCAAACACAAAAACTAAACTATAAACACTGATCCATGAAAATGAGGTCAAGGTCAGAGGACACCTGCCAGTTGGACATGTACACCTTACAGTCCTTCCATACACCGAATATACTAGACCTATTGCTTATAGTATTCTGAGACATGGACTTGACCACCAAAACTTAACCTTGTTCATTAATCCGTGAAATGAGGTCGAGGTTAATTGAAAACTATGACGGGCATGAGGACCTAGAAAGTTACGGCACATACCAAATATAGTTATCTTTATATTACTTGTAATAAGAGAGAATTTAACATTACAAAAGATATTCACTTTTTTTCAAGTAGTCACTGAACCATCAAAATGAGGTCAAGGACATTGGATTGGACATGTGACTGACGGAAACTTCGTAACATGAGGCATCCATATACAAAACATGAAGCATCCAGGTCTTCCACCTTCTAAAATATAAAGCCTTTAAGAATTTAGCTAACGCCGGATCACTATCCCTATGTCGAGCTTTCTGCGACAAAAAAAAATCATAATTCCCTGTTATATTCATGTCTACTTAGTATGTCCTTATTATACAAAGTTGCATGAAATTCTGTTGTGTGGTTTCAGAGGAGTTACGATAACAAACTGTTGCAGTAGTATATTGAGGCCAATTACTCCTAGAAAAAAATGATTATTAATTTCCTATCGAAATGCACATCTTCATAGTGTGGACTTTTCTATAAAGATTCATGAGATTCTGTTATGCTGGTTTCAGAGGAGTTGCAATGAAGAGAACAGGACTGATGGACAGGCAGACAGACGGGTCAAAAACATTATTCTTGACGCGAAAATTGCGTGGGGGTATAGATATGCAAAAGGGATGAGACCCAAGTTCATAAAACTTCTCTTGTACAGTCTTCTATACAGGTAGCAGACTTGATAAAGGCACAGCATAACTGTGCTAGGTAGCAGAGGCAGATTTAAAGGGTTTTCCAGGGGACCGGGACCCCCTTTTATGGGGATAACTTGTTTGATTATATAAGGAATAACGCAAGCATGACTGGAGTTGGCCATGCAGCCCATATGTTGTTAAACTAAAACACACAATAAACAAACCTGCACAGTGAAGGTATCAACATGATGGCCACTATTTTGGAAAGGAAATACACTACATTACATTCTGAAATCATGGCTCTCTTGATTTATTGGTCATAATAGAATTCATTTGGAAAATTTAAGATGAATAAGTATCTCAAAATTCAACATCAATTATCCATGCAAATTATATCAAGGTCAAACCAACCCTATCCCAAGTACATGTTAACTAACATTAAAATCATTCAATACACCACATGCAATTTACCGATAGTACATGTGAAACAGGCTAAGTGTTAACAATTAACTATGAAAATTAGGTCGAGGTAAGACGGACATTACAGTTATACCATACACCAAATATAGTTACCATGGTTACATACTATTTGCATTTTATATATTAAGCAAAACTATATTTTTATATATTAAGCAAAACTATATGTTTAATGACATGTGGTATTGCATTAGGTCAAAACTTCGTTATAAACTTGAATCTAGTAGTTACATATACATTTTGAGTTGTTCAAGTTCACATCATGTTCTCCCGGGCCTTTCATTGCTTACCGTTCAATATGAATTTGGCTCATATGTATGGTAGCCGGTTAAGGCCATTTGGCGTTTTCGCCCTTCATATTCTAAAGGGTAAAAACGCGAAAACATGAAATATTTTTTCTAGTTTATTGCGCGATTTCGTGTTTCACAATCTAGAATATGAAGGACAAAAATGAAAAATGGCCATAACCGACCACCATACATAGGTGACGGTAATCCGTACGGTAACCTGTATGGTTCACATCCTCATCATTTGGTCGTTTGAAAATAATTGTCACGTTGACTCACAGGCACTCGTCTCAGAATGTTATTTTCCCTATATACCTATATGTTATATAAAGGTATATAGGAAATTTCTGAGACGAGTGTCTGTGGCCCTATATATCCAAACTATATTTAACACAAGCATGTTGGTTGTTTGTAAAGACCGTGTATAAGGGTGTATGTTTGACTTCGATAAGTACCCGTAAAGTATTTCGGGAGAAGGGATATGACAAGAAAACTTAAAAATCTCATAAAATAATAGTTACTTTACATGGTATGATTTTATAAATATTTTAGGCATAAAACACGCTAAGACCACTTTGTACTTTGCACCCGGTGATGGTTCCTATATATAAGACATCATTAAATGTGTTGGAAGAGAGACAAGCATGTTTTATATCACTTTCAACAAGATTCATATTGTTATTTTAAAGACATAAGTTAACTTATCAAAGATTTAGGAGAAACACTATATTTTACAATCGGTGGCGGATCCCGAAAACATGAGAGGGGGTCCTAAGAGGGGACACGCTCCAATCATGCTTCAGAGAATTATTCAGTCCACAAAAGGACTGCCCAAACCAACCACACACAGTCCCCCCCCCCCCCCCCCTTCCCCCAAACTCCACTCCCATCCCACTACATCCGCCCGCCTCTTGCAATTGCATTACAGTATCTTCGTAAAGCCTTATAAGTGTACTAAAAAGGATAAAATATATTATTTATCTTTCGTCATTTCTCCGTTGAAATGATCTTGGAATACAAATTTGAGATCCTCATTACTACTGATACATTATACGATTCCTGATATTTAATAAATGTTGTCCTATGACACAGAACAAACACATTAGTCAAATAAATATATATAACTACGTTTAAATTTCAAATTGAAATTTAACAAACAAACTGGAAAACGTTTGAATAATTTTTCTGCTGAGTACAGTTGAATACGAATTTCATTAGCAAAAAACGTTTATACCAAATAAATTATCAATATTTATTCCTTCTATTCAACAAATATTTAAAAGAAGAATTAAATAGAATTATATATGTTAAGTATAGCGCGTTCGTTGTGTATTATATCATTTCTCCATATTAGAAGCCATAAAATTGGTGAACCAACTGACTCTAACGAATCTTTCTATGTAGCCTTTAACTTTATAGATCGTTACAAAAAGATCAAACTTCGATGGGTATATCTTTATTTTCCTGACTGATAGTGTTCCAAGGGGATTTAAATAAGCAAATTTGTACAAATCTATTAGACGTAGCTAAGGTTTTAAAATTCATTGTTTTGCCATTGGATTTAATTTAAAAAGAACTAGTGGCGAAGCTACCGGGGATTGTGATCGAACTTTAATTCCATCTTTCACAAGTACAACAGTTATTCGGAACTTGATTAATCTTCGAGTTAATACTATAACCAGAAGAAAAAAACAAAAAAAACTATATTTATGCAATATATGAACAATGGAATCGAATTAGGATTAGTTCAGAAATGAATGGATTAGCCATAGAAGACGGTAAGGTCTTAAACGGATTTATTGAATCATGTAGTCTATGATGTAATATTTTGATTGTCATTTTAAAAAGCTATTTCTCCTAATACAATACAATGCGTTGGTGATCAATAAGGCAATAATATCTTATTTCAAACGAGCAAATAGTAACAAGTATTTTATCTGTTTGTAATGTCGTAAGAAAAAAAATAGTAAATTTGTGATCAGATTATGCTACGAAAGATGAATAAAGGGAGGTTTGGGTAAAACTATAAGTCAATGAGACAGCAACCCAACACCCAACAACTCAAATGACCAAAAGTCATCAAGAGATCAAAATGTAGTTTCTCAAATATTTTTGAGATGAATAATAACAATAAAGTGTTGTTCCTTTTCTTTGGGTTTTGTCAAGTGCGTGTAGACATTTTGTGACATTAATTAGTAACCCTTAAATTCCATATGCGGATCCAGGGGGGCTGGGGACCGACGGGCCTCCCTTTCGTGGAAAAAAAATTGATTGATTATATAGGGAATCACTGTGGCGCCTTACACAAAGTTGTGGATCCGCCACTGATTCCCGTTTCCCTCTCAACATTAGACCGAGGTGGTTATAGAAATCGCTCCGGTAAAAACAATTTATACCGAAATAAATTCACAGCAAATTCAAAAATATTAAACTCATTAAGATCCACTGGCGAGGTTCTTGCCTTGTGATCGGTTTAACTAATTCTTAACGCAAATGTGATGAAGAAAAAAACATTTGCTAGGTATATGGTATAGGCACTTAGCTATTTGAGAAGACATTATTTTTTTCTGTAGTTGATAGCCTTTTTGGGTTGCTGTTGGCGTAAACCAAACTTCTATTTTGGTTTATATTGATATACTATAATCATTTGAAATAACCCTTTTACGTTAACGACCGTTTAATGTTCAAAATCTTCTGATGAAAATTGAAAACATTGAATTTGCGTTCGTTTTAATGTTTAATGCATCAAGGATATCGAAACTTTGCAATTTTATAAACGGTGTTTGATGCTAATCAACCAAAATGATGTTCTGACAATCAATATTTTTATTCTTTTTACTCTTTTTCAAAAAATTAAAACAAATAACCCGAAAACATCTGCATTCTTAATGGGATTAATAGAATATAGAATATTATATAGATATAAGAAGATGTGGTTAGAGTGTCAATGAGACAACTCTCCATCCAATTGATAATTTGTAAAAGTTAACCTGCTTGTTTTGGAAAAGCAAAGGTAATATCGAGCATAATTAAAAGGGCTACTGGGCGTAATTATATGTAGTTGGAAAAACAAATGTAAAATTAAGCCTTTAAGGGCTACTGGACGAAATTACATGTATATACAAGCTTGGTTACGACAGCAACTGCTTGTAAGTTAACATTATCATTGAACAGAAATATTTCCTTAGTGTATGCACCGGATAACATTACCAAATCAGATTATCAGCTAAGTTAATAAATGGTCCCGACCTGCAAAACAGATTCAACGCTTCAAACAAGTGACTATTCTGAATACAAGACAACATACGAAGCTGAAATCATTGGTGTGAACCCGTAAGAACATATTAACTAACTCCGCAAGGCCAATTAGCACTTGGTTTCATAAAATAGCCATTTTCAACTGAGGTTAGAACGTATGTTACCTTAATTCAAGAGAGTAAATGGTTTTCATGAAATAAAAGCATTGTTCTGAAACCATTTAGTTTGAGTATTGGATAATTTTCTGTTCAAATGGGAAAAAATCAACATATTTTTTTTAGATATTACTGAAAGAAATGTTCTCAAAAATGAAACACCCTTTATTGATGGCGTGTTCGAGGGAGGGAAACAAATCGTAATGTTATAATTACCAATGACAATTAAGTAATTACTTGACTAAACATTAAACTATCAGTTTATATTAACAACCAACTATTAGTTATGGATTGGTAATGTTTAACTATTGTAATTACCAACGAAATAGTATTTACTTTTCTTCCAAATCGATCATTTCAATCGAAAAATACTTAATATTGATCAAATTCATAACATATAAAACTGATAAGACCGTTTTGTGTTAACTAAATGTTTACTTTTTCAACATTGGAAATTAGCTGTCGGCCCTTTAATAAAGTATAACATAGGAACATTTGACAAAATGATTACTGTCTAATGCTGTCGGAATACACAAGGTGTAATTTAATCTGCTATTGACTTTTGATATTAAAGTCTTTTAACACCATGTTCAGATCCTCGTCACCAATCTTGTTAGTATTTGTAAAGGATATTAACAAGACCCTTCTGTTCTCCAGAATAAGTAAAATAGACATATATATGGCCATGTTCTACCGTTTACAGTTTCTATGTGTTTGTCAAACACAAATGCGGTCATTGTAGTTTAAACTAAACGCAATTCTGCGTTTGGGTATTGGTAGATAGCGGGTGTTGATCTAGTGGGTATCCAAAATAACAGTGGTCAGTTTCCATCTCTTAAATCGTTCACCAACAAAGATAACAGGTTGTAAAATGGATTTGCCTAGACATGATGAAAGTACCATGTTAATCTGATCAAAGTGCAGAACTGCGTTACCCTGCATGTAAAGAGGGAAAATATGGATGTGGGTGTCTGTACACGAGCCAATAATCCAATGAAGATGAAAAATAATCCAAATATATATCTCAGTTATTTTATTTCAGTAGCCATTTTAGGTGACTCCACCTACCACTTAATTGAAACAGAATTAAACGGATGGTTTAAGACGATGGGGCTTGTCTTCTGATCAGATATAGTCCATTATCTTTGTCCGTCATACCGTCCGTCCCATTTTCGTGTATTCGCGCTTACTTACGTGTGCCTCATGCAAATTTTATGAAACTCGTACCAAATGCTAAGAACAACCAAACAAGCAGACAGAGTTCGAATGTGGGTGCGATTCATTTACAGTTCTAGAGTTATGCCCCTTTTTACTTAGAAAATTGCAAAGCTTGAGTTGGCCATTCTTTTCCTCAGAAATATTCTTCTTTTATTTTCACCTTGAAAGTAAAGTGATCGACATCAGATGATGTCGGAGTATGCATTATATTTATAACGTTCTCTTCGCCATCATTAAACAACACCGTTTGAGTCACCAATTGTCTGATAAAGAACGACCTAGACATTGTAACAGTACTGCAATACCTTTGTGCATTCACACATAAAACCATTCACGTTTTACACAATATAGTATGCATTCTTAATAACTATTTAAATATGACCATTGATTTGATCAAATCTGTTTAGATGATTATTTACGAATATCTCACGAGAAAATATTCAATCAGATCAGCAGATCAGCTACGACCACGAAATAAATAATAATTCTGTTGTTTATTAAATTCTAACTAGTATGATGACAATGACCATAAATATTATAACGTATAACAAAGTCTTAATCTGATCAAATAATTGTTCATTAAAATATGTATGTGACTACGACCTTTATAAACAAGCTTTATTTCTGAAGGTTACGATTACGGTTTCAATAGTTGAGCTGCGTCGGATAGAAATCGACCTTATGCAAGTGCACGTATACATGTACATGAGTAATTTGGAACATTCAAATACAAAATCAAAGACGAATGTTGGTCTGTTTTGAAAGGTTCTTATATCAACTAAATTTTCAAACAGTTACAGTCTTTGCATAGAGATTTTTTTCAAACCAAAATAGGTTAACAGATGTATTAATATTCTTTTGCATTAGGTCGATTTCTATCCGACGCAGCTCAGTTGTTAATTCTATATAAGTTTTCGTAGATTCCATTGCATTTGTCAAAAATCTTTTTTCAGACAACTGTAATGATAAAACGTATACGAGACCACCTGAATTAAAGATTTATATACATGTATAATTGTTACGAGTTGTAATGAATGAATTGAAACAAACTGTATAATTTAGACCTAGCTAAGATAGTACGACTTTTATATAAATAAAAGAATACACAAAAAAATGGGTCCGAAAGTTTGACCCGTCCCCCTTTATCGACGATCAACACATTTGAATGGGGATATGTATTTGCTCCCCCTCCCCCTCCCAACCACCACCACCACCACAGGCTCCACCACTACCACCACACACACACAAACACTTTCATCTGGGTTGGAACCCACCTTTTATTCTCTATGTCATAGTCATGAGCTAGTAAATTGATTTAAAAGGTAAATTGGGATAACTTGAGTAAGAAAAAAATAAATAAATAAAAGACACAAGATTGATTTGTCTGCATAGGTCATTAACGATGCACAGTACGTATCGTATTCTTTTAAATGCTTTCATTGATTTAATTGGCTATAGGAGTTTTTGGAGGGTATTTGATACGGACTTTTTATCAAATCAAATGTATGCTGACCTCCAGAATATCATGAATATATATCTTTGTGGTTTATTTTTTTTTTTGTGTCATGGGGTTGATGTCTTATTTATGTATATCATATATACCCACATCCCTTTTTACTAATATTTATTATAGAAAATTGAAGGTTATTATTGAAATAGGGTTGCATGGAATTTATAATACTATGTTTAAAAGAAATTAAAAAGATGTGACCTTCACAAATCATTTGTAAGTAAAAGACATACATTATAAAAGTTTAACTTTTATCATTAAATGATATATATTGATACCTGTATTTTCAAGTCAATAAAAAAATAATGTGAATAATACTTTGAATGTTTCAAAGGCCCGTTTCAGCTGTATTTAATTTTACCTCTAAATACAAATTTACATTTAGTTTAAGTAGCTTTAACTGCCTTTTTAAAGTATTTTTTGGTTTAAGAAGTATCCGTGTTCTACATTTAATTTGTTTAATGCATAAATATTTACTTAATTTGAAAACCTTAAAAACAGCATGTGCGCATCTCATCAATAGTGTGCATACCTTTTAGTATGTTAATCCATGATCATACATGTATATCTAAGAGAAATTTAACGTTTTTTCTTCACATTATAAAAGATTAAATTGAATGATTTTATTATTTATTTCTCATGAAGGAATTTATAATCGTGATATAGATAGACAAATAACACAGCATATTTCCACGTTACTTTGGATGTAGTCGTTCTATTATGAGGGAGCCCAAAACATTTTTTTATCTCAAAACGAGAGTTTTGCTCCAAGACTTCAAAATTACTGAATAATGTGAATGCAAATATAACCTCAGGAATAGATTACCTTATCTGTATTTGCCAAAACTTTTAGGAATGTAAGGTCCTCAATGCTTTTCAACTTCGTACCTTATTTGACCTTTTAAACTTTTTTCATTCGAGCGTCAATGAATTGACGAGTCTTTAAATATAGACAAAACGCGCGTCTGGCGCAAAAACGAAATTTCAATCATGGTATATATGATGAGTTTTGTATATATATAATAAGTATATATATAATAACAACGAATATACTCCTATATATCATCCTTGAGATGACCTTTAGGTGGTTCTGATTATTCGTAAGCCTATTTCCTATGCTTCTGTACCACCTATGCATGTACTTATGATAATAGTTAATACCTACAGCCCATACCGGTATCGTATAGTGGCCATCAAAAGACTCTCACCCACCTGATTTTGGCTACTTTTCACGTTTTCCGATTTTGAACTCTAAAATGGTCATCCATTTAGTTTGCCATATGTTCATAAATACACATCTGAGAAGAGTTTATGGATCACGAATTGCATGGTTGAAGTCCTTGCTGTCAAGACAGTTCGGCTGGGGCAGTCTTAATAAAGTTTGAAGGGTCATACTGCCCATCAAAAAAATGTGGTCGCCATCACGGTTACAGGCGGGATTGGTGGCAAAGGGGTTTAAGAATCTTAGATTAGAAGTATGAATACCTTTATTTCGACCCATAGTATTTTAATGCTGTTTTATTGGTCGTCGGAAGCTTAACGACACAACTAGTCCTTTGCATTTGAAAGTTCTTAAAAGAATCTTAAAACGTATCAGAATATATGTTACATTTGTCGTATGTATAAGAAAGATTTAATGTCTACATTTTATCTATGTTCTAAGGCTAATTTACGACTTGTATACAAATACAACACCAGTTAGGAGTAGATTAAGTGTCAAAAGTAGGGTATATATAATCAGTATTTTATCAGTATTTATTGTACTTGAGTATATTTATACCTTATAAAGAATAGAAACGTATACAATTCAGATAAACTTTGTCCCTAATGGAAAAGCAATTTAACAAATTGTAATTCCTTATTTATACAAATACCTAATGCTATTGTTTACATATACAATAAATAACATGTTTCTAGAGTTACCAGAAAAGGAGCCAAGAAGCTTAAAATTCGATTCCATGTTTAATCTGCTGTATGTGGTTTATAAACGATATAACCAACTACCTCCTATTTTCTAAACTGCACCACTTAAACATGCTAAATACATATGCTTATATGACCTTCTAGGCAGGTGACGGATTTATTGTTGTCACGAACACAGGGACTTGGGTCAGAAGAATAAAATTTTGTTTATCAATGATTTTCGATTTTCGAATCTATTTTTCGTATTTCCTGTAAATCATAAACCTGTTTTTACGTCGGCATCCCTATTTTTTTTTTTTTTTAGAAATGTGCAGTTTACTATCTATATTCGTATACTGAAACATTCCTGTGGTCATGAACTGCTCATCTAAAAAAGAAAGCTATTACACAAAATTGTCCATTTTCAGGTGACCTTTGAAAGCACCAGTAGTAACCCGAATGACCTCGCTTACTATTGACTGAATGACTTTACACCTTATTGATACTGGATTAAACCTTGTGACACAAGTGTCATTCATATTTCATGACAATTTTCATTGAAAACTGAATTTTTAAAAGCTAAATAAATGTTTTGATACGTACAAACTTCAATAACAACTCAAATCATATGTATAAATTATGTATACATGTATGTACTGGTAAATATAGTGTATTGAAAGGAAACCAAAGAAGACTATAGATTTTTTAGAAGTTTGGCCAATCCAGTCTACTATTACGCTACTTGCTTGAATATTTTCTGTTGGAAACTTGTGTGAAGAATCATTCAACTTGTACATGCATATGAAATAAATTAGATTAGTCAATTACTTATTGAAAATGGAGTAGTGTATTATTTTTTCACTCCACATTTTTTTCGGACTTTGTGAAAATTTCCCAGATTTGAGATTTGAAGAGTTTCAGCTCACAAGCAAGTTCTCCCAAGAGAAATCAATACAAGACAGTGGCGGATTCAAGTGGTTGCTGTAGAGGGCATGCATCCCCTTTTAATCGGTAAAATTATAGTTTTTTGACATAACATTGTCCCAAATGGTTTTGACTCGTTCCGCTCGACATTCTACTTTCGTTTTTTTTTTTTTTTTAAATATGACTTCTTTTTAAAAATCTAGGATCCACACCCGACAATGAAAACTACAATGAAACCCTCAGCTCTTTCATTTACCAGTCTCTACTTCATTTCATAATTAGTTGAAACATATTGTATTGTTCAAAAAAGACAAACGAATTGGACATACGTTTTTCAGCTTTATAGTAACAACATGCCTCCTCCAATTTTTTTCCCTACACATCTGGTGTAAAACAGTTTGCCTTCATGGAACCAGATAACTTTAACATTGGAATTTCACTATAGAAATATATCAAGTGTCACAGATGTCAATATCTGAGAATCATGCGAATTGATTGATGATGAATTATATATACTGAAACTGTATACCATATATCTTACCGTTATTATAGGACATAATACATCAAAACAATAAGGCTCATCCATAAACCCAAAGCAACATTTATTATACAATGATGCATTGTCAAATGTTATACATATAATTTGAAAGAGTATTCATCTACTAGTATGTATTCTGTTGTTAAAATTCTTATATTAGACGAGATCTAACAAGACAAAAGAATATAAATATGAATAAAGTTGTACATGTTGCAATGGAACAAAACACAAAAAGACGTAGAGGTCAATACAATGCAGAATGAGATAAATTTCTCAACCAATTTTTGCTTGAATTCTTTTGGCCTATACCGGATGTACCAGAATGAAGAAAAAAATTTGTAAGGGTTCCGCGGAACCCAGTGTCTCGCCTATTTTTGCTGTAAATCACAGGCTCAACAACAATGAGGAAAAAAATCAATAAAAATATTCCTCTTGTTACTATTTTATGATTGTAAGAAAATCTAAGTCCATTTGAAAGTAAATTACAGAAAAAAACAGAGTAATCTTTTTACAAACTTTACTTCTGGATACAATCTTATGATCATAAATAAGGTTATTTCCAAGTTTGGTACAAACCCAGGATAGTTTAAGAAAGTTATTTAAATTTTAAAAACTTTAACCACAGAGTGAATGTAATGGTTCCCTGCAGAAAAAACTAAGTCCATTTATAAGTAAAATACGGAAAAAATTGAATTTTATTTTTACAAAATTTTCTTCTGGATACTATCTTATGATCATAAACAAGCTTCTGTCCAAGTTTGGTACAAACCCAGGATAGTTAAAGAAAGTTATTAAAATTCTAAAAACTTTAACCACAGAGTGAATGTAATGTTTCCCCGCAGAAAAAACTAAGTCCATTTATAAGTAAAATACGGAAAAAATGGAATTTTATTTTTACAAAATTTACTTCTGGATATTATCTTATGATCATAAACAAGCTTCTGTCCAAGTTTGGTACAAACCCAGGATAGTTTGAGAAAGTTATTAAAATTCTAAAAACTTTAACCACAGAGTGAATGTTTTGTTTCCCCGCAGAAAAAACTAAGTCCATTTATAGTAAAATACGGAAAAAATGGAATTTTATTTTTACAAAATTTACTTCTGGATACTATCTTATGATCATAAACAAGCTTCTGTCAAAGTTTGGTAGAAATCCAGTATAGTTTAAGAAAGTTATTAAAATTTCAAAAACTTTAACCACAGAGTGAATATTTGTTGACGCCGCCGACGACGCCGACGACGACGGAATGTAGGATCGCTTAGTCTCGCTTTTTCGACTAAAGTCGAAGGCTCGACAAAAATAAGGCGGAAAATTCAAAAATGACATTCAAAACTCACGAGTCGAGAAAAAAACCCGGAAAAAGATGAATAAGTCCAGTAAACACTTTTACACTTTGAAAAGTATGTGCAGCTAATTACTCAAAAACGAAACGTCGTTATTTAGATCGGATTTCAATGTTTTAATATTATTTTTTACATACTTCAGACGGATACAGTACTAATTATATGAAAACTAATAAATATTACAGATTGGAAAATGTTACAACCTTTCCTGAATGGATCTATCCTATTTAATTTCAGAAAAGAGTAACGTTAATTTTTAAAATGTATAGTTATTATGGTAAAAGAAGTCATATCAAAAATTAAGTGTTGAACATTTAAGCTATTAGAATAAAACAGAGACATAAAGTTCACAAAGAATCTCATTATATCAAGTGTCAATAAATTAGAATATTTTATGTGGACCAAGGTGTAAATATTTTCTACATATATTGTAACGAATACACAGACATCTATCAATAATATAAGTTTAAATATTGACTCAGATTTACTTTAAATTTTAGTAATACAATTCAGTTATGGTAAATCGTGTTGCAAGTTCAATGACAAAGCTAGTTTTCCTCAAACTTCAATACATACTTATGTTGAATAAATGTTCAAGATACTATGTGTTCAGTTTCAAGTGTTCCATTTTAATAGCGAGACTTATAGTTGCAACTTCAATGAGATGGAGCTATATCAGATTTTGCCTGTTTTTCAAGACATGACCTGCATATTCAAGGTCCGTCGAATCTACACGCATGAACAGTGGCGGATCCAGAACTTTTCATAAAAAGGGGGGGGGGGGGGGGGCTGACTGACCTAAGTGGGGTCCCGCTCCAGGCATGCTTTAGTGATTCCTTAATATACAATCAACCAAATTTTTCCCACGAAAGGAGCCCCGAGGTCCCCCTGGACCCGCCTATGATGAAAACAATACAATCTTTGTTCTTTTACCAGGGTCTGATCCAGGGTTTGAAGGAAAGGGGCTTTATTGTCAAAATGATAATTATAATACTGTCATCCTTTTCAATTTGAAATACATGTAATACACTTATCTTTATATACAGTAAACAAAGAAAACACATTCACAGACACAACAAACAAAACGACATATCATTTGTCATTCATGCAGAAGTTTATTAAATTCTTTTACAGCCTTAGAGTTTTGATTTATAAGCCCTTTGCTCGTCAAATAAAATCCACAAGTTCGACTTTTTCGATCCGTTCATTATGAATCAATAAAATTCTTTCAACACTTAGATTTTATAATCTTTTGGTCCATTTTAAACCATAACGTAAAGATTAAAATTTTATGAATGTTTTAATCCAAAATATATTATGTGAACAAAGGAAGAAACTCAAAAAGTTTAATCTTTATGTTCAATTAATATGCTTAGCAATAACATGTAAATGCAGTTAAATTTAAATTAAAAGTCGGAATGACAGGACTAATTTTTCCCATTCATCAACAATATGAAGCGGTAAAGTGTGGACAATGACATTAAAAGGTGAGATTGTCATTAATATTTTTCTGTAAAAGACCTTATTTTGAATTACAAAAAATAAACGGTTATTGACATTGCTTGTTTAACTGTGGACCTTGTCTATAAATCAGTCCATTTTTTTACAAATATGAATGCGTTGACTAATAATACCTTCACGTTATAACAGTAGAAAAAAAACTTCAAAGAAGGAATTGTATTGGAAAAGACGGTTCATTGTGCATGAGTCTTATTGGCGTGGAAAAAGTACAATGAATAACACTTTAGATTTCTCCCTAAACATGTTTGTAATATCGATCACTGGACATAGATTCAGTTAAGACTTTTTGTCAACCATGCACAGCAGTAGTTGAGTGAACATTTATTTAAGTTGTTCATGGTGCATATGCAAATATTTTCATTCCTAGGCTTGAATATGACTATTCATCCAAGCATCAGTTATCTACATAAAGTGATACTTCATGAAGAGGAAGATCCGATCACAATCATAACACAACACAATTTACACTTTCAAGAGAGACGAACGACACCAAAGCTTAAGGGATATGTAAAATCATAAATTAAAACAAAGAAATATCATGGCAAAAAACTAAAAAGGCAAAGACAAACAGCAGTAAAAAAAGCTTCAGACTGAGCAAGTTGATAATTGGAAGCCCACAAACATACAAATGTAACAAAAAACAGTAGTATTATAGATTTGAATAAGACCGTGATCCATGAAGCTGGGCCAAAATAAAAAAAATATATTTGTTTACCCTTCCCCTACCGGTTCAAAAAATTATTTTACACAAACATTTCGAAATTATTTTTATACCCGAAATTAATTTGTTTCCATTTTTGAACAGTGATTGAACGCGAAAAGATCGATTATTAAAATAAATGCAATCTAATTGAGCACATACAACTGGCCTCCACTGGACAACGTCCAGTTAAAAAAATAACCTGCCTTCATGGTCTGTTTACAACGGGTAGACAGGGGAAGTGGAAACAGACATTCTTTTAAATGCGACCCTGTTATAAAGGGACTTTTTTGTATTTTGCAGGTCCAGTAAACCCCTTCAGACTACGTCATTTAGATGATGTCATCGACCAGGATGAGACCGATGAAGTCCGAAGAGAGATGGAAGTACCTCTTCGGTATAAAGACCTAATGGATACTGAACGATCTCATACAAAACAGATACTGTTTGGTGGCATTCTAGCAGAAGATATCCCCCACATTAGGTCTAAGGAGATTAAAATATACATCTGCTCTGCGGGAACAGGTATACATATAGAGTATATTAGTTCTTTAAATTATATAAGCCCTGACTGCAAAATTTAAAATCTTTTTTGGTTTAAAATTTAAAAAAAAAATGAAACTAAAAGATAGGTCAGTTAACGTTTCGATATGTACTGCCTTGACAAGCCTGATTTCCCAAAGGTATATATAACATGCGAATCGTTACTCATTCAAATGAAACCTGACAGATGATAGGCCCACGGAAGCCGGTTAGGTATAGTTTTTATATAACTCATATAACTCGGTATCAGGACTAAGTTAACACGTTATCACAACTTATTTACTCGTGATCACGAAATTGAGCCGTCATAACGGTTGACTAAGTCATGATAAAGCGTTTAAGCTATTTAGATTCATTATTACATTCACAAACCCGAATCCTTATTACTATTAACCAAGTCGTAATAAAGACCTAAATTAACTATATGTATGCCTAAGCACTAATCAGCCTCAGCCTCCGTTTGTGTATAGTTTTACATGTAATATTTCTCTTGCTTATTTAGATTCTGAGGTTGAAAGAGATGCTTTTGTTGAGGATGTTTATCCTGCTCTAAGAGACTACTGTAAAGAGACACATGGACTTGATTTTCATGTAAGTATATATAGCTGAGGGCCCTCATGGGGTTTTTGATTATGTGATTACTTGTCCGTTTTTTTAATGATTATTTGATTATTAAGCCAAATATTTCATGATTATTTGATTACCTAGGACTGTATTTTTAGTTTATGATTATTTGATTACTAAAGATAAGCAAATATTTAATGATTATGTGATTATATTGGCAAAAAAATGGTGATTATGTGATTACTAGGACCCCCCCATGAGGGGCCTCATAGCTGCATAGTCACGTGGTGAACTCATAGATGCTTCATCCTGTTCTGTCTTGTCAACGAAAACAAAACTTCGAGGTATTTTGTCAAACGTGGCCTGTTATGACTGACCAGACAGCCATAGTAAATGGTAAATTTTAATGAAATCCTGCTAGATATCGAAAGTTTAAAACTATGAGAAAAATCCGATGTAATGTATTAAGTTTTCAGTTATACTATTATTCAATTTGACCGGTTCCAGATGTCTTTGCGAAACACAAGTAAACCAGTACTATGTGGAATAACTTATTGGAATAAACCTCAGTAAGACAGTTGCACTTTTTTCCATTTTTCTAACATTTAAAGTATGTTTTTCATCACTTACACATGATTTTGTATGGGTCAAAAACAGTAATATATCATTACAAAAACATCATTAATAATACATAATACATATTGATAAAGATAAAATTTTCAGTTTCTTAATTATTTTTTATAAATGCAGGCAATTGATATGAGATGGGGTATTGACTATTCAGAAAATGGATGGCCTTCTACAGAAACATGCCTTAAAGAACTCCAACACTGCCAAACACATTCTTTGGGCCCGTGTATTGTGGTATGTTTCAATTCGGTTCGAATCATTTCAAATGTATTTGTATAAAATATTGGTTATATGATTATTCTATCAAAATATATTTTCATAAAAAGTTAATTGAAACTTACTGGAAGCCCAGTGGTCAAATTAATTACAATAATAAAATCAAAATTAAGAAAAATGAAAATAGTATGATTTTAACAACTGTACGATGGTAAATGAAATCATGCGAATACCTACCAATAGAATAGTATCGAAATTTATGAAAATTGCAAAATAAGCAAATTTAATCATACGTTTTTTCTCATTTAAAAGGCAATTTTAGGACAGAAATACAAACGATTTACACCACCAGAGACGATAGAGGAAGAAGAATTTGAGCTGTTGAAAGAATCGTTGTTGGAGGAGGAAAACATAGCATTATTAGACGTGATCTATGAAAAAGATACAAACATAAACCCTGCAGTGTACCGACTTCAACGTCCTAGTACCGACAAAGGTAAAAATCATTTGTACATGTATTATGGTTTTTCAGTTATATCTTCGATCCGATCCTCTCCCCTTTAGGTAAAGATGATATGATTGACTAGCTATTATGTAGTAAGGACCTTGTAGAAGATTCCGCAACTGATGTATATGAACAGAAAATCAGATGAAAAAACTACTTCAATATAGAAGTGTGAAAATAAAGGCACAAAAATAAACAAACAAGACGATGTATAAAATATACAACAACAAACAAACCAATATATATACAGACAAACATCAAATAAATTTATACGAATAAATACCAACATAGTTTATGTATGATACTATCCAAGCCAGGCCAAAAAAAAAAACCAAGAAGATCACTGAAAAGTGACTTAAAGATAGAGAAAAATAACAAATGTCTTTTTCATTTATAGATCCATCGCTAAAAATGTGGAAAGAAACACAGAAAACTGTTCAGGAAATATTGGAAGACGCTGCAAGAACATGTTTGGAAAGTAACAAAATTAGCAAGGAAAAGTTTCTGAAATATACATCTAGTGGTAAGTGTTTACAATGGCTCTTTTTGGTATGTGATATCCATTATTTTGTTGACACAAAGCTTTGGATCTCGGGTAACCTATTGAATGATATGCAAGAAACACAATGTGCCTAGTCATGCTCACCGGTATTTTAATTTTACGCTTGTTTCAATATTGGAAACCATGAACTATACTGCATATCAAATGATTACATGAGGTTTGTGCTTACACTATCATACGTTAAGGAAGAATACAACCTATAAAAAAATAACTAGACAATCAAATGCCATTTGGTTTGTTTGTATAACTATTGCACTTAAAAACTTAAAATGTAGAAATAAAAGTATGAACTACCGTATGTTAGTATAATCAAGCCCGATTTAAAATGAAGAAGGCAAAAGAGGCAGAGGAAACTCGAAAGTGGCAACGTCTTGGCAATAAAAATGAAAAAAAGAAAGAGAAACAAGTCCACAAAGGACATCAAAGAAATCTAAAGACTGAGCAAAACAAAACCGAACAAAAACTGAGAGTGATCGCATGTATTCCGGAAGGATACGCAGATCCTGTTTCAATAGATGCACCCGCCATTTATTTAAGAAGTAAGCGTTGTATGAAAATACATATTGAAAGCAAAATATAGTATTTGAATATTCATTTATTTTCAGAAATTCACCAGGAAATCCAGCAAGGCATCCTGAACCAATCAGACAGAGACGATAAATGCTTGTTTTTTAGTAGGCTTGTATCAAACATGGACGATTTGCTGACGTCATCAAAAAGACCGAAATTCCTAGATATTCTTCCTTGCAACAATGAACAGGATATAAACGCCGAAATTGCTGCTAATTCTCTTAGGAAAGAAGTTCTGGGAAATCTGGATTCAAATAACAGCAGGGAAAATTTTGTTGATTTTAGTACAAATGGTATACACTACAAAAACGTAGATGAATATACACAAAATGTATGTCGATACTTGCACAATTCAGTCAAGAAATTAATAGATTATGCCGTTAAAAATCAAAATACACTCCACAGTGACAATTTATATCGTGAAGTTGTTCAACATTGGCGTGCGTCAATAAATTCATCACAGCCTTTTGTAGGCAGAGACAACATTCTTAGCAAGGTCAAAGAATATCTTCTTTCTGAAACTGATCAGCCATTAGTAATAACAGGTGTATCCGGTTCAGGAAAGTCATCGATAATTGCAAAGATTGCATCAGATGTAAATATAGCAATAAAGAATGAAGATCTTGCAATGAGAACAGCTTTGGTGTTCCGGTTCGTAGGTCAAACACAAAATGCGGTCACTGCGCAGGAGCTGCTTTACTCATTGTGTAACCAACTTGCCTTTGTAATGGGCAAGTATCGCCATGATGTGCCAAAAGACTTCAAAGCTTTAAAACTTTATTTCATTGAAATGGTTCAAAGAGGAGAATTTGGCGGGATGCTTATAATTCTAATTGATTCGCTTGACATGTTGTCAACGTTTGAAAATGGACACAAGTTAGAATGGTTACCATCAAGAGTTGCAGTAAATGTTAAAATTGTAGTTTCAGTAAATTCTGAATGTAAAGAATGCTTGACAAGACTCGTACACAAATGCCCAGACAACATTGTAGATATTATACCATTATCAAACACAGATTGTGAAAATGTCATGAAAGTGATGATGAACAAAGAACGTCGAAGTGTCTCTTATGATCAATGGAAGCTTGTTCAAAATGCATTTCAAAACTGTACACTACCATTATTTGTTAAAATAGTTTTCGACGAAGTTTCCTTATGGCATTCGTATGATGATTCGGAAACTCAAGTTCTTGGAAACAGCGTCAATGACGTTATTGATAATATTTTTCATAGAGCAGAAATAAAATTCGGGAAACACATTTTATCCGGAGTACTCGGATATTTAACAGCCTCAAGAGACGGCTTATCAGAATCCGAACTGGTTGATATTTTATCATCCGATGAAGACAATTTGAATCACGTGTTCTGTACTTGGCATCCAAAGGTAAGACGTTATCCGGCTTATCTCATAAGTGTTATTCGACAGTATTTTGAACCTTACCTACTGGAAAAAGAATGCGACAGTATTCGTGTTCTATGTTGGAAATACCCTTGCTTCAAGATCGTAGCACATGGTCGATACGTTAGAAATGACGAAGAGAAGCTGCATTCCACCATTGCAGATTATTTCCTAGGAAAGTGGGGAGGATTCGCTAGGAAACCTTGTACATATCCATCAAGATTGACGGCAAAAAAGAAGATGATCACTTCAGATGATAAAGCGTGTCGGCTCCTTCCTGTTCAGCACAATTTTTACGGCGAGTCAGAGGTGCGAGGATTATATAATAAACGAAAAATGACAGAACTACCATTTAGCCTAATGTGTAGTGGGCGACATGGAGATTTACGATCAGAAACATTTTGCAACTTCCATTATATTTATTATCGTCTGAAAGCATCATCATTAGAACACTTACTTGCCGACTTCGATATGTTTCACGACAGAGAGACAACCTTAGTAGCCGATGCTTTACGCATGTCTGGAGCTGCCTTACAAGCAGATGTCGATTCACTAGGAGTCGAGTTGACCGGTCGTTTGCTTCCACATTCTAGACGTTTCAATTACATAAGAGAACTTATATACCAGTGCGATTTAGCAGCACAAGCTCATTGTCCACTTGTTCCGAACTGTCAAATATACAGTGCTCCTGGTGGACCTTTACAGTACGAATGTGATGTAGGTGGAAACGTGTTCTGCCCAATTGATATTGATGTATTCAATAGCCCAGATGGTATTTTATTAACAGCAAAGCCTCATTTTAGTTCTCGAGTTAGGGTTTGGGAATTATCAAGAGGCGATTCGAGGCCGGATATGATGATGCCTCTTGGAGAAATACACCCGACTCGTGACGGACGATTTCTCAACATAATTCAGAATGACCAAATGATAAAAATATATCGATCAGATTGCGGTGAACTGCATGGTGAAATCGTATATGGACATGGACGTGTTTCAGATATAGAAGTTTCAAATAAATATATCACATTTTGTGTAGAAAAGGGTACTGGGCCATACATAATAGATGTAGACGCTAAGTCAGTTCTGCATCGTTTCAGCTTTCATGCGCATGCCGTCGCGGTTAGTCCAGACGAGAACTATGTAGCATTCAATTCCGAGAAGAATATTCTGCTTTATCAAATGCCATTGATGGAGCGCAAATGTATGGCGCAAGCATCAGATGTTCCGCAAGATATCATATTCAGTAACAACAAACCAAAATGTTTCATTTTTACCAAGTCAAAAATCGTCGAATCAATTGAGTTTGACGTTGTCAGTCGTAAATTCACATGCAAATTCATATTCAGCGACCTTGAACTACGACAGTGTGTTATTTCAAACACACAAAAATATCTGCTTTGTCGAAGTGCAAAATGTCTTCATTTGGTGTATACGCATGACAATAAACTGTTACGAAAGTTCGATAAACTACCGGAAGATGTTATAGTAGAGCAATCATCTAATTTCACAGGAGCAGAGTTTACACCGGAAGATAAATATATTGTGGCATCAAGATATACATTTCTGGCCGTTTGGGATACTGTTACGGGTAATCCTTTGAGAGTACTTCAGTCTTCTGTATCACCAATTCTAAGAGTGTACACTTCCAATGCTGTCAACAAAGTAGTATCTTTACTGGCCGATAATTCATTTCAAGTTTGGAATCTAGAAAATATAGATTCAAATATACTGCATTCAAATAACATCTTTCCCGGAAACGTGTTTGGAGCACAACTTTCAACAGTCAGTCAGAAGATAGTGGCATTTGAGGGAAGAGTTCCGGAAGCAAAGGTATTGAGTTTACGAAATGGTCAAGTAACAGACATCCTTCAGCATAGTCATAATACTGACGACAAAGTCAGACAAGTCATCTTGTCACCTAATGGGCGGTTTGCTGTAACTCGTGGTCAGAGAGCAGAAGATATGACTGAAGGTTCTACAGTTTGGCGAGTACTTCGTGATGATGTAGTTTGGGATTTGGAGGCTAGTAAAAGAACACATTATTCTGGTAACAATCGGTTTGTGAATTTTACTAAGGACAGTGAATATGCAGTCTTCATCTCACTGGTAAATTATTCACGTTATGATTGGAGTGACAATACATATGCTCTTTCTGTTGTTCAGGCAGAAAATGGCATTACTAGGACTGTACCTTTCCCACCATGTACAGAATTTGTTTCACCTCCGTGTATCGTTCTATGTGGAAGCACAAATTATTTTACAGCAATCGTCCAAATCTGCAATAAAACCCACGACCCAAAATCTAAGAAAGAAAGATCAAGACATTATGAAGTACAGCTTTTGTTGGAGGACATATCTGGAATGGAAGAGGAAACAACTTTTCTGAAGATTCAAAATGTTTTAGAAGAAGCAGAAGAAGATTGTCAATTCATAGATGTCAAAACGAACTTGAAAAACCAATTGGTTGTTATGTATGCAAAAGGGTTGGACCAATATGTTTTTGAAATGGAGAAGGGCCTCGTTCGTCCATCGTATATTCAAAAGGGTCTTATTGTGTATGATTTCAAGAACAAGGGAATCCTTAAACACATCCCGGAATTTCTTTCGCCATCGTCAGACATCAACAACTTAACTTTATCTCGCAATTCCATGATCGTAATGGACCAAAACCGATCTGTTTTCAATGTAGTTAACCCGAAGTCTGTTATACCCATCGATAAGCAATTTGGCATTGGTACACCACGATTTGTTTTAGATGGTCGTTTTATTGTTGGCCTTACTCCAAATTTTAGGGAAGTAATTGTCGTGCGAACTTGTGATGGAATTGTCAAAGGTCACATGTTTGTACATGGCTGTGCCACGTGTGTATCGGTAGGCGCAGACGATCGAACAGTTGTTGTTGGTTGTGAAGATGGTCGTGTAATGATTCTCACTATAATTCTAGAACTCTGTGATCCTGTTAGGGAAATAATACAATCGTTCCCAAGCAGACAGATTAAGCCAGAAAAAGAACCGGATTCAATGAGACTTATCAAGAAAGACATAAGACACATGATGTGTCGAACACCAGATCACGCGAGACTTTCTGCGAGATTACAGACTAGTGCTATAGAAGAAAATCGAAGACCGCCATCTCACCGAATAATTTCAACTGGTGTCTCAATGACACAGAATATCAAACGTTCGCGTTCGGAAGTATGCTCTGTGCAATAAAATTCTATATTTAAATATGCCGTAATGTCGTAGGTACTTGCAGACCAGATTACACTCAACCTTTTCTTCTTTTTTATTAGAGAGTGAGTGATAGATAGTGTTAGATAAAAAAAAATCAAATGAGAATGGGATTAACCCTTTAATGAAAAGTTGAGGGCAACCTAGTCTGCAAGTATATGTGAATATGATGCATATAGCTGCAGTCATCAAATATCAAATTAGTTAAGTTGCAATAAACTGATTTAAAAAAAAAACTTAAATCTATATCATTGTTTCGTTAGGGACGCCATCAAAAGTTCAATGTAGGATAAAAAAACTTAATTCACATAGTTTTTTCACTGACACCCCCCCCCCCCCCCCCCCCCCCCCCACCTTTCTTAACTTAATTTGGGAAAAAATGATTGACCAATAGGGATATATGTAAAAATCGATTTTACACATACAAAACTTACAGAATCTTAACCCCACCCCCCCCCCCCCCCCCCCAAACTATATGATTTAAGTTTTTTTTATCCTACATCGATCTTTTGATGTCGTCCCTTATTCATGATAGATTGTTCAAATTATTTTCAACTTGGGAGTTTCTAGTTCAGTTATTGATATCAAAATGAAGAAGCTAAATTTGTTTCTCTTTTTTTTTTAATTTCGCAACACCTGAGGCCAAATCTGTTTGCAGGGTTTATTTTTTATTTATTCTTGACTATCCCCAACTAGAGTTTTTTTACAATTGTATAAGTAACAATATTTACCAATAAACTGCCTTTGCAAACGAATTTTTGTTCTATGCATAATTATAATGTTATGCATACATATTTAAGGAGTTCAATATTATTTATTCAGGTATATTTGTTTTTTGTTTTATTTTGATATGTTTTAATTTATTATCCCGGAGTGTTTGTTATCACTTAAATGATGTATTATCCTGATAACAAGATTGATTAAAAGACAAATTCTTGTAGACAAGATCTCCTTTATCTCGAATAATTCGGTGTTCTTTTGCGCTAAAAGTTTAAAAATGTAAATTTATTGTAGTCTCGTATTTGACTTTCAAATTGTATTTTAATATTTATTTGTAATTTAGAGATATATATTTACTATTTAGTTCTTTTTACTTTATTTTCTGCCTAAGACTTATGACAAATCAGGAATGTGACAGTTGTTTTCCATTAGTTCCGTTGATTTAGTTTATAAAGTTTGATTTTGTCGTTTTGTGGATTTCCCTCTTTTTGAATTAACTTTGGAGTTCTGTATTTTTGTCATACTTTTACATCAGTATTAGTCATGGTTTAAAACTACACGAAATGCAAGTCTTTCTTTGTTTTATGAATTATAATGCATATGACTAAAAGATATGTGGAGAGTATGGTTTTTCGACGGCAAACACCAAACACAAAACAAGAGTGCACACGCTGAAATGTCTCGCCTTCTATACTAATCATTGATATTATGTTGATAGTCCTAGGTGTAAAGCTAAGCTTTATTACAACTGTCACATAAACTTAACATTAACCAAGATAACTAAACAAAGACCAATGAACCTTGAAAATGAGGTCAAGGTCAGATGAAACATGCCAGGCAGACATGTTCAGCTAACAATGCTTCTATACAACATATATAGTTGACCTATGGCATATAGTATTAGATAAAAAGACCAAAACTCAAAAACTTAACTTTGACCACTGAACCATGAAAATGAGGTCAGGGTCACATGACATCTGCCCGCTAGATATGTTCACCTTACAATCATTCCATACAACAAATATAGTAGACCTATTGCATATAGTATGAGAAAAACAGACCAAAACACAAAAATTTAACTATAACCACTGAACCATGAAAATGAGGTCAAGGTCAGATGACACCTGCCAGTTGGGCATGTACACCTTACAGTCCTTCCATACACCGAATATACTAGCCCTATTGCTTATAGTATCTGAGATATGGACTTGACCACCAAAACTTAACCTTGTTCACTGATCCATGAAATGAGGTCGAGATCAAGTGAAAACTGTCTGACAGACATGAGGACCTTGCAAGGTACGCACATATCAAATATAGTTATCCTATTACTTATAATAAGAGAGAATTCAACATTACAAAAAATTTGAACTTTTTTTTCAAGTGGTCACTGAACCATGAAAATGAGGTCAAGGACATTGGACATGTGACTGATGGAAACTTCGTAACATGAAGCATCTATATACGAAGTATGAAGTATCCAGGTCTTCTACCTTCTAAAATATAAAGCTTTTAAGAAGTGAGCTAACGTCGCCGCCGGATTACTATCCCTATGTCGAGCTTTCTGCAACAAAAGTTGCAGGCTCGACAACAAAAACCTAACAGTTTCTAAAAATAACAAATAGTGAAGTTTGAAAAAAGAATTTCATCACAAAATGATTTCAGGTAGGTAGAATCGGATATGACCACAAATGGTACATACATAATACCCACAATTATTTGCCAACTGTAGCATTGATACCACACATCTCACAAAAAGATTGCAGATTATCAAAAAAGCATAATAATACGTCTAGGAATTTATACGCAGCGTGGACTACTGGTGTTTAAACATACCCAGGTTTCTGAATCTGATTGCTTTGGTGTAATTGCACATTAATTCATTTATTTTAAAACTAAATTCTCAAAATGTTCAAAAGTTTAGAAGTGTCTGTACCAAGACAGGAATATAACAGTTGTTACCCATTCGTTTGATGTCTTTCAGCTTCTGATTATGCTATTTTATAATAGACTTTCGGGTTTGAGTTTTAAAGCTATAGATTGATTGATTCTCTAGTTCCATATTGTTAGACTTGCATCTGAACTGCTAAATAAACTCATCATAGATACCAGGATTACAATTGTGTACATAAGATCAAGATTCCTCAATGATAAAAACGGTAGCCTCCTTTCTTTCTCTTTAGATGTTTGATGTTGATATCGTATTACATGTATAGCCAAGAGGATATGGACATATTCCCAGTCCAGGGTTTTCCATATATGATTTAAAAACATTAGAATAGTTACTTGATTTATTACAAAAACTCCTAACCAAAAACAATTTGAGGAGGTGACTCAGATACTCCATCATAAAATAATATACTATTATTTTATCTACTGTGTGACATAGGAAGCAAACGAGTTATTTGTGTTTTTAATCTTCTTTCATTTGACCATCATGTCATATGTCTGTCAAATTATGGCTATTGTATTGTACTCCTGGATTATTCATAGTTTAGAACATGACCTGGTTAGGATTTGTCACATTAAGCAAACAAATTTCCTCAAAACATGTTTGACTGATTTTTTTTTTTATGAAAATGCAGTCTTTAATGAACTACAAGATTTCTTTTTTATGTTAACATTGATCATTTCGTTTGAAGTGGACCTGGTAATAGTATGACTTATTTTTTATGTCACCATGTTATATTAGAGTAGGATGCTTAACTCAAAAATAAGGTTTACCATACCAAATAAAGGCATCAGTGGTATACCACTGTTCAACAGTCATAAATCGATTGAGAGAAAAAAAAATCTGGGCTACAAACTAATCCAAGGAAAACACATCAACTATAAGAGGAAAACAAAGGAAAAACAGAAACAAAAACAAACGACAACATACATAGAAACAAACTACCGGTGTTGGATAATTGCTATATTCCTGACTTAGTATGGGACATTCTAAGAACAAATGGTGGGTTGAACACGGCTAGACTGTTTCCCCTAAAGCCATTGGTTCTAAGATCTACAAACTCTGACTGAACAAATTCAAAACAGTGTTAAGGGAAAGTTAAGGGACTAACTTCCACAGGTCAATTAACTAAAGAGTATCGAATGCATTCCTTGCTTGAAGGATTCTATTTGAGATCAGAGGAACCCAATAAGACAGCAACCCAATAACAAACATAACAATAACACAACTAGAGGAAACATACAGTCTGGGACAAACATAACAATAACACAACTAGAGGAAACATACAGTCTGGGACAAACATAACAATAACACAACTAGAGGAAACATACAGTCTGGGACAAACATAACAATAACACAACTAGAGGAAACATACAGTCTGGGACAAACATAACAATAACACAACTAGAGGAAACATACAGTCTGGGACAAACATAACAATAACACAACAAGAGGAAACATACAGTCTGGGACAAACATAACAATAACACAACTAGAGGAAACATACAGTCTGGGACAAACATAACAATAACACAACTAGAGGAAACATACAGTCTGGGACAATATTAGACATGTGTCAATACAACTAGAGGAAACATACAGTCTAGGACAATATTAGACATGTGTCAATACAACTAGAGGAAACATACAGTCTAGGACAATATTAGACATGTGTCAATACAACTAGAGGACACATACAGTCTGGGACAAACATAACACCAACACAAATAGAGGAAACATACAGTCTGGGACACACATAACAATAACACAACTAGAGGAAACATACAGTCTGGGACAATATTAGACATGTGTCAATACAACTGGAGGAAACATACAGTCTGGGACAATATTAGACATGTGTCAATACAACTAGAGGAAACATACAGTCTAGGACAATATTAGACATGTGTCAATACAACTAGAGGAAACATACAGTCTAGGACAATATTAGACATGTGTCAATACAACTAGAGGAAACATACAGTCTGGGACAATACTAGACATGTGTCAATACAACTAGAGGAAACATACAGTCTAGGACAATATTAGACATGTGTCAATACAACTAGAGGAAACATACAGTCTAGGACAATATTAGACATGTGTCAATACAACTCAACTAGAGGAAACATACAGTCTGGGACAATATTAGACATGTGTCAATACAACTAGAGGAAACATACAGTCTGGGACAATATTAGACATGTGTCAATACAACTAGAGGAAACATACAGTCTGGGACAATATTAGACATGTGTCAATACAACTAGAGGAAACATACAGTCTTGGACAATATTAGACATGTGTCAATACAACTAGAGGAAACATACAGTCTGGGACAATATTAGACATGTGTCAATACAACTGGAGGAAACATACAGTATAGGACAATATTAGACATGTGTCAATACAACTAGAGGAAACATACAGTCTGGGACAATATTAGACATGTGTCATTACAACTAGAGGAAACATACAGTCTGGGACAATATTAGACATGTGTCAATACAATATGTAAAGCTCTAATACACCACATTATCTCTTACAAACTGAAAAATAAATATAACTGATTAAAGAGATAATTTGAGCCAGTTGAAATTCAGTCACCTGGCTTGTTGTAGCTGTCACATAATGTATGTTTATTCTCCAAATAAAGAAAGACTGAACATCATATTACTTCACTTTTAATACATCAAGAATAATCTAGAGTTCTTAAAATATAACATTTGTCTGTCAAGTCTTAATATATATCCATAAGACTTTTGAACACTAACTGTTGTTAAATGGATTTTTATTAATTTTATAATGTAAAACATGTTACTGCAAATATGTGGTTAAACCATATTGTCACAGCATATGTTGGTGTTTCAAATCTATCTAATATCCTTTGTAAAATATATTCTTATATGTCCTTAATTCTTTAATTCTAACATTGAAATGTTTTCATGTCGAACTTGAAGCAAAATCCATATATAATTCCTCACTTCTTTACTCACATATATCACAGTACCTTATAATGCACTGTTAAGGACTTTATTCCATTAAACTTCAATGATCTTAATCTTGTTAGGAACATGTGGCATGAATTTAAGGCAGTCATGTGACTTGAGTTTGTAGTTCATTGGCCCAATGATCTTCATTTTCTTCATCATCAGAGCTTCCACACTAAAAAAAAAGTCATTTGTCATCACCATTACAAATTGTCCTTAATCATTCTTACACTCATAATTACTTAACTAGCTAGTTCAAAATAAAATTAAGAATGGAAATGGATAATGTGTCAAAGAGACAACTCGATTATATAAAATTGAGAAAGGAAATGGGGAATGTGTCAAAGCGACAACAAGCCGACCATAGAGCAGACAACAACCGAAGGCCACCAATGGGTTTTCAATGTAGCGAGAAACTCCCGCACCAGTAAGTGACCTTCAGCTGGCCCCTTAAAAATATGTATACTAGTACAGTGATAATGGACGTCATACTAAACTCCGAATTATACGCAAGAAACTTGAATTAGAAATCATACAAGACCTGTTTTATGTCAATCTAATTAAAAACCGATCTCTCATCGCTCCTGTTTCTGATATGTCGAGTGGGAGATCTAACGAAACCCGCTTTGAGGTCACATGTGAGTGACCTCGTAGGTGTGTCTTTTTCGACCAATGAAATTGAGTCTTCCACGATCTTGGAAGTTTAACGTAAGGCAAAGGGATGTAACTCATTTTATTTACGACGAAATCGTCAGTCAAAATAATTCATAAACTTTTTTGATTGGCTTATCAATAGGTCGTCAACTCATTTGCATATCTTTATAAATTCATAACTTTTAGTTCACTCACATGTGACCTCAAAGCCGGTTTCGTTAGATCTCCCACGTGACATATCAGAAACAGGAGCGATGAGAGATCGGTTTTTAATTAGATTGGTTTTATGTATGCATTTGTATTATATTTGACTTTTAAGACATTATTAACACAGCATTTGCCAAATTTATTCCTTTAGATTTCATTGCCTTTCATAGTATGTCGTTTGTTCAGATTACCCTGATAGCAATCTCTTGTTGGTTTGAAATGAATCACTCTGTCTATGAGACAATATTCTGATTTATGACCCTTTCCAGAAAAACCTCTGGAATTAACAGAGACATCTTGATAATTGATTGGTTGATGTTTGCTTTACATTTAGTGGCAAATATGTCTTGTATGATCAGGATGAAAATAGATTAGGCAGAAATGTTGTCTTGCAACAGGCCACCTTTTAACCCCTCAGAGAGTTTTTGCAAAGGTTCTAAACCTTTAAACTGCATGGCACTCTGTCAACTGGAAACATCAATTTGACATCACTTTTCTGATGTGAAGTGGCTTCTAATTTATACATCCCAATTTTCAAACAGATGCCCAATTTAAGCAATTGTTTTACTGTTGTCCAGAAGAAGCCCAATAGATAATCCTATTTCTATATGCTAATAGGGTTGATAATTTCTAAGTGAATCATCAAACATAACCAGCATTAATTTTTGAGTGAATATCCATGTGTGTACTGTACATACAATAAATACATGAAAAGTAAATTACAACAAGCAAATTTAAGGCTCGTATGAGCTGGTCTCACTACATGGCAATTTCAAAATTTTGCTGTAAATGCTTGATCAGGAAGAAGGTTCTGTCCACATTAAAATACATTCCATGAAGGTTTATCAAAGTTTTTGATGTCATTGATGTCTAAAACAATAGATTCTAACTACAGCATGACACTTTTTGTTTTTTGTCTGAAACTTAATGTTGACAGTATGATGATGGCAGAATTAAGGATCACTATGTTAGCTTGTGAAAAATCATTTATAAATTGCAAGCTACACACACAGGCACTTGTCTCAGAACATTTTTTTCCTATATACATGTACCTGTTATATTAATGTATATAGGGGGTCTGAGACAAGTGCCTGTGGCTACACACTAATTATCATAAATATTTTTAATAAATAAACATACATTTTTCAACTGGATTCTTTAAAGAAAATATCCATTACCCTGAGACTTAAATTAGTTATTTGAGTCTTAATTTCTTACCTCTTCCAGATTCTGATAACATCCTGTCTTGAGCCTCACTAAATCACCCCACAACACAGCACCTTTACATTTGGGACAGGTACCATCAACTGGTAAAACTTCAGTCATTGTTCCTTTGTCTGACAGAAACTTATTGGCTAAACATAATGTATGGGATACCATCTGACATTTTGGATGAACACATTTCAATGTATGATCTTCTGCCTGAAAAAATAGAAAGCATTCATTCATCTTCTATAGATGATTTGAATCCTTACTTGAGATCTTTTAACGATGTATTTTGACATCTGAAAGTATTTTACACCAAAATGCAATCATCGTGCTTGGATGCAGACCATTCAGCAGGATCGGATACATTTCTTAACACATGACTTCTTATAGAGCTATGTCAACATGTATTTATATTTTAAGGACTATGATTGGTTAATTTATTTACTGGTTGAAATATGACCATGATGACTATGCCAATGTACTCAGCCATAGAAGTTAGTAGAGGAAACAACAAACTTATACCATGAATTATTAGAATATAAACAATTCTTTATTTGGTGTTTTGTGTTGTAGGGCTGCTTTCTCATGATTATAACTTATCCGAAATATTTTATTATGCATATCTGCTAAAAAAGTGTTCCATATACCTGAATTCTTTTATTACAAACACTACATCTTGGATACTTGTTACCACATTGTGAAAGATTAACTAAATCATCATCTACTGCTTCTTTTTCTGACTTGTCTCCCTTCTTACTCCTTCCTGTATCAGATCCAACCTTTTTGACCTTCACTAAACCATAAGCTATTGGCATATGAACTGGTGGTTTACTGTCAGGGGTAAAGTCTGTAACATATTCCTGTTTTAACCATCTGATTGTTAGTGCAAGTCTATTCCAGGGGCCACTTCTTAACATTTCTGATACTACTCTGAACCGGAAAAGGAATGGGGTTTCCTTTTTCTTTTTTCCAGGAACATGTCGGAGTCTTCTTGATTTGTCAGGATGTTGCCAGGCCCATTCAAACTTGGAAAAGAAAATCTTAAATTATCACTTTGCAAGCGTGTGCCAATTCTTGGCAAAATAACTGTCAAATCTATAAATAATATGTACAGGAAACATTTGAAATCGCACTCTATGTTTTCTCATAAGGACTACCCAAGGATATAATGTTCATCCTAAAGGATATTAAACAAATATGTAACAAAAAGTAAAACTACAAAATTACAGAACTCTGAGGAAATTCAAAGTGGAAAGTCCCTAATCAAATGGAAAAGTCAAAAGCTCAAACACATTAAAAGAATGGACAACAATTACAGGGGCGGATCCAGCCATTTTAAAAAGGGGGTTCCTAACGCAGGACAAAGGGGGGTTCCAACTACATGTCCCCATTCAAATGCATTGATCGTCAAAAAAAAGGGGGGTTCAAACACCCGGAACCCCCCTGGATCCGCCACTCAACTATCATATTTTGAATCAAATGGGAACTAGAATGTGTCCATAGTACATGGATGCCCTATATGCACTATCATTTTCTATGTTCAGTTGACCATGTAAATCGGTTAAAAACTCTCAATTTGGCATTAAAATTAGAAAGATCATATCTTAAAATTGAGATGATTATATTTATATTTATATATGATAATGATTTATATCAACATTATTGTGTCAATTATCAAAATCATTGTAATAAATTACTTTGCTCTTCATGGGCCTTTTAAATGAAATAAAAGTATCTTATCTATCTTATCAAAGGGAACACATGTACTAAGTTTCAAGTTGATTGGACGTCAATTTTATTCAAAATTACCTTGACCAAAAACCTTAACCTGAAGCGGGACAGACGAATAAACAATGGACAAAGGAACGGATGCACAGACCAGAAAACATGATGCCCATAAATCATAAATGGGGCATAAAAATATAAAGTTCATCCATTTAAGTACTTACTCTTAGAGCAGATATTTCATTTGGAAAACCATGGATAATCAAAACCATTTCCCTACAAAATGAGAAAAAGATCTTTAATTATATTCAAAATAGAATGTCAAATTTTATGTGATAAGTGATTGATCATAAATGTAGATATAAATGAATGCATATATTTTTTATATTTTCAATACCAGTATATAACTTACAACCTAGTTTGTTTTGCACACACACGATTATCCTTTCTGTGTCCTCTTTACTGTAAATGATATTAAAAAAAATGTTCTTTTAAATATATATAAAATGGAAAAGTTATGTAACACCAATACAGAAGATCCTAAAAAAAAAACGAAAATTAAAAGCAAATAACCATAATTATGAGGTGCATATCCACATATACCTCAAGTTGTAAGTCTATCCAATGATTTTCCTTTCAGATGTAAATTTCAAGATTCTTGTGATGATATACCATTTTAGATTTATTTTGTTGTTGTTGTGAAGTGGGGTTACAGTGTATGTCTCGTTAGTGTGCATACCTTACAATTTCTCTGGGTTACACACACCCTAGCTACAGAACAGTAGCGTTAAGGTCCTTATGATATTTTTTTATAATTTGCGTTCTGGAAATAATAAAAGAATAAAATAATTACCTAGAATCTATGTTTCCGCAGCTAACCACATCCCGCCTGTATTATGACTTTTATTGAGTTAAATCTTACCATGGACCTTACATTCAGTTCATCAATTGTATACCACTATGCCTCCATGTGTTTTGTATGCCCTTTCTATGTGCAGTGCCTGATCATGCTATGACTTACCATGTACCCCTTTAATGTGTTCTCCATGACCTTCTTACATGTAGTCCCTGATCCTGATATGACTAATATCATGGACCCCTTTCACTTGTTCTGCATGGCATCCCAGCATGCAGTTCTTATCTTGTAAATTCTAATTACATACATGTACAAAATATATCACTTACCCCTTTTATTTGTTTTCATTGCCCTTCCTAAGTTTTATGAATTACCATGAAACTCTGTCGTGTGTTCTCTATGACCCTACTGAATCAAAAGTATGTAGTCCATGATCATGTTATGACTTACCATGGACCTCTTCCATGTGTTCTCCATGCCCCTCCTGCATGCCGACCTTTATTGTGTTGTTGAATTCTCCTATTTGGATTAACTGTAAATCCTATGTATGTACGCCCTTTAAACTTTGGATTTACATTGTAAAGTAAATAAACTCCATAAAAGTTCTCAATTTCTTGCACCATCTTTGTATTTTCTGTAAAAAAAAAAACTAGAAATATTATACTAATTATTATACAAAAATATCAAACTCGTTGTTTACAAATCCACAATATTCATTTAATTGTTTATAATAATAAATTCTAATATGACGTTCTTCTTTAGCTTTGGGTACAAAGCCATGTTCTAATTCGAATAGAACATGGGCTGCACGTAATTGACGTCACAATTGAAATAACAACGTCAGATGAATTTTGAACAACGCCAGAGATCAAAATTGACATTTTTGTTGGTGTTGCTAGCTAGGAAATTAAATAAAAACATTCTAAAAGTAAGTTTAAATGTTTCTGTTCTTTTTTTTATTGATAAACTGTTGATTTTCTATAACGTTTTTGTTCATCAAATCAAAATGGCGACATTTCGAGCGTCTACTATACATCGTAGGTCCACTTCGAAGTACAAAAGTTCAAAATATTCCTATTAGAATCGAAATAATTCTATCATGCCATGCTCTATGCTCATTTTAACATGGGTAGGCATTATATTTGTAATCATTTAATACCCCGCTAACGCTCGATATTAAGATATTAACAAATATAATGCCTACCCATGTTAAAATGAGCATAGAGCATGGCATGAAAGAATTATTTCTTAAATATATATTTCGTCCTATCCATATTTGTCATGTTTGTTGGACATTTGTGCAAGGAAACTTCAGAATTAAAGAAACTGTAAGACTTAGGTCATCATGGTCATGTACATCATTCATGTAGGTTGTATAACCAACAATTTATTTGGACGGGTTGGATGAATTCAAGATTGTCCCTTTAGGAAAAAATCATTTTAAATTAACTTCAATTGGTCAATAAACATTTCATATTGTTTTCTGGGAATAAATATCATTACACTTGGACATGTATAAAACCTTATGCTATTTAAAAAAAAACAACTTACGTTTGCTACATTCAGAGATTTGACCTTTCTGTAAGAGGCCTAACCCCTGTTTTAGGTTTCTGAAAAGACAAAATCAGCTTTTACTATATAACCAAAGCCCCTAGACCAATGGGGTCTTCAGCAATGACACTGGGTACTAATGACCTTGACAACAGTCACAAGGTTAAAGGTCAAGGTCATCTCCAAGAAAGCAAATTAATGACATTCATGAATTTCATCTGATCATGACATTGAGTTTATGTTGTAGATTCCTTAAAGTTTGAACAGGTTTTGTTATTGAATCCCATAGCCATGATATCAGAGAGGTCAATGATGAATGTGACAATGAATAAATAAATGTTTTTATAGTTCAATGTCCTCTAATCTTTGTTAGACAGAACCAGCATGGTCAGGGGTTTATATATGATCCCTTGTTTACATATTTTGAGTCCTGGCATTTTTGTCCTAGGCACTTGTTTCTATACATAGGAAGATATAAAATAAACGTTTATTTATATACGTTTATAAACAGTGGATCTTCCTATGGATAGAAACAAATGTCTGTGATTTTCGTTATATACAATTTGTATCTTATCAAGGATTTGTATAGAACAAATATCTATGTTTTTTTTTTACAAAATCCGTTTACCTCGGTTGATGATTCGGAAATTTTCGTGTCGATGTCAGATAGATAGTAATATTTTGAAATCCTGTCCATATAATTATTAAGCATGCGAAGCCATTATCAATGATTATTGATCAGGTAAATATTTGTAAATATTTTTAAAATCTGCCGCACTGCAGCCATTTTATAGTCATGTGACTCTTTTAAGGCTTGTCCAATAACCAATTAAAAATTCATCTAATAACCAAATTAATGTGTGACGAACTACATGTACTTATTTTAATATAGAAATAATAGTCTTGATGGGAAAATATCGGATCGGCTATCATTGGCTATTTAGAATTGAAGTTTTGTTTGATAAGCAGAAATGATATTTTAATAGGGCAAATCATATATATGTTGGTGACCAGGAGCGAATTAAAAAGTTAATATTATGTATTTTCAGTATTTCATGATAATACACAATTTTCTCGGCAAGCATTATACTTACCAGAGCAAATAGACGGATGGCATTATGCCATATTGAAGAAGGATGAACCTGAAATCAACCCGCTCCGCATACTTCTTTTTTCTTAAATTTGTGTTGCTCAGATGTTGTACACCATTTGCATGATTTGTACACTCAGTGTAATAATTTTTTTAATCACGGTTTTTGTCTACTGAATATATAACACATTTTGTATGCATCGTACAGATTAAGCATCATAATGCAGATGAAAGGTAAACTACTGAATTACAGAATTTGAAAAAAAGATAGCTCATACTTAATGCTTTTTGGATGTCATCGGGAAATAAAGGGCTGCGCTTTAGCGCATGATACGCCCGTTGCTCTTTTAACTTGTCTTTTATGCTTTAAATGAATTTATATGATCAACTAGAAATATATATACAAATCAAAAGGGATGTTACATTAATATATTCACCAAAGTTTCATAAAATCCCCCTTTTTTAAGTATAAAAATTCATTACTTAAGAAAACGTAAAATCTAAAATTTATAAAAATGGAAAGGGAGTTTATGTCAATAGATATAAACAATTTATCAAAGTTGCATAAAATTTTGTGAAAGTGTTAGTTATTGTCCCAAAATTGGAAAATCCCCCCTTTTTTAAGCATAAAAATTCATAACACGGAAATGTAAAATCTGAAATTTATAACAAGAGTGCACACACTGAAATGTCTCGCCTTCTTTACTAATCATTGATATTATGTTGATACTCCTAAATATAAAGCTTTATTACGACTGTCACATAAACTTAACATGAACCATGAAAATGAGGTCAAGGTCAGTTGAACCATATGCCAGGCAGACATGTACAGCTAACAATGCTTCCATACAACAAATATAGTTGACCTATTGCTTATAGTTTAAGAAAATAGACCAAAACACAAAAACTTAACACAGAGCAATGAACCGTGAAAACCAGGTCAAGGTCAAATAAAACCTGCATGACTGACATATAGATCATAAAATATTTCCATACACCAAATATAGTTGACCTATGACATATAGTATAAGATAAAAAGACCAAAACTCAAAAACTTAACTTTGACAACTGAACCATGAAAATGAGGTCAAGGTCAGATGACATCTGCCCGCTAGACATGTACACCTTACAATCATTTCATACAACAAATATAGTAAACCTATTGCATAAAGTATGAGAAAAACAGACCAAAACACAAAAACTTAACTATAACCACTGAACCATGAAAATGAGGTCAAGGTCAGATGACATCTGCCCGCTAGACATGTACACCTTACAATCATTCCATACAACAAATATAGTAAACCTATTGCATAAAGTATGAGAAAAACAGACCAAAATACAAAAACTTAAACTATAACCACTGAACCATGAAAATGAGGTCAAGGTCAGATGACACCTGCCAGTTGGACATGTACACCTTACAGTCCTTCCATACACCAAATATACTAGACCTATTGCTTATAGTATCTGAGATATGGACTTGACCACCAAAACTTAACCTTGTTCACTGATCCATGAAATGAGGTCGAGGTCAAGTGAAAACTGTCTGACGGGCATGAGGACCTTGCAAGGTACGCACATACTAAATATAGTTATCCTATTACTTACAGTAAGAGAGAATTTAACATTACAAAAAATCTGAACTTTTTTTTCAAGTGGTCACTGAACCATGAAAATGAGGTCAAGGACAATGGACATGTGACTGACGGAAACTTCATAACATGAGGCATCTATATACAATATATGAAGCATCCATGTCTTCCATCTTCTAAAATATATAGCTTTTAAGAAGTGAGCTAACACCGCCGCCGCCGCCGCCGCCGCCGCCGCCGCCGCCGCCGGATCACTATCCCTATGTCGAGCTTTCTGCAACAAAAGTTGCAGGCTCGACAAAAATTGAAAGGGAGCTTACATCAATAGATATAAACAATTCACCAAAGTTTCATGGACATTGGTGAAAGCCTTTTTGAGTTATTGTCCGAAGTGTTGAAAATCCCCCTTTTTTTATGAATAATTAGCCCCATAAATCCAAAACTTAAAATCTGAAATTTATAAAAATTGAAAGGGAGCTTACATCAATAGATATAAACAATTCACCAAAGTTTCATGGACATTGGTGAAAGCCTTTTTGAGTTATTGTCCAAAGTGTTGAAAATCCCCTCCTTTTTGTCAGCCTTCGACTTTAGTCGAAAAAGCGAGACTAAGCGATCCTACATTCCGTCGTCGTCATCATCGTCGTCGGCGGCGTCCACAAATATTCACTCTGTGGTTAAAGTTTTTGAAATTTTAATAACTTTCTTAAACTATACTGAATTTCTACCAAACTTGGACAAAAGCTTGTTTATGATCATAAGAAAGTATCCAGAAGTAAATTTTGTAAAAATAAAATTCCATTTTTTCCGTATTTTACTTATAAATGGACTTAGTTTTTCTGCGAGGAAACATTACATTCACTCTGTGGTTAAAGTTTTAAAAATTTTAATAACTTTAATTAACTATCCTTGATTTGTACCAAATTTGGACAGAAGCTTGTTTATGATCATAAGATAGTATCAAGAAGAAAATTTTGTAAAAATAAATTTCCACTTTTCTGTATTTTACTTACAAATGGACTTAGTTTTTCTGCGAGGAAAAATTACATTCACTCTGTGGTTAAAGTTTTTAAAATTTTAATAACTTTCATAAACTATCCTTGATTTGTACCAAACTTGGACAGATTCTTAGCTTGTTTATGATCATAAGATAGTATCAAGAAGAAAATTTTGTAAAAATAAATTTCCACTTTTCCGTATATTACTTATAGATGGACTTGGTTTTTTTGCCAGAAACAAAACATTCACTATGTGGTTTAAGTTTTTAAAATTTTTATAATCATGTACAAGAATTATGGACATTTCAAGGCGAGATCACTCGTGTTAATTTTCTATTCTGGTTCCCAATTTGTTCTGATCGTCTGGTGACCAGTAGATAAGAAAAGATAACTCCCCTAAACAAACACCCCACCAATAGATGTCGATTTGCCGTTAGGCATATTGCGTAATTAATGTTATTAGCAATTACACGATAATTCCAGAAGCAATAGATTTTAGAAGGGATCCCCACTATGACTTTAAAAACTCTAGGTCAGCCAAATAAAGGTTAATGATCCTTGATTTAAGAAGAAATATCCGAAGCAGATATCCATTATAAATTATCTGTTGATTTTGTAAATATAAACAAGGAGGTTATATGATACAGACCATTCTATTAAATTGTATTTGAAAAGTAACGGTGTAAAACAAAGTTGTGGAAAAGAGAACTTGAAGCTGTAAAGTCTGATTTTGTCATTGAAATTTATAAAATTATTTGCTTAACTATGTATTTATTGTTTATTGTTAATTCTATATATATACTTTATTTAAGACAAATGTATCAACAAGTTTTGATTCGTTTATTATACATTTGCCATAGGTACAATTATGTATAGCGAGAGGGTTGAATTCACGGCTCACAAAATCTGTTTCACCCTGCCGCATTTTTACGCCTGTCCCAAGTCGGGAGCTCCTTGTCTGTCTTTTTTATTCTTGTGGGTTGTTTTTAATATTAGTTAATTCAAGGATTTGTATAGTTCATTTAGGTGTTTAATTTTTGGAGTTTAGTATGACGTCGATTTTCATTAGTTCATTCACAAACATTCGAAACTCAACTAGACCCAACTCGAATTATTCAGTGCCCTCTATCTACTACTTTTCTCGAGGGTGTGATCGAAGTGATCGTAATATAATGACTGGATTATTCGGGTTAAACTAGACCTAACTAAGGCCGTGTTCACACCAAATGCCTTGTACAGTAAACATGTTTACATTTGGTTTAATGTAATCTACACTAGTTTCACATAAGATTTGTCCACATCTATACACCTTGTTTAGTTACCTGTACATAAGATTTGTTCACACTTGTAAACTAAATGTCATTTCAATGTTCATTACGTAGAACCGAACTCAAATTTCCGAACAACTTTTCTAGCAGTAAGGGAACGACCATTTGAAAAGGGGGAATGGATTTTCCCACAATTTTATTGATTAAAACAAATCGGGTCGTACAGATGATTAGTCTGAATCCAAAGTTTCCCCACACATTATAGTGTTAAATATTGAATTGGTACCATCGAAAAAAATTGAATATTAACTTTCGCGCGAGAAAAAAATCGGACTCCGAGTCCCCCCCCCCTTTTTTTTTTTAAAGTAAAGTGGTTGCTCCTTTAAGAAAGTCATTCTGGATTATTACATTTCTATCTTTTCTGTTTGTTTCAAATAGTATTGCTTCTACAAGTTTTGTTTTTTTTTTGGCAAAAGGAGAGGGTGATATTTTTTTTATTTTATCTAAAATTGTATTTAACGGATCTGAGATTCTACACAAACAAACAATTAACCCCACCCTTTTTCAGTAATGCATTTATGAGTGAATCGTTGTTTGAGTAAAGACCAGTGGCAAATATTTCTGTCAGTGCGTACGTCCAGTCGATTCGGGATGACCTTTTCTAATGAATTATGTGTTCGGCAATGATGATGGATGAGTCTTGATAATGGGTTAATAAGGCTATGTAAAGTGTTTTATAACAAATAAATATATCAAGTTTAGACAAATATTTCTGTAAAGAACTTTATTAATAAGTGTTATAAGTATCAATTTTATATAAAAATCGTTTCTTTTTTACATATAAATGGAAAAATTACAGTTCGGAATGTCTAGTTTTGTGTACACTGAACCTACACAAGGCCTACATTGACTATCGACTGCATGTAGACAAAACATGATTTAAACTACATGTAACGTAAACATTGAATTTTATCAATGGGAACGTAATTATGTTTAGTTTATGTGTAAGTTACACTAACACAACTGCCCACTATAAATCCGCCTCTGAATCCATAGGCATATTATACCAAATATACACGGAACAGAAATTTAATACATTTTATGAACGGAGAACCAGTAATGAACGCAAATAAACAGAAATCCTGACACAAAATTGTTGTGATTTAGGAAAGATTGTAACCCTCCTGTGGGTTTATTGGTCAAGTATTTCCAACAACCGCTGTCAGTAAGCAAATACACGGAAATAATTCAAAACAGAAACAAAATATCTAATAGCGCGAAACATTTGTCAAAAGGAATGTCATGACATCCGAAAGTCAGGTGCTCGTTTAGTTCACTCCTTTTTTATTGTTTGTTTAATCAATTTTTGAAAATATTCGTTCATATTTCAACGTTTCTAAATTTATTTTCACTTAATAAAATACGTTTTTTTTTTATGTATAACCCTCTGTATATTCTTATGTGTAGAAATAAGAATGCCCTTATACAAAAGAATAGAAAACAACAAATATAAATAAGTATGGTTATATCGCCAGAATAAGAGTTATACAAGAAAGAAAAAAAATGAAATATGAAAAGAATATTTTCAAATAAAACTTAACCAAAATAAAATGAAAAAAAAGGGGGGCACTCAATAAGAGCCTGTGTGTGAAATACTTTATTTTCAATATAATACTTCCATGATAAGATAAAATAGCAACATATGGTATTAATTTGGGATACAGCACTGGAAAGGATTTGTCGTGGCCCCATGGGACGCTTATATACTATGTAAATATTGACACATTTGTGTTTATATGGCAGTTAAGATCATGGAAGTACAAAATGTATTATATAATACTTCCATATTTAGATCGATTATTATGGAGCTTTTCTTAAAAACGATTTCCGATGTATTTTGTCATTTTCATTCATTGTTTATGTTTTGAATAACATTAAAATTTCACGTTGGCATCTATATTCTATTTCAATTTAATTTTTCAGATTATGTAAACATTTTTTTTCATCAATACAATCATTGTGTATTCAATTAATTGATAACAAATTAATGCTATTGTTACTTGAAACTAAATAAGTTTATTAAGACAAAGCCTTTTTTAGAAAAAAAATCCTTTTTCTGTACTTTTCTCAAAGATGTCGACAGAACCACACTACTTAACTTTGATGTTACTTTAAAGACATCTTTGGTATAACAGAAATTAATGTATTGCTTAAAACCTAACTAGATATTTCAAATAATCGATGTCAAAAAACGGAAATTCACATCATAAAATGGAGAATTCAACTTATAACACCAACCACAATTCGTCTTTGAATACGGTCAATCCTAGTTGTCTGAATATACGTTGTATAACAAAAAAATATGAAGTTCCACTTTTAAAAGCATAGGGACACCAGTAAACATTATTTTAAAATGATATTTTTTATACCATTTGATAGGAAAACGTTTTGCCAATATTGTATAACGTATTAATTTAATTTACAATAAAAAATGAATTAAATATGATTTTTTTAGTAGACATGTTTACCTCGTATTTGCTATATATTCAACCAGAAAATGACCCAACGTTCAACACGATGAGGACACCAGTAAATTTCAAGATAAAGTGAATTTTATTACACCATTTTAAAGCTAGAAAAAGGGTGCAATCTTTATAATTTGTTAATTTTATATGATATCTATAGTATAGGCATAGTATTCGTTTATTTAACTAGTGGTCATAATTCCCCGTAGACAATAACGTTAAAAAAAATTCAATGATAACTGCTCTCTGTGGGATAGTTGATAAGGCCATCCAGCTGAGCTGTCCGCAATTCTTGTGTATGGTTCTTAAACTATCCTGGATTTCTACCAAACTTAGACAAAAGCTTGTTTCTGATCATAAGATATTATTCAGAAGTAAATTTTGTAAAAAAAAAATTCACTTTTTCCGTATTTTACTTATAAATGGACTTAGTTTTTCTTCCAGTTAACATTACATACAGTCTGCAGTTAAAGTTTATAAAACATTTATTAGATTCATAAACTATCCTGGATTTTTTTACCAAACTTGGAAGCTTCTTTCAATCAAAAGACAGTATCGAGAGGGAAATTTTTGTTGATGTTTTTCCTCATTTTTGTTGAGTCTGTGATCAACAGCAAAAGTAGGCGAGACACTGGGTTCCGTGGAACCCTTACAAATTTTTTATGAATAAAGCCCCATAAATCCAAAACTTAAAATCTGAAATTAAAAAAAGACGAAAGGGAGCTTATGTCAATAGATATAAACAATTCACTTAAGTTTCATGGAAATTGGTGAAAGTGTTTTTGAGTTATTGTCCGAAGTGTGGACGACGGACGGACAGACGGACCGACAACGGTATACCATAATACGTCCCGTCTAAAAGACGGGCGTATAAAAATTGGTCACTGCCGTACGCTTTTTCCAGCTATCACTTATTAACACAGAATATATACATGAAAATAAGGTCAAGGTCAGATGTACCTCATCAAACAAACACGTTAACCTTTCAATCATTCTGTATACCAAATACAGTTAACCTAGCTAGTATTTTTGAACTCTTTTTTACTTCTAAGAAATAATCCTAATAAAAACAAGAGTGCACACGCTGAAATGTCTCGCCTTCTTTACCTGAATCATTCATAGTATGTTGATAGTCCTAAATATAAAGCTTTACTACAACAGTGTCATATAAACTTAACATTAACCAAGAAAATTAAACATTGACCAATGAACCATGAAAATGAAGTCAAGGTCAGATGAACCATGCCAGGCAGACATGTACAGCTAACAATTCTTCCATACATACAACAAATATAGGTCACCTATTGCTTATAGTTTAAGAAAAACACACCAAAACACAAAAAACTAAACACTGAGCAATGAGCCGTGAAAATTAGGTCATGGTCAAATAAAACCTATGTGACTGACATATAGATCATAGAATATTTCCATACACCAAATATAGTTGACCTATTGCATATAGTATTAGAAAAAAAAACCAAAACACAAAAACAACTTTGACCACTGAACCATGAAAATGAGGTCAAGTTCAGATGACACCTGCACGCTAGACATGTACAACTTACAATCATTCCATACAACAAATATAGTAGACCTATTGCATACATTTATAAGTAAAACAGACCAAAACACAAAAACTTAACTATAACCACTGAACCATGAAAATGAGGACAAGGTCAGATGACACCTGCCAGTTGGACATGTACACCTTATAGTCCTTCAATATACCGAATATACAAGACCTATTGCTTAAAGTATCTAAGATATGGACTTGACCACCAAAACTTAACCTTGTTCACTGATCCATGAAATGAGGTCGAGGTCAAGCGAAAACTGTCTGACGGGCATGAGGACCTTGCAAGGTACGCACATACCAAATATTGTTATCCTATTACTAATAATAAGAGAGAATTTAAAATTACAAAAAATCTTAACTTTTTTTTCAAGTAGTCACTGAACCCTGAAAATGATGTCAAGGACATTGGACATGTGACTGACGGAAACTTCGTAACACGAGGCATCTATATACAAAGTATGAAGCATCCAGGTCTTCAACCTTCTAAAATATAAAGCTTTTAAGAAGTTAGCCAACACCGCTGCCACCACCAGATCACTATCCCTATGTCGAGCTTTCTGTGACAAAAGTCGCAGGCTCGATAAAAAAAAAAACCATGGACTAAAATATCCATGAAAATAAGGTCAAGGTCAAATGAACCTTGTTAGACAGACGTGTGAACCTTATAATTATTCTATTCATTGAATAAACATAATGAAATTACTTAGTTTCAGCGAAACAAATACCTAATCCCACAAGAGTGCACACGCTGAAATGTCTCGCCTTCTATACTAATCATTGATATTATGTTGATAGTCCTAGGTGTAAAGCTAAGCTTTATTACAACTGTCACATAAACTTAACATTAACCAAGATAACTAAACAAAGACCAATGAACCTTGAAAATGAGGTCAAGGTCAGATGAATCATGCCAGGCAGACATGTTCAGCTAACAATGCTTCTATACAACATATATAGTTGACCCATTACTTATAGTTTAAGAAAAATAGACCAAAACACAAAAACTTAACACTGTGCAATGAACCGTGAAAATGAGGTCAGGGTCAAATAAAACCTGCATGACTGACATAAAGATCATAAAATATTTCCATACACCAAATATAGTTGACCTATGGCATATAGTATTAGATAAAAAGACCAAAACTCAAAAACTTAACTTTGACCACTGAACCATGAAAATGAGGTCAGGGTCACATGACATCTGCCCGCTAGATATGTACACCTTACAATCATTCCATACAACAAATATAGTAGACCTATTGCATATAGTATGAGAAAAACAGACCAAAACACAAAAATTTAACTATAACCACTGAACCATGAAAATGAGGTCAAGGTCAGATGACACCTGCCAGTTGGGCATGTACACCTTACAGTCCTTCCATACACCGAATATACTAGCCCTATTGCTTATAGTATCCGAGATATGGACTTGACCACCAAAACTTAACCTTGTTCACTGATCCATGAAATGAGGTCGAGGTCAAGTGAAAACTGTCTGACAGACATGAGGACCTTGCAAGGTACGCACATATCAAATATAGTTATCCTATTACTTATAATAAGAGAGAATTCAACATTACAAAAAATTTGAACTTTTTTTTCAAGTGGTCACTGAACCATGAAAATGAGGTCAAGGACATTGGACATGTGACTGACGGAAAGTTCGTAACATGAAGCATCTATATACAAAGTATGAAGTATCCAGGTCTTCTACCTTCTAAAATATAAAGCTTTTAAGAAGTGAGCTAACGCCGCCGCCGTAGCCGCCGCCGCCGCTGGATCACTATCCCTATGTCGAGCTTTCTGCAACAAAAGTTGCAGGCTCGACAAAAACTGAACATTAATCACTGAACCATGACTTTGTAAGGCTAGGCGATCTCTCATGATGGTAATGATGGACAGCTGTTAAAAGTCCTGTGGCAATTAAATGCATATTCAGGACAGGTACATGAATATTAACCCTGCTTTGTGCAATCCACAAGAAGAGCAGCAGCAAATACCAATGTTTGAGTCGTTTAGGTTTTAACATGCCAGAGTTCAAACTTGAGGCGAACACACTAATACAAGACCACTGATGTTATTGTATAAAAGACTCCTTAGTTGTAAATGTCTGTGTCATTTGGTCTCTTGTGAAGAGTTGTCTCATTAGGATTATCGCACCACTTCTTTTTTATATGTATACCGTAGCATTTGAATCCATATACATTTGTACCAGATATAGTTGTCCATATTACACATAAAAATGGGGTAACTAGTTAAATAAAAAGACCATTTGGCATCTTCATACAAATATGAAGCTATCCAGCACCTTTAAAGTTGGGACAATAAAGTTTTAAAAAAGACAACCCTGTTAAGTATCCCTAAGTTCTGCTGATGATACACTGCCAAGCCAATGATGATGATAGATGCCAAGTGATGGAAATATAATTAAAGCATCTGCATGTGTCATACCGGACTCGACCACAGAAACCTCTTCCCCCTTTACTTGTCATCCAGATACAATTAAGATAAGATGATTTTCCAAATAAATTTTAATTACCAATTATAATGATCCTATATGATACAAAATAACCAAATGAAACCAAACACAATCTGCTTCTTTTAAGATGTGTGTAAATATCAATCAAACAGTTACTTGTGATATGCTTTTGATCACGGTTGTAAATTATCTTTAAATAAAAAGGAGGAAAAGGATCTGCATCATGGGTTTGGTATCAGTAGCAAAATATTACAATAATGCAAAATAAATGACAGTAACTGAGGATACTATCTATTTTCCTGGTTGTTTTTATTATTGGGGGAAATAATCCTAATGTAATTTCTTAGTCTATATAATTACGTATAAAAGTTTATGAATTAAAATAAAATCATGTAAATTTTTTGATACATGTAATAAATTTTGTAATCATTTAGTGACTATTCTTTGTTTAATATATAAACTTAAGGCTTTCTAGTCCTTACTTAACTTATAAATAAATAATAGAATTACATATAAAAAAAGAATCCTCAGTTTGTCTAAACTTTTAAAAATGACATCCAAAAACAATATAATTCTTATACAAAGTAAAACTGTGGTAAAAGCTATAATATAAAAATATTAAAACATGCATGTACAAATTATTTTTTGAGAATTACTCAACTTATTTACTGGGTAATTAAAACAAACTAAATATCTTGATCGGTGCAAATGAAATAGCAGAGGTGCGAAAAATTTGGTTGATTATTTAGGAAATCACTGAAGTACCACTGGAGGAGGCCCCTCTAACAATCGGTGAGAACCCCCCTTTTTTTTTTCCTTTATGAAAATTTCTGGATCCTCCAGTAAACAGATTACATTTCATTCATTCACATTTTTAACCTCAAGCTGTTTTAAACTATATAGTTTCTTTACTCCTTCCAAATTTCTAAGCTATTTGTTTTTAAAATTAAGTAGTATATTTTTTTATTTATTTATGGAACCCAGGAAAGCTGATAACTAGTGTTCAGTTATTATTTTATAGTCTGATTGATGCATTAGGCCGGAATGTGGTATAGTGATTCAGTGTTTGATATGTTTCCTCATCCATCTACAACTTTAACCCACAATTATCAAGATTAAATGGGACTTTCCCGATACTTTCAAATAATCTTCAGTCTCTGCCGACATTGTGTACTATTTTTAATAACTTCTAAAGGTTCTCTAATCAAAGAATGGATTTTTTCTTTTCTTATATCTCATTACTCATATTGAAGGATAGGTTAGTTCAGCTGATATCAACAGATTTAGTTAGAGCAGATTCTCAACTTGCATCCACAAATCTAACAATTTGATCAATCTTCTAAGGACTGCATCAATAGTTGAAGGGTGAAATAGAATGTTTATGAATTTAACAGAGTTAAAAGCATAAAAATGTCAGATCTCATTATGAAAATAAATATCTGCATGTAAAAGTAATTTTTTTAGTTTCCGAACAAACCCAATCATATTAAGGCTTGGTATAACAAGATTTTACAATAAAAACAAATAAAATCAGATAAAAACCACTAAAATCAGATAAAATCATATAAAACTCAAATGTTGTTATAGCAAACCTTATATATACTTCAAAGCTACAGTGGTAATATACTATTGTCTTGAAGTAGAATATATTGAAAATTTGTATTAATGTCATGACAATTTTGTCATAATAAGATCCAACTTTTTAAGACAAGATTAAAAGCAGGATAAAAACATAATAAAAAAATTTCAAACTAACCTATCCTTCATATGATGAACTCATTTTAGGAGATGCTTCCAAAAGTAAAAACAAAGTATTTAAAAGGTCCAATTTCTTTCAATTGGAAACCCCAAAATTTCATTATAATAAAACAAAATACACACTGCCATTAGTTACAGAAGATAATCTGAAAGTTTCAATGAAAATCTACCAATAGTTTATAAGCTGTGGATGAGAGATGATGATGGACAAACAGACAGAAAACACAAATCTTCCCATTGCAGAGGCGGTTTAGAGGGTCCCCCCCTTTTGTGCGAAAAAAAATGTTGATTAAAGGGAATCACTTGGGCTGGCCTAAATTAAATCAGGTCCCCTCTTAGGCAGTCAGTGGAGTAAAACCCAACCCAAAACCCAAACATTTTTATTTGGGGTCAAAAACTTAGTAGTTAAAACATTTAACAGGGGACTAGTTTCATATTCTCTTTATAGTGTTTGGCCATCAAAATTCTACTATTTTGGATTGTAACCGACAAAATTTATTTCACAAAGCACGTGTAAGGCTTACATGTACATAACTTAAAAATATATATGTAAACCTATGTACGTCTTGTGTGTACTTTGAGAAACCATATGGCATACCTTTGGGACCCCTCAAATAACAACAATTTCAGTTTAATTTTTCATCAATCACAAAACAATAATTGAATGCAAGTAATATAAATTAAAAAAAATCTATAATTTGAAATTCAATACAGCAATAAAAATACAATTTGTTAAAAACTCATTCTGCTTACAAGACTACGGTCTACAGATTGTTCCAATAGAGATAGTAATAGTTCATCTGATTGTTTGCAGGATTATTGTCTGAGGATTTTACCATACAAGGCAGCAACTGTTACACTTTCAACTGAAAAGAAATAAAGTTAAGTTTCAATTATTTTATCAAAATAATCTTAAGGGTATATAATAAAATTCAATTTAAAAAAAAACCATATCAATAAATGTGAAAACTCTTATTATTTTTGCTACTTCATTTTACTGAAATCTGTCAATACACAAAAATAAATTTTCCAAACTGTCAATTATGAGACTTGACATCAAATACCTGAGCAATTATTGGAAATATTTAACACAGTGAATGCATAAGCTGCTGGTAAGTTCACTTAATAAAAAGTAAAATTTAATGAATATTTTGTTATTTGTTGTTTTATTGACCCTTACAGAGATCCAAACAAAATTTTCTCCATGATAAAAAAGTAGGAATAAATTCTTTGAAATTTGTAATGAAAATATGAATGACTGAATGTAAAGCAGTTATCATACATGATCATCTTTTTTATGATAGCTAGGTTTTACTTGATATCAGATTATCTCCCCTTCACATCTGGCCCAAGACCACAATTAAATGACCCCACTTTTCGTTGTCCACGAATATAGTTCCCTTTAATTATAGTGTATTTTTTCTTTATTTTTTTTCTTTCCCTTTCTCATACATTTCTTAGTTTTTCTGGGGTGGAAATGAAAGAAGAGAGCTGAACTGAAATAAACTTTTGGATGTTTTATTTTAACTGATTTTGATAAGGAAAGAGATATTCAGCCAGGTGCAAAAAGGTAGTACATGTATTTACACTTTTCGGAACATCTCTTGACTTGCCTATAGGGGTATGGATGTGTATTGGCCAAATTTGTATGATGTAAACATGCAATTTATCTGAAAATTGCATATATTTTAGGACTTGAACTGTACATTACAAACATTAAAATTAGACAAAAAGAATAGGCAAATTTTTTTTAATGCGACAAAACGTTATAAAAGAACTGATAGAGGAATTAATTGTAGTCTCGGGCCTTATCTTGTTCAGGGCAAGGGAGACAATTCAGTAAATATAGATACACTTCTAAAGTAAAGGTACAACATTTTACATTGACATATATTTAGGATAGATATATAGATATCTAGGGGCATTTAAAATTAGATACATGACTATAATAAATAAATTTAAATTGTTTGTTGATTAATAAATTCTCACCTTAAAACAGCTCTAATTACTCCCCAAGCAAGTAACCCCAATGAAACTTGTGATGCTAACCTGTAAAACAAAGTTCAAGGTCAGTTATTCTCAACTTTCAAAAAATATGTACATCATAATAATTGTTTAAAAGTTCTCAGATAACAAACAAAATTCTGCAAGAAAATAATTGGTATTCAAAATCAAACTAATGGTTATGTTTTTTGCCCTTTGTAAGTTGTTTTTTTATCTCTCCAACACATTCCCGATTTACATTTTCAATTTTATTAAGTTAGCAAAAAATAAACTTGTATTTCATCATATTGTATAGTATTTCAAACCTTCAAAAAATTTATTGATGTCAAATAATATTAAAATTATTAAAAATAAAAGCTTTAATACCTACCAACATGTTAACAATATCAGATATTCATGTCTTACTCCCAACACCAGAAAAAAATTGTAATTTCAACAACCTGAAATAAAAAAAAAAATGTTTAAAAGATAAAATTAAGATGAGAAACATAATTATGCCTTGTATCATTTCTTATGGATTTGTTATATAATATCTTCAAAATATTGACTTGATACACAAGGTAGAAAACATTTTCATTAAATACAAGTTATAAAAAAATGTTATGAAATGATGCAGATATCTTCAATATCACACAAAAACCCTTAATAAATAAAAAGTTTTAAAAGTCTATAATAATATTATTATAAATTTTGTGGAACATTTCAACTCACCACAGATTTTTCCTGGTAAAGCCTCAGACTTGGTTGAAGATATAATTGACCATCTTCCTTAGAGCTGCTATCATAACTGCCAAGGGGGTCCATGTCCTCATTATCTTATTGTCCATTTGCTTTCAGAAATAACATTATACATGTATAAAAAAAAAATATCAGATGCACTTTACAGTTTTAACAAAATCAGTTTTTTTGAAAATTTCCCCTCATCAATTGTAGTTACCCACTATTTCTCAAACCCTCCAAATCTATTATCTATATATAGAGCTCTGCTTACATATTTTTTTTTATTTACAGAGCTCTAAATAATAGTCATTTTAGCTAGTATACATCTGATATTTAAAGAAAATGTATACAAAAGTGAATATTTAAATAAAAAAAATTATATTCCCTATAAACACTTAGGAAATTTAAAGTATGAGGAATATAGCAAGGGAATTACCTCCCCTTGCCTTGAAAATATGACCCTGTCGAGACTCCACATCCTTCCTATATTTAACAACAATACAAAATATAGTATAATTAAAATGAAAAAATAATACGGTATGTAAAAACTACAACACATTTCAAAAACTAATTTAGTACTTTAACTTTTACCTAAGGGCCTAATAGTGGCAGTGGTCTAAGAAGTATTATTGTATCTCTAGCATGTCAAAATGAGGTTGAGAATTCAAACCCAACCTGTGGTAGGTGTGTTTGACTCAAAGCTTAATTGACTAGAATTGACAGTTCCCTGGGGGAAAAGTTGGTGGGTATCTACTGTTACTTTTAACTTTTTCAATCCATAAAAAATGGCCATCAAGATATTACAAATTGGGCTGAAAGTGGCATTATACACCAAAATTCAATCAATCAATCTTTTTTCACCAATATGTTCCTTTACTCTGCTTCTTGTGAAATAATTGTAATTTGTTTAGCTAAAAGCACTGCAAAAAAATAACAAAAAGTTGTAAAAATATCTAACAATTCAGGAAACTCAAAAAACACAATACATTTTGTTTTTCTTTTTTTTTAGATTCTCCATTCTGAACTGACTGGAAGCCTTTGGACTAGACAGACCATTATTAAGTTTACAAGTAAAATTGGTTCGTTTCATTTCATTTTCAAGGTAAAAATGAAATACAGTTACAGGGGGTGGGGAATAACGAATAAGATCTAAATTATGAAACAGTCTCCATAAGCACGATAAGAAAAGTAAGAGTAATTTTGAAATTTTAAATACAAGCTTCCAATCTAGTTGAAAATGGAGAATCTTTACACATTTTTTTTTTTTGTGTAAAAAATTACATTTTTAGAAATATATACAAAAAATTTCTGAATAACATTCTTCACTGTTATATCACATAATCAATGTATGCAGCAGCCAGAGTTTCCTGTAAAAGAAATAAACATTCTTAAACAAATGATCAAACCTATATAAAAATATAAACATCTGATACAATTATTAGTAAATAAGGACGAAAAAGTAATCAATGAGTGTCTTAATTTTCGTTTATTCTTTTTTATGAATCATTGCGTTGGTTTTCATGTTTAAAATTGTTACACATTTTGTCATATTCAGGGCCTCTTATTGCTTACTTTAAAACTGGTACTGTAAATTCACAAATTATGCAAGCATCTATTCTTGTGATTTTTTAATAAATGGACAAAAATGCAATATGAATATTACCGATTTCAGAAAAATCTACCTTCAAAGTTAGGCATCAGAGATTAGAATGATGAATATGAGTACCTATAGTGATAATCAACCAGTTGTATTATTAAAATTCATAACGATTTTGCTCATTGTTGAATGTCTTATGGTGACTGTAAGTTGATTCTCTTATTGATAGTTGTGTAGTTGGCAATCTTATAACCTTTCTTTATTCTTATATACCCTTATGATTACCGGTATAATTAAAACTTTTAATTTGGAAAACATTTTTAAAATGTTAGATCTACACGTGTACATAATTAAATCCATGGTGCATTGACATACTCCTGGATGAATTATAAGTTCAATCTATTTTTTAGTTCTTACCATAAAATTCAGCTCCAATGGCCCTTTCCCAGCTTCAATCCTTACAGACAAGCTGTAGTGCTAACCTGAAATATAAAATGCTTAGTCAATCAAAATTGTTTTAAAGGATCACTTCTGGAATACTCTATCTACGTTACGGGTATATAAAATGGGTAAAATATATAATAATAGACATCAAACCAACAACCCAATTCAATCCTATAAGGGGTAGGTTTAAAAAAGCTAAAGTTGGCCATAAGATTTTAATCTTTTTTGATTCAGGCCCAAAAACTACAAATTTGACATATACATTGTTGTGGTATCATTATTGATACAAAATAACCATATCATCTTTTTGGCACCTCACAATATAAACTACTAAGTTATGACCTGTTGATTATGCAATTCCGCTGTTATCGCAAAGCGCCAATGAAGGCCCAATTTTTCACAATTCAGAACTTTTTTTTAGCATAATTCACTTTCCCTGATCCAGAATTAGTTTATGTCTTGTAATTTAAATATTACCCTTAGCACCTTTAGTTTATTCAACATTTTGGACCAAATGTAGTCTTAAAGCTTTTAGGTCAGAAAATCCATAAAATCATCGCATTTTGATGATATCTCCCAATATAGTTAATTATAGAGTCTACAATGTATTATAAAGGAGAGATTTATTTTATGTTGCATTAAGGTGGTACCCAACACCTTCACTAAAATTAATTTTGGCTCGTTTAATTTTTATAAAAATTTGGCAAAGTATTTACTTTGACCCCTTGACAAAAATATAAAAATTTCAAAAAATTTGAACCAACCAATTTATCAGACAAGAGTGCACACGCTGAAATGTCTCGCCTTCTATACTAATCATTGATATTATGTTGATAGTCCTAAGTATAAAGCTAAGCTTTAATACAACTGTCACATAAACTTAACATTAACCAAGATAACTAAACAAAGACCAATGAACCTTGAAAATGAGGTCAAGGTCAGATGAACCATGCCAGGCAGACATGTACAGCTAACAATGCTTCTATACAACATATATAGTTGACCTATTACTTATAGTTTAAGAAAAATAGACCAAAACACAAAAACTTAACACTGTGCAATGAACCATGAAAATGAGGTCACGGTCAAATAAAACCTGCCCGACTAACATAAAGATCATAAAATATTTCCATACACCAAATATAGATGACCTATGGCATATAGTATTAGATAAAAAGACCAAAACTCAAAAACTTAACTTTGACCACTGAACCATGAAAATGAGGTCAAGGTCACATGACATCTGCCCGCTAGATAGGTACACCTTACAATCATTCAATACAACAAATATAGTAGACCTATTGCATATACTATGAGAAAAACAGACCAACACAAAAATTTAACTATAGCCACTGAACCATGAAAATGAGGTCAAGGTCAGATGACACCTGCCAGTTGGACATGTACACCTTACAGTCCTTCCATACACCGAATATACTAGCCCTATTGCTTGTAGTATCTGAGATATGGACTTGACCACCAAAACTTAACCTTGTTCACTGATCCATGAAATGAGGTCGAGGTCAAGTGAAAACTGTCTGACAGACATGAGGACCTTTCAAGGTACGCACATATCAAATATAGTTATCCTATTACTTATAATAAGAGAGAATTCAACATTACAAAAAATCTGAACTTTTTTTTCAAGTGGTCACTGAACCATGAAAATGAGGTCAAGGACATTGGACATGTGAGTGACGGAAACTTCGTAACATGAGGCATCTATATACAAAGTATGAAGCATCCAGGTCTTCCACCTTCTAAAATATAAAGCTTTTAAGAAGTTAGCTAACACCGCCGCCGCCGGATCACTATCCCTATGTCGAGCTTTCTGCAACAAAAGTTGCAGGCTCGACAAAAAATTACACTGGTTATATAGCAGTTTGACAAACACTAATTTTGATCATTGAGAAGCTTAAAATTCCTTAACAACGCAACGTAATTAAAATGTTTAGCTGATTTACAGAGTTGTCTCCCTGTAGTGTTGGGTACCACCTTAAGTCTTTTGAAATATATCCATTTAAGAACCAGATAGGGCATTTTTTTATATTCTATGATAAAGGCTGAAATTTAAAATCTATATTAAGGCCATATTTTGCCAAGTGAACATTGTCATTTATGGGACTGATAAAATAAAGAGTATACTGTTGACCAAACTCTTATAAACCTTTAACCCTAAAGTCAGTATTTATTTCCAAATAATATTATTTATAGAATTATTTTCTTTTAAACAGGATTAATATTACTGGTACCTACCTACATATTAGCTGTATTAGACCACCAAGTCTTATTCCCACACCATGAAAACATCCCACAGAAAGTATCTAAAAAGAAATTAATACATTTATTAATTTAACAAACTAATTTATATGTCAACCTAAAGATTACTTTACAAATTGTTCTTATTTCTTACTTCATGTACCAATAGTTTAACATACACATATTTTGTAATATTTATATAAAAGATTGAAAAACAAACAAAAATAGTCAAAGGTTTATGATTTGAATTCTGCACTCAACTACTTTGAATAATGAAAATGAGTTGTCTCCCATTGTATAAACAAATCTTGCTGTTAATTAAAGTAGTCTCCCCTTGAAAGTTGATTCCTCTCTCAGGATTTACTCTTGTAATTGTTAATGTACCTGCTATCTCAAAATATTAAACTTGTAAATAAATTCTTCAAAGATGTTTTTCATGCAGAAAATAAAGATGAATATGTACTTTTTAACAATTATACATATGTATTTCTAGAAAATGTATAGAAATTGTTTGACTTCAATAAACTTGCCTTCTCAATTTCATGGTTAAGCCTCAGACTTGGTTGAAGATTTTATTGACCATCTTCCTTAGAGCTGCTCTCCTGGATGCCAGGGTGGCTGTCATCATTATATCAATTGCAATTTTTCAGTTGTTGGTCCATTATTTATAGAAATAAATAAAAAATATCAGATGCACTCTCAATTAATCACATATATTGAAAATTTCACCAAATCAATTCTACACGTAATGACCCATGATTTCTCCCACCCTCAAAACTATTATCTAGACCTCTGTTTACATTTTTTTATTTACAGAACTCTGAAGAACAGTCAATACATTTTTTTGTATTAGCTAGTATGCATCTGATATCAAAGCAAAAACAAATGTGAAAATCAAGTAAATTGTTATATATTCCCTACCATGAGGAAATTTCAAGAATGAGGAGTTAAACAGGGGAATTTATTACCTCCCATTGCCAAAACATTTCACCTGTTGGGACTCTACATCATTGCTATATCTAACAAAAATACAAAATAGTAGAGCTATAATTAAAAATAAATAATTTGATATAAAATATTCAAACATTTACAAAAAATATTTAGCACCTTGGTGGTCTCTCCCATTTCTCTGACTTTCTCAACCATTAAAAAAATGGTCACCAAGATTTAATCAATATTGCTGAAAGTGGTGAGTAACACTAAAAATCAATCAATCTGTTTTCACCAGGATGTTTCTTTACTATGGTTATTTTGAAATAATTTGTTTGAGCTAAAAACAATGCTAAAAATAACAAAACATTGGAAAAATATTTATATCATACAAATAAGAAAAATACATTTCTTTTTTTTTTTTTTTTTTTTTTTTTTTAGATTCTCCATTCTTAACCTACTGGAAATGTTTTAAATACACATGGACCATTATTAAGAGAGTCTCAAGTAGGTCTACAAGTTATATTGTAAAATTCTGAAGTATCAATTTAGCATACAACTTCCAGTCTTGCTGAAAATAGAGAATCTTTACATTTTTTTTTTATTTGTGATAAAAATTATAAACATTTTTTCAAACATACACAAAAATAGTCTGAATTACATTCTTTTTTGTTTCAGTTGTATTGCACAATAATTTCTTGCAGCCACAGGTGAAGTCACCTGAAAAAGAAATATGCATTCTAATATCTGTCAGAACAATATTCAATGCAAAGGAATCAGTAACTGGTTATTGCACTGATGATGCATAGAAAATTGATTTACCTTGTTTTAAAGTGATGTGTTGACATGAATTTAGAAACAAACAGTCTTCTTTAGCAAACAAGGGATGACAAGTAGTTGGTTGTTGTCCAACATATTTGTTATTATTTCATTGTTTCATCATAAATCTAGCTGTTGGTTTTCTTGTTTGAATTGTTTCACATTTTTTCATGTCGCCTACTTTCTGTTTCATAGTTAATTGTAAAGTATATGTTTTGCTCATTGTTGTAGGCCATACAGTGACCATTAGTTGCTTACATCCATGTCATTTGGTCTCTAGGAGAGTTATTTCATTGACAATGATCTTCTTTACTTTATATATGGGGACAATTTTAGAAAACAGATTTTCTAAGTAACAGTATAATTTTTTATTTCCTTTATTTATCTTCATACCTCCTAATGTCCTCCTTCCAGATTATATATACAATTATAGTTTTAAGAAAAATTAAAGTATACTACTTCTCTGCATAATTAAAGTATAATACTTCTTATCATAATGAAGAACTAGGTTTGTACATGTTCTTTGCTGAATAATTCATTAATTTATGTACTGGTTCTTACCATAAAAGCCAGCTCCAATGCCCATTCCCAACTTCAATCCTTACAGACAAGCTGTGAAGCTAATCTGAAATATAAAATGTTGTCATATTATTAATAAAATGGTTTAAAAGGATCCTTTGTTACTGTATTAAAATTAAAAAGAAATGGGTTATATTCATGTACTAGATGTTGAGAACATATTGACTAGACAGCAATCCAACAACATAACAAACCAAATAATCATGTTAGATCCTTCAATTTACACTATACATTGTATTTGTACTGATATCAAAAGAGAGGGTAGAAATGAATAACAGAAATTTAGTGTTTGATTATTTCAAGGCAAAGAAAGTAAAAAATGGATCTAATTATTTTTATACATGTACTACATTCAACTTTTTTTTCTTTCTTCTTTTCGAAACTGTATACTGGTACCTACCTACATATTAGCTGTATTAGACCACCAAGTCTTATTCCCACACCATAAAAACATGCCACAGAAAGTATCTAAAATATAAAAATTGACAATTTATATACTTTACTTATTTCCATTTCCCCTACATTTACCAATATTGTTCAGATTTCTGACTACATGTACACAAAAGTATAACATCAATAACTGTAAAATCAATGTAAAAGATGAAAAATTACAAAAAAGTCTTATAAATTTACTTATTGAATATCAACTCCACAAAAATAATGGTTTAAACATATTTTATTGTTCATAAAGGTAAATCATCTGCACATTTAACAATGAGTTATCTCCCATTGAAAGGCAAAAAATAACATTTTACGATAGTAACATCACTTTCTCCACTGTAACTGCGTTGTATGCTCTAAATATACACTTTTTATCAAATAATGTATAGAATTTATAGAACTTGTTTGACTTAATTAAACTTGCCTTCTTATTTTCTTGGTAAAGCCTCAGACTTGGTTGAAGATTTATTTAACCATCTTCCTTGGAGCTGCTACCATGGTTACTTTTCATGCTTTTCAACATAATTCTTTGTGCTGGTTAGTTCACTGAATCCAATTTATGCACTTAACGAAATGTCCTTTCCATTGTATTTAATCAAATGTACAATTGTCCCAAGAATGTTCCAAAGCATCTCACAATATTTTCTTTTTCAATTCATGGCAGTTGAAGCAATTCTCAATGTAATATACAAATAATATTTTTAATTCATACATAAAATACAGTAAAAATACCAGGTGTGCTTTTAAATTGGTAACCTGTATTTTCTTTTTTTTAGAGAGCTCTAAATAATAGCTCTTACATTAGTTTGGAGACATCTGATATGTAAAGACCTAAAACAAGAGGTAATAAAAAAGAACAGAATAGTAATTGGCTAACACCTATAAATCACAAACATTTTCTAATGTTTTGGAGCATAGTTTAATAAAATATCCCTTCTTTTAAGTTTATCATCATGCACATCATAAGCATGAAAATTATACTCCAAAAATTGATCATAGCCTGAAGTAGCTCAGTTGTGCAAATTCATATTTTCCTTTGACAATGGAGAATGGTCTTTTAAATACTGAAATTTAAATAAGGTATATGGAATTTTAAAAGGTCAAAAACTGGTGATGACAATCAATCTTAATCAATTTGCATGCTCATTGTGAGAGTTCTAAAGATACGAGTTCGAAACAAAAATTGTTACCTTCTTAAAAAGATTTTAGATAAAAAGCTCCCAATTCAAGAAAAATTAGAAAAATTATAAAAATTTCAAACTGCAGTTAAGTTATAATTACACAAAACTGGTACCGTCTGTAAATTTTAATAAAAGTGGGGAAAATTCCTCAAACAATTTCATACTAGGAGTTACACAACTTCAACATGAGTGCAATCTTTCATTGAAGTTTTGATGGTACAAGAAACACTGAAAATATAAAATACAAATTTATTAAATTCAAAATAGTGGTATGAAGTAGAAAATCTTTTAAGGACCAAATTTAGAAAGAAAAATTGTGAACTAAAGAATGGTAAAAAAAATTGCAGATTTTTAGAATAAAAAAACAATTGTCCAAATTCAAATTGCATGTGATAAAAATCATTAAATTTTAAGCTTTAATAACTGAAGAAATAAGTTCCAAAATTTACAATTCAAAAGAAACATTTGTTCCCAAATCAAGTTTGATACATGTATCATATAGATTGCAGGTGATGTCAAAATTTTGTTTTTATTAAGACTACTTCCAAAAACCTGTTTGAAAAGAAGAGAAATCACTGATATCTTGACATTAATAGAGATGGACTAGCACAAGGTAACTCTTGGAATGACTGGTTCCTTAAATGGAGGATAACAGTCAGAACTAGCTCCAGTCAATACACAGACAGGAAACAGCTCTTTTTGGCCATTTGTAGAGGAAACAAATCCCATGTAATAACGTAAATAGTTTTTTTCCATCTTCAAATGATAAAAAAGCAATTATTTAAACCCCCAGGGGTGGTTTAAGCCATTTCTAAAGAGAGGGGACTCCCACCCAGGATAAAAGGCAGGGTTCAAACTAGTTTATGTTTTGATTCAAATGCATTGATCATCAAAAAAATTGTAAGGGTTCCCCAGAACCCAGGGTCTCAGATTCACTGTAGCAATCCCTAGTCTTTTTCTTATCTTTTGATTGTAAGAAGCATCTGTTCAAGTTTGGTAAAAATCCAGGATAGTTTATGAATCTAATAAATGTTTTAAAAACTTTAACTTCAGATTGTATTTAAGGTTAACTAAGTCCATTTATAAGTAAAATACAGAAAAACAGGAACAAAGTATTAAACAATTTTCCTTCTAGATACTAGCTTTTGATCGTAAACAAGCTTCTGTCCAAGTTTGTTACAAATCCAGAATATTTTAAGAAGTTATTAAAATTTTAAAAACTTTAACCACAGAGTGAATGTATTGTATTCTGGCATTTATAAGTAAAATATGGAAAAATTAATTTGTTTTATTTACAAAATTTACTTCTGGATACTATCTTATGATCATAAACAAGCTTCTGTCAAAGTTTGGTAGAAATCCAGAATAGTTGTAGAAAGTTATTAAAATTTCAAAAACTTTAAGCAAAGAGTGAATATTTGTGATCGCCAACGACGCCGCCGCTGACAGAATGTAGGATGGCTAGGTCTCACTTTTTTCAACTAAAGTTGAAGGCTGGACAAAAAGTATTAATGGTATTTTACATTTACAGTTACATTAAGTGAAATTCCCAGTAAAATATATAATCAGCAAAATGCATTGTATTTTTTTTATTTGAATTAATTGTCTATAAAAGATTCACTTATGATAATTCTTATAACAATACTTCAGGGATTGCTGGAGTAATTAAATAAAGTGATAATTTGCACTTCACAAAAACACAATGTCAACAGGAGGAAAAATAATTGATAAAAAATAAAAGAAGGTAATGATGGGAGTCGAGTTTAAAAAGTATGTCAAATAAAATTTGTTGAATAGTGTTTAATCAAATTTTGCAGAGGTACATGCTTCCAATTGGCTTCGCTCAGAGTTACTGCCTCTAATTGGGACCACTCTGCCGGGGGTACTGCTTCTAATTAGCTTTAGCAGACAGAGGTATATATGTACTGCTTCCAATCAGCTTCGCAACAAGACAGAGGGTATGTGCTCCCAATTAGCTTCACCATGAGGTACGTGCTTCCAATTGGCTTCGCTCAGACAAACATACTTCTTCCAGTGTTGAAATAGTACGGTAAGCAAGTCTGTACTACATCCAGCATTGTAAATGGTACATAATTGCAAGTCAAATGTCGTCCAAATTTACAAAAACATTTTATTTAACATTCTTGATCCAGTTAAAGTTCACATCTACCTTCACTCCCTATTTGTAATTTATCCTGATGGTGTCATTGTCAAATGCAAATTTTCATAACAGAATTCTGTACTCTCCTTTAGTTTCAATCCTGATGAAGGACCCATAGGAACCAAAATATGTCTATCTTATTGATTCACTGTAGCAATCCCTAGTCTTTTTCTTATCTTTTGATTGAAAGAAGCATCTGTTCAAGTTTGGTCAAAATCCAGAATAGTTTATGAATCTAATAAATGTTTAAAAAACTTTAACAGCAGACTGTATGTTATGTTAACTTGAAGAAAAACTAAGTCCATATATAAGTGAAAAACAGAAAAAATGGAATTTTATTTTTACAAAATTTACTTCTGGATACTATCTTATGATCATAAACAAGCTTTTGTCCAAACTTGGTACAAATCCAGGAGAATTTAAGTAAGTTATTAAAAATTTTAAAACTTTAACCAGAGTGAATGTAATGAGAAAAAACTAAGTCCATATATAAGTAATAAAAAGTCAAAGGCTTATATACAACATTTGAGGCTTAATAATGAAACTTGATTTCAAGTATGTTGCAAGCAAAAAGTGAATACTGCCGATTCGTTATTATTGACAGTTTTTTATTCTTTATTCATGTGAACCACAAATTTTAGTTTTTCACAAGATTATTTTTTGGGGATTTGTATGAAGAATTTGTAAAATGTCTGAATGAAAGCATATTATTGGGGATTAGAGTTGTAAAATTAACCCAAGAATGAGATATCCGCCGCAAAACAGATTTTACTACCATATAACACTAGGGATGATTATTTAAATAACTTTGGGAAATGATGATAGTTTTAGATAACTCAGAATGAAGTTTGTTTTTTGTTGGGTTTTTTAGGGTGGCAGGGGGGGTAACCCCGGGTTTGAAATGATTTAATTAATTGTTCCTCCCATTTGGTTAAAGATTTAAGTGATTTTTAAAGATAAAAGATGCATCCAATTAGATTATAATTTTGAAATGTTACTTTTTCTTCACTATTACAAGTGCTTTAAAGAAACAGATACCCTGAAATAATTTTGTTGACCCTCAAGTAAATAACATTTTGGGACATTTTTCACAATACTGTATTTGAATTCAATCTAAGATACAAATATATATTTAATTTTTTGGTTTCCAATACATCATAATATGTCAAATACCATTTAGAATTTGATTTAAGACATTTAATTGCTTTTGACATTGTTTCGAAAATTATACATTTTTTTTACAGATTTAATGTTCAAATAGCTTTAAGCTCCAAATCATATTTTTTTCAAATATTTAAATGACAAAACAAATATCAAATACTTTCATTTCAGAATTACATATAAAGATTCCCTTGAAAGCAGAACACCATATCCTGAACACTTGAAAACCATAACACCATTCAAAGAACCAATGAAAAAACAAAAGAAACAACCAGACCCTACTGCAAGCTAAAGCAAAAAGAAACTGTTAGTAAGAGACGCAGCGCTCCAAGTTCAATGTATTTCTGAAATGATAATTTGATATTTGTTTTTTTGTCTTCAAAAACAACTTTCAAGATGAACATTATTGTTCAGCAATGAAACTTTAAATGCAGATCACTGTGACCTAAATTTAGTTTCAAGTACAAATGTACTATGTTATTCTCCAATTTGACAATCAAGATGTATTGAAACAGTAAAAAAAGTTAGGGAAATTGTTTAATCATAAATCTGAAATTTCAGTTTTATCTTTTTGAACTAGTGAACCACAAAAAAACTGCATGAATATTTTGGCCAACCCAATTTCAACCACCCAAAAGCACTGACAATGCAAACAAGACAATGTTTTAAAATGTTTTATTGATATTTGTTGATCATTGGACCCACAGACCTTAAATGTTTTACAACTTAATAAACCTCATCCAAAGTTATTTCAACTATCACCATTTCAACATGGATCAATTTGAAAAAATTAACAAATTTAATAAGTGGGCAATCCACTCTGGGTTAATCTCCAACCTCTTTTTTAGCTTCAAATGTTGTTGCATATTAAAGTATGCCAAATTGAACTACTGAAATTGATGGGCAAATCATTTAACTGCATTCCAGAAGAAAATTTTGTTCAATGGTTAAATAACTGGGGATGCTTTTTGTGTATGTTGTAACCAAATCAAATCAATTTTCTTTCTGCGTTTTCCATTTAATTTCCAGTTTTTATAGCACTTTCTAATTTGTATCTTTACATCACTATTGAATGCCCCATTTTTCCAGTCAAAATTCTAACTACATGGTTCTCATGAAATGCTTAATAAAAATACTGTCATTTACGTATGCAAACTGAATATGTTCTAAAAGAAAATACTTTTTGGGAAGTTTTAAATATGAATTTTTAATGAAAATTATTCAACAATCCCCTGACAAGAATGTAATAAGTACCACTTGTATTTATATCGGCATTAATTTATCTCAATATTTTTTTAAATATGAGAATGAGAATAAAGAAGAAGGTGTTACGTACTTGGCTATTATTAATCAAATGATCATTTGGCTTCTGTAATAAATAACATGAGGAAAACTTTTATAATTAAAAATGGCTCATCATAATCCAGAAACATTGTTAAAAATTTTGATGGTGAATATTTGTGATAATCATAAATGATTTTGTTTTATATATAAATATTAACTAATTTCAGAAATTCAGAATCAAATTCAATCACATTTTCCCAATTACTAAATCCTTCTACCATAAAATAGTGGAGGAGGCTTTTTCACCTGGGCAAACTGATTTCAATTCAGGTAGCATTACATTTAAGCAGTATATATTAATAATAAAATACCCTAGGTTTAATAATGTATCCCCTCAACTTTCCCAAGAGTAAATTATACATGAATTTTGATCTTGGCATAGTGTACCTGAATTTTATTTCACAAATTTAGAGCAAAATTGCATCACTTAGTTGAAATACCATATCGTGTCGAAACCCTCATTTCATACGAGTTACCTCCCCTTCTAATTTAGTGAATTTTTATTTCACTACTCAGTGGCTAATCCAGAACTCCAGTCATGCTACAGTGATTCCTTATATAATCTTCCCACAAAAGGGGGGCCGGGGGGGGGGGTTGTTGCAAGGCTCCCTGGATCCACCTATATGCTACTGTCATTCAAGATATCAGTGTTTTCATGTAAACCATGCAGAGTCATTATTTGTTATTTTACCTTATATTTTCTGTAAAAAAAGATAAATTATTAAATTTTGGAACAGTTCAATTGTAAAAATTCATAGAAGCTTATCTTAATAATACTCCAAAAAATATAGATATTGTTATTTATAATCTTTTATTTAACACATTTAATAATTTGGTTATGCATGAAAAAGGTTTGAACATTTCTTTTTTCATTCGTTGATTAAAGTAAATTAACATTTCCAATTTTTTTTTCTATTCAAGAAATTATTTACTTATTATATTAACATTTTGAAGGAAGATGAAAACACATAAAAATTCATGTTGCATTTTGACAATTTTTGATAGAAAAAATGGAGCAAAGAATGAAAAAAAAAATTTAAACAATTAGTAAATAAGTTAACATATCAAATACTTGCTACCATTCTGTGGTGCCTGAGATCACCTTTTTTTTTTTTTGGTTGGTGCTTGGTGTCTGAGATCATTATCATTCCTGGTCTTTGGTAAGGTTGGTGTGTTGTGCCTGAAATCATCCCTGGCTCTTAAGTTTGGTTGGTACATGGTGCCTGAAAACCTCTTTGGTCCTTGGTTGGGTTGGTGCTCTTTGCCCTAGTTCATGCCTGTTCTTTGTTTTGGTTGGTGCTTGGTGCTGGAGATCATCCCTGGTCTTTGGTTGGATTGGTGCTTGGAGCCTGAAAACCTCTTTGGTCTTTAGTTGGGTTGGTGCTCTTTGCCCTAGTTCATGCCTGTTCTTTGTTTTGGTTGGTGCTTGGTGCTGGAGATCATCCCTGGTCTTTGGTTGGATTGGTACTTGGAGTCTGAAAACCTCTTAGGTCTTTGGTTGGGTTGGTGCTCTTTGCCCTAGTTCATGCCTGTTCTTTGTTTTGGTTAGTGCTCGGTGCTGGAGATCATCCCTGGTCTTTGGTTGGATTGGTGCTTGATGCCTGAGAACCTCTTAGGTCTTTGGTTGGATTGTTGCTGTACAATATTTTGTTATCAGTGTAGACAATTTTCTGTCATTTCTTATGGTTATGTGTTGTCTTATCTTTTTTCACCACATGGTTTAATATCGGCCCTTTGGTATATTCCTTTTTTGTGTATCTCTTGTTTATCATTGTACCCGATTATTTGAATTTTTGGGATAATTGTAGAAATGCTATTAGCGATATGCTATTCCTAGATGTTCCAGGACATGAATAATTTCTTGATTACACGATGTGCTGCTTCATTTAAAAAAGGTGAAAGTAAGATGTCTCATGTGTTAAATTTTGTGAGGTCACTGGAATACTTCTTGTGTTCCAGGATGTTCTGTCTCAAATAACACCAGTTAATACTTTGATTGATTTTGTTCTGTGGGTTTTCTCTCATTGACAAAAATACACAAAAAGACAGAAATAATAAATACCGTATACCTATACATCTTTGTAAGAACTCTGAAATGGATATGAAGAAAAAAGATTAGTAATTTGTCACTTCCATCACTGAAATGGACATACAGAAATTTATATGCCACTTTTCTTCATCTGTTACAACAGAGCCATACTCTAGGGTCTATGACTGATGTTGCATCTACAACAAACAAAAATTGTAAATTATTAGTGTTTGAGAACGTTGCATGACTGAAACATCCTCTCTGCTGCATCTGCAAAAAAATCTGTAGTGTTTTGGAGAACGTTGGTGTCACTTTCATCAAACGGGCCCTTTAACAAGCTCATGGTAGAGTGATCTTGTTACTATTGTATAGTGCTGCGGAAACTATGCGCTACCCTCCCTGGCCTAGTACAACGGAGTCTATTCAAGGTCTATGACTGTAACATCTCCCTGCTGCAATCTGCAAAATTCAAAATTATAAAATTAAACATCTGTTGGTGAACTCTGAAATGAAACATAAATAAATATACAACATTACATACGGGCATATAAGAATAAAATCAATTGAATTTTATTCTATTTTCTTGAAAGTAAAATTCAAAATTTAATTTAATTTTTTTTTTTAATTAACTTTTTTTACTTTATTTTTCCATGAAATTTAGCATTGTAACTGCTGTGAAAATACCAAAACTATTGCCATTTGGCTTAGTCTGTTTCTTATGTTACCTTTTCTGACATGGGACACAGACTTCTTTTTAAATGAGTTTTACTGTGTGAATTGTTTTTCTACGTTGGCTCCTAGAGGTATAGGTGTGGGTTGAGATCTCTCAAACCTGTTTAGTTAGCGACTGTATTTATGCACCTGTCTTTAGTTAGAACCCTCTGACCTTTGCTAGTCTTGTATGTTTTTTTAATTTTAGTTCATTTATATGTTTTTGAGTTTAGTAATACATCCATTTTTACTGAACTAGTACACATTTTTGTGTAGGGCCTGCTGAAGCCTGCTTCCTGATGCTGAGTTTTCTGGTTGAGTTGAAGAGCCATTAGTGGACTACTGCTGTTTTCTGCTCTTTGGTTGGGTTGTTGTCTCTAACATTATTTTCAATTTTGTATAAGACTCATATTTTTTGTTGGAAAAACCGGTCACCAAACCTGTTGTGTGCGGTGGCTCCCTTGTTTCATTTTTTTAGTTTGACATTGTTCTTTTTTTTATCTGACCAAGCTGAGCAACCGTCTACTACAATGGTACCTATTAAATGTTGCATGCATACAGACCAAACTGAGGTTAAATTATAGTCTTGGAAAAAATAATAAATTAGCATTTTTTTTAGCTCATTTTTACAAAATTCAACTAAACAGACTGCTACCCGTTGGTTTTCCTGTTTGAATGGTTTTACACTAGTAATTTTGGGACCCTTTATAGCTTGTTGTTCAGTGTGAGCCAAGGCTCCATGTTGAAGAACGTTCATTGACCTATAATGGTTTACTTTTATAAATTGTTATTTGGATGGAGAGTTGTCTCATTGGCACTCACACCACATCTTCCTATATCTACTTGCTTATTGCAGGTCATTACTTCATTACTCCACTTTAATTTATGTTTATCAAAAATGAAGTGCTGTTATTTATTGTCTTTTTTATAGCAAATGCCTCTTAATGTATTTTTTCAAACTTTTAAAAAGTGAATGGAAGCTGACGCAAATACACAAGATAATTAATACCGGTAAGTAATTTTTTTTTAACAATTTCAAGCTCCTATGTGTATAACATATCAAACCTTAAGCTTAGCTTTACAAATTTTATGGATTCTTTAATGTTTTTTGAGTGAAAGTGACAAGCTCCTTGTGAAAAAAGCATATTCTAGTATTACACAAACCATAAGCCTTGCTATCATCAGTAAATTTTGTGAAAATATTAAAATCAAATCTTCTTATCATGAAGAAAAAGTTATGCTGCACTTTGTTCAAACTCATTTATACTCTTCAGAAACTAACAAAAAAAATCTGTCAAAGTCAATTAAATGTTTAGCATTGACAATGCATTGAACATTTCAATAGAACTAACATACATAAGGTCGTTATGACTCAAGAGGTCAAAGCCCATGAAACAACCAACAATGACAAAATGCTTTCCATGACCTCAACCAAGTCATCACTAAGGCCGTTCAACTTCAATAAACATTTTGTTTGTCTTAGTCAAAGTCAAAGTGCAGTGCTAGTGAAATAGTCTCAACAGAGTAGAAATGAGTAAAAAAAATTAATATTAAATGTTTTTGAAGATATTTGAACATTATAAAATGATATTTATTTCAAGATGTAGGACACACATTGGACATTTTAGTGTGCTGATTTGGGTCTCCATGCTGTGGTATTTTGTTAGTAGAATGGCATCCTACATCTTAGCCTTGGAATTTATTTTGGAAAATGAAAAAAAAAATCTTTTGTTGATGTAAGCATGGCAAAAGGCAATTTAATGTAAACAATTTCTGTATTTCTTTTATCTTAGTTATCAATTATAGATATGAGGGGGGATAGGACCTTTATCAGGACTCCTGGATTGGGTGTTTTTTAGCTCGGGATTTCATGATTGGATCCGGGAATTCTTTTTTGAATTTCGGGATGTCGAGATTTAAATTTATTTAAACTCGGGACCTCAGGATTTCGAGTTTTTAAGCCCAGGATTTCAGGATAAGTTTTCAGAATTATGATCCATGTGGTCACAGTTATCTCCCATTGATTAAAGGTAAGCTTCATCAAAACAACTCCATTCACTTGTTAAATTTTGAAAAATGACCAGAGCAACTAAATTAATTTTAAAGACCATTGAGGTAGTGGCCATTTTCCTCAATAATAAGTGACATTTTTCTCTTGCGGGGGAGTCAAGATTTCCAAATATTTTGTTGTTTAACAAATTAGCTTATTCAAAATTGGAAACCCTTCGATTTGAAAAGTTTTCTGTATAAAATTTTGTAGTTTGGTTAGGCATTGTACAAAAAGGGTGGGCTTTACATAAAAAAGTTTCACCCTGCAACATGCTCATGTGCTTAGGTCAGATATTGGTGTGTATGCAAGTTATTTGTTAGTCTGTTCATTTTATTCACAAATCTTTTAGACTGGATGATTTACAAGTTCATGTATTGTACAAACATCAGTCTATAGTTGAAGACCTGTAGATGTCTTTGGTTATTTATTTTTCATTGGGTAGCTGCCTTGTTGATTTATACCCTACATCCCCCTTTTTTCATAATGATGCATAATATCTAACCAACAAGAAGAATACTCACCAAGTTTGATTATAGATGAGGTTCTTACCATAATATTTGGTAACCCCAGATATACTTAACAGCTGTCTTACTGTTCACATTGCTTACTCTTCAAGGTCATCAATCTCTCTTCTGCTCTTTGCTCAGTTGTTGGCTCCTCTAAAACATCATTTCTTTTTAATAAATATGAAAGAATGGAACTTAAAACTCTATATTATTTATCATTCTTTATAAATCTTGTTTGGTTGGCCGGGTCACCGGACACATTTTTTAAACTAGATACCCCAATGATGATTGTTGTCAAGTTTGGTTTAATTTGGCCCAGTATTTTCAGAGGAGAAGATTTTTTGCAAGAACTACAGATGACAACGACGGACGCCAACAAAAAGTATATCTTCATACATTTAATTTTGTGTTTTTAAACTTATTCAAACTTTTGAGTGAAAATGATAAATTTTGTGCAAATTGATTATGTATGAGATGAAGCACTGTTCCTTTCTTTTGTTTGTTTATTTATGCTGTCTATGTACTGATTTTGTGTTCTGGATGGATATTCCTGTGTGCATATTCTTTGTTTACCTATTAAACTGTAGCACTAGGTCTATCAAAGATGAATACCGCTGTATACTTTAATGTCCAAATCATAAAAGTAGTAAAATCTGAGAAAAGTTTATCAAAAAGAATTTTTGGAGAAATTCATCATCAAAAAACTAATCCAGAAGCTTTCAGTCTCAAACATTTATGAAAAAAAATTAGGTATATTTAGTTTAGCATGTTTAGATCACCACAGAAACTTACAATCTAATTGTTAATATACATATAGTACAATATATTATCAGATAAACCTGCTAGTAATCCGCATGGTAAAAAAATAAAATTGATTAAGTTTTGTAATAAACTATTTGACTATACCTGTATTCACTTGGTCTACTGTATCAAGAGAAAATCAACATGTTTGTGAAATGAAGTTGATATATTGTCTGGCTTTCCTAGATGCATCTGAATACCAATTTAGATTTTAGATGACTAAGTTTGTAGTGTCAAAGTACTGAAAAGAAACATTTAATATTAAAATTATTCCAGAAAATATGTTGCAAACAAAAAAGTATGTGTGTTTACTGTACCCATACCATACCTTCCCTAAAGTTTTGTTGGGAAATTTTTTGATTTAGCAATGTTGCTCCCATAGACTCAATATTTTTGAGTCTATTGACCCTACGATAAAAGGTTTTCAACATAGACGTTTTCAGTAAGTTTTGCCAACCAGTTCAAAAACTTTACCCATATTTGATTGGTTAAACTGTTTATTGTTCCCTAGACAGACACATGAATGTGAGCTCTATTCTTCTTGTTATATTTGCCACTGGACATTATGCAACCAACAATCAATCATGAATCTTAAATGGTTAAAGTAAAAGCTCTATTCTGTAACTCAAGTAAAGCTTGTATCTATAGACATACAGACATTAAGAAGATGTTTTACATCTCTAGTAGTAAATCAAACAAAACAGATCACATTAAAGAAATTTATGATAAATAAATGATACCTTAAATCTTCTATAACTTTGAACTCATTTGTTGTCCCCAAAAATTTTAAGGAAAAACACAGGGGTTTGGCCAAGTAAAGATCAATTTAAACTAAAATGAAGCCTAATTCAAACCTGTTGATCACATGATAATTTATACACTCAAATCTACTCACTTCACACTTGAGTAACCAGCCGTGTAGCCAAAGATTTTCACCTTACAAAAGTATTGCAAAAAAATATGTAACTGAATTTTGCTCAGATAACAAAGAATTGCCCTCAAGGGAATTCTTTTTAACTTGTTAAAGACCAGTTTAATTTGAAGCAAGAGGATCAAAGAACCTGCATTCAAATTTTTAAGTTTGACCAGGAAAACTGATAAACTAAAAAGTGGACCAAGAACAGATATGAAGAATCAAGTTCTCTTACCTTTTGAAATATAGCTTAATCTGACATATATACACTTCAACCCCAGGCTGCATATTCATGTTAACTGTAAAAAAAATACAAGTCCATGGCATTTATCAGTTAAAAACGAAAAAATAAGAATTTTCAAAACTTTGCTATCGATAGTTGAGCAAAACATATGCTATCTATATTAATGAATATTCCTTTTCAGTTGGTGTGACTTTTACAAACCTCAATATATTTGCTATTGCAAAGTTGACAAATCATGCATGACTGTATCAACCCAGTCTAGCTTGACGTCCAGTGGCAAATATTTCATACATATTTAGAACGATAAATGAACACGAGCCAGCTTTTCAAATTTCTTCAGATGGTCTTGTTTTCAAATCCAAAATTTTTGAGAAAAGATTTTAAAAGCGGTGTTCTGAATGATCCATATAATGAAAATAATCTGGAAGCATATCAAGGGGTTCGGAATATTTACCTTGGGTTTATGTGCTTCGCGAACAGTTTCAAAGTTTACATCGTAAATCTTTTGCTTCTGTATAAAATTGTGTCCATCTTGTTCTTTTAAAGACAAAGTGCTATTTGAAACACTTTGGCAGGAAGTTTTCCAATGGCCGAAGGGTCTTAAAACTTCAAACCAATGAGAACTAACAAAACAAGACACACCCTCGGTATTAAAACTACTCATAAAATTTGTTTGACCACAGCCTTGTTGAACAATAAACTAAGATCTCAAATCGAGCATAAAAAGGTCTGATAATATACATTTGATATGAAAAATTACATGAGTTTCCTTTAATCATGGATACTGGTTTTCAGGTAGATGTTTAATAAGTGAAGAGTTTACGAACGTAGGACCGACGCCTAATGCTATACACACATGCATAATGAAATATTGGTATGCAATATATTTTGTTTACCCCCTTTCCAGATCATAAAGTACGTGGCTGTTTTTCTATTCAAGAAATTACAATATTCTTGTCATTTGATAGACTAAGGGAGCTACCATTTGATTTTTATGGGAGGGCTAGGATGAAATTTGAAAAAATAGGCAGGACAGGAGTTTTGAGTAAAAAAAAGGCAGGATGAGACACTTTGCCAAAAAAAAGGCAGGATGACAATTAAGTTAAAAAAAAGTCAGGATAAACTAATAAAAAAGGCAGGACCGAATAGAGTGAAAAATAAAAAGGCAGGACAGAGATTACAACTAAAAAAAAAATGCGGGACAACATTTTTCATCCTAGCAAAATACGATTGCGCCAATTAGAAGAAAAATGACTTCCCTACTCCTTTTTTGAAACATATCTTCTTTCTGCTGCTGCATGGTACTTCCCAGTTTAATGTATGTAGTAGCTTGTAACTTCATTGTATTGTCCAAATACAAAAACATTGAAGGTTGAAACGCATAAAACAGTTCATAATAATTCCTAATAATAACAAAGCCCATACGCATTGTGAGAACAAGGCACTGTGTCATCAACATATGTAGCCAAAACATAATCAGCAAAAACTTCTATGTTCTTCTCTTTTGGTATATATCTTTATTAAATATTCAACAAAGCAATATTTTTTTATTCTCTCTTTGTACATTGACTGTCTAATGCATTTAAAGTCATTTCTCTTCAGATGCTCATCTTCATGGTGAAATATCTCCGAACATATGATACTTTTTAAGCCAAAACTAAGAAAAAAATATATATTAATCGTTTATATTTATGATAGATATGTGTACGGGTAAATTGGCGCAATTGATACATTTGGGGAAAAAATCGGCGCAAATGATACCCCTGAAAAACTGTAATTGGCGCAAAAGGACTGCTGCCATTTTAAACTGGTTGTAAATTGATTGGCCTCTAATTAATTTTTGTTTTTATAACACTTAATCTGTTATATTTTTTTCAACCTATGCCAATATATTTTCATACAATTTTATACCTAAATTTCAAAATGTTGGCATAGGTTGAATGAACCGCCACTGGGTTCAAAGAAAGGGGGCGTGAATGGTTATGGTAGAAAAAGAAACATCACTGTCAGCTATTGATTTTTTTTTTCGATCAAAAACATGCGTAATCCGACTCGTTCTGGAACAAGAAAGAAGGAATAGTTTCTATCCATCTTTTTTGTTTTTAGGCCCTTACCCTACCTACCCAGAAAATAGCTGCCTTACTTACTCAAAATCTTTTATTGTCCTGATGTGATTTTTTTTTTTTATTCAGACTAATAAACATCTGATACTTAAATTTCTCACGTCGGGAAATAGTTGCCGCCTCGGGCCGTGGTCCTCATAGCCAGTCAATAAGTGTATAATATTGAACTAACGATGATACATTAAAAAATAAAAAAGTTCAATGAAAAATTAGTTAAAAGACGCGTGTACCGAATTTCCCGCCAATTTTATAAAAGATTACTGTCATGAGTTATGTTTTCTTTACTGCACCTTCAATCGATATACTGTATTGTATAGACACATCAACTCGACTATTCCTATAAAATAGTAATTTATTTACAATGGCAGACTTAGCCTTAGGAACATGGAAAATGGCAGAATCTCATAATTTTGATGATTATATGAAAGCATTGGGTAAGGTATTGGGTAGATGTAATGTAGTATTTCTGATAATGTAAATAATGTAAAATTTTAGATAATGTATTAACAATATTATGGAGTGCATGTTTTCATTGTGTACTCTTAAAACTGAATTTATCAGCTGGATATCTATTTAATCATTTAATCTGGAAGATAAACTTATTATATGAATATTTTCTAGTGACGTTAAATTATTTATATTTTCCTCTGTTGTTCGTATGTAGTTAAAAGTGGCTACTTCTTAAGTGGAGATCAAAGGTTTTTACATATGAATTTGAGAGTGTATGGTACACGTGTACGATATCATAAAGATGATCTTAATCTAATGCATATTTTAATGCACGAAACCAACCTAAAACAAATGGAGAAGATTAAATGCGCAGAATTATAAATGCATTTGTGGAAAAGGATATAAATATTATACCGTATGATTCAACAGTTTTATTTCTAGACAAGACTAGGCAAATACTTTATTAAAGTTTCACCACTTGTTACATATAAAATATATAGCATTGTTAAACACAAGATAACAACACGAACCACTCTATAGAGAGTTATCATGGAGAGACTATAAAACATTTTTTTTAGATATAATACAAATCATTAATGCAAGTCAACTATCACGAGAATAAAATATATTTTTGCTCTAATAAAATTTCATTGCAGCGTTTTGCAGCATAAAAAAAAACTTATTTTCATCTGTAAAAAGAAATATCAATGTTTGCTTACCAGACATGTAAAAAAAATCTCATCAACAATACGAGTATGACAATTTATATTATGGAATTTAATTAATTTTGTTTTCGTATTTAATGCTATACATGCTATATACGCCATTATTTACTCGACCCTGTTTAAAGAAATACAGTCGTACTTTTATATGTTGTTTACTATAATATTTTGTTTCGCTACGTTAGTCAACTTGATAACCGATGACCATTATATAAGTCATTTATCTTCCTGTACTGAGGATAGTCCGGTGACTTTTCACCTGACCTGTCAAATCAAATGGACACAAATGTAATTAATATAGGGCACGACCCCTTCTAACAATTACTCTATTAGATAATAGACACACGGTCAGCTTGATCTGAATGTTAAAAGTAATGAAATGCAAACCTTCTTTAACGCCCATTTTCCTTATAGAGAAATTCAATTAAAACGAAAAAGTGAAATTCATATGCTTCAGATGTATAGCTACGATGATATGTCAGTGAAAAGTTTTCCAAAACAGTAGTATAGATAATTGACATGTTTTCTTAAAAAAATGTAGTTTATTCATTGAAAAGTGACGACTCAACAATGCTCTATGTGATTTGATATGGTGCATGTCCAACAAGAACTTTAATTGATATGGTGCATGTCCAACAAGAACTTTAATTGATATGGTGCATATCCAACAAGAACTTTAATTGATATGGTGCATGTCCAACAAGAACTTTAATTGATATGCAGTCAATATTTTTCTTTCTTTTGAAAAATCTAAAGTGGTAATAACATTAGATTTCCAAATCGTGCGCGCATATGTTACAACGGCAAATTATTTCAGATATAAATTAAAAGTGATATGTGGTATACTTCCAATGCGACAGCAATCCGACAACATTCCACGCAAATTAAAGACACAAAAATCAACACACGTACCATTGGCAGACCAAGAAATTGTCACAAAGGGCCAACTGACTGTCAAGGAGGGGACCCGCTCCTGTCATAATTCAGCGGTTCTTATTCACTATCAACCAAATTTTTCCCACGAAAGGGGGATGGGGACACCCTGGTTCCCTCTTAATACGCCTCTGCGTTAGACATTTGTTATTTATGCATGAAATATTGGCCACTGAACTTGACGCAAATACAAATAAATCATAAATTATACATGATTTCATCCATTGAAAAGTGACGACCCAATTGATTAAGTATGATGTCAAATATTGATACTTGTTATGCAGTCCATATTTTTTGAAAAATCTAAAGGGGTTATAACATTAGTACCCAAAATCTTCCATATAATTATTACAGCATAGTATTTTGGATATACATAAAAAGTTATGTGTGGTATATTTCAATGCTAAATTAAGCAATACAACAACACCCACGCACATAAAAGACAGATTAACACAAGGTAGACATTTTTCATTTATGTATGAAATATTGGCCACTGAACTTGAATCAAATACAAATCAATTATTAATTATACATGATGTTTTTAGGTGTCGGGTTAGTAATGAGAAAGATGGCAAACATGGCCAAGCCAACAATAGAAATATCTGTGGATGGTGACAACTGGACCATCAAAACTATAACTACTATAAAAACAACAGAGATTACTTTTAAACTTAATGAAGAATTCAATGAAACTACAGCAGATGGACGAAAAGTGAAGGTAACTAATAGACAACTTTTAAAAAGGCTATAAATTGGATCATGTTTCTATGAGAGATGACACGGGGCGCTCATTTCCAAAATTTTCTCTATATTCCACTTTTTCACTCACTTCATCCCACACCTCAACGTTTTACCTACTATATCCTACATCCCCACTTTTTCCCTATATCACACATCCCCACTTTTCTCGCCTCTTATATATCCCATTTCTGAAAGTGTATAGAATGGCAAATTTGTCCTTTTGCCCTTAAACTAGACACAATATCAAATTAAAGGTAAACAGTGCAACCTCCGAACATATTGTTTCAGATGACAGTTAAAAGCATCATAATATACACAGCCACCGAAACTGTTGCTTAGTGGGATATTTTCTGTAGACTTACTCTGCCAAAATTTCAGTGTTCATTTTACATCACCTCCAATCTTCAATTAATTTGATTATCCTATAAATTTTGCGCAACAGGTAACAAAATAACCATATTTAAAAAATATAATAAAGCAAACTGTCATTAAATTATTATTGCTCAAATATCATTCTTGATTGTGTTTTGTTTAATAAAGTTCATCTTAATTTTCGTTTCAGGTATAGTCCTTTTTGCATGAAAATGTTAAAATCATGACTCAACTTGAATAACTATATGTTTTCAAAATTTACGTGAATGCATTTTAATTTATTAAAAAAAACCAAAAACATCCAACATTTTGGCTCGTATAAAATTAAATTGGGAATAAACCCCAGCCCAGATATGAAAAAAATATTACAATTCATTGCTCATGCAAAATAGTGTATGACTAAAAACCAATGAAATTTTTAAGCACCATTATGTATCTCGATAAAAATGGACTAAAAGCAAAAAAAAAAAATCAAAACGTCATCGCATCACAACAGTGACCGCACCGTATTCAAAATGGAGTAAAACCAGTCAAACTTTAAGCAGCATTTAAAGTGAGTACAGTGTAGTACTTTCATGCTATAACCAATAAAAAGTTGTAGAAAAGAAATGTACCACAATACCTATGCATGCATCACATACAACAAACGGAACCAAAAGCAACCCGCGCCCTTTTCGAAATTCGTTCACTTATCTCTTTTTACGGTAGTGTTCACTTATTTTGGGGGTTGGCAATTGTGATAATTGAAAAAAAAGATATAATCGCGTGTGTTCTCGTATTCAATAAATAAACCTTCACCAAGAACTCTCTGTGCCAAGTTTGGATACAAATAGAACATGTAGAAAAAGTTTAAAAAAATGAAAATAGGACATAACATAAGATCGATCTAATATCAACCGAAACCATTTCATGGATGCATTTTGCTAGCATATATATAACGATGCTGTGTCGCTGACCAAATGGTGGAGCTTATCATTTATAGCAACCAAAAATAAGGTCTAATCATATGAATTCCGTTATCAATCAAGTGAAAGTTAGTATAAATCATGAAATGGTTCCAGGATATAAGTTGTTAAATTATGCACTATGTCCGATCAGAAGCATTGGCGTTTTCAAAACAATCTAATAAGGCTTTTGATATAAATCATATGATTATGTTACAGAGTATAGCACGATTGGACGGTAACAGATTAGACATTGACCAGAAGGGAGACTGTAATTCACTTATATCACGAGAATTTGATGGCAATACAATGACGCTGGTAAGTTATATGTCATTAGATATAAGGAGATGTGGTGTGTGAGCCAATGAGACAACTCTCCATCTAAGTCACAATTTCTAAAAGAAAAACCATCATTGGTCAAAGTACGGATTTCAACACGGAGTTCCATACAAATCAGAGGCGAATTAAAGGGGGGCAGGGGCCCGCCCCCCCCCCCTTTTTGGGAAAAAATTTGGTTGCTTATATTTAGGGAATCACTGGTCAAAGCGTGACTGGAGCGGGCCCCCTCTTAGGCAGTCAGTGGGCCCCTACTTATTAAAATTTCTAGATCCGCCAGTGCAAATGTGTATTTTCTTGTATTTGTATCAATGAAAACCTCAGTACTGGGATTTTAAATACACAAAGTTTATAGAAAGACATTATTTGTATAGTATCTCTGCGATAAACCACAACTACAGCGCCAGCGTAGTTTGTTCGAGTTTTGACCATGTCGTCGTTTTATGTATGTCATTTTGTTCATATTTCAAGAGTAACAAATTCACTCTTGCAAAATCGATGTGCTGGAAGAACTGACATATAAAATACAAATGTAAAAAGTATTCTTTGATATGCATTGGCATATATATAGAATAGTTGGGATTCCACTTCGTGTAAAACCATGTAGTATTTGATCACTTTTGAGTTATGCCTTCCAATTTGTCCAATTATTTGTATGACAAAACACGAACACATGTTACTCCCATTAATCTTGTTAATTTCTTATGTTTCTTTATTTATTAATTTTAGAAACTAGTTGCATATGATGGCGACAAAGAAGTTACTTGTACAAGAAAATATCTGAAAGCTGAAACATAGACTATTTAAAGAATAGGACTAGAGCGTTGTTATTGTGAGACGCTTTGTACAGTTGGCGCTATAGAATATGACATTTAACCGGTGTTAAGAGCTTATAAGGAGAATCTGCAAAAGCACAATATCATTTGACAATAAAACATGTGACCATTGTACAGGATTTTGTTTATAAAATATATTGTCCAAACTAGTCGAAGAGGCAACTCACTTTTAGTATTGTCAAATGCATGCTAATGGATGACTTGTTTAGTACACCTAAAGTTTCCCCATTACAACCGATTGCAATGAGGGTGTAGGTTAAGGTTATCTCGTTGGTTAGCTTGTTTGTTAGCTAGACCGTGAAGTCATTATGAGATTAGGTAAACTACCTTTCTTTAAGAGTAGACTAGTCCGACAGATAACGAAACTATCTGCCTGTAGGACTAGACTACGTCGAATGGAGTGTAATATATCTTAACTTCTGATGACTTCACGGTTCAGCTAGCATGCAAGCTAGCCAAAGATATTAGCTCTACCTTCATAGTCAATGCAATCAGCTGTAAAGATGACATAACTTTTCTCTTAGTCAGTTACGATGAAAGTCATAAGATATATAAAAATACATTTGAACTAATGTTTAAATATTTTAATATCGTAGCTGAAACCTAAGCTAGACAAGCCTCTCTCTTCAGAATGGTAAGCTCTGGGTGCATACATCTTTGCAGTTCATATTCACATCTGTAATGTATAAAAAAAAGTTATTATTCCATCTAACTTCAACAACAACAAAATACAGCCTATATTACGTAGTTCCATAAACACCCTTTCTTTTATGCTTACGTTGCTGTTACTGTCGACAAAAAGTTAGTCAACAACAAAAATATGGATCAATAAGAAACCATGCATAACCACTTCTACTATCACATTTCTAAATTTAGAAAATTGCGATTTTTTTTTGTCTTAAATCTAATTTGGAGTACATATTAAATGCTTTTCTTCATAATGAACATATGTACAAAGGTTCAAGTTGATTTTACCACAAACCACACTTTTCATAAAACATTTAACATATTTTAGACCAAAAAATTAACCTTAAATTGAAATTTGCGAGTACGTTTCTAAGTTTAAATGTATTTTTCAAAACAATTGTATATATACGATTGCAGCAGATAGTTTCTATCCTGAAGTATCTATAATGTAATAATTGTTGCTGAACGTTAAAAAAACAAACCATATTCAGCCAACCACAATAGGCAAAGGATAAGCTGTCGAGTTTGACTTCACATGGTTAGATCGACTGCTTGTCAATCGATTTATAATATACGGAAAAATTCAGTTGAATGGCCAAGCGTATATCTTATCTCTTGAATATCAATGGTATGTTAAAGTGCAGTGTAAATAATGTTTTTTTGTCATACTCATTATTGTATGTCTTTCCGTTTGAAGCACATATCTCAGCAATATCATCGGGACAGCCTTTCAACAACAGCATTTCACATGTATACTGGAGGACGATCCATTCCCCGTGGCTCAGAGTACCTTGTTGACTTTCTCCATGACAGGTGCCATTGTGAGCTAGATGAATAGTTTTGACTTGGCAGTGATTTTTGGCGAAATCGCATCTGTAAGAAAGAGACGCCACTGAATGCAGTTTTATGAGACAATATGCATTAATCATACAATATATATTATCACTGACCGCTGTGGACAGTAAACTAGGGAATGATAGTAAATGGCAATATAGTAATTACATGTTATGGTGAATGACCGTTCGTTGGTAGTTTAGAGATGCACTTTTCAACGAAATTGCTCTTTTAGTGCTAAGTAGTTATTGAATTATTTTGGAGTTTCCTATCCACACTCAATTGTATTATGTTTCTATTATAAAACGTATTGTAAAACTTACTTATTATAATAAGTCATGTTGTTAGATCCGCACTGGGGGTCATATGGTTCACCAAAACAATGATGTCCAAGAAACATTGCACAACGATAACCTCTTCTTTCTCTCTCATATTCCTCCGCTAGGACGATTAAAACTAAAAAGGGACAAAAATATGTTGAAAATCGGTGTTAAAATTTTTTAATCTGCCTCATAAGAAGTAAAAAAAATCAGGTTAAAGAATATTATGTAGCAACTTGATTCCATCTCATGCAAGAATCATCCTGTTGCATGTAAGCAAAAAAACAAAAACAACAACAAAAAACCCAATACAAATTAAAATCAACCAACGACCATCAAACAACTCCAATAGATTTCAATTTGCAATATACAGAACATTAACAGCACGCAGTTCCGTGCAAATTCATCTCTTAACTTCTCCAGTCCCTACTGTTATCCATACCAATATCTCACTTGTGTGGAGCAAGCCATGCAACATTATCGTATTCATACAATTTCACAGTTCTTTCAGAATAGAATAACTTGATTCCATCTCATGCAAGAATCATCCTGTTTCACTCCTATTAACCTATACTTTTTTAATGTAACTTCTGGCGACCTTCCGTAGATTTTTACCGCTACAACCAAATCAACTAAACAGTGAGTGAACAAATAGAAAAAACAATTATCTGAATAATTACATAACGAAAACGGACAATGAACATGGGGATTTTATGACTATCCAGCTAATACCAAATGAAAAGAATACGACATTAACGATGCGTCAAAGTACAGCCTTCAATAATGAGCCAAAGCCATACCATGTTGTCAGCTATAACATCTAGGGATTACCGTTAAACAAAGTCAAAAGAAAATGATCTTTTTTAATTTCAAAAAGTTACAAAACGATTTGAATTAAATGAAATTTTCAGTAAATCATTTAGTCAAGTACCATTTTATTGCTGCGTGTATTGAAACTATTTTTTCATCATACTCATTACCTACTGTGCTTTTCCGTCGTCTTTATTTGTGAAAACGAGATTAACTTTTTAAAAGGGAATGTTGAAATTTTTTCAAGTAATTTTATAGAATTTAGTGTACATTGAATATCTGTAAAAAAAAAACTATTTCCACTCGGGACTTTTTAAGAGGTAAATATAGACACCTGCTGTTACTGTAGATATTTCGCTTGACCTCTAGATGTCATTTTGATATTTGAGTCGTCGTTTTGCTGTCTCATTGACATTTATTCGCATCTTCATTTATCTTGTATATAATCCTGAAAAAAATATAATTTTACTTACAAATGGCAGGCACAAGAAGGATTATATATCGAAGCATTGTTACGTTGGTGTTCAGTACTCTCTTGACTATCAATGTCAAAAACTTGTGACAATATATCACGACTGCCTTATCTCAGCGATGTATATCTGTAGATTTTACATAAGATCTATGGAATGTTGTGTATAAAGGCTCGAATTCTACACATTTATTTCACATTTTTACTAGCCATTGCGGTCAATGCAACACCATTAAAGAAATAAGCTATCAATTGTGATGGACCGCATAAGGATATAGTCCGAAATACTCTGAAATGAACGGGCCAAAAAAGAACAATGCATTGTCTTTTGGAGTGTGTCCCCCTTGAAGTTGTATTACATATAAATATATTTTTTTTTTGTGATAGTCTGCATGGCTATTTCGATCTCGTATGCATACATACATGAATTAAATGTCTACGTATCATGTTGATTTAAAAAAAAAGTCAAACAGGTATACACATTCTGTTGAATTCAAAAACATGTTCTCTCTAATGTTATGCCCTTCCAGTTACCTAAATATAGGCCACAACATCAAATTCCTAAGGTTATTTCTTCTCTTTATGATAACTTATCATTTGAAACAGAACTTGGATATTTTGAGCACGGAATTTTTGTTGAAATGAATTATGATTCCATTTTAGTTTTGTTGATCATCCAAGGTATGTAGTATATTGTTAGTTAAGACAATTCATTTTATAAACAATACTTGTTATCTGCATTTTACCCCTCTGTGAGAAATTTAGCAAATAATCTTTAAAATTTAATGCATGTCCTTATACAGTATTTACGGGTTCAAATGTTGTGTCGGTTTGCTTTTTTAGTTTTAATTTGTTTTTGAATTTCCGAAGGAAGACAACAACCCGAACAATGAACAGAACACTGTTATGGCCACATATAGATCTTAGACCCATGCAGCGATAAAATTCTGCACTCGAAGGCGGTCTTGAGCTGACAAAAAACAATATTGTAAACACACTAAACTCCAAAACATACAAATGAATCAACCATATTTTTTTTTTAAATCACACAAGACTAACGAAGGCTTAAGGTGCCTGACTTGGAACAGGCGCAAAAATGAGGCGGGTTTAATATGTTTTGTGAGTTGCCCACCTTCCCCTATACCTCTAGTCAATGTAAAATAAACAACCATTTTTTTTTAAATCACACAAGATTAACGAAGGCTAAAGGTTCCTGACTTGGGATAAGCGCAAATGAATTTGGCGGGTTTAACATGTTTTTTGAGTTCTCCGCCTTCCCCTTTACCTCTAGTCAATGAAAAGCCACACAAAAATAGCGCACAGTAAAAGTCAGTTTAAAAGAAGTCCGAGTCCGATGCTAGAATAGGCAACTAAATATAATGATAAGCAGAGGACTACTGGCAGTTACTGACATATGCCAGTAGTTTAAACACCTATAGGCAACTAAACATAATGACAAACAGAGGACTACTGGCAGTTACTGACATATGCCAGTAGTTTAAACACCCTAACTCAAATCATCATGATCCTTCCAAGATTGGAGAACGTTATGCAAACAACATACAATCAAACAAGTTAACCATCTTATTGGCGGATCCGGGGGGGGGGGGGGGTCCGGGGGTTGGAACCCCCTTTTTTTGGCCGATCAATGCATTTGAATGGGGACACATAGTTAGACCACCCCCCCCCCCCTTTTTGTCCTGGGTTGGGATCCCCCCCCCCTTTTTGAAATGGCTGGATCCACCCCTGCATCTGCATTGTAAGACTAGGTTTTTGTATCAAGTTAATGTTTACAACCCTTCCAGCCATGCAACCAAAAAGTAACTGACCTACTGTGAACTTGATTTTTTTTTTTGAGAAATGGAAGTTAATTAATCTAAATATCATGCAACATGTAAGAATTAATGCTTGGTTGATGCCAGTGACAAATGTTTCATGCATATTCAAGATGAGAGCAAATGAACAATTGATAAAATTAGAAAGTTATATATGCTATGTAGAGGAATTAAAATGGAAGGCAAAGTATTTGAATTGCCACTGGAAAATGATGATATGTTGAACGCACAGCAGACGATTTCTTAGATATATTAATTTCTTTTTTCTATTCATTGTTTTTTAAACTATATAATGAGGTTGTTTTTTTTAAGAAACACACTGAATACTAGTAAGTGAAAGTATGTTAAAATATTAAAAAAAACAAATAATTACAAAAAAACCACCACAATATTAAAAAAATAGATCAATGTCCAAAGCACATGTTTTTTTCTCAGTTTTTGTATCACCTTGTAATACCAGAGCCTTGACGAGATATTATTGTGAGCTTGCAGACAGAATCAACTGCAGAGCACGTGACGAGGCTAGAACATGTGGGTCAGACGGCAAAACATACTACAACATGTATGTATCCAATAGTTACGAGACCACAATATATAGCTATAAGTAGAGGTGTCAATGAGACAACTCTCCATCAAAGTCATAATTTATAAAAGTAAACCATTATAGGTCAAAGTAAGGGACGCCTCCGGGTGCGGGAATTTCTCGCTACATTGAAGACCTGTTGGTGACCCTCTGCTGTTGTTTTTTATTTGGTCGGGTTGTTGTCTCTTTGACACATTCCCCATTTCCATTCTCAATTTTAAGGTCTTCAACACGGAGCCTTGGCTCAAACCGAACAGCAAGTATATCGCAGTAAAGGGCACCAAAAATTACTAGTGTAAAACCATTCAAACGGGAAAATCAACGTTCTAATCTATATAAAAAACGAGAAACCAGAAACACTTATGACTGTGACCACATCAACAAACGACAACTACTGTACATCAGATTCCTGACTTCGGACAGGTGCTTACAAGTGCAGCGGGTTTAAACGTCTAATGGTACCAAACCTTCACCCTTATCTGAAACAATAGTGTGACATCCCAACATAGAAAGACACACTATAAAATATCAATTGAAATGGCTTAACTCAATCAAAAAGACATATTAACAGCAAGTGAACATACACTGAATGAATAAATTTGATCTTTCATACAATGTAAATACAAAATCAATAAAATAATATAATATCTGTATGTCTTCAATAGTTATGAGAAGTTTACCTTAATACGTATCTATAATACTAAAATTACGAGGTCCAATTTGTCAGCCGTCATCACGTAAAAACGACGAATCACAGAATTTAACTTTATATATAACTAATATAGTACAAAGGTGTAGATTAAAAATTACACCACTCCAGGCCCTTTTGTTTTCCACGTAATTAATATAATTGCCAATAATTAAGTTCCGGGTCGAGTCCGCTACCGATACCAATAGTATATTCACCTGTTACCTATTACCTTATCTGTACGTTCCGCATCTGAAAGGCGCACCACCGAACGTTGTATTCAGGATTAATATGCTATATACACGGGTCATAACCACAGGGTTGACACTACTAAATTGTCAAATTGTTACCTATTGTAGTATTTTAATCAGTAAGACTTTCTAAGATAACAATACGAATACTAAAAATCTTGACTAAAAATAAGGCGTATAGGTACAGTTTTCAATTTGTTAGTGGGCATGAAGTAAAACAGCGAAGCAAAGAATTCAAATTTATTTATAACTTATATAGGACAATGCTGTTGATTAAAAAATACTCCATTCCAGGACCTTTTGTTTTCCAAATAATTAATATTATTGTTTCAGTTCGACGGGTTCAAACAGAAAGACTTGAAAGCAGAGAAAACTGTGTATCTTATAATCGGCATGACTTTATCAGATGACAATACTAATACTAAAATAAGGCTTGCGCATAGTTATATACTTGAATTCAGTCACGGACCCGTGATATCACGGGTGTGTTCTAGTGTATCTAATAGTTAAGAAAAAGTTTACTACAATGTGTATATATAAATTGTAGATTTATGAAGTACAATCATTATGTCATTATATCGTTTAACTGATTATTGTATTTTTTATAAATATAATTGTTATTATATATATCAATAGACAAAAAGAGGAAGAAGAAAACAAGGATACAATCTTAAAAGTCATCACCACGGCATAAAATTAAATAACAGTCCAAAAACACAACACAGTAACATTTGGCATCTACGGTTTTTACAAGAGATGTGATATAATTTACAGAAAACATAAAATTTTGTAAACGTTCCTGTCTTTACTTTGAAAATGTGTACATCTGATTCACTTTCAGGTGTGCTTTAAATATAGCAACTTGTGACCACCCAAGACTACATGCTGTCCACTCTGGACCATGTCCAACTAGTTCGACTGACATACCATCAGTTCCCACACAAGATGGATTACAAGCAGCTTATGATATAGTCTGTTTGGATTTGTTTCATCACAACTGTTTATTGGAAAGGTCGTTTCAGTTATGTGGCTCTAATAAGGCAACATACATTAACTTGTACGTTATACTTACATCACTATTTTACAATTTGAAAAAAAATGTTTTGACATCATTAAACAAAGTTATTATCGTTTTTAAAAACCCTATTTTAATCGTGAAATTGATTCATTTTAATTGGTATAACAAACTTTTGTACGTTAAAGTTCTTTTTTCTAATTTTGAATTTTTTTTTCAAATCTTGAATTTATCATATTTCGATACATCCCTTGGTAGATTAAGATTTTGCATTAGTAGTGTGTGATAAAAAGTTGCGCGATGTGGTTTGCATTAAATTTTGCAGAATATAAATTATACACTATTTAATAAATATTTCAATCCTGTCTTTTAAATTATTGTTATTTTCAGATGTGAATTTGACAAAGCCAGATGTACCCACAGAAACTTACATGTGGTTAAATACGGACCATGTTAAACCAGAGAACTATAATATAATTATATGTCTCTGGTGAAACCAATGTTTGCGCAATTAAAATATTTTCAGTATTCATTCGTTTCATTAACAAAAACACATGTCGCAAAGATCAAAGGTGGCTTGGACATTTAGAGTTAGACGGATAGGCGGTGATGCAATATACAATGTAACAGTTTCGCAACATGATGAGGAAGGTGCTTCAACTATTTGTAAACAATATTAATTTGATTTCAGTTGTGTAACCATTGGCAAATAATGATTGAACGTTTTTAATTCTATATAGTGCGTGTCAGTTTCAATCTTTCTAACTATCGATTAATTACATTGAATTTGAATAGGGATTAGTGACATCAGAGACATATATATACATGTGTATATATGTCTCTGGTGACATACTGCAATGGGACATCAACCCAACAGATGTATGCAAAAACATTGAAATGCATCTAGATATGCATACCAATTTCATATTAATCTTCTTATGTTTCAAATATTTATTTAAAAGACTGTAACAGTTAGTTTCATGGGGAACAGAATTGCCTTTCTTTTTTGAAAGAATGTACCGTTTAGATGACAAATGTACAGAACATACACCGCCTTTCAAAAGTCTATAACCCTGCCAAAAAAAACCTGGACAATTTGAGTACATAATATAATGAGGGAGCCTTAAACTGAAACTAGACATCAATTCTCATAAAAAAGCAACGTAAAAGACATCTTGATCACCATCATATGACCATTGCAATTTCAAAAGTAAATCTGATATTACTATAACTGTATTATAGTAATCTCAGAGTAAATGTATATAATTATATGTATATACATATGGTTTTATACCAGGTTATCGACATAACTTCCATCGCCCCAAGATTTTGGTGGGGTTCGTGTTCCTTATTCTTTAGTCAGTTTTCTATGTTGTGTCATGTGTTCTTTTGTTTGTCTCTTTGTTTTCTTTCATTTTTAATCGGCAGACGTTATCAATTTATTTTCGATTTATGAGTTTGACTGTCCTTCCTGTATCTTTCGTCCCTCTTTTCAAACAGAGTATATATGGTTTCATTTCTTACATTCCATTGATCTCAATATTCTGTATTAGCACTACCGTACCGATCAATCGGTTCCATTCCAATATCCCACTCCATTGTTTAAACCTTTCCAATAACATTTTCCCGCGTTTTTACGAACACCAGTTCGGAACTCTTTTGGACTCATCCTACTGCACGATAGCCAGGTGTAAAAGTGGGAAAGAGGAAAACAAGACTAAAATGCCTGCTAAGAAAAGAAAGTCACAAGAGACAGCTGATAGCAAAGAAACTGTTAAAAATAGTCCGACGAAAAAATCAAAGAAAGCCTCAGAAGCAGACGCTTTCAAACTCATTGTTGAATACTGGTATGAAACAGGTTTTTGTCTTTTTTGCCAGCTAGCTTTATTATCTTCAATTGTGATAGTAAACATAACCAACCATGATAACCATAATTGTTAAGAGTTTAAATCTAAGGAAACTTTTCATAATAGTATAACATTTGACACCCAATTTGAGTTTGTATTTAGAGATTCACCCCCCCCCTTTTTAAATTTGTTACATTCAAATAAAATAGCAGAGCTCCAGATAAGAATTCACAAATTGGGGTTTTTACCCACCATTTTCTTATGTAATTGGGTGATAAAGTTTTTGAATTGCATTTTCAATTTTAATTCACCCCTCAAGCAAATATCAAATTGGGGTTTTTCACCACCAAGCTCCTTAATGTATTGGGTTTTTTCATCAACACAATATTGAATATTTTCCCATCTTAAAAAATATATATGTTTCTTTCTTTGTATATGTGCTACATGTAGCTGTTTTATTCACTGACGAGCAATTTGTGTCTGTGTCCTGTTTCAAACGTTTTGTATTTTCTCACAACTAATGTAAACTGTAAAAAACGGATATATGCGTATTCACTCAACTAAAATGAAAAAATTAGTATATAAACTAAAATTATACTTGAATGTTTTTGTTTAATTCAATTTACATAAATCTGGGTTAAGTTGTCCCTTATTAGAAATGTTTTCCAACTACATATCATGTCATAATTGATTTTGCTTTTCACTTTTTCCAACTGATTTCGTTTTAGACAAACCCCATTATTATTATAAGTCCAAATAATTATGACGTCTGGCAAGGCTATTTTATATTTTTCTGGGACGTTATTAGTAATGTTCTCGTTAAGGTACGCAAACACGTAGGCCCGTGAATTCGATGGACCCTTCCTAAAAACACTAACTGAGTCTTTTATCATCATAACTTTTCCTCAGCTATTCAAAAGAAGCTGAAAACATGCTTCTATTCAATATTTTTACCGGACATTAACTTTCGTTTTAACTCATTGTATGTAATGATAAATCCCGAGAAATTTAAAAAAAATATATATGACAACATGATACACGCTAATTGGATAAACGCTGACAAGATTGAAATGTTTTCACAAATATGTGTACCTTTTGAACAATAGAAAATTCCAACGGGAACCCATTTCAGCTACTTGATGCAGGGCTCTATTTTTAGAACGAAAGGACATTTCCAATTATATATATTATAAAAATAGAATTACGTGAAGACTATAAACCGTTAAGGGTAAATAACGCAAAAGATAGAGAATAAAAGCGTTGAAAACTCATGGTTTTGGCATATAATTGGGTTATTGAACCTTGCAATGGGCAATTGCATTGGGTTTTTAATTATTTGTATTGCATGATCACGCAAATACGCAGCTTATCTGGAGCTCTGTAATAGTTTACATTTTCCAAGATTATTCAATATTTTACACTAGAAATTTTCATAACTGGGGGCCCACTGACCGCCTAAGGGGGAGCCCGCTCCAGTCACGCTTCAGTGATTCCCAATATAAGCAACCAAATTTTTTCCCAAAAAGGGGGGCCTAGGCCCCCTCTAAATCCGCCTCTGATTTACTATTAAAAAGTTTCTTTTTTTTTTAAGTTTCCTTAGTTTTACTCATATAACATTTAAAGTATGAATTGAAACAGTTTATAGGATAACTGCACTCATCAGAGTGAAAAGTACTTGCAGTTTAGTCCAAATAATTATGACGTCTGGCAAGGCTATTTTAATTTTTTTCTGGGACGCTGTAGGAAGGCGTCCCAGAAAAAAAATAAAATAGTCTTGCCAGACGTCATAATTATTTGGACTACTTGCAGTTCAATAAAGCACATCAAAATAATGAGGTCAATAGCCATCAACACAAAAGTTGTTATTCTTTTTAAGAAAAAAAAGATATCAAAGTAATTCCACATGAATTTCAAACAACATGCTATCCAGATAGCCTTACTGCTGTAAGGATCATGAATATACTGATTTAGATCATAATGTAACTAACATTGACTAACAAATCGAGCATCATGATGTTTCTAGTTTCAATTGCATTTTTGTAAAGTTATAATCCTAATTCTTTTGTTTTCAATTTCAGCAAATCCTGACAAGTATTCAAGCGCAGGGCTGAAACATTAGTAGCAGACTTGCGCCAGACCTTTGGTGAGGTAGAAGTTGATTTCAATCCTTCCAAACCTCGCCGTGGAAGTTTTGAATTCACTCTGATTAAGGGTGGAAAGGGTAGGTTTATTTGAGAATAACTGAGTGACATCAGTTTTACATGTATACTAATTAGATTTATAATCCTGTCACGCAAAAGTCATATCAATGTACATTGTATAACTTAATAAAAAATTCTGAGGCTTTAATCAGTTATTGGAAATAAAGATACATTATGTAGATTTATAGTTAATTGGTTACAAAAATGTTTCCAGGTTAACGTAAATATTCACATATTCCCACTTTCACACTCTAGGATCTTGTTGATCTGATAATTCATTTGTCTAAATATTTTTGTCACACACATCTCCAACGTTTATTAACAGATGGACTTCATATTTGGTGATCAGTAGCTTGACAGCTAATGAGTTATGAAGTGTTAAGTGCTTTTTATAGCTGTCTAGCATCATCTTCCTCTTTGTCAATACTTTTAATATGTCAATATTTTCAATATACAATTTTCCAATGCCACTGGAAAGAATGACTTCATTTTTGGTCTGCAGCCTTGGCAGCCATGACAAATAAATAATGGGACAAACACTCCTTTCAATATGAACAATTTTACTGTATATCAACGTTGCATCCTTGTAAAAAAAACACTGGCAATAGTAATTGATGTTTAACAGCATTCCATGAAAAACCTAATTGCTTCAAAATGAAAACATTTTCAGAAAGTTGAAATGAAGTTGTGTTTTTCCATTTAGCAATAAAATAATGCTATTGTACAGAATAATATTGGTGTCAGAATTTTGTGCAATATCTTGGACGATACAAATTATTATGTATTGCAACAGTAACATCCTCATTGCATTATTATTTTTTTTATTTTACAGAAACTGTAATATGGACAGGAGTAAAGAAAGGACCACCTAGGAAGATGAAATTCCCAGAAACAGCAGATCTAATTATTGAGGCAATCAAAAAGAATCTCTAAATTGTGTAAATTATATATAGAGAGAAGAATAAGGCAAGGACTCTAGACACGATCAGTACCTCAACGAACACAATATCTCACTAGCTACTTCAACTTGATCGATGTTTTTGGTTTAGAAGTTTTAATGAAAGAAATAAGTACAAAGGGAGATTACTCTCTACTTATTACTGGAAATGTTGTTTATCTTCTAGCAAGAACAAAGATTGACTTGTTTATGTTTGTGAGAAAAGGTGACAAATTTAGTTTGGTGCTATTTTTTGGGGGTATTTACCAATTTTTTGGTGATGATTTTTTCATAATAAAATATAAAAAAAAAATGAATATTGATTTATATTTCGATTTTATAGTGATATTATATTAAATGAGAATTATTTCTACTGGGTACAAAATTTCCAGCAATTTGATGACTTTACAATTATGTTACCTAATTCACTGGTTTATCAGTATTTCAATTCTCAAACAATGAATTTTTATATAGATGTAAAAAGTTTGGTATGAGTGCCAATGAGACAACTCTCCATCCAAGTCACAATTTGTAAAAGTAAACCAGTATAGGTCAAAGTACACATTGTCAAACTGTTCTTCAAATTCACAGAAATAATGCCATCTTTATCTTCCAGACAATTAGACAATGTGATATATGAAGCTTTCATCTTGGCTTCAATTTCACAAAATAAGATTCAAGATTTGGTTTGATTGCAAGGGATCAAGTGATGTGGATTAAAGAAACTATAAAACACCTGATAACCTTCAACAATGAGCAATAACAATACTGCATAGTAAGCTATAAAGGTCGCACAATCACAAGCTTATTTTAAACATCATATTTATGGTTTATCTGCCATCCATGTTGAGAAATCCTTGTTTAAAGTAGATTTTATACCAGTAATGTGTCTTCTAAAATTAAAATAAAACTAAGAACACACTTCCTAATCTACAAATTTGTCATATTCTGACCTTTTTAAAGACCCATTTGGACAGAAGTGTAACGGCATAACATACGAACAAAATTACTTTATTTGGGGATTGGTTTTCTGTCGTAAAGATATGTTGAGAATCTGTTGCCATTGTTTTACAAGTTCTATCTATTTCATTCATACTCCAATGAATAACATGTTTATTCTGGCCACAAGAGATAAAAATCAATCAGGATCACAGTCCCAACATGCAGTACTGCACAGATAACCAATTCTTGTTGCAGTTGGTATAAGAACAATATTTTCTTTACCTCTACAAAGTCTAACAAGAAGCTCTCAAGAGCCTGAATCGCTCACCTGGTAAACAATGCCTTATTGAACATATTGAACCATGCCAGGCAAACATGTACAGCTAACAATTCTTCAATATTACAAATATATATGACTTACTGTTTATAAATAAAGAAAATGAGACCAAAACACAAACACTTAAAACTTAGCAATGGACTGTGAAAATGAGGTCAAGTTCAAATAAAACCTGCGTAACCGAAGTTAGCAAATATGATGAACAAATTGTGAAAAAATTGTCATTAAAGGACAATAACCCCTTAAGGGGTCAATTGACAATTTTGGTCATATTTAACTTATTTGTAGATCTTACTTTGCTGATCATTTTTGCTGTTTACAGTTTATCTTTATCTATAATGATATTCAAGATAATGACCAAAAACTGCAAAATTTCCTTAAAATTACCAATTAAGTGGCAGCAACCCAACAATGGTTTGTTTGATTCGTCTGAAAATTTCAGGGCTGATAGATCTTGACCTAATGAACATTTTTACCCCATGTCAGATTTGCTCTAAATGCTTTCGTTTTTGAGATATAAGCCAAAAACTGCATTTGACACCTATGTTCTATTTAAAGTAAGGGTGGCCATGTTTTTTGACGGATCAAAACTCGAAGCACACACTTTGTGCAGGATAATCTAAGGAACTATCATGCTAAGTTTCATCCAAATCCATTCAGTAGTTTCAGAGGAGAAGATTTTTTAAAGTTAGCAAATATGATGAACAAATTGTGAAAAATTGTCATTAAAGGACATTTACCCCTTAAGGGGTCAATTGACAATTTTGGTCATATTAACCTATTTGTAGATTTTACTTTGCTGATCATTTTTGCTGTTTACAGTTTATCTTTATCTATAATGATATTCAAGATAATGACCAAAAACTGCAAAATTTCCTTAAAATTACCAATTAAGTGGCAGCAACCCAACAATGGTTTGTTTGATTCGTCTGAAAATTTCAGGGCTGATAGATCTTGACCTAATGAACATTTTTACCCGATGTCAGATTTGCTCTAAATGCTTCCGTTTTTGAGATATAAGCCAAAAACTGCATTTGACCCCTATGTTCTATTTTAAGTAATGGCGGCCATGTTTTTTGACGGATCAAAAATCGAAGGACACACTTTGTGCAGGATAAACTAAGGAACAATCATTTTAAGTTTCATTCAAATCCATTCAGTAGTTTCAGAGGAGAAGATGTTTGAATCAAAGCGCGAAAGCGCTGTAAAGGCAGTTAATTACAGGTTGTGTGTATTTCTAGTCCAGTTATATCATCATCTTCCATAGAACAGAGGTGGTTTGTAGAATTTAAGATTTAGAGTTCTTTTGTACCTAGTTCACCTATATCTATAGTCTACTGTTTACAGTATATTTTCTGTGCCTCGCCATGAAATGCATTTTTAGCCATGGCCTTGTCAGTTTGCTTTAAATTTATGAGTTTGACTGTCCCTTATGTGTCTTTCGTCCCTCTTCTTTAGACATATAAGAACTTTTCCTTTTCAATATAAATAGACTATTTTTAATTATTGATTGTATACGCATATTCTATGACTCCCATAAAAAGAAGTTCACAAAGATTGACTAGTCTCTGTACTGTGTGTATAGCAAGAACATCAAGTAACATAATGGTAAATGTACATAGTAACACATCAACTTTTTTGATGACCATACCTGCCAACTGTCAGTATTTGCAGAGTATTTCCCCCATCGAGCTCGAGGCTCCCAAATGGAAATTTTGTAAGAGCAATTTTGTCGACTATTTTAAAGAAAACAATTCAACAATGGCAATGAGCTTGTTTATGCACGAAGAAGCCAAAAACCATATTAGAATGTATTTGAAGGGAATCCATGACAAATCGCCCCATTAGCAAATAGCCCCACTTTTTCACTAACTCGCCCCACTTTAAAAAAAAACTGCCCCAACCTGGATAACCAAATCGCCCCACTTGTGAAATGTGTTATATCCCTTAATATTACTCCTGCCAACTTGCCCCAACTTATAGAAAACGATAATATCTAGATAAATATATTATTAACCAGGAAGAATTTACTAATGCCAACTCGCCCCACTCATGTAAAAAGATGTTATCCCGTTGTATATAAGTTAAATTCCGTTAATATTACTCCTGCCAACTGGTCCCACCTAATGGAAATCAGTGAAATCTAGATAAATATATTATTAACCAGGATGAATTTAGTAATGCCAAATAAAGGCAACAGTAGTATACCGCTGTTCAAAACTCATAAATCCAGGGACAAAAAACAAAATCGGGGTAACAAACTAAAACCGAGGAAAACGCATTAAATATAAGAGGAGAACAACGACATAACACTGAAACGTAACACACACAGAAACGGACCAAGCATCAGACAAAACACCACGAGAATAACAAATATAACATGAAAACCAAATACATGAATTAGGGATAGACAAGTACCGTGCCACGTCTGATCTCAATATCTCAAAAATAAGAGAAAACACAAACGACTCAACGTTAAAATGCAACACACACAGAAACGAACAATAATATAACAATGGCCATCTTCCTGACTTGGTACAGGACACTTTTAAAGGGAATAAAAGTGGTGGGTTGAACCTGGTTTTGTGGCATGCCAAACCTCGCACTTTAATGGCAAAGTTAAATATAACATTGAAATGACAACATATTACAGGACTACAATACAAATAAATAGGAGAACATATTAGACAAAGAAAAACATGATTAATAGATAACAAAAAGCATCAGGTTTAAAATTCAATACGCCAAAAACGCGCCTTGTCCACACAGGACTTACAAGTGACGCCCAGATATAAAAGATCGAAAGAGAAAAAAGTACAAAGTTGTACAGCACTGGAGATAAAAAGTTGAAAAGGTTTCGCCAAATACGGCATTGTTTTTATGCCCGGGATAAGAACATTCTTATTATATAGAACAATTCATGCTATTGCAAACAGTAAATTTTATCAAATGAATATGAAAGAGATATACATAAAGAAACTGAAGTATTAACTAATTACAGAAAACTAAACCCGAATACATAACGCCCAGATATAAAAGATCGAAAGTGAAAAAGGCACAAAGCCGCACAGCACCGAAGACCAAAAGCTGAAAAGGTCTTGCCACTCTCCCCACTTATGGAAAAAGATGTTATCCCGTTGAATATAAGTTAAATTCCTTATATTGCATTATGATACAATTAAAAGGTTTCTTTTCAATTGTTATGCAAATAACTAAGCTTCAAAACTTAGTTATTCTTCAACAATACATTTTTTTTTTAGAATTATAATTTCAGTATATCAATAATAGTAATTAAATAAATTTTCGGTTTGTTTGTATTCTGTGTAGATTAGTTTTCATTAAAGTGGTGCGAGTTTTTATTTTTAATTATATATATATATATTAATCTAAATATTACCGTTTTTTTATAAGTAGGGCGGGTTGGCAGGAGTAATATTTAACATGATTTAACCAATTTCACATGTGGGGCGATTTGATAAATCAGTTTGTGGCGGTTTTCTTGAAAGTGGGCAATTAGCCAGTGGGGCGACTTGTCCTGCTTCCATTTGAAGGCCCCCTTGAAGGTTTTGTATGACTATATGAACCATCTTTCACGTAAAACCCCCATGTGCATTTTGAAAAGTTGGCAGATATGTTTCTAACTCCAGGCAAAATCTACCGGTATGAATGAAAAAAAAGTTTTCAATTAAGGCTCTGTGGCCATAACAGCTGTCTCATTAGCATTTTAACCACTTCCCATATTTGCAATTAAAACAATAGAAGAAAATTATTCAACGCAAAAACAAAACTTACTTGTAAATATGAAATTCTCTTTACGGTATGAGTTTTTCTCATTGTTTGAGATTGTACAGTAGTACCTGTAACTGCTTATACCTATTTCTTATTCACTTTTGCTTGATAAACTCACTAAATATCATGTATATACATTGTACCACATCTCCTTATTTTTATATGCATTCCAATAACATGAACAATTGTAATTCAATTCTATATACCAAAGCAAAATGAACTGCACCACTTTCATTCACTAGTATGCATCTTTTGGCAAAATACAAGTTCTTAAATGACACAAGATATATTTATTGATAAAAAAAATAAAATTTAGTATACAACTCTTTAACAGGTATAAAAAAAAAAAGCACAGCTGTGTCATAACTTGTGAAATCTGTGCTGAAAACATAGACATTGATCATGGTATTTGAGTAATTCCATATGTGAAGCTCAACATTAGCTCGTCAGTTGGTGGTGGACAGTTATAGTTCCTTTCTGCAGGCTAGGATGAATGACTTTTCAGGAAAACCAATTTCACAAATCAAAACTTTCCTCTAGATTTCTCCTACAATATTCATCCAGTTTAGTTCTTTTGGTTTAATTGGACACCGTCCTGATTTTTAATTTTGCAAACCATTCAGTCTCTTGCTTGCAAATGGTGCATGAAAATAGGATTGGTATGGCAGTAGACAAGTCTCTTTAAAGTGGGTTTGTGCCCTGAAAAAAAGTTTTATAACTTAAGTTTTTTTGAAACACACATACCTAAATAACTATAACATAGAAGAGAGCATCATTCGTGTCAATGTTTTGTTCCTGTTTACATTGTCATTGATATTTTTTCAGAAAGCTTGAGGCATAGCTCATGAATTCCTGTCATTACATCCTAAATTAACATAATTACTGCTAGAATAATTATCAGTATGATATACGTACACTATCATTGTACAGCCCAAGTCTTCAGTATATATCATTGTTGCATTCATTCACTCCTGTGTTCAGTCGTTCAAAAATATTTAAACATCAACAAATGAACTTTAATATTAAAGGACAAGAAAACACTAGAAAAGATACGTACATACAACCCGTGTTTAAGTGTATTTGAAAGAGAAATATATCTGGTTAAACGATGTATAAAGGAGGAAAAAATTGCAGATATTGCATAACGATGCTTTCTACCTAATAGCACGTGGATATGTTTACATATTTAGACTTGACCCAGTATGACCCGTACCTTGTAGGTCACCGCCGTCGTTTAAACACTAGACTACAGTCGTGTATAAGACAATAAAATGCTTAAGCCTGTACTATTTGTGTGAAGTAAATGTGTTTTTTCTGTACATTTAAATTGTTTTACCTGATAGCAAGGACGTATATCTATCCGTTTCCTTCTCAATTCACTTTGTCAATTTCTTCGAGCTCCTTCAAAACATACGTATTACTGCGCCCGGAAGTGAAAAAAATATTAGAAATCCTCGTAAAATAATGCTATTTTCAATTTTGTGGAATCCATTTTGTTATATTTATTATATAAAGATAAAAAAAGTTACGATTAATTATGAAATTGCATATCATTATACGGAACGTTTATGGACTATTTTTCCATAGCTGTAAGTCGGTCATTTTGGCGGGAAATCATGTACACATACGGTATCTGGATGATTCGTTCCAACTCCGATTCGTCCCAACAAATTTGTCCCAAGTTGCTTGGACAATTCGTTCCAACTTTTTCCAAAACTTGTCAGTTCGTTCCAACAGTATTAAACAATATTAAACATTTGCATAGCCTTATTATTTTAATTTATAATGCTGTACTTATATATATATAATGTAAATAAATACTTAGTTTTAATAAAAATCTATGATTTATTAATTGGGAAGAAAGGTATATTGGGTATGATATATTGATAAATATTAATTATTAAGTATTTCATGACAATCTAATATTTTAAAAATGAATAAAGTACTAACTAGTGTTATTTTCAAAGAATTCGTTATTATTATAATTGATTATTGTATTTCAATGATGTGCGCATAATAGTTGTTTATGCAGTCATCAAAAGAATAATATCGTACTTAGCTTGGGTCATAGCTTGGGTCCTAAATGCTTGTTAATAATAAGAAAAGCCATACCACATTCACTCTGTTTTTCTTACGTGCATTATTACTACTCATTAGCACTGGTTGTGTATGTTTTACAATATAAAATTTTACTCAGTTTCCTGTACGAAACCGAAAAAAAGTGACTTCAAAGAAATATAAAATACAAAAGAAAAAAAAAATTGTGGGCTTGGAGGTGTGGAAAATAGAATACATATTTTTGATAGGTCAACTTCTTCCAAACCAATAAAAAAAAATATGAAACATAGATGCTATAAAAGATTCCTAATTCCATATTTTTTTATTACATTCCATCCGCATGGAATCTTCGTGTGTTGTTTGTCATCGTTTTGTTCGTGTTCGCCAACATGCTTTGTCTTGTGACTTATGTGATTCTTGGACTCACAGAACCTGTGGAACTGGTAAGTTGAATTGTTTTTGTTTCTGTTTTCTATAGATCGATATATCAATAGTCTATATTTTTACTTTCACTATACGGCCTTCAACAGAGAGCAAATCCCATATCCCATAATGCATTGTGTTCTACACTTTGGTGATGTTTCAAGCGTAAAAAGTAACTCTTTTTTAGTTCTATCATGAAACCGTTGTTTCAAATATTTGTAAGAATGACCTATCCAAACATATTATTACCCATTGATATCCCTTTATCTTTTAACAAGGGGTTAAATTGAAGTTCACATGAATACTTTTTGGCTGCTAAAAGCGAATTATTATTTCAATATTTCACTTTCATTCTTGATTGAACAAAAAAATAAATCTTTACTTTAGTTTTTTATATATCTTGTAGCTAGTGCCCCTTTAACCTAATCATTCATATACAAAGATCATATAACAGTGTTTTAATACTAGTTGTCCAGTTGTTGCATTTATTACTGTTTGCTACTAAATCCTTGTGCCATGATTTTAGAATACAATTTTTTGTGTTAACCGAAAAAGACCCAATATATCAGTATAACCAGCTAAAAGTATTTGACATATTTTGCATGCCTTCAATTGATTCTATTGTCTCTCATGATTATTCACAGAAAAGCACTTGTATTTTAATTTATACAATTACTGTTTTATAAAACGTATATTTATGTTATGATGATTGTATTATATGTTTTACAAGTGGTGAGACTCCAATGAAATATTGAATCTTGAATCTGATTTTGTCCCCGTCGTACGTCCCAAAGTTGATTTTTATGTGCCCATTTCATTAATTTCTTTTCCAGATAAATATGTTAATATAAATTTTGTAATGTCAAAATTCTATTGTTCTTGGACCCATATATATGCTTTTTCAAAAAAAAAATGTCATTCATATACTATCTATTTATAAAATTTATCGATATATGGGTCATTTTCAAAAAATGTCGAATTTTGAAATTGAATAATTATTAAACGTTACTTATTCAAACAACCCTCTACATAAGCAAATCAAAACAAACAGTACTTTAAGAACAACATATTAAAAGATGCAATCTTAATGATGTCATACAAAAATATGTTAAAAATGACCCATATAAGGAACACTTGCAGATTCTGATTCAATATCTTGTTAGTTTATCATGCACGTGCCAAGACTATTAACCATAAACCAATACACGTGTATAACAAGTTAATCCAATTATGATGTTTAATGATCTATTCCATGCGTCTTCGTCTGTCATCTTTCTTGATTGGTACGGTAGCAAACCCGTACGCGTGTCACAAGTTAATCCAATTACGGGTATAAACATTATGTTTAATGATGTATGCCATGCGTCTTCGTCTATCCAATTACGGGTATTACAATCAGAATCAGAATAGTTTATTATGGTATACAAATTAAATATTACAATTAAAATATTTATATTGTTTTATATAGTGTTGACAAATGATTAATTGTTAACTGTATAATCTTTGAAATCTCACAAAATTAAGAATTAGTTCCAATCCTCTTTTGAATGAAAAGGGTACATATTTCACACCAAATATTACAAGAAATATATGCCATTACATACAATTATGTAGAATAAGAACCGTAGAATTATTGTATACTGTTATGTGCAAAGAAAATAAAGTTAATGTCTTTTTTTTCACGTTACAACTACTAGACGAGTGTAATATTTGAAAAAGACGTCTAGTTAAGGACTTTAATGCACCCACCTAACACACGGCTAATTTTTTTTAAACAATATTTTCAACTGTAAGTCCGCATGCTTTTGCATTTCTTCTAAATATTTGACATTTTGTACGAAAATTTTCATAATCCTGACCTTTTCGGATCTACAAGGGCGAATACAGATACATTTGTGTGACTTAATGGTTGATTTTCAAAGACTCCGAGAGAAAATGTTACGTAACATGCGTTACCGTTAAAATCAACCAAAATCAATTAATACTATGAAAGAAATATATTTTCCCAACAGTAATACAGCATTCCCATAAAATTGTTTCGTTTTTGCATTTGTTTTGACTCGATTTTTCTACTGGAAGTATCCGTGAATTGAAATTGCACCTATGACCTTTGACCTCGATTTAAAAAAAAATGCAGCATAATTTCTTTTGACGACCGGGATATTTAGAAAGTACACATTCTTAGCTTTCCAGTGATATATAATTTAGCCGTGTGTTAGGTAGGTGCATTAAAAATGTAAATTTGGCTCTCATATCACTCGCCTATACAATTGTTTTATAAACGTTTCATTGCTTTGTTATAGGTGTCAGTATATCAGTCTACAGAGAAGCAGTACGCTCTAGTACCAACATCAGCTATGTATGTGAGAAGTGTACACCAGTGGGTGAAAGTACAAGACTTGCTCTAGAAATTATAATTTACAATAAAAAGCTCTGCATTGTATTGTATTTATTAATGTATTTCGTATTTTTTTAGGTGTATAGGGCTATTCTTAGAATGCTCCCAACTGCCCCTGCTGTCCGCAGTGTTGTGCTTGACTTCGAGCGTGCTACATGGGTTGCCACAAGAAAGGTTCTGCCAACAGTTTCTATCAGAGGCTGTGCTTTCCACTGGGGCCAAGCAGTGTGGCGGAAATGTCAGAAATTGGGTTTACAGGTAATTGTTTATTTTTTTTATTTTTTTTTTTAATCTAAATTTCGTTAACCATTATAAATTATAAAATGTGGTATGATTGACCAAATGACACAGAAATTAACAGCTATAGGTCACTGTACGGCCTTCAACAATGGGCAAAGCCCACACTGCATAGTCAGCTGTAAAAGGCGAACTGAGGAATATACAATAATTATATTATATATAAAAATAATTAGTTATAATCAATGTCTTTCATTTGGAGCAACTTTTTTGCAGAATTAACATTGTTGTGATGATATTTATAGTAAATACATACATTCATACGTATATCATGTAGTTAAAATGTTCTTTAATCTTTATAGGTCGCCTATTCTAAGCAAGACAACGTTCACCGGTTTATCCGTCAGTTAATGGCTCTTCCCTACCTACCAAAAGAGCACATTCCAGCAGCCTTCCAAAAGCTTAAAAGTCGGGTTCAGCCTAACAACCGCATGTATCGCCTTCTTACATACATTGAGCGCAGATGGATAGGTAGCACCATCTTCCCCATCAGTGCTTGGACTGTTTTTGGCCAACCCATTCGCACTAACAACGACGTCGAAGGCTGGCACAACAGACTAAACCGCAAGGCCAAGGGTGCCAGCCTTCACTTGTATGTGATGCTGAAAGTTCTGAGTGATGAAGCCAGGTACCTACCCATGCAGATCCAGTTAGTGTCGGAGCATAAACTCACGCGCTACCAAAGAGCAGCCACAAAGAGATCACAGTCCAAGCTGATGGAGCTGTGGGACAGCTACAGAAGCCAGCAGCTTACAGTAACCCAGCTGATGACATCCGTTGCACTTATCGTAGTGCCGTCCGTTGAACAGTAGAATGAACTTTCTGAAATACTACAAGTCATTTAGACTATTGAACAATTATCCATGAACTTGAACTGTTATTGTTATATTTTGTTATTAGTATATGTGTCAATGACATGATATCAAATAAACTTGTAAACCTTAAACTTATTTTTTTTTATTGGAAAAGACATTCAGATTATACCGAAATATGATAAAAGTTGACAAGAAAAGGAGAAAAAAACAAAGACAACCCACAAAATCTATGTCTAAATAAACAAATATTGTACATATAAATCTGCGTAATTCAACATAAATATTTGTTAAAATCGAACCATAAACGCATCATGAAATTTCATATCGCACATGCAAAAAAGAAGCCATAGATATAATTTACTGAAAAACGATCTTTTAATATGAAAATATTAAATATGATACATAAAAATTGACAAGAAATTGATGATTTTTGCCGTGAACTATAGGTTGATTTACACAAAGACAATGATATACGGACAGTGTAAGAAAGTTGGAACAAATTGTTAAGACTGATTGAAAAACGATCTATTATATGAAATATACATAAAAAAAATTGACGATTTTTGACGTGCAGTGGGTTGATTTACACAAATACAGTGATTTACGGACATACACACTATAAAAAAGTTGGAACATATTGTTAAGTCTGATTAATAATAAAATAAATTAGTTGGTACGAATTGACAATTGACTTGGTACGAATTGTCCAAATCTGGAACGAACTGGTTTGGAACGAATCGGACTTGGAACGAATTGACTAGCATTCACACATACACACGTAGATTGGCTGGTACCTGATCGTAATGTTACACATCAGATATATCAAATAGCTAATACCCGGAACGTAGTACCGGGAACCAGGATAATACGTAGACAACATACATAACTAATACCGAAATATTGAAAACGCTTTACGGTTTCTCGTTTATAAACTGAATTCCGCTTTGAATTATAGAAGATGCAATATTAATCATGTTCAGTCGACTTTTCATTGTTATATCAACGTCTGAACTAATTAAAAAATCTTTAGATCTCAGATAACACTCGAAATTGACCCGACCTCTTTCCACACGGAATACAAATAATGATAGTTTGTAGTCAGGTTGACTGCTTATAATGCAAAATACACATTAATAACAAGTTCTATAAAACGAACAATACACACTGATCGTTTCTTTAGTCCCCAATGTAAATGAAAGAAACAAAAACCATATCATACCATAAAAAGAAGAGGAGAAATTCGAACATTTCCGGATCTTTTTCTGGCCAAAAGACCCCCTGCATAGATTGCGTATGAAAAGATTAACCTCATGACTTGAAAGTCAGGCCTTAAAGCACTGCCTTTAAAAATTGTTAACGACGACAGACGACGACGACGACGGACGCCAAGTGATGAGAAAAGCTCACATGGCCTTTTAGGCCAGGTGAGCTAAAAAGGGAGACAAAGGCGTGTTTCCACCAGTTGAGTCAACAATGTTTTGGTTTTTGTCTCGCCTGTGCAATAGGTATTACTATCCGGCAGCAGTGGTGGCATAAACTCTACATTTGTTTAAAGCTATATATTTCAGAAGGTAAAGACCTGGATGTTTCATATCTTGTATGCAGATAGCTTTTGTGACAAAGTTTCTGTCTGTCATATGTCTAATGTCCTTGACCTTATTTTTATAGTTCAGCAACTGCTTGAACAAAAATGTTGTGTATGGAATGACTAGTGGATACCTGTCAGTCTGGCAGTTTTCATCTGTCCTTGATCTCATTTTCATGGTTCACTGGCTAATTTTAAGTTTTGTTTTGAACTGTTTTTCAAGTACTATAAGCAATAGGTCAACTATATTTGGCGTAAGTAATGATTGTAATGGATAAATATCAGTCTGGCAGGTTTAGCCTAACCTTGACCTCATTTTCATGGTTCATTGGGCAATGTAAAGTTTATGTGGTATGGTCAGATTTTCAAGTACTTTCAGCAATATGTCCACTTTATTTGGTGTATTGAATGGTTTTAATGTGTATATCTCTGTTTGGCAGGTATTATCTGACCGTGACCCCTTTTTCATGGTTCATTGGTTACTGTATCACCATGTTTTTTGGGGGTTTTGGTCTGTTTTTCAATTACAATGTATCATTAGCAAAAGATGGGTGTCCAACAGCATTTATTTTACTCAAGTTTCTGTGATGTTTTTAATTAAACCTTTATCTTAAGACTTTCAACATAAAAACAATGGTCAGTGCAGGTGAGACATTTTAGGGAACCACTAGTGGTAGGTTAATGATATTGGGTTTGAGGATTCGCATTTGCAAATCTTTATTGCCATGAAGATATTCAGTTTGGCCCCTCCCTCTCGGTCATAGTCGATTGTCTTTAAAAGTGCACATGCATTTGTATGTGATTAGATCAGTTTCAAAGAAACCACTAGCAGTAAGTTTAAATATAATGAAATGCTGCCAAGATTACGTTTTTCAACAGTAGCATAAGTACATTATGTTATCATGGCTAAAAAAGAACGGGGAAAAAAATCATAAAATCTTTATTAAAATCAAAAACAATTAGGGCTGTTCCAGAAAATACTATGTCCCCCCCAGGGACGGCACTTTTTTTTAACCCCCACCACCCACAGAAATAAAATTTAATAAGAACAGCACTCCCTTTGCATTTTGGTATTTCAAATACAACCACCCACATAATATTTAAAAAAATTGCCTTCCCTGGGGGGGACATAGTATTTTCTGGAACAGCCCTTACAGTATCTAACAATTGTATAATTATTCACATGAATTCATTTAAATATAAAACTTGTCAATTTTAATACCCTGATTGTCACTTGTTTTATGAGACAAGCTATTGCAAAATACAGTAAACCCTTGTTATAAAGCTCCTTATGTTAACATCTCATTGCTTTAAGAATTTTTTGAAAAAAGTTTAATGAAATAAAATAAGCTATTGACATGAAAATATATGCTGATCAATCTCCCTAATATAATATCAAAACATTTCATATATTTCACTTTATACTAATAAACAATTTTCTAAACTGTAAAAGGACTAGTAAAAGATTTAAAAAAAACATGTATTGCACCTATACACATTATGATAAATATGTTAGTCTGATTAAAAGAATTTTTACAGATTGTGGCCTAATCCATAAATCCTAATTAGATCAAGAAGTACTGCTAGCAAAACTCACAAAATGTTGCCCAACACACCCCATATTAACCAATGAAAAATTTGTGATTTGCTAAAAAATTATCCTATACGATAAAGGTTCAAAACACAAAATGAGAGGTGAACAATGGTATTATATGGATGAGATTATGAGAAAGGCTTAAACAAATTCTAACAATGATTAAAAAAAGTCCCAAGAATAAAGTAAATCATGCAAGTAAGCTTAAGTGAAAGTTTCTTTAAATTCTGTGATGAAATTCTGGACCTTTTGCAGATACTACTACTTCTAGGGAGTATTTAAGTACCTTGACTATCATGCAGATTTAAAAGTGGAACAGATCAATTCATAGACAGATAAACCGACTTTTAATCACAATATACCCCCTTCAAAATGCAGGATAATAATGAAATGCGTAAAGCTATTGAGGTCTGATAAAACTTCTGGTCTTCTATATTTAGCACAAAACTTCTTGACAGCATCATTAACAAAGTGTACTATAACAAGGTTTCACTATAAATTAACAGGACTAAGTCATTATCGTGCTAATTCTGTTGTCTGAGGAGGTTGATCTACCCTGTATACATAGTCTGCTAGTATAAAATATCCACGGTATTCCACTTCATTTGGTGTTGTGTCGTTATGGTAATGACCACCCTGACCATGTTCACTGTAACAATGGAAATGTTCAACTCGTAAATCCATACCCTGAAACGAGAAATTACAAATAAGTTGAAAAGAGACACATTGAGTATGATTTACACATAAGTGTTAATGTTCCAGTTAAATATTCTTTTTTAAACAGACATTTCAATCTCACTCTGTATCTACAGCATATTTAAAATTGGAAAGGATGTGCCCAAAAAAAATTTATTCAAAGGCTTGCGAGCATTGCTTTCATTTTGCATTTTCATTGCTTTGTATTATCTGTTAAGAATTGTTAGGGCTACATTTGAAGATTTTAATTAATACAAGAATTCAAAACTTTGGTAAACATTATAAATTCATTATCAAAACACTGTAAGCTAATACTTACTGGGTCATGTGACACAAGTTCTCCAAGACAAACTAATGGACTGTCCATTTCATAAAACTTTAGCCATTTACCTACTTGTTCTGGAGTAGTCAGTGGTGTTTTAGAAAAATCAGGCTGAAAAACAAAATTTATTCAACTTATTTAATTGTGCAAGAATCATACAGATATGGTTTACAAATCCTAAGATAAAAAAAAGCTGTTTCAGGTATCAGGAGCAAATTTAAAATGGTAGTCAAGTAGGCCTAAATGCTTGAAGAATAAATGGAGAATGTGTAAATGGTACACATATGATGCCCCTGCTCGTGTATATCATGATAAAGGGACATAACTGTAAAAATAATGCCACCCAAATTCAAAGTTGATCTGTGTTTTATGGCAAACACATTGTGTATAAATTTCATAATATTTGGTTGAGACATTAAATGTGAAATTGACACAAAATTTTTTTCCATTTGTTATTGGGCATAACTCTAGAAATTTAACCAAAACAGACAAAACTTAATACAAAATGCGTAATACTCAGACAGAGATTGAAAAAAGTGCATAATTCTATATATATACCATGATATGAAGGTTAGCTTTCCCTTTCTCCACAAGAAAGACGCCACCTAGTGCCACAGGTTTGGTGCCATAATGACTGCCCAGGATCTTTCTAATACAGGACATAAAGTTTTCTTCTCCAGTTCTCTTACTAGCCTTTACTTCTATCACCTAAAAAGAACACAAGTATATCAGGTAAAACATCAATGTGAGGGACATAGTTTTATAATTTGGTGACATCTATATGTTTAAATTATTTCAGCCTATCACCACAAAAGTTTTGATTTAAGAATTGACCTGATTTCGAAAAAATCACAAAAATGCTCAAATTGAACAATTTGAGAGATTTTACAACAACTAGATGTGTCGAATGGCCCCTTCTCAAGTTGACAAACTGCAATTTCAACAACACATGTGGACACAAACGAAATTTGAAGGCGTATAGAAAAAAAGAGTCTGTATAATGGGTTGTTGGGGAATGATGGACAAGGGTAAAACTATACTATATGACACCGACAACTTTGCTGCTGGGCCATACAAATCATTCCATTAGTTGTGTACTCTGAATTTAATAAAACAAAACATTTTCTAATGTAAAGTATATCAATGTATTCAAAATCTATTAGATATATCTTAGGTGCAACATTCTTTAATTTAAATTGCTGTAAAGTAGTCTTTTTTTATTCTTTAAGGATGTACTTAAGAGAAATTAAAAAAAACAAAAATTTAAAATTGATAATATAAGTCAATAGAGCATTAGTTTAGGAACCAAATAAGCTAAAAATATTGAAAGGTCGTGCAGCTCCTTTTAAGATATTTTATTTTTTATAACATGGCAGGAAAAGGCTGACTCAGACTTCAACATATGAGTTTTGATTTTCTTTTCATTATTTTCCACCTTTTTAAGTTTATTTTGCATTGCAGTGCATTTTGCTTACCAAAAATAATTTAGTAACTGTTATAAATTCATATTGCACCAAGGAACAATTAATATGGTATGTTTCCATGTTTATATCATGAATTATCCATGAAATAGTTTTCAATGGTGGTCAACTATAAGTCACCACTTTACCTTTAATGGACAACGCAAAACTGATTGATTTTTGGTGTTTTAACTCCTTTTAAAGCACCGCATTTATGCTATTTTGTGGCAGCCAGTTTTTTATTGGAGGAGGAAGCCAGAGTGCCTGGAGAAAATCACCGACTTTTGATAGGAAAACTGACAATAGTAGTCAATTAAGACTGGAGTTGAGTGCACTTGCAAGAGCGGAGTTCGAACTCACAACCTCAGTGTTGACAGGCTAGTGATTGCAGTAGTAACTACTTAGACCACTCGGCCACCAAGGCCCAGACAGCGCGAAATACTATCTTAAAGATATTTAAGTCTTTTTTATGACTTATGAAAGAACTACAAACCTTTCCTGGGTTGCCATCACAACATAAAAAATTCCCCATCAAAGAAAATTCATTTTTAGTCAGTGTCTCCTGGATACAACCTCCATCCTATCAAAAAAATATTTTTAATTAAAATGACTTTAAGGTCATTATTAAGAAAATGTACAACACATTCATGGACCGGTAATGATGCTGCTTAATTTTTTTATTTTTCAACACCAGTTGGAACACTTTTTCTGTTTGCTGGATTCACTTTTCTTAGTTTACCCATGAAATTACATGTAGTGCGTAAATGTTTTTTTATGAATGCAATGTATCTTAAAGTTATCTCCCATTGTATCTTATAGTTATCTCCCATATGTTGCGGATTTTTCAAAACTGTTTAGAAAAAGCATACACAGCTATCTTTGCATAGGTACTATTTCTGTACTAAAAATTTATAGTACTGGAAATCTACTTTTAATATTCAGTACTATTTTGTTACTCTAAGATTATTGTAATATTTAGGTACCTGTATTTTACAGTACTTTATTTGTACTTGAAATTTAGGTACTATAGATATTGGTTACTACCGTTACATTTTCAGCATTTTGAAAGTTTTCCTATTTCAAATCTCTTAAAGTTATGATTTTCAAACACGGAATATTGTATTATTTCTGTACCAAAACATTTAGTACAAATCATGTACTGTAAAATACAAGTCCTAAATATTTCAATAGTTTTAAAGTAAAGAAATAGTACTGAATATTAAAAGTAAATTGCCAGTACTGCATTTTTTTTAGTGCAGAAATAGTACCGATGCAAAAGTAGCTGTGTATGACTAGACTTAATATGCTGAAGCCAGTTTCCACTTTTAAATCCTAAACAAATGTAGAATTCAATTCAATGAAATGACATCAAATTATTTTATCTATTTGTATTTTTAGGTCTGGTGCTTAATAATACAAGAGAAGAGTAAAAGATGTAAAATTTCAGATTTTCTAATCATACCTCTGTGCTGACTTTTGCAATGTGTGAATTCATAACAGCCACATTTCCAGACTTGTCCAACTTTACATCATTAATTAGCTGAAAATAGAATTTTAAGTTTTAAAACAGGTATACAAATAATTGATTGGTGTTTAATAACACCACAGTAAGTGTACTTGCCTATTTCATGTAGGTTTTTATTGGTGTAAATACATAACTAAGAATCTTTGCTATTTCTTGACTAATACACAAAAAAATTTGCAACAGTTGTGGTTCTTTGTTGGCATTTTCTCTTCTTTAAATTATGTTGTAGTATCGAAATTATAATCATACCATTTATCATTATATTATTTTAACAATAGATTTTTCTTTAAAAATATTAATCAATTTCAAAAGAAAATAAACATTAGAAACTTATAAACAAAATGGAAATGAAATAAAGAGTAAAAAAGGTTACCTACTTTCCTTTACAATGAAATACATAATTATCAGGGGTAGATCCAGTGCTCTATGACGAAGGGTGGAATTTTTCATTGTACATCGTAACATGTACTTGAAAAACATTTTGCACATATCAGCAATCTATGTCTCTTCATTGATGCTCAAGCCCAAAATAGTAGAAAATCAAAAATGTAATACAGAAGTTAAAGAGCATATTTAAATAAAAAGGACCAAAACTATAGCCAAAATTGGATCAGGTATTAAATTTCTCTTTCCTACACACCTCACAACAACACCCAATATGTTTATGTGGCCCTGCTCCTGCTCCAATCATAAATGCTCCTGGTAAATCTACCAACTCAGCTATCTGGGTAAATGTATAGACCTGTAAACACAAAGGATTCAGATTATTCTACCAACCCGAAGCAATATAAAAGATAACAAGCATTCTGTGAGTATTGCAAGCATAGTTCCGTACCAGTTAAAAATTCATTGTATCAGAAAAAAATTCTAACTTGATCTTTAACTTGTCATGGTGTAAACTATATAAAAAAAACAAATATCCAGTTAATATCAAGCATTATGAAAAATGATTATTAAAGTGAATTTTCTTAAGTCAAAGGACCATAATTCTGCACAAATTCATCAGAACAGAAGCAAAATTTGAACTGGATCTGTAACTTGTCAAGATAAAACCATATTACCAATTATCAAATTAATATCTTCAAACATGACAAACATGACAAAAAAGATTATTTGAGTGAATTTTCTAAGACAAGGGACCATAACTCTGTACAAAATCATCAGACCAGAACAACATTATAATTTGATCTGTAACTTGTCATGATAAAACCATACACCAAATAGCAAATCAATTTCTTCAAGCATGAAGAAAAAAGTGAGGAAAACTGACTTCATCGACATGGAACTAACAAAATTTAGAACACATTTTTTCTTCATCACAGGTACACAAAATGTAGTTCCAACAACTTAGAAATGCATGACTTAATATTTTTATCATCCCTTCGTAAATTTTATGGATGCCATCAAAGTTGGTTCACTGTTATAGAATAACGTTTCACAGATGATATCGAACATGTTCCTTATGTCGTAACTACAATACCCTTCCCTTTTCACAAATATGACCCACCGAATTAGACTATTTACAACCTATATAAGACTCAATATTCAAACATGTATAAACTCATTTCTGTTGTTTAAAACAAAGTACTTTAGTATGTCAACCTCTTACAGCCGATTTTAATAAGTTGGTAGCTAAAGGTTATATCTTTGGTTAGCTTGCTTGCTAGCTGAACCGTGAAGTCATTATAAGGTAAGGTATACTATCCTCCTTTCGAAGAAGCCTAGTCTTACAGACAGATAGATTGGTTACTTGTCAGACTCGTCATCTGTTAAGGATGTTCGCTTGTCATGTTTTGGAATTTTTGTCAGATTTTCAGAATCATCTGGTTTTATCCATTTAATTGCCTTAACAAAATTTGCCCATGGACCCCCATTTTTCTTTTTATAAATCTTTTTCATGTAATCTTTTTCAATTATAAGGCATTTGTAAAAGTCTTATAAAATCTTATTTATTTTTAATAGTTTTTGAGAACTTTAACTGGTCAATGATAAAGCTATGAAAATTCAAGAGACAACATTTTCCCACCAAATTTCCAATGGCTAATATCTCAATTACAAGCACATTGACCCCTATTTTTTTTTTGCTTTTTTGATTCCTCAATTAATCCCCTATCAATATATATACTAGTGTTATGGAAAGATATTTATTTTGAAACTGAGCAGAGAACATCCTTAAAGTAGGGTAGTTAGCCTAACCTAACAATGACTTCAAGGTTCATCTAGCAAGCAAGCCAACCAAAGATATTACCTTTAGTTACCAACTAATCAAAATCGGCTGTAATGTCATTTGGTTTCATCAGTTGGTATGTGTTACAGTATTGACCATTAGCAGTATAACATTGGCATATGATACTTTGGAGTAGGAGTTGTCTCCCCTTTCCCAAACAGAAAAGCCCAGAAATCGCAGAGATTTTCAAATAGTGATAAGGTCTATGTGTGTACCTTGTTTAGCTGTGGCAATGGTGTCAGATAGGGCGGTCCACCAATGTCAGCAAGTCTGGGGTTTCCATTCAAACCTGTTCAAAAATGTTTAAAAGATTGAAATTTTACAACAATCATCTTAAATTACACAATACCATGAATACACTGTTTCAACTATTGCTGAGTCTGATACATCCAATTAATTACCTTAAAACTGTGGCAGACCAGCAAACAGTGCAAACCAGATAATTGAGATCACACCATGTCACTTTATATCTTTGATATGTATTACCTAATTATTACTTAATGTTAACCATGGGACATTTTGTTTTTGATGAGTCTTTGTAACATGAAGATTTAATTGGTGATTGTAGACCATACAGTGTCTGGGTTTGTTATTGATGAGGCTTTGTAACATGAAGATTTAATTGGTGATTGTAGACCATACAGTGTCTGGGTTTGTTATTGATGAGTCTTTGTAACATGAAAATTTAATTGGTGATTGTAGACCATACAGTGTCTGGGTTTGTTATTGATGAGGCTTTGTAACATGAAGATTTAATTGGTGATTGTAGACCATACAGTGTCTGGGTTTGTTATTGATGAGTCTTTGTAACATGAAGATTTAATTGGTAATTGTAGACCATACAGTGTCTGGGTTTGTTATTGATGAGTCTTTGTAACATGAAGATTTAATTGATGATTGTAGACCATACAGTGTCTGGGTTTGTTATTGATGAGTCTTTGTAACATGAATATTTAATTGGTGATTGTAGACCATACAGTGTCTGGGTTTGTTATTGATGAGTCTTTGTAACATGAAGATTTAATTGGTAATTGTAGACCATACAGTGTCTGGGTTTGTTATTGATGAGTCTTTGTAACATGAAGATTTAATTGATGATTGTAGACCATACAGTGTCTGGGTTTGTTATTGATGAGTCTTTGTAACATGAAGATTTAATTGGTGATTGTAGACCATACAGTGTCTGGGTTTGTTATTGATGAGTCTTTGTAACATGAAGATTTAATTGGTGATTGTAGACCATACAGTGTCTGGGTTTGTTATTGATGAGGCTTTGTAACATGAAGATTTAATTGGTGATTGTAGACCATACAGTGTCTGGGTTTGTTATTGATGAGTCTTTGTAACATGAAGATTTAATTGGTGATTGTAGACCATACAGTGTCTGGGTTTGTTATTGATGAGGCTTTGTAACATGAAGATTTAATTGGTGATTGTAGACCATACAGTGTCTGGGTTTGTTATTGATGAGTCTTTGTAACATGACCATACAGTGTCTGGGTTTGTTATTGATGAGTCTTTGTAACATGAAGAGTTAATTGGTGATTGTAGACCATACAGTGTCTGGGTTTGTTATTGATGAGGCTTTGTAATATTAAGATTTAATTGGTGACTGTAGACCATACAGTGTCTGGGTTTGTTATTGATGAGGCTTTGTAACATGAAGATTTAATTGGTGATTGTAGACCATACAGTGTCTGGGTTTGATTTTGATGAGGCTTTGTAATATAAAGATTTACCTGGTGCTGAAAGACCATACGGTTTCTTGGTCAGATCAGGACAATCCACAACATTCACACTGACTGTTGAAAAGTTCTTCTCCAAACCATCGTTTAGTACTACAAAATAACAGATTTGAATGCATGTTAAAAAAAACTCAAGAAGGTGTAAACATTAACTAAGATGCCGGAAACAACTTGGAGATGCTACCTCCCAGGTAACAACTGGTTTGTTAATTGTATTGATTGGCCTTGATTGTCATGGACAATAGATATCTATGCATAGATAGGTGAGTTAAAGGTAGGAATTGAGTGGACCGTGTCAAATGCAACTCAGGTGTTTGTTTATTTTTACATCTTTTACAGGAAAGAAAAAAAAAATGTCCATCAAAATCCAAAACCGATTTTATCATGTTTATCTTTCTGATATGCAATATAAATTTAACTTTTATATATCTAGAGGAGGACTTTAAAAATTTTAAAAATAATAGTTGGTGAAAGATGGAACATGGAAACTAGATTTGTATATCTTATATTTTTTGTTAGACCGAATAATCTGTCTCTTGTGCAGTTGTGTGGGTACATTTGTCATTTTCATATTTTCTTTTCATCATTTGGCTATTTAATTTTTTTTTGTGTCCACACATGTGTCCACACGTAAAAACATGTGTGGACACAAAAAAAAATAAATAAAAATATTATTGGTCTAATTTTTTGTAAACACGAAAATTGGGAAAAAGAAAAAAAGGGGGTCCATGACAAAAGCCTATAATGAACTTATATATGATTATATTATAATAATTTTCTAAATTTCAGATTGGTCTATTCTTAACTTTTAAAAGTACATAAATACACTTGTTGTCAACTTTTATGTCCTTATACATATAAACACGTACTATATTTTGACCCTTAGTAAAAACTTATCTAAAATGAATACTTTTCGTTATATTTCACCTTTTGCAACTTCTTCCATTGCTGGAACATGCATATCTGCCTTTTTTACGGGTAAACTTTGCGATGACATTTTTTTATCTGCTCGTATATTTTACAAGAAACTATGTGGTGGGCTGTTGCCTGTTTCTGTTATCGTAGTGATAATTAGAGTTATCGTTCCTAAAACTGGGCATTACGAAAAGCTGGAAGGGACTAGTCATTCATTCCATGCCAACTCGGAAACACGGAAAAGAAAAATCGGGAATCCTTCATATCTTTCTCCTTGCAAATAGAAAACCGAACTTAAACCACTAACTATAGAACAATAGAGAAGTGAATTTACTAGCGATTCAATGTACTTGGGGACAGGACATTTTTTTAGTGCCCCCTTTTTTTCCATATTCAGTGATATATTTTTTTTTAATAATTTCAATTAGTTTTCGTTTCGTGTTTTTTTTTTTCTTTTTAATATGAACACAAATATATGAGAAATAACTTTTTTTTGCTATGTATATCAATTCCAAGTTTACTATCCACAGCGGTCACTAATACAGAAGAAGATGTTTATTTCTATGAAATGGGCTCCGTGACAAGGAGCATAATACAATATCATTATAATATTATTTTAACAAATATAATAAACAATAAAGTACACAAATAAGAAACAACAGTGTTCATATATTCGAATATGTATCATAAAGTATATATAAAACCTTCGTCTCAGGCACACCTCTAGAAAGTAACAAAATAGAATTCTGTGAGTAGACTAAATATATCTAGCTTTTTTTTTTTTTAAATATACCAAATTTCACTCCTCCCTCCGAATCCTACTATCTTTATCATTGGAATTACAAAAGATGCAGCTAATTAATTTACATACTATAAAAAAGATCCTTTCACATACTTATCTTCACATATAAGAACAATATCCACGGCGACAAATTATACACTAAGCTATATGATGAAGTACCATACTTGAAAATACTCAATGTTTCTTAGTATCTATATCAGTTAAGGTAAGGTTTGCTTGAAACCTGGATTTTTTCTTAGTGATATTATACCAATATGATATATGATTTTGTTCAAGGAGGAGTACCCAATCATTTAATGAAAAAAAATCGAACATCGCCCGTCCCATTTTTTTCAGGTAAAAAGTTCAAAATTCCGATTTTTGACGATTTTTAGGGAAAATTGTATTTGAATTCTGCTGAAATAATAATGTATGCGAGTGACTATAACAAAATAAAACTGAATAAAACATGTATAAACAGTTGTGGTCCATTCATTAATAATAAATTATAATTAAAAAATCATAAAAAAGTTCTTAAAACAAGATTTTTCAATTTTTTTGTTAAAAAAAACCTGTTGCCATGGCAACAAACCCCCCCCCCCTAAATCCCTTTTCCGGGTCCACCGTTTTTGTAAAAAACTGTGAACCTAAAGATTTTTCTATTTGCATTATAATGAACTAATAAAATTGGTATGTCCCCGAACTCGTTTTTACGGATATGGACGTTATGTGTTCATCTTGTCATTTCTGTAAAACACAAAAATATTTTTTTGTTGATCTGCAAAGAAGAAAGTCATCTTCAATAGCATTTTTTTACAAAGAATCATTTTGTCTTGTAACACTTTGGGATTGACCATAATCAATGAGAGAAAAGATTAATGTAGGATAAAAAAACTTAATCCAAATAGTTTTGGGGCGGGAGGGATAAAAGTTGCTGCAAGTTTTGTTAATATGAAATCGATTTTACATATATCCATATTGGTCAATCAATTTTTCCCAATTAAGATAAAAGAGGGGGGGGGGGATAGTCAGTCAACAAACTATTTGAATTAAGTTTATTTTAATTCCTACATTGAAATTTTGATGTCGTCCCAGTCGGAAGGGGATGTGTTTAACTTAGATCATACTTGTGTATAAATACATGTACAAGACTCTGATTTAGAAGGAAACACTTTTATTCTTTCAGTGCTTCAAACTGTAATATTTGCCATTAAAAGTAATGAAAATTGCTTTATTGTTCCATGTTGGGTAAATTGTTTGTTTGCAGCAATTGAATGAAAAGACATCAGTTTTGACTAGTAAAGTCATTTACAGCAGCCGTGTTTATTCCGTTCATATATATCTAGACATCAACAAATGTAAATATTTATGACTAAGCACGGGAAAGATAAATTACTGGTATGATTTGTCCAATTGTTACACATGATGTTTAGATTTGGGGTCTTTGACCAAACAGACAAACTACATGCTCCTATACACGATAAAAGACGAAACAGACGATGGCCTGGGAATACATTAAGTTATCAGACAGAAACGTCACTAACACTTTAACTAAAATTAATTTGGCTCGTTTAATTTTCTTAAAATTTTGACAAAGTATTTACTTTGACCCTTTGACAAAAATATAAAAATTTCAAAAAATTTGAACCAACCGTTTAATCAGAAAAATTAGACTGGTTATATAGCAGTTTGACAAACACTTATTTTGATCATTGAGAAGCTTTATATTCCCCTATGAACACAACGTCATTAAAACGTTCTGCTGATTTTACAGAGTTATCTCCCTGTAGTGTTTCAGAATCTAATGCATCATGGGTAATATTCTTTGGTGTACGCTGCGACGCCATCTTGTTTCTAAGGACGCCGTACCATTTACCGTAGCTGGTGTAAAAAAACCGTCAATAATATATAGGAGACGTGCATAAATACCTCTACATAACGCCACGAAGGTTTAAATTGATCGCGTTAATTATAATCATTATGGATGATAATGAGTTAGTGGGAGATGTTGAACAAGAACTAAAGTTTGATGGGCCACTCCCTGTACTAGATAACCCAGATCATTTCCCGTGGGTGCTCACGGAAGATGATATACCGGGAGCATCACTGCAAGGAAAATTGCCACATTTGTTGAAGGTTCCCGAGTTGCAGTTTTGGCTACGCTGTCGTGGTATTTCAGTTGCGGGACTAAATAAGTCACAATTGGTTTCAACAGTGCAAAATATACTGCCAGTCCAAACGAAGTCAACCCCCCTGTATGACCCAGACTACCCATACTATACTGACAAAAAAATTGAGCAGTTAACATCTAAACTAACCGACAAAATAATAGAGAAATTTCCTACTTTAAAACCTCCTGTCTTTCCTGTTAACGACTGGAAACAATTAGAAAATGTAACGGACGAAATAAATGTATTTATTAGTCTTTTTACATCCTCTGAACTGTACAAATATTTTGAAGTAATGGCGAAAAATAGAGGAACAGACCTGAGTTTCAGAACTTTGAGTCGTGGTGCCAAAATATTTCAAGCAGGCTTTGTAAAAGACATTGTCATTTCTCTTCAAAATGTTGCACCTACAACAAGCTTAGTCAGCCACGGACTTTATATTAAAGCTTTTGTTTATGCCTCCATGAGAAAAGAAACACACGAGGTCCGCATTCAGATAAAGAAATATGACCCGCAAAATCAAAACAAAGTCAAGATTACATTTGCTGTTTGCTTGTGCAAAGCCGGGTAAGTGTAATACTAAATAATGCTAAATACAAAAATTACAGATCAGCAAATAAAATATGTGGATATATTTATCCTACCTTGATACAGACTTCCTTTTCTTCTTCATCCTAGATTTACACATGTTTTTTCATAATAACAAATTCTATTTTGTCCCGTGTCACTTATTTAACTCAGCCTATTATGTCGCTCATCTGTGTTCATTTTTTCAAAGTCAATGCGTATACGAAACACTTGATATGGTTGCATTTAAGGCACTCTTTGTCTCATTAAATTTGAGAGAAAACACAATTAAGACTGAAGACACTGAAGAATGCAACAAAACAACACATTCCACTGTCACATGTGTACTGCATTCTATACACATATTGTCATGGAGTACACAAATACATTTAGAATTTACCGCCCAATCAACTTCCACAAAAGTGGGTAAGCCAATCAGAAGCTCTTTGGACGAGTCTACATATTAGAAGGTGTTAATCTTGCTGCCAAAGGGACATTTATGGCTTCTACACACAAATCTTGTTGATTGTGTAGAACGTCAAAGGTCCATTGTAACGTCACAATACTCAGGGGCACTGACAACGTCAAAATACGGCGTCAAAAGGGCGATTTTGGCGGGAATGAAGCAAACTGAATAAAATGCTTTAAAAGTATACTTTAAACGGATGTCAAGAAATGATACAGGATCATAAGCTTGTTAGTACTATAATACAAACTTCTTTAACGTGTTTACTAATTATCTAGTTTTTTCATGTAAAATGTTGCATTCTTTCGAGAAATTTGTTTTACGTTTTTTTTTTTTTGTACATCTATCAATCAGAATGTCTCATATAAATCAAAAATCTTATCCCTGATAAATAATCATAAAAAAGGTAACTGTTATACTTGATTACGTTTAATATTATTATTCATTCACAATACACCATACACGCTTTATTTAAAAGAACTGGATAATTCATTTAGGGCTCAAATACCACGATTGAAATCTCAGCTAGGATTTTTTTTTGTAAAAGTACACATATGTTAACCGTTGTACTTGTATTGCCATACGATATTTCAATACATTTTAAACCTGTTTCTATTTTCATTCGAAATGGGGATGTTAAATTAGTAGTAGACACAATGATTTCTATTCCTATCATACATATCATAGATATCCTTTCCCAGTGGCAACCTCTTTTTTTCTGGCATTCACCGCAGATCTTTTACTTTGTAGGACTCATTGAGCAATAGATTTATTGTATATTGAATTTCAGACGTCCTTTATATTGCATGAAATATTTGCCACTGAACGTTGAGAAGAGAATAATTTATCAGTTAACAGATTTAAAAATATTTCGTGTATGTCAATTACAGTGTGTACTTTATCATAGTAAATGCAAATGATTTATTATTGATTCAGGTTCACTTGTAGACAATAGAAATTCATTTTAGAGAATTTCATTCCTCGTTTTTACTATGTTTTTTTTTTAATTCGTATTCTCTAAAATTTTGAGCAATAAGTGGTCAACAAAATTATAATAAACACGATTAAAAAATAAGCAAAATGAATATGGATAATGATTTTTATATAAAAAATAGTTCCTCGCCTACCGAAACAAGGATTGAAATCATGATAATTTTAATCTGACACGTTTGATACTTTACAACAAGAAGTAGTTCATAGAATCAAAGAACAGCTGCTCGGAGATTTTATTTATTTTAATGAATTTGTACACGCAGTCCGATATGCGGTTTAAATAGAACAAAAGAATTCGACCTCTTGTGTTTAGAAGGTAGAAAAGTGAAATGAACTTTGTATACGGTTGTCAAGATGTCACAAAAGTTACTTTCCGTAAAGTCATTATAAATATTTGCATTCACGTTGTTTAATTTTCATATTGTACAATTGTTGACAATGCAACTTGCAAACAATCGTTTTTAAAACCACCATAAGTCAAGCTGTTACGTCATTTAGGGGGTCTCCTTATAAACTGCTACTTTTTTTTGCTGGACATAGAAAAAATCTGGGGAAAATTACAAAAATTGAGAAATGAATTGCCAATCGTTTAAGACCATTCCCAAAGTGGCACACCTAAATTTGACATTTGAACGCAATTTCAAAGTTGGATGTTATACGACGGGGTTTTGTTAATTAATTTACGAATCGAACACACCCGTCCTATATATGTAAGATCACATGACATTTAAGTAATTAAAACTATTTTTTTAAAATAATATTTGCATGTTTGACATGTTTTTTTCTTTAACAATTACAATTACACCGACAGTCATAATTTCTGTATTATTTAAAAAAGTTTTGTTACATATTTTGTTACACCTAATAGTTATAAACAGTAACCCGGATTGGTTGACAATTGTGAAGTTGAGTTTTTGGGGTATCAGATATTTATATCGTTGTATTCCTTTTGTTTGTGTTAACAAATTGTCGTTCGGAATTATTTTTTATACGTCATTTATTTATCTTGCAATTTCTTGTAATTTAGTTTGCGTCTTATTTCTTTGGTGTCATATTCACCCATACGGCTTCAACAATGAGCAAAGCCCATACCGCATAGTCAGCTATGAAATGCCCTGATAAAACAAAGTAAAACAATTCAAACGAGAAAACTAACGGCCTTATTTATATAAAACAAAATGAACGAAAAACAAATATGTAACATATAAACAAACAACAACCACTGAATAACAGGCTCCTGACTTGGGACAGGCACGTACATAAATAATGTGGCGGGGTTAAACATGTTAGCGGGATCTATGTTTGTGTTCGATGATACAGTATAATAAGTCGGTAGTTGCCCGCGAATGGATTTTTTTTCTTTGCGTCTTATTTGTTGATTGCAGTTGGTTTTTTTTTTTTTGTGTCATGTGGAGATATGGTGTGATTTTGTTTTTCTTTTGATGTGTTTGCATCTTAAATTGGGATTGCACTGAGTTATTTCATTATTTCTTTTGTGCTATATTTTCGATACATTTTTACAGAGGATGACCTTGAGGTCACTCCGATGTATTGTTATCGCTTAAATTTCCGTCATGCATAAATTAGTCAAATTAGTTTGGGGTTTTCAACACCAGTGAAAAAAGTGCATTTTCATACCTGCGATTTCTGTTCTCCGGTTGTACGATGTTTCAACAAAATATGGAATCATTTCAGTTGTTGATTTAGTGGTGAAAATTTGACTGAATTATATCTTAATAAATACGGTTTTATATGTTTAATTGGTGTTTAAGAAAGAGGTCAGGTGCTCTTGTTCATTCATAAAATTATCGTTCATTCATAAATTTATCGTAAAACAAAAATCACTACACAGGGTTATACGTGTAGTGTAAATGACCACCTGTAATCTAAAAATAGCGGTCTCACTAATAACGACAAGAAGAATTTTAGCGACCGGAAGCGTCAAGAACGGACAAGAAGAATAAATTTAACGACAAGAAGACTATTTAGCGACATCAAAACTTCTCGTATCGCATGAGGATGACACATATCAAATGAACAATTATGTGTGTGACTTAGTTTTAAGAAATTATGTCCAAGTAACACTATGAAAATATTAGTAAGCTGAAATCTATATTTATTTTTTACATGTTTATGTCTTGGGGGATATTTTATTTCTGTCCCATTTTTCAACATTAGCGTCTCGAAAGGTGAAATGTTTTAACTGAATGGTTAATTTAAATTAATTATGAAAATTGTTAAAATTAAATCAATAAAAGTAATTATTGCCCAGTTACAAACACTACCAGGGGATAATTCATAATTATCCCCAACTTTAGCCTGGTAAACTTGTCTCCTTGTGAAATATAAAACATATCAAAAATGATTTCCTGCTTAAGTCTTTTATTGATATAAAGTCAAAACTGTCAGGTTTAATTCTTATATATGTAGATGAAAAATAAAAGTCCCCAAAACATTTAAAACATGGCAGCAATCGCTTTTACAGCCTTTAATGCTTTGATTGTTTTACAGAAGAGTGTCCACCATGCACTTGCACTGCACTATAATAATAGTAGAATAGAATAATCATATACAAGTAGATGAAAATTATATAAACATACAATCGTAATATTAATAATATATATATAACAACAAACCAGTGTATTCTCTACGACTATTATTATATAAGTCCAAGGTATACTGATTTCTTGCACTACAATATAATAGTTATTACGGTGAGGTTGAATTTCATGTCATTTATTCATCATCCAAGCACGAACTTGTATCAGAAAAAAATATCTCTGTAAATTAACCCCAATTTCAGGTATAGAGATGTGATCTGTTTCTGTGACATGTGCTTTTGACCATCCACAAGAACCTGCAGTCATCCGATGTTCAGTACTTCAGTACTTTGATTAGTCTATCTTATAGCATCTTACAATTGTCCGGCGACATAATGTGATACTTTTTTTATTCGCCAATATTATTCATACGAGTCAATTTGAATTTACTATTTATATCTTTTTCTTTTCTTATTAGTTTACCTACAGTCGAAAATTTGCAAGACATTAAGAGTCTTTACTTATTTAACCGTTTTACATTAGACTCAATTTTATTATAGTTTATCACATTAAGACTCGATTGTATTATAGTGCTTTACTTGAATAACCGTCTCACTGTTAGTTGTATGTTAGTTCTTCACAACTCAGAAACAGATTCAAGAATATCAAATTTCCCTTATATTAATTTTTACCGTATACGGTGGCTCACTCTATTTTCTCATACTTGCTCACTATTACAAGTCAAGTACTATAGAAGTACACCGGTGCACCCCCCCCCCCCCCGGCCTATATTCTTGAAAACGATGTTCTTATACATACTATCTCCATGTGATTGTCTCAAGTCCTCAGTCTCTGCACCGAACTATTACAATCAACCAAGTCGTTGCTAAGACTGTGCTTAAAAGAGCAGCGACTTGGGGTAAAATTGTACTTACTAGACAGTCTTTGATAATCTGTTACAGTTTTGTACAAGAGTAATGTTTGGGATGCTTAAACCTTTGGCATATTTTGTAAGTTGAAAAATGAATATACTAAAGACCTTTTTTGGGTGTTAACATTTGCGGTTGACCGGCATATTATGTAGAATTTAAAACCTGTTTTATTTAAAAAAAAAAAAAAAAAGAAGATTCTAAAAGATAACGAAAATTAAGCATATGCTCTTTTAACTGTTCTTGAACAGGGCTCCAATTTAAAAAAAAAACCAAGAATGTGTCCAAAGTACACGGATGCCCCACTCGCACTATCCTTTTCCATGTTCCAAGGACCGTGAAATTGGGTAATAATCTAATTTGGTATTAAAATTAGAAAGATTATACTATAGGGAACATATGTACTAAGTTTCAATTTGATTGGACTTCAATTTTATCAAAAACTACCTTGACCAAAAACTTCAACCTGAAACTCCCACTTTCATTTTCTATGTTTAGTGCACCGTGAAATTGGGGTCAAAAGTCTAATTTGGCTTCAATATTAAAAAGATTATATCATAAGCAACAAGTTTACTAAGTTTCAAGTTGATTGGACTTCAGCTTCACCAAAAACTACCTTGACCAAAAACTTTAACCTGAAACTCCCACTTTCATTTTCTATGTTCAGTGGACCGTGAAATTGGGGTCAAAAGTCTCATTTGGCTTTAAAATTAGAAAGATCATATCATAAGCAACAAGTCTACTAAGTTTCAAGTTGATTGGACTTCAGCTTCATCAAAAACTACCTTGACCAAAAACTTTAACCTGAACGGACGGACGCACAGACGAACGGAGCCACAGACCAGAAAACATAATGCCCCTCTACTATCGTAGGTGGGGCATAAAAAGAAAGAGTTCAGATGATCAAGTTCTTTGAAGAAAGAGAAAGGGGAAACCAATAGCACTGCTATATCATCTCAGAAATTATATAAATTATTATTTACCATTAGTATTACAAGACTATGAAGGATGCATTCACATCTCTTCTGTTATGGAGACGTTTGACAAATTCTGTACATAAAAAACAAGATACTTTTGTGGCATAACTTTATTCATATAGATTATTTCTCCTACATATCTTTATATATTGCTTTCTTTAGTTCAAATTGGAATCTCAGATAAGCATCTGGTACTTTAAATCCTCTCCTCTCGGTTCCATGCCTCTGGTCGACATGTGTACTTCATAATAATTACTGACTGTCAAATGTATAGCAGAACGTACATAACTTCTTGATAAAACTGCCGTCTATCTCCCTTTTCGACACTGCAAAAAAAAAAATCGAACAGGCAATTAAAGAGGGGGTTGCAAACACATGTTCCCCGTACAAACGGATCGGAATTCAATTCTCATTCTGTAAACAAATATTGTAGGATTGTTAAGGTATTTTGGTGTTAAAAGCCCCTCCCCCTTTTTTGTAATATACACCACAAAAAAAAACATTTAGTTAGGATAAAGAACTAATAAACGATAATCCTATAATGTAAGGCTTCAGAGTTTCAAATCTTTAAGATTCAACATGTTTATCGGATTGTTTTTTTACTATCAATGTTGAACCGTTAATTTTTATCGTATTTTTTTAACTACCAATGTTGAACCGTTAATTTTTATCGTATTTTTTTAACTACCAATGTTGAACCGTTGATAGTTAATAACAAAAATTCGATAAAAAATGTTGAATGTAAATGATATGAACCTCCGGTCTTATATTAAAGGACAATATATAACACTTCTGAGGTTCATATCATTTACATTCAACGGTTTTATCGGATTTTTTTTTTTACTATGAACCGTTCAACATCAATAGTAAAAAAAAATCCGATATAAAAACGTTGAATATAAGTGATATGAACCTCCGAAGTTTATATAATAGCATTACGGTAAATAGAATAATTGAAATTCAGTTAATTTAGTGTGGGAGGCTATTTTAATCCACTTTCTGAGTGTGTATTATTTAATGTTACAATGTAACAAACCTATCAAACACACCGTGAAAAATAACATTATCTCCCCTAGATATGCTTAACAACACGACACAAAAAACTGCTACCTTTTTTTGCTCTATATCACATAATTATGAAAACACATTACATAGAAAGGGAATATTGTGCTTGTGTACACGTTTGAATGTGTAGGTGGCACACTCAGAACGATCGTCTCTAGATTTTTTTTTAAAATTCGTCCCGGCCTTTCCGGGTTCACGTAGCAACACGTTTCTTTCCTTTCCAGCTATTTCTGATTATCAATTAATCCAAAACATGCATTTATCACAAAGCAACAACTACTAAACAACTAACCTATACCAATGGTGATCGTTTAATTCCTAGCTGATTCCTTTAATCGTACCTTTTTTGACGACACCCATCGTTGTAGCGTCTACCATTGAAGGTAGCGAAATTACATGATTTGACAGGAGAGCGAAATAAACAAGGGGAGCAATTTTATCGAACCGCATTCCGGACTGCACGCTTTGTTTTTATTTTCATTTTCATTGAGTGCCGTTGTTTTGCCGTTTATATAATGATTTGAGAGATTTTTTTTACAGTGTTTATACCAATTACCTAATAAAATAAAACGAGAATAAATATTTTACTATTTTATAGGTGCATGGTTAAGAATCATTTATGCATTTCACTATACAAAGATAAAACAAAGTCGCCCTTAAAGATAGTATAGCAATTGGTATATTATTTTCACTTTATTTTAAGACAAGAAAGATAAAAAAATATATATTCCAAGGTTAAAAGTTGTATTTGTAAATAATCTTGTATTAAAAACATCGTTTATGACAATCTTAGAGCATATTTAACTTCCGTAAAATAACTTATACATCGTTTTCATAATTACGGCTACATTGACGCGGGAAAAATTATGGACGGCGGGAAAGCGCAGTTCTACCGATAGGCACAAGTTTTGCAACGTCACAGATAAGAAACGTCAAGATGCTTTTGGCGCGACAAAGCAAGAAAAAAACTCGGCAGCAAGAGGGTTAACAAAATTATGAAAAGCTGAAATGTCGAATAAATTAATTTACCAACAAAAATATCGTGAAAAAAATTACAACGAATTTATGATCATGAAGTAAGACAACTTGAAAACTCACCGAAAGTGGCAAACGTATATGAATTAATGTTGTTGTTTTTTTCACTTGTCACGCAATTTTATGAGGAAATATTTAAATTGCTATCAAACTACATGTATTCTCACTCGTGGTAAAAAAAAACTTTTCCTTGACAGCATGTTTCAACGCATATAGGACCAAAGTCATATTTAAGGTAGGGAACAAACTAATTGACGTTCCCTAGTTTGGGTCCTCTTTTTCAAAAGACTGGATCCGCATCCTATTCTTCATGTCCGATATATAACCTGTCTGATAACAGGGACACGTCCCGGTGACATATATTTTTTTTTCTTTCTACAAATGCACAAAACTGCTTATATATATATATATATATATATCAGACAAATCGACACATTCTATGAATCAGATATATAGGGGAATATAGTTGTATTACCCAGTCTGGTGACTTTTACATTTTTTTTTAACAAAGCACCAATTATTTTGAAAATAGGGGGGGGGGGGGTCTTTGGCAAGCCGGCCGACTTTTGGAGTTAAACTTGAAAAATGTCAATGCACTTACCGACTTACCGAAATCCGCCTAATATTTCATCTGATGATGTTTTTTGGTTTGCTTTCAGATTGTCTGGTACATGCGGTCATGTATCCGCGTCCTGCATCAGCTTATAGAATGGTCTCAGGTACAAACAGAAAGACAACTCATTACGTTGTGAGAAGAAGATTAATATCGATGACAATACTCCTTGCACTTCAAAACAAAACACCTGGAAACCACCTAAAAAGAAATCGCTGTTACCTAAAACATGTATAGCTGACTATACATTTCATAAAAACCTATCTGTATGGGAGAAACAGCCAACAAAACGCAGACAAAAGCGGGATTACAAAACATTCAATAGGGGGGGGCAAGGGGGGTCCCAATAACAGCAAAACAGCAAATTGATTTGGCTCATAACAGATAACAAGGAATTAAAATGGACAAAAACAGATAACAGTAAATGAAATATTAAAATAATTCACTCTTTGACAAATCAGTATTTCTTATTACGGATATAATCCTTTGTAATGCATTCCATTTTTTTATGACTATGTTTTTAGTATTAATTTATGTATCTAAAATGTGTTTAAATTACTACTCAATATTATAGTATTAATGAATGGGTGTTTTTATAATGGCCCTGTTATATGTCCAAGGTCTGTTATAATGGTCGAGGAAGTCTGTAATGGCCCGAGGCAACGCCGAGGGCCATTACAGACATCCGAGGCCATTATTACTGACCAAGGACATATAACAGAGCCATTATAAAAACACCCATTTCTTAATACATTTATTAACCAACTGAATAACAGTATATGTGTTAATATACCAAATATTCAAGATATTAAGTTGACAGAAGTTATGTGTTGAAAAACAGGAGGAACAGTGATCCCTATATATGGTTCTTTAATGTTGGTTGCTGGTTACTAAATTAAATAAAATACAAAAAAGTATTATACTCTTTACAACTTAATTTTATTAACTTTATTAAAAACTCTTACTGTGCTTTATACAGACAAACCGGGCATTAATACAGGGCCATTACAGAAAAACAGGGCCATTACAGAAAAAAAACAGGGCCATTACAGAAAAACAGGGCCATTACAAAAAAAACAGGGCCATTACAGAAAAAAACAGGGCCATTACAGAAAAACAGGGCCATTACAGAAAATATGTTATTTTTAATAACCAGTCATTTTTGGCAATAATGTACTTAGTTGGTTAATAAATTATAATATTTTTTATACGCTCGTTTACGGAACGTATTATGGTATACTGTTGTCCGTCTGTTGTCAACATGTTGGACATTAACTCAAAAACTCTTTAACCATTTGCATTAAACTTTGGGAAATTGGTTATATCTATTGACGTGAGCTCCCTTTTTTTTCTTTTTTTTTTAATAAATTTTAGATTTTAAGTTTCTGGGTAATGGGTTTTTATTCAATAAAATTGGTGTTTTTTTTTCAGTTTTTTGATAAAATCTCAAAAATGCTTTCACAAAGCAAGGAATTTTGGTGAATTGTTTATATCTATTAACATGAGGTAACTTTCAATTTTTATAAATTTTAGATTTTACATTTCCGAGTTAACGGGTTTTATTAATTAAAAAGGGGTGATTTTCCAGTTTTCAGACATTAACACAAAAATGTTTTTTAAGCAGTTCTCATGAAACGTTGGTGTATTGTTTATTATATATATTGACTGAAGCTCCCTTTGTTGCTAATAAAAAAAGTGACCCGTAAAAGAGTTTGAATATTCTGACTTTTTCTAAATGACTATTTAATGAAGTGTGTGAATTTTTCTTAATAAAACTTTTAGGCAAAGTGGTATATAGGGTAGAAAAATCAAAAGCACCAATTATAAGCATGCAATTTATCAAGTACTTCGAACGAATTCTGACACTCTAAAAGCAATTTATTCCACTATTTTCAAAGGCCTTATTTAAACATTTTTTTATCAGCTGAGGTTTTTGATTGTACCAGGTGTACTAGTATAAGTAGAATACATAGTTTAGTAGGGAAACAATGGCTTGAAACGAAATAAATCTTTGTTTGTAATGAGTTATGTGCAGCTTCGGACCCAAGTACATGGTTGGAACTTTCATTGTACAATGCATTTGGTTTTGCTTTGAAAAGAATCACAGAGCTGAGTCTATGTACCATATTATATAAAAGGTTAAGTGGTTGTTAGGACCTAGTCCTTAATTGAGATCCTTGTCAGATATTCCTGGCCATATGTTTTCCTTTTTGTCATATTAAGAATTGTTTTAATTTAATATGTTCGTACGGAAAAACAAGGAACATTATTCTCATACAAAAAATTAAGATAATTCTAAATACACATTCATAAAAAAAAAATGGAATTTATTACAAAGGATAATCATAAGATTTTTTCCTGGACCTCACTTCTGTGATGGGTATATGTTAATGGAATCCTTCTCTGAATACGGGACAAACATATTAGTAGTGGTAGACCCCAATGGCCAATGGTCTTCAATTTATACCGAATATTGACTGTCAAAAAAAATGCTAACATTCCAATTTTCAATAACAGTTAACAGCAAATACATTATCGCAATAACAGATAACAAAAAAACTAAAAGTCCAATAACAGCTAACAAAGAATAAGACAATAACAGCTAACAGCAAATATATTTTCAAAATAACAGATAACAAAGAATTAAATTGCCCCATAACAGCATAACAGTTAAACCCCTTGCCCCCCCTCATTCAATTCAGACCCTTCATTAACTGAAGACAAAATAACAAGTCGTGTACAGAATGCAATTGATAAATTACAACTGTTAGACAGAGTTTGCCGTGTACAAACAATATTGCAGCTTAAATATGCCAAGAAGGAATAAATTTGTTTTTTAACACAACGATTCTGTTGCAAATTATGTACGTTTTTGTGTATTTTAGTTGCATGTGAATAAAAATATGTTCTCGTGCCAACCAAGAAACAGATATTCATTCGGACCCAAGTACATAGTTGGAACTTTCATTGTACAATGCATTTGGTTTTGCTTTGAAAAGAATCACAGAGCTGAGTCTATGTACCATATTATATAAAAGGTTAAGTGGTTGTTAGGACCTAGTCCTTAATTGAGATCCTTGTCAGATATTCCTGGCCATATGTTTTCCTTTTTGTCATATTAAGAATTGTTTTAATTTAATATGTTCGTACGGAAAAACAAGGAACATTATTCTCATACAAAAAATTAAGATAATTCTAAATACACATTCATAAAAAAAAAATGGAATTTATTACAAAGGATAATCATAAGATTTTTTCCTGGACCTCACTTCTGTGATGGGTATATGTTAATGGAATCCTTCTCTGAATACGGGACAAACATATTAGTAGTGGTAGACCCCAATGGCCAATGGTCTTCAATTTATACCGAATATTGACTGTCAAAAAAAATGCTAACATTCCAATTTTCAATAACAGTTAACAGCAAATACATTATCGCAATAACAGATAACAAAAAAACTAAAAGTCCAATAACAGCTAACAAAGAATAAGACAATAACAGCTAACAGCAAATATATTTTCAAAATAACAGATAACAAAGAATTAAATTGCCCCATAACAGCATAACAGTTAAACCCCTTGCCCCCCCTCATTCAATTCAGACCCTTCATTAACTGAAGACAAAATAACAAGTCGTGTACAGAATGCAATTGATAAATTACAACTGTTAGACAGAGTTTGCCGTGTACAAACAATATTGCAGCTTAAATATGCCAAGAAGGAATAAATTTGTTTTTTAACACAACGATTCTGTTGCAAATTATGTACGTTTTTGTGTATTTTAGTTGCATGTGAATAAAAATATGTTCTCGTGCCAACCAAGAAACAGATATTCATTCGGACCCAAGTACATAGTTGGAACTTTCATTGTACAATGCATTTGGTTTTGCTTTGAAAAGAATCACAGAGCTGAGTCTATGTACCATATTATATAAAAGGTTAAGTGGTTGTTAGGACCTAGTCCTTAATTGAGATCCTTGTCAGATATTCCTGGCCATATGTTTTCCTTTTTGTCATATTAAGAATTGTTTTAATTTAATATGTTCGTACGGAAAAACAAGGAACATTATTCTCATACAAAAAATTAAGATAATTCTAAATACACATTCATAAAAAAAAAATGGAATTTATTACAAAGGATAATCATAAGATTTTTTCCTGGACCTCACTTCTGTGATGGGTATATGTTAATGGAATCCTTCTCTGAATACGGGACAAACATATTAGTAGTGGTAGACCCCAATGGCCAATGGTCTTCAATTTATACCGAATATTGACTGTCAAAAAAAATGCTAACATTCCAATTTTCAATAACAGTTAACAGCAAATACATTATCGCAATAACAGATAACAAAAAAACTAAAAGTCCAATAACAGCTAACAAAGAATAAGACAATAACAGCTAACAGCAAATATATTTTCAAAATAACAGATAACAAAGAATTAAATTGCCCCATAACAGCATAACAGTTAAACCCCTTGCCCCCCCTCATTCAATTCAGACCCTTCATTAACTGAAGACAAAATAACAAGTCGTGTACAGAATGCAATTGATAAATTACAACTGTTAGACAGAGTTTGCCGTGTACAAACAATATTGCAGCTTAAATATGCCAAGAAGGAATAAATTTGTTTTTTAACACAACGATTCTGTTGCAAATTATGTACGTTTTTGTGTATTTTAGTTGCATGTGAATAAAAATATGTTCTCGTGCCAACCAAGAAACAGATATTCATTCTGACCGGCCAACCAATGCCTATATAAATGTAATAAGGGTTCAGATCTTCTTTTTTTTTGCTCATTGTTGAAGGCCGTACGGTGACCTACAGTTGTTAATGTCTGTGTCATTTTGGTCTTTTGTGGATAGTTGTCTCATTGGCAATCATACCACATCTTCTTCTTTTATATTTCAAATGATGCTAATGCTGACTCGTTATCATGCATAGTACAATTCATAATTAAATTTCACTCAAGTTCTAAATTAAATGATCCGGCAAATGACTGAAGACATTCTTTAATCGAAGGTAAATTTATCTGTTCCATTATTTTATTTTGCTGTTGCTGATTTCTATAATATATGTATTTTTTTGCTCCGTATCTGTTTGCTTTTTTTTCTTTTCTGTTATTTTTTAATTTATTTTCGTAAGTGTTTGTATGTATGTATGTTTGTTTGTTTGTTTGTTGTTGTTTATTTAAGCATGATATATTATTTGCTATTCATTTTTCACTTTAACTGTACTGCAAGTAATTATTTCTTATGACCATGGTTGCAACGTTTTGGAGACTGCATTCTTAGTATTAGCTAATTATAGACAAAGATTTAAGTTTAGAGTTATATCTTTTTAATGTTTTGGATTTTAGATCTGCAGACTAACAAATGCTGTACACTTCATCGGTTTCAATCTCCCCTTCAATTAACAAATCGACTAACCCAAGCACCAGCTCTTCGTCATATTCTCTGACGTCAATCTCAGGAATGTCAGGGTCACCGTCGCTGACGTTTTGTTTTGCAATGATGGGCTCAGCGATGTAGAATTCCTCTATGTTTTCCTCTGTGTTTTCTTCGTTTTCATCTAGTTGTAAAAGCTGTTTGCAAAATTTTTCAATGAGCACTTTACGGCGAGAGACAAGTATTGGATCTGCAGCAGTGACGAATGAACGTTGGAAATTTGTAAGGTAAGCGATGTTTTGTATGTGTATTGAAGCCAATTGAAAAGATGAAATAGGAATTCTCCTAGTTAAGAATCTATACGATTTTATTCTACCTATCGCCTGTTCCACAAATATGCGGGTAGCTGCTATGTGTTTTGTTTTTTCGACCTGCTGTGGGTTGAATTGTTTCTTATTTTTATTTGCAAAAGGAGGCACAAGAAGTTGCGCACCCTTTTCTTGAAACTGCCTCTGAAGAGTGAAACCTTTGTCGGCCATGTATACCTCGCCTTTTTTAATGTTATCCAATAAACCTGACTTTGTGCACATCTCAACATCTGTTGTACTGCCGGGGAACAAGTCGGAGATGAAAGATAATGACCCCCATAAAGTACAACCAACTAATACCTTTGCTGTATGACGACTCCAATACTCGGACCAAAATACTGACTGTTTATCGAGCTCACTGGGCTCATCGACCTCAAACTCTGTACAGTCCAAAATCATTACGCAGTTTGGGAATTTTTTTAGTATATCAGGGGGACATAATGTCTGTAATTCGTCCATTGTAGGGTTCATATTAATTTTTGAAAATGTTAATTTCATGTGACAGGCCCATGTTGACAAAATACACGAAACAGTAGATATTGAAACATTGAACATAGAGGCAAGAACGGTTTCGCTAATGTCTTGTCGTAGCCTCAATAAATACATGAAAAACTCGTCTTGTGGTGATAAAGCTCTGTGTATGTAAGATGCTATGATGCTATGTTTAGTACTTCGCTTTTGTAGGCAATAAAAAGACGTTGTGTTGCTTTCAATTCTATAATTCAGATCCCATACAAGTTTGCGTTACAATAACGTTACGTCAACAATAGTAACGTTGGGTACGTTTGAACAAGGTCGTGAATCTTTGACACTCCGGGCGCCGAAAGTGAAATATAAATAGAAATGAAATGAAAATTTGACTAAATTGAAGACATAAATCATAATTCATCACTTAACTTTAAAGTTTATGTATCATAAAAGAAAGAATTAATCACTGAATCACTTCAAAGTCCATTCACTAAATCCATTTGAATTTGAATCTCTTAATTAATCACTTTGAATTTGAACAGTCTATTTCGATCATAATTTGAAAAGCTATTTTGTCCACTCGTGAATCTTTTGTACGGCATCTGACTTCGCCTGACGGAACATCTTGGGTCGTGTAACATCCTCCGGTTCAGATTCAATACAGTTCACTTCGATTGGGTATAATTTCGTGATTGGGCGGTTGGTGGTTCCGTTTTTAGTGCGAAGTTTTACAGTTCTGATAAGATTATCCTCTCCTTTTACGAGTTCTTCGACAACTGCGAGTTTCCATGAATTTCTTAAAGTTTCGTCATGTATTTGAACAACATCACCAATAGCTATCGATTGTTCGTTATTTCCTACACTTCTGTGATGTTCCCGTAATGAGGTCAAATACTCATATTTCCATCGCTGTTGAAAGTGGTTTAGAATGTCTCTTTGTAATTGAACACGTTTGTTAAAGTTAATTGGTTCAAAATGTCCATTGTTTTCACTAGCTGGATACGGAAGTCGCGTAATTTTTCGACCATACAAAAGATGTGATGGTGTCAATGGTTCTGGATCCGTAAGATCGGATGAAACATACGTTAGAGGTCTATCATTGAGAGTTGCTTCGATCTCTGTTAACACAGTTTGTAAAGTCTCTAAATCGACACAGTTACTTCCTAATACTTTCTTTAAACACATTTTCGTTAACCCAATCAACCGTTCATAGAAACCACCAAACCACGGAGCTTTCTTTGTAATAAATTTCCACTTTGTTCCTGTAGAGCTTAGACTTTCGCGCACTGAATTTGAGTTTGTAAGATGTTTGATTTCTCGACTGGCAGCTTCAAAAGTTAGTGCATTGTCAGATATTAGTAACTTCGGTAAGGATCTCCTGCTTGCGAATCTTCTGAAGGCTAACATAAATGTAGGTTCTGATAAGTTATTCACAAGTTCTAAATGAACAGCTCTCGTCGACGCACATGTAAACAAACATAAATATACCTTTGATTTCGTATCATCTGTATTTCGCACATACATAGGACCAGCAAAGTCTACGCCTGTAACAGTAAACGGTATATCCTCGTGTAACCTCTCTTTGGGCAGTGGCGGTGGATCAGGTTGTTGGTAAGCATGTCCTGTTACTTTCCGACAGTTAACGCATTTTCTAAGAATAACTTTGACTCGTTGACGAATTCGAGGTATCCAGTATACTTGTCGCAAGTGTGTTACGGTAGAGTTGACGCCTTCATGTAAATGATTGATATGAGCATCCATAATAATGAGTGAAGTGAGTCTATGTAACGGAGGTAACAAGTATGGATGTTTAGCTGATTCCTCCAAAGGTGCATGTTGAATTCTCCCGCGGCAACGAAGTGCATTTTCTTCATCAAAGTACAAGTTCAATTGTCTTACAATAGACGGCTTAACTGTCACAGATTTGTTGAAATAATTAAACACTTCATGATATTCTGATTTCTGAACCGTTTGTATCCATGTCAATGTAGCATGCTGTATTTCATTAACGGTTAATTCCGACAATGTTCTATCACTCCGTGCTAACTTACAGTTTTGTATAAATCTCATCACATAGGCTGTAACACGTATTAATGTCTTCAAACTGCTATAACGTTCGATATCCATAATCTTATGTATGCCAAATTCTTGACGTTTCTGAGATGTGAGTAAGACGTGCTGTTTTTCTGAGGTTTCATTAGTGGGAATCTCCATTATATTCTCGTTTTCAACAATTTCGTTTCCGCTCCATGTTGGCCATTGTGTTTTGTCTGTTATCCACTCGGGTCCATGAAACCATAATCTGTTGTTTATGAATTTCGTTCCTGTTATGCCTCTAGTTAATAAATCTGCAGGATTTGCATCCGTCGGACAATAACGCCATTTTTGATTTTCATTTGACTCCTTAATTTCCTTGACTCTGTTTGCGACAAACTTTTTGAGTGGTTTTGTTGATTGAAGCCATTTCAAAACGATCTGACTGTCACACCAGAAGTTGATTTGTAAGTTTCCAATATGTAGATTTTGAATAAGATGTTTCGCAAGTCGAGCCCCTAAAAGGGCAGCCATCAGTTCAAGATTAGGTAGAGTGACACTTTTCAATGGGGCAACTCGATTCTTTGCCATTACTAATGCAGACTCCTTTTCTGTGACAAGATACGCACAGGTTCCATAAGCTAGTTGACTTGAATCTGTGAAAATATGTAATTCTGCTGTTTCAATGTCCGTTATTCCTGAACACTCAAAATAACATCTAGGAATCTCAATGTTCATTGCAAATTGTAGATCTTTGGTCAAATCACTCCATGTTGATTCGATTTCTTTTGGTAAAGGGCAGTCCCATGCAAACTTTTCTTTCCACAACAATTGCATTAACATCTTTGTTCTGACGGTGACGGGGCTAAGCAGACCTAGCGGATCATAAATGTTTGAAGATTGTTTTAAGATCTCACGTTTTGTTATTATCCTTTCCGTTGTTGTATTTATGTTGTTTTGAAACGAGATTTGATCGTTGTTCACATTCCAACGGAGACCAAGAATTTTGATGTTCGTATCTCTTTCTATGCATTTTTCAGATTGGGCTAAGCGTAGTAATTCTGTGCTATTTGACGTCCATGATCTCAGATTGAATCCTCCTCTTGCCAATAAATCTCGTGATTCTCTGTAGAATTTCAGCATTTCTTTCTCATCCCAGAAGCTTGACAAAACATTGTCAACATACAGGTCGTTTTTCAGTATCTCGGCTGTTTTACAAGAATTGAGTTTGAAGTGCTTCATAAGGGTGGCATTCAAGATGTAAGGTGAGCATGTAGTTCCAAATAGAACGACTCTAAAACGGTAAGTTATCACTCTAAAACGGTAAGTTAAGTCTGGGTCAGATGGATCACTCAACCAAAAAAATCTTGTGACGTCCCTATCTTCTTTATCCAGTTCGACATTCAAAAACGCTTTCTCTATGTCGGTAGTCACTGCGTGCTTGTGTAATCTGAATCTAGCTAAAATTCCCGTCAAATCGTTTAACATCGGCGGAACTGACATGAGACAATCGTTTAAACTAGCCTTGTGAGGTGATTCGTGACAACTACAATCATAGACTATACGTATAGGAGTCGTAGATGAGTCCTTTTTTACTGCATGGTGAGGAATGTAGTGAATTCTGTTTGACTGGTTTCCATTTTCTGTTACCCGCTCAATGAACCCTCGGCGTTTTTGGTCCTTAATTATGTCGCCATACATTTTCAGCATGTTGGTATCCTTTTTGAGTCTATCGATCATATTACAAGTTCTGCGTAAAGTGACATTATAGTTCGTAGGTAACTCATTGAAATCATTTCTCCATGGCAGTTTTGCGGTATAGCGATTATCTTGGTAAGTTATGCATTTTGTTTCGTATTCATCATTGAAGTCTTTCATGGTGGTTGTTTCTAATTCGTCTGCTTTGACACCAATAGATTCTAAATCCCAAAACTTTTCCAGGCTGCGTTCCTCTTGCTGATGTTGAATCAGTACATTAAACATTCCTGTTGATGATTGTTCTCCTGTAAAAGTATGCATCGGTCCTGACAACAAGTATCCCAAACGGGATTTTACGGCCGTTGGCCCATCTCCTCTGATCACGTGATCCTGCACAATACTCCAATAGTAGTCTGCTCCAATTAAAAGAGAAAGCTCAAATTTCCTATCCTCTGTGACTGGGTTAGCTAATCGTAATCCTTTGAGATATGGCAGTTTTGAAGCGATGACATTTGTAACATTACTGAGGGGTGCGGCAATGCGCGGTACTATCAGTACATCCATAGGAATAAATCCACCAGTTTCAATTTCTAAAGTAATCTGAGCCTTATCCATGTGTCTCACGTTCTGGTTGGCGTTTCCAAAAGTTGATAAACTAATTGTAGAATTTCCACAAGGTTTAAGTTGTAATTGTGCTGCTAAATCTTCTGAAATAAATGATTTCTGAGACCCTTCATCTAGTAAAATGTTAGACATCGCGCTCCGATCCTCGAACCATACAGGTGCTACTGCTGTCTTAAGAAGTATCTCGGTATGTGCCTGTGCTTGTGGTGTTGACGTGTAAAACGTGTAAAACGTTGACATAGGGTTACTTTCTTCTCCATTAACATTTACTGTATTGACGGCGGCGGCATCAGCGGGAGGTACAGGTGCTTGAGTTTCCTGATTACATAGAGCAGTGTGATGTCTCTTGTCACATTTACGACATTTATATCGTGATCTACATTCTGATATCTTATGTTTACCAAAACAGTTGAAACAAAGTTGTTTTTTCTTGACTATTTCGTAACGACTGGCATTATCTTTAATCTCTGAGCAATCAACAACTGAATGGGATTTGTTGCAAAATATGCATGGCTTGGGTTTATTCGATTCAGTGTTGTTCCTGGAGTTTGTGTGTACTCTATTGACTTGTCTATAATTTCCTTTCATTGTAGCCTTTGTTACAAACGATGCGGTAGGGGTTAAATTATCTGTGTTCATAGCGTGGCCAGCTTGTTGAGCGCGCAGCTCCTTACCTATAGCCTTCCGTAGTAAGTCTATGGTCCATGTACTTGTATCATGCTCTCTTGTCAATGTAGTTCTCAATTCCGGTGGTAGTTTTCTAAAGATGATGGGTGTAAGTACTGTTCCAAAATTTGTTTGACACTGTCCTAGCGATTCTAGGCCTCTAATACTAGTTTCAACTTTGTCATAGAATGTTCTGAGACTGTTTAATGACATTGTGGGGTTTGGCAAATCGACTAGTTTTTGCATATGTGCATCAATAATGATTCCTTGTTGACCATATCGCACTTGTAGTAATGAAATTGCTTGCTCATAGTTTGCGTGTGTAAGTGACAATCCCGATATGCAACTTTCCGCTTCTCCGTGAAGCTGGGCCTTCAAGTATGTGAAACGTTGTACGTTTGTCAATGATGGGTTTGTATGGACAGTAGTTTCGTACGATTCCCAGAAAGTTTGCCATAGAAGTAAATCTCCCGAAAAAGTCGGCAAATCTAGTTTTGGAAGTTTGTGATAGAACTTATAAGTTTCATTTAATGGCGGATCTCTGTTGATCTCATATTCTCCTTGTGAGTTTGCACTTGTCGATGTTTGCATGTGCTGATTTGTATTCTGATTGAAATTATTTGAAGATGAATGCGTTGTACTAGTATTTTGTACGATACTTGAGGTTAATTGACTCACCGAGTCCTGAGGTGTACTTGATCTCAACTCCAAATCACATTCTTTGTAGCGGCGAATATTAATGTCTATATGCTGATTAAATTCGTCTGCATCCAAAATTTCCTGTTCCACACTTTCTGCATCCAAGGAATCCAATATTTCAGCGTCTAGTTTCTGCAAAAGTTCATGTTTCCGTTCAAGGTTTTCAATGGCACTATGAATGTCCCGTCGGGTGATCTCTCCTTCGTTGATTTTCTCGTCAGTTTTGTGAATCTGTCTGGTTACGGCGCTTCTGTGGCCTCCTCTTACTGCTTTCAGCTTATCCATCGGTCACGGTACCAATATGTAAGATGCTATGATGCTAGGTTTAGTACTTCGCTTTTGTAGGCAATAAAAAGACGTTGTGTTGCTTTCAATTCTATAATTCAGATCCCATACAAGTTTGCGTTACAATAACGTTACGTCAACAATAGTAACGTTGGGTACGTTTGAACAAGGTCGTGAATCTTTGACACTGTGTCTACCAAAATTTCCATCTAAAATCTTCTTGTCATAAGACCAGTATTGTTTAGGTTTGTCAAATAACGTAAACAGAATGTCAAATGTGTGATTATCAGGTAATCCGGTTAATTCTTTTATCTTTGTATCACTGTTCTTGAAATTGTTATATCTAAAGAGTTTATTACTGAGCATATTTTTTTCATTTAATAAGTTAGTATTTATGTTCTTTTCTTGTTCTAGCGCTTTTTCTAGATCTCGGATTTTCTCTTTCAGTTTATTATGTTCTGTTTCATTGTCCGTGGCCGTGGATTGTGGTTGACATGCGTCACCAGAAGGCATTGAAGGTAATTGGGATGGAGATTCATTGTTAAAGTATGTTGAAAATTCTTCTGCTACTAGGCCATTTAGCTTTACTTTAGATTTCTTTTCTATCTTTTGAGTTTTCCGTTCACATTTTTTACCTATTTGCTTTCCAATTGAGAGGTCGGGGATACCGTTACTGAGGGCCCTCATGGGGTTTTTGATTATGTGATTACTTGGCCGTTTTTTTAATGATTATTTGATTATTAAGCCAAATATTTCATGATTATTTGATTACCTAGGACTGTATTTTTAGTTTATGATTATTTGATTACTAAAGATAAGCAAATATTTAATGATTATGTGATTATATTGGCAAAAAAATGGTGATTATGTGATTACTAGGGCCCCCCCATGAGGGGCCTCGTTACTCAGAACCTTTTCACCAGCGAAAAAATGTTCAGAACAAATTCTTGTTCCCGTATTTATGTCTTCCTCCTCTAAGTTTAAGGCATTTAACCACTTTTTCCGTAAATTGTTTTTTGGAATTCTAAAAAAGCTCAAGTTTTGTGTGTTTCTAGATGTATTTGTGCACACGGCACATGTCCAACCCATTAGTATTGACGTTTTTTTGCACCAGCTACGGTAAACGTTACGGCGTCCTTAGAAACAAGATGGCGTCGCAGCGTACACCAAAGAATATTACCCATGATGCATTAGATTCTGAACACAAACTTGCAGTACATTTATAATTCATACATAATGCAGTGTCATGTACTTTTACTTAAATAAAATCTTTTCTCTGCAGAGGTAACATACAGTGGCGGATCCAGAAATATTCATAAGTGGGGGTCCACTGACTGTCTAAGAGGGGGCCCGCTCCGGTCATGATTCAGTGATTCCCTATATAATCAACAACAAAAATCACAGAAAAGAGGGCGGTCCCCCTGCCCCCCCTCCTAAATCCGCCTCTGACAGAGCCGTATATTCAGAGTAAAGTAGTTTGCTATTGATATAGGTTGACGGGTAAACTAAATCCGATACCTCTTGAAGATACGAGTATCCCGCTATCTGTGCGTAAAAAAATATTTCAACAACTATTTAAGGGATTCGTATAGGTGATATGTTGCAAGTCAAAAATTCTATCCCTATCGAATCAATCCTCATTTTCCAGTGGATGTCAAAATGTCGCCACCCTTTATATTGGAGCTATAATTACAGTCAGAACATATTCTAGTAGTGTTAGTCTGTTCTCGTCCCGAACATGTATGAACTCATTTGCCACTGGTTGTTAAGCAATCATCAATCAATCAAAGAGTTTAGGAGGTCCCCGTTAATGTCATTGTAATCGGTTTTTCAGTTTTCTTCTTCATTTATCTGTATAGCTATGATATAAAGATGCGCGAACTTGAGAGCTAACCATCAACTAAAGAATACGGAATAATGGTGTGCTAAATTGTAAAGAAAAGAGAATATTTATAACGATGTGGTATACAGTAGAGAATAAAAGATGTATTGTTTAATTGGTTGTTGTTTACCTAATGTCCAGTGGTAAATATTTCTGCGATTACCAGGACGAGAACAAATGAAGAAAGGCAAAGAAAAGATTAAGTACGATATACAAGAAAGGGTCCTACCGGGATGGAGACGGGGAATACAGACATTGGCACTTATACCACATCTTATTTATATTTATGCCACTGTTAAATGCAGGTATGTTTAATAGGAATTGTAACTGACCAACTACAGGCTCCCCATCTTGATATTTTTTTTCGAGGGTTCAAAACGTCTTTACCGCACAAACAGATTAACACTCTTTCTACACGATGCTTCAGATTTATTTAACTGTACAATTCTGACTTGACGTGACTGCGTATTTATACATCCCTCACAGGCGAACGGAAGCATATTGTAGCAAGATTATTATGCCGGACTGGCCATATTTCTATACCCCATTCAACTCTCGGAAAAAGAAATAACGATCCAAATAACAAGAATAGAGAAAAATTGACTTATATATAAACATGATAAAGTATAATACATAATAACTGTAAGTAATATCAAAAACCTGTGGCTTCTCTCGAATTTATTTATAAACATCGATTTAAATTTTCCCCGCTTCTAATCTTTACCAATGAGAAGTCGCTTAATTATACATGTGTTTATGTGACATAATATTACATTTAAATAAGTCCGATAAACAAATCCAATACACATTACTCCATTATACACATACATGTAAACATGCCTATTGTGCAGATAACAACTAGTCTTACTAAAGAACAGATACCGAAAGATTTTGCCCAGAAATTTTCTGCGTTTCTTGCCGAGACCTTGGACAAGCCAATTGAGGTAAGTATTTATATACAAGAACTTTTACCTGTGTGAATTATAATACATTATGCTCGCCCCTTTTTGTTAATTGACCGATTTTGATACTTGATTTTTGCACTTTAACTGTAAAGTTATAACTTTACCTTAATTCGACAAACTCTGAAAACCGAAAAACTTTTCTTGGGTGTGTAAGATTGATTGATTGTTGGTTGCTTAACGTCCAGTGGCAAATATTTCATGTATATTTGATATAACGAGATGAAATGTCTCCAATGTTGTGGGTTGCGTTAATTTTTAAATAAAAAAAACAACTGTGACAGTTCAGTTTATCTTGTACTAGTATATAACTAATTTTTAAAGGACGAGTGCATTGCATTGTTATCCATGCGAGAGATACTGATCATACAGGCAAATCATGTGGTTACCTACGCAACTGATTTTATCATTTTTAACCGGATTTTTGTGACAAAAATGTCGGTTATTGATTTGGGGATGTACGGCGGGCGGGCGGTCGGTCGGGCGGGCGGTCGGTCGGGCGGGCGGGCGGTCGGTCGGGCGGGCGGGCGGGCGGGCGGGCGGGCGGGCGGGAATCAAATGTTGTCCGTGCATTAACTCATGAACCGTTCAACCAAAGCTTTTAAAATTTTAATATGTTGTTACTGACAACTAAATGAAGGACAAGTTCAATAATGGCGATTTTGACTTTTACCGTTCAGGAGTTATGGTTCTTGAAAGATTGAAAAATGGAGTTTCCAGTCGTGTCCGTGCATTTACGCATGAACTGTTCTACCTAAGCTTCCCAAATTTTAATATGTTGTTACTGATGACAAAATGGAGGTCAAATTCAATAATGGCGATTTTGACTTTTAACGTTCAGGAGTTATGGTTCTTGAAAGATTGAAAAATGGAGTTTCCAGTCGTGTCCGTGCATTTACGCATGAACTGTTCTACCTAAGCTTCCCAAATTTTAATATGTTGTTACTGATGACAAAATGGAGGTCAAGTTCAATAATGACGATTTTGACTTTTACCGTTCAGGAGTTATGGTTCTTGAAAGATTGAAAAATGGTGTTTCCAGTCGTGTCCGTGCATTTTCTCATGAACCATTCAACCAAAGCTTTTGAAATTTTTATATGTTGTTACTGATGGCAAATTAAAAGTCAAGTTCAATTATGACGATTTTGACTTTTACTGTTCAGGAGTTATGGTTCTTGAAAGATTGTGAAATGGCGTTTCCATTCACGTTGTTGCATTTACTCATGAACCATTCAATCTAAGCTTTTCAAATTTTAAGATGTTGATACTGATGACAAAATGGAGGTCAAATTTGATATTGACGATTTTCACTTTCACCATTCATCAGTAATGGTTCTTGTGATATTGCCAGGACACAAATAAATATTAATAAATCCGGTTTGCTGTCGTTGTGACAGCCTCTTGTTCTATCTAAAACCGTGCAAAATCAATATATAGTTGTTGATCTATTTTGACGCTATTACAATGTCACCGTGAGGTCTATTGAGTAGATTCTCATGGCAAAACAGTTTGAATAAGGGCGATATTTTCTTTGAGCATTGTCCATATTGCTCTAGACTCAGGTCGTACCGTTATGATGTATGCACAGATCTTCCATTCAACCTTTATCTTTACAATAATTTCATAAACATCTTCTCTCCCTTCTCTTATATAGTTTTAGTTTTATTGTCATTTATTGTAATTTCAATGAAGACAAAAAAATCACCACAATTATTTGTACTCTTTAATTTAAACTGTAATTTAACTGCTCCTCGGGGCGTCTTGATTGACAAATAAAAATTGTTGTTGTAAGATAACAGAAGTAATCACCTGTGGTGCCTTAGTTTGTAAATCTTCTCTTTGAGAAGATAACAGTATAAATCACCTGTGATGCTTTAGTTTGTAAATCTTCTCTTTGAGAAGATAACAGTATAAATCACCTGTGATGCTTTAGTTTGTAAATCTTCTCTTTGAGAAGATAACAGTATAAATCACATGTGATGCTTTAGTTTGTAAATCTTCTCTTTCAGAAGATAATAATAGTAATCACCTGTGATGTTTAGTGTTTAAATCTTCTTTTTCGGAAGATACAGAAGTAATCCTCTTCGATGCTTTAGTTTGCAAATCTTCTCTTTTAGAAGATAACACTAGTAATCACCTGTGATGCTTTAGTTTGTAAATCTTCTCTTTGAGAAGATAACAGTAGTAATCACCTGTGATTCCTTAGTTTGTAAATCTTCTCTTTTAGAAGATAACACTAGTAATCACCTGTGATTCCTTAGTTTGTAAATCTTCTCTTTTAGAAGATAACAGTAGTAATCACCTGTGATGCTTTAGTTTGTAAATCTTCTCTTTCAGAAGATAACAGAAGTAATCAGCTATGATTCTTTAATTTGTAAATATTTTTTTACAGAAGATAACAATAGTAATCACCCGTGATATTTTAGTTTGTATATATTCTTTCACAGAAGATAACATAATTAATCACCTATGATTCTTTAGTTTGTAAATCTTCTCTTTTAGAAAATGACAATAGTAATCACCTATGATTCTTTAGTTTGTAAATCTTCTCTTTTAGAAAATGACAATAGTAATCACCTATGATTCTTTAGTTTGTAAATCTTCTCTTACAGAGGATAACAGAAGTAATCACCTGTGATGCTTAGTTTGTAAATCTTCTCTTTCAGAAGATAACAGTAGTAGCCACCTGTGATGCTTTAGTTTGTGAATATTCTCTTTCAGAAGATAACAGTAGTAATCATCTATGATTCTTTAGTTTGTAAATCTTTTCTTACAGAAGATAACAATGGTAATTATCATTAGCGAAGTTTTAGTTTGTAAATATTCTCTTTCAGAAGATAACAGTAGAAGCCACCTGTGATGCTTTAGTTTGTGAATCTTCTCTTTCAGAAGATAACAGTAGTAATCATCTATGATTCTTTAGTTTGTAAATCTTCTCTTACAGAAGATAACAATGGTAATTATCATTAGTGAAGTTTTAGTTTGTAAATATTCTCTTTCAGAAGATAACAGTAGTAATCACATGTGATGCTTTAGTTTGTAAATCTTCTCTTTCAGAAGATAACAATAGTAATCACCTGTGATGTTTAGTTTTTAAATCTTCTTTTTCGGAAGATACAGAAGTAATCACCTGTGATGCTTTAGTTTGTAAATCTTCTCTTTTAGAAGATAACACTAGTAATCACCTGTGATTCCTTAGTTTGTAAATCTTCTCTTTTAGATGATAACACTAGTAATCACATGTGATGCTTTAGTTTGTAAATCTTCTTTTTTTAGAAGATAACAGTAGTAATCACCAGTGAAGCTTTAGTTTGTAAATTTTCTCTTTCAGAAAATAACACTAGTAATCACCTGTGATGCCTTAGTTTGTAATGCTGGAGACGAATCACCGTTCATGCTGATCTCAATCATATCCATCGCGAGATTTAACGAGATAAACAATCCAGGATATACAGACAAAATTACTACCTTTGTTAAGGAAGAAACCAAATTACCTGGAAACAAGTATGACGTTAATTACAGCTTTTTTAGCAATTGCTTCATCTCAATTTTATAGAATGTATGTTACCTATATAATGTTAAAACATTTGCCCTGTCCACATACGCTAGGTGAAGGACGAGAAATTTGTTTCATTGTTAATATCATCAGTCATTTTTTTTGTCTACCTACCACATACTTGCACATTCTAAGTTTGTCTTAGTAATACCTTGTTTTTGGAGAACGTATAAACTTTGACATGATCCATTTAACATACCAAAAACGTTATTTTCAAATTGAATTACAAATGCAAACAATGGAAAAAATATTATCCACATCCTGTACTCAAGGCCCTGCCAACTCGACAAACATGTGTTTTCAGAATTTTAATCTTTTGGAAAATGTAAAAAAAAAAAGTACTAGTGATTGATAGCTGCGTATTTAATGTCCAATGCTAAATACTTCAGACATATTTAGGACGAAAAAAAATCAAGAAAAGTAAAGTGAGTCGACTGGATTTCAGAGCGATGAAATTGAACATTCTAATGCAACAACGTTTGTAACGTTCATTTTGATTGGATAACGTCACTTTCTTACATGGCATCAATTGGCAATTGATGCTATGGGACGTACGCGCAAGCGCAGACGGCATATGTCAGATTTTAAATACATGTTTTAATGTTGTTTTCTATCAGTTTCATTAGAATGGAGATAACAATATTGTATTTAAGCTCCGATTTTGATTGGATAACGTCACTTTCTTACATGGCATCAATTGGCAATTGATGCTATGGGACGTACGCGCAATGGCAGACGGCATATGCCAGATTTTAAATACATGTTTTAACGTTGTTTTCTGTCAGTTTCATTAGAACGGAGATAACAAATTTGAGGGGGAAAATACCCGTTTACTGTCTCCGCTAACGCGTCGCCATTAAACTTAATTTGCGACCATCAAATCCCCAATTGATGCCGTCGGAGCTTAAAATACAATACAGTTATCTCCTAAATATCTGTTGTTTCGTTAATAATACATCATTCTTTTAGAAAATGATTTAATGTAGCTACTTAAACGTACAATGGAAAAAAATTTCAAGACGAACAATTTACTACAGTTGCACAGGCATAACAAGTCCAAACAAACAGGCAGGTAAAAGAAACCCGTTCGCAAGCCATTTCTAAAACATTGATGTTTTGGGGACTTTTTTTATAACGTATATTATTGTTGCATATAAAGCGAATTATTCTGATGAATGAACATATTTGTGATATTTGTATAGAAAAACATATTTCTTTGTTTTAGGGTACAGATTGTTTATACAGATCTTCAACCGCACATGGCTGGTAAAGGGAAATGAACAAAACAACATATTTATGATACTAACTACACAATAAACAGAATACAATATGTATGACTTTAACCTTGATAATCATGTTTGAAACACTTACTTATACTAATAAACACTAACACATGTAGAATATTATAATTTTGTTTTATCAATAAATTTATTTATAAAGTTTAAATCAATTATACACATTTGACTATATATATATGTTTTGGGCGTGATATGTCATCCTCCAACAATATGCAGGGGCGGATCCAGCCATTTTAAAAAGGGGGGGTTCCTAACCCAGGACAAAGAGGGGGGGGGGGGGGGTTCCAATTACATGTCCCCATTCAAATGCAATGATCGTCCCAAAAAAAGGGGGGGTTCCAACCCCCGGAACCCCTCCTCTGGATCCGCGCCTGATATGATACAACAGTACAGACAAGAAAAAGCTGCTGTCAAGTTTAAGATCGGGTGGATTTTTCACTTGGACGATTGAATTCTAAAGTTTTCTTAAAACTGTTTGTAATAATATTTTCTCGCGGTTCGAAGTAAAGCGGGAAAATATTGTATTGACGTTATGGGTAATATGCGTATGGTCCAATCAGAGGGGTTGATTTAGATCCGGGTATGTAGGTATGTTTGATTTGTTTGTCACTTTCTAGCCGTCGTTCGTACGTGCATGACTTAAAATGGACGCCAACATCAGAGAAATTATCCAAGCCGAAGTACAAAGTGCCATAATAGGAACTCAAGATAAACTGTTAAACAGCTTTACTTCACTGCTCGACACACGTTTAAATGGTTTCCAGCAAAACATCCAGGATAACCAGAAGGCATTGTCCGACTCACAGTTGGCCAAAATCGACGAGACCATGACAGAGACCTTCAAGTTCCGTAAAAGGGGAAATGAAGAACAGTATAAGCACAACAAGAAGGTTTTCGTGAAGGTTCTCGAAGCTAGCAGCCAGTTAGAATCCGAAAATTTGAACAATGACAACATTCAGACCGCAAAAAGAAAGATTTATGAAGGTATGGAAATGATAAAGTCAAGACAAAAGCTCATAAAGTTAGCAGATTCGTCAGACGCGGGATGGCGAGTTGTCGACGAATATACCACAAATCCTTTGGCAGAGGATTCCGAAGATGAAAAAAGAATATACAAGGCACAGAGTAGAGCCGATTCAAAGATAAAGAAGGAGAAGGCAAAACGCAAGACCGATACTAGGCCAGCACCTTATAAGACTAAATCATTGGCTCCAGAGAATCCGATTCCAGTCAACACAAACAAGATGTTTCGCCCTGGGAGATGTTTCAATTGTAGTGAAACTGGTCATTGGAGGAGAGAGTGTCCTCATGCTACAGTGCAGCATACAAACAAGATAAGTACTAATATGTTTTTATGTAACGTTAGTAGTAGTTCGAGTACACCTTTGTATACAAAACAAACGTTACGCAACACAACATTCCTTAGCAATACACATACTACGATTAATAGTAATCGTGTTCACTCAGGTATATCACCTGTAGGTAGTCTATTAGAAAATGTAAATAACTGGACTAAGATAGGCGCTAACGAACACGTTATTAGTGTTATACAGAAGGGGTATGTGATTCCTTTTTTAACAATTCCAGAGAGTGTGGTATTAGAAAATAATAAGTCGGCGTGCAACAATAAGATTTTTGTTGCGCAAGAAATAGAAAAGTTGTTGAAAAAAGGGTGCATAAGCAAAGTTAATGAACAACCTCATGTTATAAACCCTCTAACAGTAGCTAATAATGGGTCAAAGCTAAGATTGGTATTAGACGCCAGACATATAAATCCACATTTATTTAAATTTCGTCACAAATACGAAGACGCGGTCACAGCTAGACAAATGTTTAACAAAGAGGATTACATTTTTTCATATGATTTGAAAAGTGCATATCATCATATTAGAATTGCACATTCCGACACTACATACCTTGGTTTCAAATGGGGGGACGCATTGTACGTTTACAATGTGTTACCATTTGGCTTGGCAACAAGTGGTTATATTTTCAGTAAAGTAGTTCGAGAAGTCGTAAAACACTGGAGAAGTAAAGGGTTAAAAATAGTTATGTATTTAGACGATGGATTAGGGGGAGGTTCTTCTTATTCGGAGGCACTAACCGCTAGTGATGCGATTAGGAATGATTTAGAACATTTTGGTTTCGAAATAGCACATGAAAAGTGTAATTGGTCTCCAGTACAAAAACTGGATTGGTTAGGCTTTAGTTGGTGTTTAGAACAGGGTGTACTGAAAATCACTGAAAAAAGATTGAACAAGTTAAAAAGAGCTTTGAGTGATCTGTTACAGCAATATGAAAAGGGAATGAAATATTTCAAAGTAAGGTCACTTGCTTGTATTGTTGGACAGATCATTTCAACTCAGGCTGTTTCAGGGGATCTTGCACGTTTAAGATCTAGATTTATGTATGATTGCATACTTACAAGAGAATGCTGGAATTCCAGCGTAGTGTTTAGTCTCGAAGCTGTAAATGAATGCAGGTTTTGGTTAGATAATATAGAAAAAATAAACGAGATAGGATCTCAGTTATGTCAGTTGACATACAATGAAGTACAAGACTTTCACGTCTTTTGTGACGCTTCAGAAACAGGTTTCGGGGGTCATTTGACCACAGGTTCAGAGGACGAACCGATAGAGATATACGGAAGTTGGTCTTCCACTGAAAGAGTAAAAAGCTCTACATGGAGAGAACTTGAATCAGTAAAAAGGGTTTTAAGAAATCTTGTGATCAAGTTGCACGGTGCGACTATTAGAGTTTACACAGACAATAAAAATGTACCACACATTATGAAAGTCGGTAGTAAGAAAAAAGAATTACACAGAAGCGTTATGTCTGTTCATAAAATTTGTCAAGATAACAAGATCAAACTAAATTTAGTATGGATACCACGCGAGCATAACGATAAAGCAGACAGTCTTAGTAGGAAATCAGATTGTGATGATTGGGAAATCGATGATTGGATTTTTACGTATCTGAATAAGTTATGGGGTCCATATACTTTTGATCGCTTTGCACAAGATTACAATGCAAAATGCAACAAATTCAATTCGAAATTCTGGTGCACAGGAACATCAGGCATTAATGCTTTTTCTGTGTCATGGGATGGCGAGAATAATTGGTTAGTTCCACCACCTCGTTTGGTCCCACATACAATTAACAAAATGATACAGGATAAAGGTAGTCATACTTTGATTGTTCCTGAGTGGACATCTGCCGCTTATTGGCCAATGTTAGTAGACCAAGAAGGTCGGTTTAAATCTTTCATAAGAGATTACAGGTTTTTTCAAGGTGAGAGTCTCACAAAACGAGGAAGGGGTCAAAACGGTATATTTGGCTCGCAGTTCTTAAAATTCAGATTAGTTGCTATAAATGTTAAATGAAAAACATAGATATTTATGATTTTTATTTTATTAACAGGCATCAGTTTAGATCGTCATGTAAAAGTCGCAATAGAGGATAGTGGAGTAGAAACAGGAAGCCATTTGTATAGTTTATATCCGAAGATGTGTGAGTTATTATTGAACAGTAAAAGTGACAATACAGTAAAGTCTTATTTCTACGCTTTTAGAAGGTGGGAAAAATTTATTACAGAACATGGACAAGATGCTTTACCTGCACAACCGGTACACGTTGCTTTATATTTGACAAATTTATTGAACAATGGATCTACTAGTCATCCCGTTTCCAATGCTTTATACGGTATAAAATGGGCCCATGAAGTGAGTGGGTTACCAGATCCTACTATAAACTCTTTTGTAACTTCCATAGTTGAAGCTTCCAAAAGAATCACAACAAAAACCGCCAACAAAAAAGATCCGGTTTCAGCAGAGATACTAATCGAACTATGTACGCACTTTAAAGATTCAGATGATTTACTCATTATTAGAGATTTGGCAATGATATTACTAAGTTTTTCTGGTTTTCTAAGATATGATGAAATAAGTTCGTTAAGATTTAAAGATGTAGTTATACATGACAATTATTTGATTTTGTATATTAACAAAAGTAAAACCGATCAGTATCGTCAAGGAAACGAAATTCTCATTTCGAAAGGTTTATCCATAGCTTGTCCATATGTTATGTTCAGAAGATATTTAGAATTAGCCAATTTCGATTTTGACTCCAATAAATATTTATTCAGACAGATTTGCAGATCAGGCAATAATTGTAAACTTATAGATAAAGATAAAAAGCTAAGCTATACGGCGGCTAGGGAGGCTTTATTGGGTAGAATTAGATTAGTTTCACCAAATTGTAATATAGGCCTACATTCATTTAGAGCCGGTGGTGCAACGGCTGCTGCAAATGCAAACGTAAACGAGAGGTGTTTGAAAAAACACGGCCGGTGGAAGTCAGACTCTAGCAAAGATCGTTACATTGTTGACTCCACAGAGAAACGTTTGCAGGTTTCGAAGAAATTGGGTTTATAATATTTGTTTAACTCTTATAATTTATTCTGGCCCCCGTTCTTTGTGTAATTTCTATTAAATACGGCGGGCTGTCGACAAATTGATATTTGTGTTTGTCTTGTTTTATGTATAGGCATATGAAGTATAGATAATACTAATATTTTCTCGCGGTTCGAAGTAAAGCGGGAAAATATTGTATTGACGTTATGGGTAATATGCGTATGGTCCAATCAGAGGGGTTGATTTAGATCCGGGTATGTAGGTATGTTTGATTTGTTTGTCACTTTCTAGCCGTCGTTCGTACGTGCATGACTTAAACTTAAGTCATAATGTATATATATATATATATATATTGAAGTATTTTATTTTTGTTCAAAATTGTTTGTTTGTCATCTCTCTCGTTATATAAGGTAAGGTCTGACTACCTTTTTCCTGAGATAGGCGTGTGCATTGTTGTCGGATACAGGTTTCCATTTTTAAAATATTGGTTTTTCCTGGACGGCATCGACTATCCGTGAGGGAAATGTTGGGAAAAATTTAAGAGTGTATAGAAGCATGGAGTTGCGACATGTTTATTATTTGTTGTTTGAAACAATATTGTATGTGTTATAATAAAATTACATCCGGCGTCCATCAAATACGGCGGGCTGTCTATTAAATACGGCGGGCTGTCGACAAATTGATATTTGTGTTTGTCTTGTTTTATGTATAGGCATATGAAGTATAGATAATACTAAAACATTTAAATCCATCCTCCATTACCTATATGTATCTACACGTTTTATCTTTCATCTAAACTGAATACATATTGAATTATATGTTTCTGATAACGTATAGTAGTCTCAGATAGGATATATATCGAATATGAAGAAAACAGCGTACCGCTATCACTATAGCTATAAGACTAAGAGGGGAATGAATAAGAATTACATTAGATTAATTAAAAAAATATTACAGTGAGTGAACTATAAACAAAGAGAAACTTTGAAAACATATTAATCACATGAAAATAAAGAACGAGGAGGTTAACCCATGTTCCGGTCGTATCTCAGTAGCGGATCTAGAAATTTTCATAACTGCCATAAGAAGGGGCACGCTTTAGTGGTCCCAAAGTAATGAACCAATTTCCCCCCACCTACCCATCCCAACCCCAACCCCCGCCCCAATCCGTCTCTGCATCTATCAAAGCCTAAATAATGGTGTCGCAATACTTGTACTGTTTTAGATTTGAAAGCTGATAAAGCATTCCTATCGCGGAAGGCAAATGATGTTTATAATATGTATTCAGTTTAGATGAAAGATAAAACGTGTAGATACATATAGGTAATGGAGGATGGATTTAAATGTTTTATTACAAACAGTTTTAAGAAAACTTGTAGAATTCATTCATCCAAGTGAAAACGAACCTTATAAATGCTTCAATACCTGTCGAAGGATTTGTCTAGTAAATCTTAATACACAAATCCTTGACCTATCGACATTGAAAGACAGCGACCTAGTATTGACCTATCTAGAGAAACAGTCAGTCTACAGAATGACAAAGACAGCGACCTAGTATTACCTATCTAGAGAAACAGACAGTCCACAGAATGACAAAGACAGCGACCTAGTATTACCTATCTAGAGAAACAGACAGTCCACAAAATGACAAAGACAGCGACCTAGTATTACCTATCTAGAGAAACAGACAGTCTACAGAATGACAAAGACAGCGACCTAGTATTACCTATCTAGAGAAAGTTCAAACAGTCAGTCCACAGAATGACAAAGTGAAATAAACAGCTGCGCCATAGGCGCATAATAGGCCGGTCATCTTGTGTGTAAGTTTTATGCAATAATCATCATTAGTTTCTGAGATACAGCGCGACTTGTGAAAAAAACCTTTTTATAACAAAAAACTCAATAACTCTAAAACAAAATTTTGAATCATCACCAAACGTATACAGATCTTTTGATTATTATAACAAAGAAGTGTGTACAGTTTTAAGCAATAATCATACATTGTTTTTGAGATACGGCGCGACATGTGAAAAAACACATCCCTGTTTTAGTTACAAAGTCCCTTAACTCAAAAAGTTTTAATCTTATTTTCACCAAAAGGTATACAGATCGTTTGACTATCATAAGAAACAACTATATTAAGTTTCATGAAATAAGGATAAGTCGTTCTCAAGTTACGGTGCGACATGTTTACGCCCCACAGACAGACGGACAGACGGACATTTGTATACCATAATACGTCCCCATCAAAATTTTGACGGGCGTATTAAAATTCGGCCAATAATTTTGAGATCCTGCTGGGTCACAATGCTATTGCATAAACAGCAAGCCAGCGAATGTATCTCAGACGGCAAGTCACAAAATTCGAGAAAATTAATTAGGGATGCAGCTCACACTATTTATATAATGCTTTATATTTCAGCGGGGCAAGGACCTTGATGCATCACACCTTGTATATCAACCCATATGTTACATTGTACGAGGTTTCCGTCTGTCATATGCAGTGTGTGCTTGATCTCATTTTCATGGCTACGTGTCTATTAAAAAACTGAAAAGTGTGTTTGTCATGTGAAAAAATCGCAAAGACATGTGAGCAAAACAATTTCAAAGTGGCATTATAGGTAAAACTGAACTTCAAAAATTAAGGTACAGCTAATGTGTACTTCTCACTTCTTATGATTAATATGATATTTGTCTTTTGTATATGTTCCTTGCAAGATCGTTATGTCACTAGTGTGTGTATTGACATGGTTCACCTGACACAGTGACCTATAGTTGTTAGTTTCTGTATCATTTGTTCTCTTGAGGGGAGTTATCTCATTGGTAATCATACCACATCTTCTGTTTTATATAGAACTGATTTCGTGGATCAGTGATAAAGGATTAGTTTTCTTGGTCAAGTCTGTATTTCAGATCCTATAAGTAGTATTAGCATAACTGTAGGTCAACTATACTTGGTGTATGTAATGATTATAAGGCGTACATGCATGTTCCACATTGTTCATTTGACCTTGACCTCATTTACATGGATTATTGTTCAATATACCAACATGTACTCAAAGTATAAAATTTCCTTTAAGACTTTTCAACATTAATTCAATCATGATCAGTAAAGCATGGGGTTCATATGGCCATTGTTTAGCCATTAAAGTCTTCAAGCACATAGCCTGTAAAATTCTTGAGAACCAAACTTTTTAATAACTCCTTTTCATAGTTTTTGTCCTTGAATTTTGACTGATTGATTCCAAAATCCTATTCCCAATAACCTGTAATGTTATTCAATCATTGGGTAAACTTCAATTGCTATCAATATGTTAACAAAATTCTATTTATAGTAAGGGATCTTGAACTTTGGCATATTGTCTTCCATAAGATACGCTTTTTCTCTTTCTCTTACATTTATATACTTTTCATTCCAACTAACTAAGGAAAACTCAAGTACCTGTCCAGAAGCCATGTTTTATAAAAAGAAAAGTGTATGCAGTAAGTTACCCCAAACTTTGATCAAGTGAACCTATGTAATTCTTCCCCTTCTAATTAACATCCTCCAAGATCTTACAATTAAGAAAGGGACATTGGTACTTTAGGTATAAGGAAAACATTTGTTTATGACACACAGACAATGCAAGGACTATGTGATCTCAAATGGGTTTTTTTCCTAGAGAATCAAAATGTCCCTAAGAGTATCAGATAAAATAGAATTAGAAATAAAGGTCAGAAATGCAAGAGATATAATTAATGACCAATTAAAGTATGTTTAACCCAAAAATTAAATCAAAGTGCTTGTAACTTGTAACAGTCACACATCTAATGCTGCATGAAATAGTTGAAGTTCCGAAAGTAGCCAGCATATAGGGACTAAAAATCTTGGAATTCCTTCAACAAACAAATTAAATGGGGAATGTGACACAGATGATGCCCCCACTTGCATACAACATTATAAAGGAACTTAACTCAAGAACCGTAATAGTCATGCTACCCAAATTTGTACTTGATCCGTGTATGGTAATTAAAAGCATTGTGTATGAGTTTCACAACATTTAGTTGAGGAAAACTAAAGTTAGAGAACAAACAAAAAATCAGGAATTTTTCCATTTGTAAATGGAATTAACACTAGATAAGAACGATAAAAGTGACGCCACCAAAATTCAAACTTGATCTGTGTTTTGTGGTAATAAGCATTGTGTTTAAGTTTCATAACATTTGTTTGAGGAAAACTAAAGTTCGAGAATGGAAACCAAAGCTTCAGCTCTTTTTCCAAATTTAAAGGGGCATAACTCTAGATAGGTAAAAGTGAGTCCATTAATATTCAAACTTGATCTGTGTTTTGTGGTTATAAGCATTATGTATAAGTTTGATGTTTTATAACATTTGGTTGAGGCAAACTAAAGTTAGAGAACAAAAACTAATTTTGGGATGTAGGCTCCGTACATATACACAGATGGATAAGGGTAAAACTTAATGCCCCCTCTGCTAAGACAAGGCATAAAAAGAGAGATGTGGTATATTGCTGATGACATAATTATCAAGACTGTAAACTAGTAGTTCTAGTTTAAGCTATATAAAAAAGAAGATGTGGTATGATTGCCAATGAGACAACTATCCACAAAAGACCAAAATGACACAGACATTAACAACTATAAGTCATCGTACGGCCTTCAACAATGAGCAAAGCCCATACCGCATAGTCAGCTAGAAAAGGCCCCGATAAGACAATGTAAAACAATTCAAAGTTCAGTTTAGTATATTTGTTATCATCTGGTCATACCATTACTTCATTATTATTAGTGCGGTCCTAATTTTGGTTGATTTTGTGGGTATAAGTGAACCATGAATTATTTATTGAAATGCTGCTGGATTTCCCAGGTTGCCACATCAGATATCCACGAAAATAGAATATTTCATCCACAAAAATAAATGATTCCACCGTATATAAACTATAATATTAGACATAAAATAAGACTGGTATACAGATATGATAATTTAATATAAATTAGTACAATTAAATCTATACAATTAAAAACATTTAATGTGACATACTTGTTTTAGTATAATCACTTACAACATAAATACTTAATGAGGGTCTGGATGAGATGTACAGAATACAGAATAAATTGATTGACAGAAAGTGCTGAAGTAAAGGAATAGAGAAAATAGTGTATAGTTGGGTGTCGAAGTTTCATATACAGTGGCGGATCCAGAAATTTTCATAAGTGGGGGCCCACTGCCTGCCTAAGAGGGGACCCGATCACGTCACGCTTCAGTGATTCCCTATATGTGACCCGCCAAGACATTTGCAGGCTTATGGAGGTAGAACGTCATTGTTAGAAAAATTATAAACATGATAAATATCGAGATTCAATGAAATACGTATTTGTGAAGAAGAGATAAACACTTTCGTTGGCTTCTTTTTTGCGGACGCCGAACTATACATTTTTACAAGTTTTGAAGTAGTTTTACTTTATCGTTTGAAGTGAAAAATATTTGAATCTACATTTTAAATTGATACAAAAAAAAATCAAATTTCTGCTTTATAGATTTCCTTCATAAAGGATAAATGAAGTCCGAAATATATCCATAATAAATGCACCGTATCAAATGCATATAAGAGTACACCTACTTATAAACTGTTACGCGTCGCTTACTATATGTATAGAGACATGCATAATAAATCTAAATTAAAAAAAAGGAATTCTTAAAGCTTACTTTGATAAATTTTAAACTAACTTCATTTCAACAAGTTTAAATTAAATGTTCTAAAATAGAGCTACAAAAAAACAAATAATTCTCTGCTCTAAATTTTCTTTCATAAATGAAGTCTGAAATATATCCATATAAATAAATGCACCGTATCAAATTAATATATGAGAACACCTACTTATAAACTGTTACGCGTCGCATACTATGTTTAGAGACATGCATAATAAATCTAAATTAAAAAAAAGGAATTCTTAAAGCTTACTTTGACAAATTTCAAACTAACTTCATTTCAACAAGTTTAAATTACATGTTCTAAAATAGAGCTAAGAATTGTTTGCATTGTAGTAAATTTAAGTCTTTGAAATTTTATTCAAATATGCTATTGAACATCACTAAAAGCCAATAAATACAATAATTTTGTGTTTTATAAATTAGTGGTTTCAATAAATAAAAGTCGTCATAGAACAGTCTCATTTTCATACCGGTATTTGAAATGTACGGAAGCATATTAGCGCCACACATTTTATTTTTTTTCTTCCTATGTTGCGTTGTAACGCAAACCTTTGCGAAATAACGCAAACCTTTTGCGGCGTTAAACGCAAACCTTTGCGTTATATCGCAAACCTTTGCGTTATATTTAATATAACGCAAACCTTTTCGAAATAACACAAACCTTTGCGATATAACGCAAACCTTTGCGTTGTAACGCAAACATTTGTTTTATCTTATTTCTTATTTAAGATTCAAAGGAAACAGTAGTTATTAATGGAGGAGGCTGTATATATTAAAATTTATCACCTTTGTAGTCATTGCAAAGTAAAATGCTTGAATAATTAGATCATATCAATGACTAATAATGAGCAGAATAATATAAGAAGATGTAGTATGAGTGCCAATAAGAAATCTCTCCATCTAAGTCACGATTCGTAAAAGTAAACCATCATAGACCGAATTACGGTCTTCAACACGGAGCATTGGCTCACACTGAACAACAAACTATAAAGGTCCCCAAAAACGATATCCATGTTACTACTAATAAAATTGAGAATGGAAATGGGGAATGTGTCAAAGAGACAACAACCCGACCAAATAAAAAACAACAGCAGAGGGTCACCAACAGGTCTTCAATGTAGCGAGAAACTCCCGCACCCGAAGGCGTCCCTCAGCTGGCCTCTTTAATAATATATATATTACAAAGAAAATTGAGTAAATTGAGGTTATACCCAAGAAAAAAATCAACCCTGCTAATATAGCTATAACCGAATATAAATATACTTCCAAAGTAAGCTCTCGTTTGAGAACTGTGTAAAGTAGGTTAGATTCAAACAAGCTACCCTTTGGCAATAAATGTATAGAATGAAGATGTTTTATTAATAAAATTATGTTCTCTCTATTCAAATTGATACTCAAGCATCTTAAAAATACTTCATTATATTGAAAAGAAAATTCAATGACTTTCTATCAAAGAATCTTGATCATATTCTGAGATTTAAAAAAAATGTTTCCTTATTAATAATTCATTTTAAAGCAGAAAGATCATTTTGTCTATTTGACTTGGAGGTTTCAGAATTGTATGACATTATTTTTGATCTTTCAATTTAAATATGACTATATACTAAACTATATCTATTTTCTTGTTAAATTATATACTTTTCTGATGCACAAATCAGTCTTAATTTATGTATAATTGCACTTCAAGTATTCCATTATTTCTATGCATATTTATTATAATGATTTGGCCTTGTATTTATGTTTCTTTTTTTTTATCTACTAGTAAATCACATCCGAAATGAATGACAGACGGACATATAAACAAAACTGAATGAATAATTGAAATCAAGATATTTGCGTTATAACGCAAAGGTTTGCGTTATATCGCAAAGGTTTGCGTTATATCGCAAAGGTTTGCGTTAAAACGCACAGGTTTGCGTTATAACGCAAACATAGGAAGAAAAATTATAAAAAAATGTGTGACGCTAATACGCTTCCGTAGTACTGACTCGTTTCAAATATGTCATTATATTAACATGACAGAGAGTTTTGTTTCGGAATATATATTCTAGATATATATACAAATCAAATTTTAGACAATGTACCCTCCTATAAGCCTGGAAATGGCATATACTTATTGGCGATTTTCTCACAATGACGTTCTACCTCCATAAGCCTGGATATGTCGTGGCTGGTCACATATAAGCAACCAATTTTTTTCTCAAAAAGGGGGGCCCAGGCCCCCTTCCCCCTAAATCCGCCTCTAATATAATGCACACAATAAAGAAAGGATGGGGGAAAATAATTTTAAAAATTATAGAATACAGAAATGAAAAACTCATCCAGAAACCTCCATAAAGACCAATGTATTTACAATTCAGGACACATTGTTTGTCTATTCTTTTTTTTAAAATAAGCTTGAACACAATTCACTAAGAGAAGGGTTTTATGAACATGCTAATTTCTAAACAATTATTTTTCTCTAAAATTAAGGAGTAAAGACACAGGTCCTTATTTTTAAATCTTATTATTTCATAAATCAAAGATTTCCCTACAAATAAAATGAATTAAAATGCACATTTTATTTATTTTCAAATACAAGTTTTTACTGTCATAATAATATTTTTAAAAATTGTTGACATTAAGAATAATTATGAATCAAAAAGTACTGAAAAATACAACTTTGTAAGAGACTTTTTCTACACTTTCTGCAGTTGTAAAACAATTAGCGGAGCAATCAATTCTTAATATTTGCATTGTTATTTTATACTTTAATGACGCCATAGCTGTTACAATATAAATAAATGATTTTGCATCAAAATAAAGATATGTTAATGGCAGGCCTGTATATTTTCAGCAGTAATAAAATCAAATCAAGTTGTTCAGTAAACAAAAATACATTTCATGTAATAAATTATATTCACAGAATCAGGTAGAAATGATTCTTGATAACTTCTATTATAAGTTTTATCATGGAATACAAGCAGTAAAATAATTTTCCATTTTTAAGGATCATACTTTGTACTCAGGAATAAGTTTATGACAATCATATAAAATGTCTGTTTAATTCAGTAGACTTATTAAGGCATCAAAAAACTTGCTTCTGTCTTCTGTTTTCATTTCCATAACTGAAACAAAAATAACAAAAGCAATAAGAACAGTTCTTATTTATTCATATCTGATATCAGCCCTTTTGACCATTATAATTGAAATCATAAAACAACATAGTAATAAGATAAAACCAAGATAACTGAAGCTCCAAACTTTTCTGTAGACTAATTTTTCTTGAGTGAGGTATTTGCATTTTTCTCACAGAAAAATTAACACAGACATGCGACTTCAATACTTCAACTATATGAATACATAAAAAAGTTACAAAATCAGAAAAAAAGTTTGTTCTTTGTTGAGCCCTTACATCTCTGTCTCAGGTTATGAGGAGGTTGATTGCTCACAAACATGCTTTATAGCTTACATTCTTTATATATCAAGTAAGGTGCCTGCAATTTAGTGGATGTTGTTGGTTCATGTCTGCCATATTTGTTTTTGGTAAATTGTTTTGTATAAATAAGGCATTTAGTTTTCTTGCTTGAATTGATTTACATTTTAAAAGTCCCGTTCTTTTAAAGCTGACTATAGAGTAGACTTTTCTTATTGCTGAAGGCCTCAGTGACCTATGATTGTTTTTAATTTTGTCATGTGAACTCTAGCGGTCTGTTGTTTCATTGGCAATGAAGCCATATCTCCTTACTTTTATACTGCTAGAAAAGGCTACACCGTGTTCATACCCCAAAAAATTGGTGAACAATATACAACTTAAAGTGATTATAAAAAAACTACCATTAAACTTCTATAATTATACAACTTACTGTAGCTGTCGAAACTGTCATGCAAAGTTCTAGAATTAGTACTAACAGCTGCCTGCTCGAATGCTTTACCAAAGAAACTGAAAAAAAAAAGATATTATGACATTCAGTTTAAAGTAAAAAACTGTTCCCTCATGCTTTATACCAGTTTTGCTGATTAAAGTTTCTATTCATAAATAGGCAAAAACATTTAAAAACAAGAATGTGTCCTCAGTACACGAATGCCCCACTCGCATTATCATTTTCTATGTTCAGTGGACCGTGAAATTGGGGTAAAATCTCTAATTTGGCATTAAAATTAGAAAGATCTTATCATAGGGAACATGTGTACCAAGTTTGAAGTCGATTGGACTTCAACTTCATCAAAAACTACCTCGACCAAAAACTTTAACCTGAAGCAGGACAGACGGACGAACGAACGGACGAACGAACGAACGAACAAACGAACGGACGCACAGACCAGAAAACATAATGCCCCTCTACTATCGTAGGTGGGGCATAAAAAAAAGAGTTAAAAGTTGCCTGAAGTTTTTCGCATTGATAACTTAATCTGCGCTGATAATTAATTGCTTTTGGAATCTCTAACTAATTGGATAGATTGTCATTTAAGGGCAATAACTCTGATAAAGAGTCAACCAAAGATTTTGGCAACATCGACTTATTTAAATATCTTGTCTGATGCATCAAAAGACTCTTTCCATCCATTATATTTCAAATTAATAGACAATAAGAAATCAAAAATGGTAAAACTTTTTTTTTTAATTTTAAAGATAACAAGATAAATGGAAAATAATATGTAAACGTTCATCATTATTAAAGGGCAATAAGTCCAAAAAAGAGTGACTGATGACTTTGAAATTGTAGATATCACGTTTGCTGTGTATAGTTTTAAAGATAATAGGCAAAAATAAAGATGCATCCCTGTAATATTTATTTTTTAAGTGCAATAACTCCTGTAAGAGTCATATGACAGTTTTGATGACAATAGACAATATGTAAATCTCAATTTCTTTATCAAAAGTGTTTTCAAGACTATGTTTTATTGTAACCATGTCAGACATTTTGGTTGTCATGTGGGATCAACAGACATATTTTTATAACTAGATACCCAAATGATGGTTGTTACCAAGTTTGGTTCATATTGGCCAACAAGTACATGTAGTCTCAGATTTAAAGATTTTTGTAAAAATTAACAGACGAATGGTGCCAATTAATGAGAATAGGTCCCTTGACCCTGACCCTTTGGGTCAAGTGAGCTTTTAAAAAACAACTTTTCTATAGTTTCAAACAGTTAGAATATTACACTGTAATACAATAATACCAATAAATAAGGTTCTTAATTGCACGAAGACACATCTTACTTTTTCCTTTCTTCATCCAGCTGAAGTGGAGGGATACCTATAACTAGAGTTGTTCCCTGTTCTCCATCTAAAGGAGCACCTAAAACCAGTGGGAGACTTCGGGCTCTCTTGTTACGACTCTGTAAAGAAAGAAAAACTATGTACATAGCAATTTACAGTATAAACATTTCAGAAACAATCAATACATTTAATATGCAGTATCTGTTTTGTACATTGTTGAAGGCAGTTCAGTTACCTATAGATGTTAACTTCTATGTCGTTTGGTTTTTCTTAGAGAGTTGTCTCATTGGTAATCATACCACATCTTAATATTTTTATATTTATGGTAGATACTTACAACAGAACAGTGAGCCTCTAATGTAAACCTGGCTAATCTCATCAAACATTGAGGTTTGGCGAAGAACTTGACATCCATAGTACCCTGCAAAAATAGTAAAAGTTAACAGCTTGTGGAAGACACATTTTCATCTGAATCCATTTCTATTGAGGAAAATGCATCATAATTATTCAGAATTTCAAACACCATATAGTAAGAACACTTCAGATTTCCTTGACAGCTATACGACTGCATCATTTTCTTCTGCTCAAAATAAATCCCATTTCTTTACTTTGCAATGTGTAATATGGTACTAGCCTTAAAGACAAATCCCTCTATTGTTTATGCTTACATATTGTACTAGGCTGTCAACTGTTTAAAATGTCGTGGTTTCCAGGCTCTTTTGTTAAATTTGAATTCATGCAGTACTCTGCTGCAGACTAATAGAAACTGTTACCACAGTGTACAAGCGGACAGTGACACAAAACGGAAGTTGCTGATCTGTCCGACGGCGATCGGCTCGTTGTTTTTCAAAAAAATATAGAATATCAACACAAAGTGTCCCATAATGGATTGTTCAGCAGCTCAAGGTAAGTGAATAACTACAATGATGTATTTTTGACCATTTAAAGCTTATTTTATGCTTTTAGCATCAACCGTCTTTTTAAAATAACTCCTGATCATGAAGAGGGGTCAAAATTTTGCGATTTTTCGAGTCATAAATCTTAACAAAACTCCGAAAATTCAAACATTTTCAAGATTTTTAATCGATACATAGTTGAATAATCATATTCCGCATACACACACAAAAGTTTGGTTCATTTTTTTTTATTATATTGTCACAATTGAATCTTTTCTATTCAAAGTGTACTGTCCGCCTCGTTGCCACCGTATGTTTTCATACTGTCCGATTCGTTGGTCATATTCATGATCGATATCTTAAGCAAAAGTAAGATTGAAACATGCAATTTATCCACATTCATGACCGATTTCCTAGGAAATATCAACATTTATAAAATGTTACTGATTATTACATATAAAAAGCATTGTTAATGCATGCACATGAAAATTTAATATACGTTTCTCTAGTTTGTTTTAGGAAAATGGGGCACGTAGGTGATTTTTATGGTATATTTATTCATACATTCATGTGGAACATTGTTATTTTTATCACTCAAAAACATAAATAGGGGTAATAACTTTTCATGAAAAATACAACCATGCAACAAAAGTTATTTCTAGGCCTTTTATAGCTGACTATGCGGTATGGGCTTTGCTCATTGTTGAAGGCCGTACGGTGACCTATAGTTGTTCATTTCTGTGTCATTTAATTTGTTCTCTTGTTTAGAGTTGTCTCATTGGCAATTACACCAAATCTTCTTTTTTATATTTATAAACGTTTGACACAGAAAATCAAAACAATAGTTTCTTACACCCAGTTTGCGTCTTATTTCACCAATAATCAAACAAATCTCATGGCTTGGAATTCAAGTCAAAAAGAATCAATTGAAAAGTTACGGTGTACTTGAATGGTCCATGAGTTTGTTTTCCTATTGCCTTAGTAGAGGTAAGAATACTTATATACACACATTTAACATGAAGTATGCGGTGAAGCCTTTCTTGTTAAATTTTTTATCATAACTTGCATTTATTCTGTATGAGTTATTATTCAATTCTTATATGTACAAATCATCGATTAAATAAATTAATATGAATACATTCACGTTACTTAATACATGTATTTGTAATCGCTTAGGCAGTTGCGGATCCAGGCGGTCGGGGGTCCGGGGTTGGGAACCCTAGTTAGAATCTAACAACAAGGTCCGCAAACGATGAATACGAGCAGCAGACATGAGTAAAGGTTCTGGAAGAGTGACCAATGTCCCCCTTTAATTGACACGAGATCCAAGCTGAATATATAATCTATAAATATTTTCCATATATAATCATAGACAGTATCTGTGTTGAATAAAGTTTAAATGTGGATAAATTGCATGTTTCAATCTTACTTTTGCTTAAGATATCGATCATGAATATGACCAACGAATCGGACAGTATGAAAACATACGGTGGCAACGAGGCGGACAGTACACTTTGAATAGAAAAGATTCAATTGTGACAATATAATAAAAAAAAAATGAACCAAACTTTTGTGTGTGTATGCGGAATATGATTATTCAACTATGTATCGATTAAAATTCTTGAAAATGTTTGAATTTTCGGAGTTTTGTTAAGATTTATGACTCGAAAAATCGCAAAATTTTGACCCCTCTTCATGATCAGGAGTTATTTTAAAAAGACGGTTGATGCTAAAAGCATAAAATAAGCTTTAAATGGTCAAAAATACATCATTGTAGTTATTCACTTACCTTGAGCTGCTGAACAATCCATTATGGGACACTTTGTGTTGATATTCTATATTTTTTTGAAAAACAACGAGCCGATCGCTGTCGGACAGATCAGCAACTTCCGTTTTGTGTCACTGTCCGCTTGTACACTGTGGTTACATCAGACAGACAAACAGTTTCTTGTTAACAATTGTTTTTTATGAGTATGACTAATTACCTCTTGTATAAAAGCATACAAGAATGGACCAGCAGATATGACCTGATGCATGTCTAGAAATGTCTGAACTTGGGTTACTATGGCTTGTGTCTGTTTCTTGGCCAATTCTACTGCCTTCTCTAGGGAAGCTACATTTACTCTGGAAACAGAAAGTTTGTTATTACCATAAACAGGTACTCTGTAAGAGGCAAAAAAATATACTACCACTGACAAATGATTGATAAACATAAAATCTAGAAATAGAAAACACTTTTAGCTTTTAATTAATATCAACAGCATTTAGTACTCAGGGCTTTCCATTGAAGCCGGTAGCCGGGGGAAATCCGCCGCTTGCGGTAGATTCCAGTGCCGGCTACTTCACTGACAAAAATATAAATTCAAAAAGACAAAAATATCTTTTTCAAATGTTTACAGGCAGCCGAGAGACGTCTTGTCGCAAAGTCGCGGTCACGATAAACAAGGATGAAAATCAGTGTTTACCTTGGGCTAAATATAGTTCACATGAATTCAGGTCACTGATTGGTTGTCTATTTAAAGTCAGAATGCATCGTTTCTTTTCAAAGATAACAAGAGAGACGTTCCAGTGGTCATTGAACGATAACAATAGAGACGTTCCGATGGTCATTAACTCGTTGGCTTTTTTTGGGGGGGGCTTTTAAAACGTGAAGACAATCAGATAGGATGGCAATCTTATGTTATGGAATAATAGCAGTCAAATTAAAGAAAATATAGTAGATCATATTGTACAGAATCTGGAAAACAGTATCTTTAAAAAAGTTTTGAAGTTCATTTTTCAAAACCCACGTGGTGTTCAGAGAATCAAGGTCAAAAACGAAAGTAGAATATTGTCAGCCTCAAATAAATAACATTTCCAAATGATTTATGTATCCGACTTATTGAACAGTATACAAAAAAAAGCGAAAATCAGAGGATATATCAATTTTCTGTCAATGCTTGAGAAACAATTGTATGATTTAAATACGTGTAACAGTCTTTATAGAGAAAAGGGGGGTCATTTGTTTACAAATGCACGTAGTTATGCAAAATAAATCGATCAAGATTTCTAACAAACCGAATTATTATATAAATAAAACTCCTATAAAAGTAAATGAATTTTAAGCATAAGGTAATAAAATAAAAAACTATAACAAAAAAAAAAGAAATTTCTTTGAGATTTTTTTGTTTTTTTCTTTAATTTAATTCATACATAAAAAATGGTCATTTGAAAGATGAAATTAGGTGCCAGGAGATTGCGAGAATGCAGGATTTTGCTCTATTTATGCCAGAGCTTCTGGGGGCCAGACCCCCTGCCATATAGCACCAAGCTGTAAGCTTGGTGGGCGTCCGGCTTTGCTGAACGCATGTTACAGCCGGCTATTATTTGAATTGAGCCTTCTACTTCAATTTCAATGGAAAGCCCTGAGTACTTGATAGAGGGTATCTTTTTTTGTAATGAATGGGATACTGGATATTGTCTTTTGACCATTCAAAAGCTTCTGTCCATGTTTTAAAAAAAATCTTTAATGGTTTGACAAAGTTATTGAAGTCTTAAAAATCTGAAATCCCAAACTAAACCGAATTGTCTGATGTTTGATCTCAGCATCTTGTTTCTTTGACAAATTAAACTGAAACTACATTGTACTTGATCAGCAAACCCAGATTTTTAGCCTTATCTGTTTCCGGCCTGGTTTTAAAGCTACTGTTGAACTAAATAAATATCTCTGTCATGAATAATAAATGAATTTTGTGATCATTTGGGAATTTTGCTTCCAAAAAAATAAGGAGTTTTGCCGAGGACCAGAGCATGCGGAATGCTAGGAAAATCCATGGGGTATCTGGACTCCTGTCTGAGTCACTCTAGTTATCAGAAACAAACAGAGAACCTGTCTACCATGACAGCAAGTTTTACTTGATCTGGTCGTACTCAAGATATTAAAAAAAAAAAAAAAATTGAACTCGGAACTCAATTTTTTTTTTGAGTCGGCGGCTATTTTCTCAGTTGGTCAGGGCAAGGGAAACAAACTAAATTTTAATTCTGGCCCCATGAAACACATCAAACCTTGAAAAAAATCCTACTTCTGTCTAACCAATCTTTTGTAATATCAAGCATGGTGTAAGTTTTTTTTTCCAAATCTAATTGTTCATTTAAAACCAACAAAAATATTTATATAATTACCTTTGTAGAATATCTAATGCACTTAAAAAGTTATCTGTAGCACTCTTATTTTTATCCTGAAATGTACAAGATGAAAATAAACAATTTAATATAAATGTTTGATACAAATGACCAACATGCTATAAACAAAAGTAAAAATAAACATACAAAAATCACAAAAGTCAGTGATGGATCCAGAAGGGGGGAAGAGTTTCCAGGATAGGAACCCCCCCTTTTTTTTAATGATCAATACATTTGAATGGGGAGTTATATTTAGAACCCAACCCCCTTTTTCCTGGTTTGGGAATCTCCCTTTTAGAAATGGTTGAATTTCCCTGAAAGATACAAACAAATAGTATTTTTATAGTAAATAAATGTAATTAAATGAAAGAAATTATTAAAACATTATTTTTTTAATTTACAACAGGTTTATCTCAAAAACAGTTATAGATTTGTTATGTCTGTCCTATTTCAAACCTGTACTGTTTTTCTTGTTTGCAACTTAATATTAAGACTTTTAAAGGTCAACTTAGCCTTTATATTTTCCTGAGTACAAGAGTTCATCATTTGTTGACCGATGCAGTTTGAGTCTTGCTTTTCTTATCTTAGAGCCTGATACAAAGTATTGGCTATTTTTAAAACCTTTTTCTAACCTCTCAATGTTTCTAGGTTTTTGTGATGTTATATTTTTATCTCATTGATTTTTACCTCTGACATATCTTCTCTCCACAAATTATAACAAGATTTCTGCCTTTAATAAAGAAAGTCTTAAAATTGTACCACATATGATAAATTGTGTCATTCAAACTTCAGAAGTATACTTACTATATTTTCTAGTGTAGCGACACACGCCAACACATAGTCAGCTGCACATAATTTATTTTTATAACCATACTGGGCTGAAAATGATGGTATCACAACATCCTGGTTGGTTAAACTGTCAAAATAAATAGAAAGTCATACAATATCTTATGTTCAGTACAATATTGTATTGCATATCCTTTCTTAAATAACTTTAATAAGGTGAATCTTTTGTATGATGGAGCATAATTATTCAATAAGAAAGAAAATGAATTTGAATATTTGCGTGTTTTGTTGTCTGATGTATTTTGAAATAACGACAATGTTCACAAAAAATATAAGGATCATCCACAAGCCAACTACTGTCAATCAAATCAAATATTACAATAAATTTAATAGTTTAATAATACAGTGTAAATTCAGAAATTATTGCGAGGTTTTTATTATTGCGAAAAATGCGACAGAGTTGTAAACGCAATATAAATTAAAATTCACATTTTGAATTATTTTATATGAATTAAACAGAATTTTACTAAAAATCGTAAAAATTAAAATTGCATTTAAGTATAAAATGACAAAATCGCAATAATAAATGCACGCAATAATTTCTGAATTTACAGTACTTTTGCGGATAGATATAATCAAGCTGTACAAAATCATGGTGAAAACAACATGTAACATATCACATGCATCAATTTTATCCTTGAAGATATGATTGTTGTTATCATTGTATCTTTTAAAGGCAAATACTTATTTCTAAGCAGGGGTTTAATTCTAAATTTTGTTCACAAATTCCAGCAATAATTTCAGTTTTTTCCAGCTTTTATTCTGCCAAAATGCTTTTTCCTTCATTAAAGTAACATGTTATAATTGTAAGCCGTCTTCTTACCCATATTTTGTCATGTGATCTTGAATCATCTGTTTTATGTTATGTCGTAAAGTTGATTCCATTGAAGAAAATTTTTGTTTGCACTGACTCAATGGCATTCTGAAATAAAGTCATAAAGTGTTTACAAAACAAGTTTTATTATGAATGTTTGCTAAAGAAAGATGATAAAACCATAACATAGGGGTTATGTACATTGTCAGTTAATTACAGGGTTTACACAAGCAGGAGACAATCTTACTTGAAACGCCAATAGCATTTAATATGAACAAATCAATTTTTGGCATTTTTGAAAAGACATTTTAAAAGTTTAAAAGCAATTCAAGGGCAGGTTAACATTATATTTTGGGCAGGAAGCTCTTCCTGAAATATAAATATTGACATGAAAACTTATCCATAGTTCTCAATCTTATTTTCAGAAAATGTTGGGAATAATGACCAAAATGTGTAGGGCATAAAATTGTGGATTTTTTTTCATAGATTTGAATATTATGGTCATTCTGACACTGATAGATCTAATATGAGAAAAATCATGATTTTCAAAGGAAATAAAACTCACCCCATTTCAGCTAAAAATTCATGTAATCTTTTTTGTCCCTTTAATGTCCAAACTTTGAATTTACAAGCCAAGTTAACAGAATGACATATACTGTCAAACAATGACCAATGTCGATATAATGTTAATTGTAATTCTTCATCAAACACTATTTTTAAACAGTTTATAGATATTATATTATCTTCATCATCACCTCTGTAAAGAAAAATAACAATAAGAATCTCAGTTGATATACAAATATTTTAGAACAGAAAATTACAAATTAAAATATTGAATACCACATGCTTTGTTTTTAATTAAATACTGCCACAGTTTGTACCTAATAGGTTGATGCATATTATTATAAAATATTAATTGGGAGTCAAAATGTGAAGCTTTCTTGTTCAGATGATAGTTACCAATATTAACATGCAGAAAACTAGATATTCGATATGTTGGGTTGTATTTGTGAATTTTTCAAGATAGAAACAAGTGTTTTCTTTTTTTCAAAAGAAAACTGGAAGATAAATTCAAAACTTATCAACATTGGTTTATTCATTTTGACATTGGTGATATGTGGAAGTCAAAGTTAATAAGGCCTTGATAAAATCCTAGATACTTCTACTGGCTTTTCCCCTTACCAAAGTCCTTTCAAACAACTTTTAGTCTGTTTCCTTACTTATTGGACTAATTAGTTAGACCCTAGTTAAATTCTAGAGTAAACAATATTATTTTAATTTTAGTTTCTTGTGTACAATTTGGAAATTAGTATGGCGTTCATTATCACTGAACTAGTATATATTTGTTTAGGGGCCAGCTGAAGGACGCCTCTAGGTGCGGGAATTTCTCGCTACATTGAAGACCTGTTGGTGACCTTCTGCTGTTGTTTTTTTCAATGGTCGGGTTGTTGTCTCTTTGGCACATTCCCCATTTTCATTCTCAATTTTATTATAAATGTAAACCTGTGATTATGTCTAGCAACATGTGACTCTAGGGCCATTGCATCATCAATATATTTATCCCTGGGGGTTTTAAAATGTATGTACTGATCTGTTACTCCTACAACAGCCAACCTGAAAACAAATAAGTCTGAGATTTAAAATAATTTCTAATCTATACATTAAACATATTGATTCAAATAAATGAATAAAGTAATAAATAATTCTTGCTGGTATGTTTTAAATTTTTTAATATATGATACTGGTATGTTTGATTTTGTGTGGAAATGGATAAGAAATGCATTTCTTTTTCAAAAAGCTTAAAATATATTTGTAAGCTAATAAGCAGTTTTTCATGGTCTTTTAAATAACCTAAGTTTTTCTGAATTTCTATAAATCATGAAATGACTAAAGAATGAACTATTATATACCATACATTAAGCACTGTTGCTGTAAAAAGCTCAGTCTAAAAAAGAATTTATAAAATAATAAAAAATCTTACCATACTAAATCGTTTGTATCTTTTGACATTTTCCACGCCAACTCAAACATTATGAGAGAAGCCTGTAATAAATAAGAGACAGATTCAATTGAACAGAAAGTAAAAAAAAAACAAAAACAAAAAAAACCAATTGAAGTTATTTAACTGTACAGTTTACACTAAACCTCATTGTTTGCATGCTCTGTTCCATTGACTGGGTATTAATCATTTTTTACTAATGTCTACAATTTTACGACTAAGAGATATATGAACACACCAAAATAAAATAGCAACCCTTACTGTGAAACTGTTGAATTCTATCACACATAAGTATATCTGGTGCCTTTTACATTTTTGCAAATGACCTGTAGGTTTCATGAATACCTGCCACTGTTATGATAGAACAAAATATGCATCTGTGTTTACAGTTACCTTCTAAAATAAAACTTAAAAGAAAGCAAATTTTTTTTTCAAATCTGATTGGCATACCCCAAAAATATATAGTTCCTAATTGGATCTAGTTTTGCATTTACATAGATTTCCTGTTAGCAGTCATTTAAAGAAGTAGTTTTTGTCAGTCATTTAAGTTTTTATATGGTTTACCCAATACTTGTGAACAATTTTCGTCATTAAGGTAGTGGTTGAACAAATAGAAGATCTCTGTGGAGATCTATACCAGAGAAAATAAATTCACTAAATTTCAGTGAAAAAAGGTTTGCTCTCAAGAATTAGGGTTAGTCAAGGTACGATAAACGCACCATACTTTTTGGCAGGCTTATATGAGATAATTACTTTCAATATTTTCAGTAAATAAAATTGATGCCAAAGGCTGATGGATTTATGTACTTACAGAAGTGCCATATGTAGAGAACTGATTGTATTCAAATAATATCTTCTGTCTGGAAAAAAACGAAAAACAACATTTGCTCATGTCAGCAGCAACTTAATAGGTAAAATAAAATTGTTTAGATAAAAATACTGTACATTAAGTTGTATGTTTGTTTAATGGGTTTAATGTTATTTTTTGACTGGATACCATTAGATGGTGATAACTTTTAAGATTTCCTCTTCCAATTTGATTGTAAAATATGTATTTATCATGGAAGTTCTGATAATTTGTGAGTTTCATCTAATAAGGGTATTAAAGGAATAATGCATATGTTATGCATTGAATTATCAAATCTATAACTACAATTAATCTCCCATTTTCATTTTGATACAAGTAAATTCTAGAATTCCTTTAATTTTTATTTACAGATTTTACATTTTATGTCAAACTCTGTCAAGGCTTTTTTATACATAAGATAACAATTATTTGATATTAATACCTATTTTCATCCCAGATTCTTTTATCTCGTCTCTTTTCAATAGCTTCATCATCAAATCGTTTTCTTTTTCCTGACCTTTCTGAAGTATCACTATCATTTCCTGAATCATCGTCTGACTGTAAATAAAATAAAAAGAAAATGTAAACAAGTTTTTCCTACAACTTATTTCAGAGCTGTCTACCAATATTGTTCACCATCAATAGTCTTTTCTTTCATTTGTTTCAACAGTCAGTGTGAAATAAGTTGCTAGGGGGATATTGCCCCCCACCCTGTAAATCACATGGATTTCAAAAATTAAAAGGTTGTTGCATTGCTTCGGAATTGAGCAAAAGCCATTCTGAATGCTATAGTCTGAAATTTAAGCCCAACAAGAGATATGTGAAACAATTCAAATGAGAAAATTGCTAAAAGTCCAAAAATGATTTTCCTACTAAACTTAAGTTATGTTGTTATATAAAGTAATATATGTCTCATACATCCATTTGGATAAAGTACTTGACCTATTTATAGGATTCTTACATCATCATCTCTGAATAAAGAATCATACTCTGGTAACTCGTCAAATTCTTCTTCTTTCATTAACAGCTTGACTTGTACTGCATTAAATACATTGTGTACATCTACTGGCCTGTGGCTAAAATATAATACAATGACAGTATTACTTGTACTGCATTAAATACACTGTGTACATTTACTGGTCTGTGGCTAAAATATAATGCATTAACAGTATTACTGGTACTGCATCAAATGCATTGTGTACATCTACTGGTCTGTGGCTAAAATATAATACATTAACAGTATTACTGGTACTGCATCAAATGCATTGTGTACATCTACTGGTCTGTGACTAAAAGAGAATACATTAACAGTATTACTGGTACTGCATCAAATGCATTGTGTACATCTACTGGTCTGTGACTAAAAGAGAATACAATAATAGTATTACTGGTACTGCATCAAATGCATTGTGTACATCTACTGGTCCGTGGCTAAAATATAATACAGTGTACATTAACAGTATTACTTGTACTGCATTAAATACATTATGTACATCAACTGGCCTGTGACTAAAATATATTAACAGTTTAACTTATGCTGCATAAAATATATAAAATATTAAGTTTTACTTGTACTGCATTTAAATAAATACATTTGTGTACATCTACTGGTTTGTGTCTAAAATATAATAAATGAACAATTTAACTTGTACTGCATCAAATTTGTTTGTCTATGACTGCAAAACAATATAAACATCAACAGATTTACTTGTAATGCAGCAGTTCTTGTTTTTTATGGTGCATTATAACAGGGTGTACATCTTTTAATTATTGGTTAAAACTTGAATGGAAATATCCAATCAAAGCATCAGATCTGTGTTGTTTTTACAGTATTTAAAAAACATTTACAATGTGTGCTGAGCAAGTATATACATATGCTATTAAAATAATAGACAGAAAAAAACAACTTCGCTTTGAAAAAATAATTTGTAAGGGTTTCGAGGAACCCAGTGTCTCGCCTACTTTATGAAGCTAATAAATGTTTAAGGAACTTTGACTGCAGATTGTATGTAATGTTAACTGGAAGAAAAATACGTACATAATTAATAATATACAGGAAATATATTTTTTACAAAATTTCTTTCTAGATACTACCTTTTGACCATAAACAAGCTTCTATCCAAGTTTGGTAGAAATCCAGGATAGTTTAAGACAGTTATTAAAATTTTAAAAACTTTAGCCAAAGTGAATGTTATGTTAACTGGCAGAAAAACTAAGTTCATTTATAAGTATAATAGAAAAAAGGACTTTTTTTTACAAAATTTACTTCAGGATACCATCTTCTGATCATAAACAAGCTTTTGTCCTAGTTTGGTAGAAATCCAGGATTGTTTAAGAAAGTTATTAAAATTAAATTTGATTGATTTTTTTGTGTTTAAACGCCACTTTTAAGCACTGCATTTAGACTATTTCATGGCGGTCAGTTTTTATTGGTGGAGGAAGCCAGAGTGCTCGGAGAAAAAACTGATGATGACGGAATGTATGAATGGTATGTATCGCTTTTTCAACAAAAGTCGAAGGCTTGACAAAAAACCCATACTTTAAATTTTGTGTGTTCAAACACCCTTTTCTTGATTTACCTTTACCCGTTTGAAACACTAGCCATGTAAACATTACATTCTTGTCCTTTTGATTTCTCATGATTAGTTGACTCATTGGAAGCCATGCCAAGATTGTTTCCAAATGCCACACCTTATTCTTCATATTCCCCTGTCTCTTACATATAAAAAGTAGACCCCATTTCTTACCTATCACATATATAAAATCTAACACTTTCTTCTGGCTGTAAAGTCTCTACAACATCTACTGATGCTCCACAATTTATAAATATCACATGTTTCACCTAAAGTATAAGATAATCAATTAAAGGATGAAGGAGGCTGGAAATGTATAGCTTCCAACAAATAATTGAGCATGCAAATTACAAATTAATATGTCACTTTCATTTGTATAATAAGTCGCTTAATTACTGAACAAATTGGATGAATTTTTACTTTTATCTGACAAAAAGCTTTCTAAGAATTCTTGTTATTATTTGATTATGATTTCAAGTATTGACAACTTTCACATTCTTGCATATTCCTGTACATTGGTTATGGTCTCAAGACATTTAGAGTCGTCCTTTTCATGACGTCATTTAGACTGATTGACCTCAGGTATATCATTTATAAAAAGCATACAACTTGTGGGTATGATAGCAACAATCCAAACATATCATGATGTTGCCAATAAGCTGACATACAATAGGTTTGTATTTTACATTGGTTTGTACCCAGTGTTTGAAGAACGTCCTAATAGAATAAATTCAGGTATTTAATGTGGACATATTAGTAGTTAATTACTGCTTGAATCAACAATACTTTAGACTTTACTCCTAAATGCAATGTGCTATTAAAGCAGAGAAACAGCAAATAGTAATTTTGAAGTTTTTGGTTTCACCAGGCTTGGGTTCAACCAACATAATGCCCTACACTCAGGATAAACATACTACCACACCCACTGAGGTGGTAACTGTATACTGAGTATGCAATGTATACCAAACCTACCCCTTCTGAATTTTCTACATAAGCTTTCTCTAATTCTTCTTTTCCAGTTACCGGGACAATTGTATACAGGATTTGGTCACACTGGAATAAATACTGAAAAAAAAGTGAAAGAAAATCAAAATACTATTGTTTAGACAAAAAGACAGCCATTCAAAGTAGCATGTTAACATGATCTCTATCTGGGCAAAAATAAAATAAAACAAATGTTCTTCTTGCATGCTGATAAAAATTATGTTAAGTATGTTGACAAATTGTCCTTTTAAAAAAAGTTTCAACATGTTTCAAATGCTATATAAACCATTCTGGTAGCCACTTAGAATATTAAAGGGTCAAATAGGTTAGCATAGACACATGTATCGAGGTATGTTTACCATATTATTTGACTCAATTCTCAAAAAAAAAAATGACAAACATATTGGATTGATCAAAATCATTATGTGCCCAATAGTGGCACTTATTATATTGACTAGTTGAACACTGTAACCAGACTGTTGAAGTAGGATTACTTGTACAGATAAAATATCATGAGTATTTAACTTCTTATAGTTAGTATAATTTTAAATATGAGATGGGTGGCTGAATGGTCTAGGCTTACATCGTTCATACAATATCCAGCTTTTCTACCTGCATTAACAAAATCCTCACATTTTACTGAATTTAGATCTTTTTGAATCAAATTCAACAAATAACATACATATATTGAACAAATAATCATCTAAGAGGTACATTATAAAACATTATTATTGCCGGAGTACAAATGTCTTTTTCCTTGTTGTTTGTACATCTGTTTTCTCAGAGGAATCATTGCTGCTACATTGTGTTCTGTGGAGAGGAATTTATTTTATACTCTTTCTCTTATTGTTTTTGTTTGTTTTAAAAACTGCCAGTCAGCATTAATTTGATTTTCACACTTCTTGCAAATAAGTGGTTTGCTCTAGGTTTTGTGTTTTTGAACATTTTCCAACACTAGAATGAACAATATCCAATTGTTTTAATTAAGGAAAAGTGACAACATTACAGTACACAGGTATACACCATTAAGCAAACAATTACAGTAACTGTGTATTAATTAATAAATGATATCCTACCTGAAGTATTTTACAGGCACATAAAGCATCAACATCAAAGGCAACTAAAACAAGCACTCTCTGAAAATAAAACAATAAGCATTATAAGTTTTTGAACCTTTTAAAGTTCTATTAATAATTAAAGAAAGAAAATATATTCTGGACACCCTTATTGTAGAGACCATTAATGTCATATGCAGTATAAAGCATAGTTGACAAAAAGTGGTTGGTAGGTCAGTATTGTTACCTCAACAAGAAACTTTCATATTTATTGATCTACATGTTTCAGTCACTGTCATCACCGATTCAGGATAAAAACAATACAGTAAATTGTGCCTGAAGCAGCTGGCCTGAAGTACAATATCGTGCATGCATAATATACATCACAATGTTACCATGGCATTCATAGCGAGTATAAACAGAAAGTAAAAGAATACATGTAGCTGACAACATTTTCTGAGAATGTAGATTGATTACAGGAAGGGCATGAAATATTTAAGTTACAAGTAATACAATGTAGTAGTAGCTCTGGATGTGCTGCTTTGTTGGTTCCGGAGCATCCCATGATTCATATAAATCGTGGCTCAACTTGTCATTTTTCATATATCTTTTTATTTTCAAATGGACCTCATCTCATGGAGGCCTTGCATCACCGGGACTTAAAGTATGCAAATTTTAATGCTGATTTTGGCCTTGAACCTTCCTAGCCAACCATGATAATAATCAGAACACACTCATCCTTTCAACATTTTTGTGTAGTAAATGAACGCAGTGTTGGATTATATGTTCATATTGACCCGTAGCCATTTGAATAAATCAGCTCTCAAAATGCATGCCATTGCACTACTTTTTCTCGTTGGTCACATGATTGATGATCATTGATAATCTTTCAAAATGAACGTAAAAATGCCAAAATTGATGGGTCACTGTGAAAACTATTAGAATTTTAGAAAATAAAGGGTGGCAATTAGATGAAAAAACATACATTTAACGAAAAAAATAAAAAAATACAAACAGATTGAGACCCAGACAAGAACATTAAGAAGCAACAAAGCAGTGAATCCATTTTGATGGTCATTTATCCAATTTTGGCAAAACAGCTGTTGTACGTCTGAGCAACTTCACACTACAGGTATTTTTGTAAAGGAAATACAAATTGAGATCAATATAAAACACAGCACCCAAGCGTAAAACATTGTGTCCCAAGGATGATGTGGTGGTATTGACATCATAGAAATGTGGCCGTCACGTCTTGAGAGCCCACAGTCACAGACATTATTAATGACAAAACATTATTTTACTTTACAGTTACTGAGTTCATAGACAAAGACTTATATAGTTAGAGTAGATTTTTTTCGGAATTGAAAAATTAGGCATTTCATCAGAAAACGATTTTAATTTGAAGGATTTAGTTTGAATGTTTAGTGTCTTGTATACCTGATGTAAGATCTCGTCATAAAAGCCCTTTCTGAGGTCTTTTATAAACATTTTCAACAATAAAGTAATTTTTCACATTTTAGATTGTGGCGGGGGTTTACACCGGAAGTATGAGAAATTGTTGTCATTTGTAACAATAACTTTCGTTGGTAGAATTTACAATACGAAAGTAAAAATTGGCCAATCATAACCTAGTTAAGAAAAGTCTATTTTTAGCCCCAAAAGCTGAATCAGTTTTGCGTTTTTCTAAAGGAGAATATACTAAGGTTTATTGACAACATAATTCACACTGGTTATTTACTTTCGATTTATTTCCTACTGAGTCATTTTGTTGAATTTAGAATATTACACAGTTAAATCCAAAGAACACTAAACAATACAGAAATGGTAAAGAAAACATCAAACTACATACATAAGTTGATAGTTAAAAAAATACAGCAAATTCATATAATAATTAGATTAAGTAATATGAGGCAGGCATTACCTGTGAACAGGTGAATGGAGACAAGTTTGTATGAATTTTTTCATTCTGTGACGGGATTGCTTCCTTTAGAAAAACTTTGTAGATACTTAGTCAGCCGTAAGCGGTTGAGCTAAGGAAGTACTTCTTTAGCTCAGTCGGTTAGCGCGCTGCCTTGTAACACAGAGGTCCCAGGTTCGAGTCCCGGTGGAGACAAGCAATTTTGTAATAAAATTTGTGCTCTCCGGTTACATTGGCGCCCAACAATAATAATCCACGGTTAGAAGAATTACCTAGCCAGGTTAAAATATAAATATAAAAAAAGATGAAAATATCATCATTATAGAGTATTATGACTCTTGAGGTGGGGGAAGTGTGACGGGATTGCTTCCCTTAGAAAAACTTAGTAGATACTTAGTCAGCCGTAAGCAGTTGAGCTAAGGAAGTACTTCTTTCGGTCAGTCGGTTAGCACGCTGCCCCGGGTTCGAGTCCCGGTGGAGACAAGCAATTTTGTAATGAAATTCGTGCTCTCCGGTTACAATCCAAACATGTTAAAAAGAGAAACACAAATACCGTAAAGTTTCTGGTTTTGGTTCTGCTGTTAGGTATTTTAGTTGCGACGTTATTTATGTTATGAAGTCACATTCAATTTAAACAAAGAAACGCTGTCGTCAGGTATCGTTTTTTTCATAACAAACAATTTTTAAAAATGAATTAGTATTGAGTTCCTTACTTAGACTGATAAATGTATATTTTAATCAAAGTCTCATGCAAGCAAGACCGGAAAAGGAAGTAGATGCAGGAATTTAAAAAAGTCTGAAAAAAAGTTAACGATTTTGAGTTCATTAGTACAATGAAAAATTCGGGAAATTTTCCCTGATTTTTTTATTTTTTTTTTATTTTTCTTATTTTTCTTATGTAATAAGGGACTTTGTCTCCATATAAATCTTTAAAATTGTTCAAAATAAAATTAAATATATCATCGTGTGATGTGTTTTCGTACAAATAACAATTTTCACTGCTGACGGTTTTCACTGTTAAGTTTTTATTCAGGTGTTTACTCAAATTTAAAAGGCATGTCCTATAGATTGATTTTAGTTATCTATATTTTTTGTCAAGGTTTACTAAGATTTTTTACTGTTTTCAATGACTCTGCGATTTTTATGCCCCACCTACAATAGTAGAGGGGCATTATGTTTTCTGGTCTGTTCCTCCGTTCGTTCGTCCGTCCGTCTGTGCGTCCGTCTGTGCCTCCGTTCGCCTCAGGTTAAAGTTTTTGGTCAAGGTAGTTTTTGAAGAAGTTGAAGTCCAATCAACTTGAAACTTAGTACACATGTTCCCCATGATATGATCTTTCTAATTTTAATGCCAAATTATAGTTTTGACCCCAATTTCATGGTCCACTGAACATAGAAAATGATAGTGCAAAGTTCAGGTTAAAGTTTTTGGTCAAGGTAGTTTTTGATAAAGTTAAAGTTACATTAACTTGAAACTTAGTACACATGTTCCCTATGATATGATCTTTGTAATTATAATTCCAAGTTTGACCCCAATTTCACGGTCCACTGAACATAGAAAATGATAGTGCGAGTGGGGCATCCGTGTACTATGGACACATTCTTGTTGTATGTCTAAAAAACGCCGTCATATGTTTTTGTATGAAATAAAAATTGGATCAGTACATGAACAGGAAATGACTATATAAAATCTGGAAATCAGTATTTTCTAAAGTCATGGTTCTGGTGATCGCTTGAATCATAAAAAAAGTTATTTAATACTTTTCAGTACTAAAAATTACTGGCAAATAGTTTTAGGTTGGTGTTTCATGTACTGAAATTGTTAAATTTTGATTAATTTCAGATTGGCACCTTGTTAGTACTTGTAAAATACATTATTTTTTTTAAAAATAAAATGCAGTTTTCAAAATTAACATGATTAAGGATTAAATATAAAAAGTTATGACTGTTTTCATCTTCATGTATCAAGGATGTATAAAAAGAATTGTCAATAAAATATTGGAAAAAATAATTTTGAACAGCCATTTTATATAAGAACCATGATAACTCTAACTCGCTGGTTTGTAATTAAAATGACAAAAAAAAAACACATGACAGTCACATGTCTTGAACACCGTGTATCATCAGTACAGCAGATATAGGTACTAACCAATGGGGTGTGATGGATTTTGACCTCACACGGCAACGAAAAATCTTTGTTTTGTTCACATACCGGTAATATCGATTTGTACTTCAATCTAAACATAATAGTTGTTTAAATAAATGATTTGGTCGTAGGTTGATGATTAGAGATGTCTCATTATTTTTGTCAAAACAAGAATAATTACTAAAAACATGTGCAAATACTTGTCAAAGAAGTTGGCACTCGTCTCATCCGATATAATTTTATTTCAAATGCAACTCTTTTTCTGATAGAAGGCCATTGTGTGTCTGCAATATTAAGTATAGCTGTTTCAATAATTGGCATTGAAATCTTTCATGCATATTTATTTTCTCGATATTTTCATGATTTTATTCTGAAAAGAAGCGTTGTGTACGGTGTTTAGCTGACCACATAAATCCTTCTTTACGGTGCATAGTTAAGTTGCTGTACACCGTACACAAAAACTAAATTTTCATACTCGTTTATTACCCAAACATTTTCAAGGAATGAGTAATCACAGGTAGGTTTAAGATTGGTAACTATTACTTTTGCCCTGTATTAGTTTTCTTTCATATAAAACATGTAAATGTCTCGACAATTGTATCGAAATTGAAAGTTGGTGTTGACACTCACAACTATTTGCACATTACCGAGTTGATTGTTCTTATTAAAATATCAAAGTTGTCTTATAATTAAAAAAAAATCAATGCAAAAAATTATTTTGGAGCAGGAACTTCAGATGTTGAGAAATTTTGTACACTGAATGTTGATAAAACAATTCCATAATTTTCGTTTCCATGTCAGTTCAAAATTGATCATGCCTGCTTGGTTAGTACCGATATCCGCTGTACGATGATACATGGTGTTGAAGATCTGATGTTGGACAGGCAGACGATATGGCTATAACTCGTGTAACCCCTGAGAATTTTTCTCAACAACTATTCTAATGATGTGTATTATTGACATTAGATAAAAATGGCTGAACAGGCAAGTTTAATTTAATTAGTTCTTACGTTTTTAAAAGCGACTTTGAATATGTCACACATTTGTCATGTTGAAGTGTTGTTTTTGTTCCAAATATAGAAACCGAAAAAGACGCCACAATGTATGCGTATGCCGTCAAACTGACAAAATGTGGTTGATACCAAAACATATAACATACGAAAAACATATGACACGAAAATAAATAAAATTGTGTCAGTTCTTAGAGGTGATACAGTTTATTAACTAGTTTAGTGTCATACTATTGTCATGACAAAGTTTCAGCACATGACATATATAATCAAGCTAATTTTATTGCTGTAATCTTTTTTTGACAGAAGTAATTAGCAACCATACATGTCATACATTATCCTACATATACAAACAAGGATGTAAACAAGTACTCAAGTATACAATATTGAAACAGTGTTCCTTTTTGATCAAGTTGATTTTCTGTGAAAACACATCAGTGAATTTTAATCACCATGCCTTCTTTGTACATCAATACATGTGTGTTCTTTATGATAACAAAATGTAACTGTTGTTGATATATGTCTTCACATTTTGACTATCAAGAAAAAAAAACCTTTAAACATTTATAGGACAACAGTAGCATGAGTAGCACTGTCATGACTGGAAACATTCCAAGATTTTGTCAAACTGCCAATATACAAAAGATTTTTTAATATTACAAATAAAAAATGATATAATGCCAGATACAATAGAAGACTTTTGAATTCATGCATCTTCCCGTAATTTCCAAACATCACAATGCTTATGTTTTTGTTTTATGTGTCACAGTAAGAAATGATCGTTTATGCTGATTGACCACAGTTCAACCGTTGTAACTCTTTCATAAAAAAAACAATTCAAGACTAGTGAATCATGTGAATGTAGACAGCCATGAGAGATAGAGTGTAATGCATGTAAATTAATTATTATTCATCAAATCGATAGAGAAACTGATTCAAAATTTGGCTAACAGAAAATTGAACTAAAAAAAAAAATGAAAAAAACCCCCAAGACCATGATTAACAAAATTATTAAAATTATTAAAATTATTAATATGGATTAATTTGACAATTGAGAATACACATGATACATAGACATGTATAAAAGATGGTCATATCATAATGTATTGTATTATTAACAGATAATTTCAAATATTTTTTTATTTTCCAGTTTGGTAGATTTGGAGGGAACATATTTGGGCCTGAGCTGGGTGGAGGTCTTGGTGGATTTAAACAGACATATAGATGTTATTCTGTGACCATGTTAGATAACAGAGAAGACGTTGAGAGAGGTGGAAAAAGTAAGATAAACAAATATAATTATACTTACAGATTATCTCCCTTTATTTGGGTGACAAGATCTCCAATCTTTGATAATAAAAAACTTTCAATAAGCAAAATATCTTTCCTTGTGTAGTTTGGTCAGGCCAGAGAAAGCAGTTATTTTGCAGTTCATTTCTTTTAGACAATAAACACAATTTACAAAAAATTGTACCTGCTCCATTCTAAAAAAGATTTTTTTACAGTGCAGTGTACTTCTTTTTGGGACAAATTTTAAATTTATACAGACAAAATTATCAAAACCTGTTACCTAAAATGTGAATAATTTTATGTTAAGGGGATCTATAATTCAAATTGTTAGCTTCAGATATACTATTGTTTTAACAGCAAAAAACTTTTTCACTCTTGAAACAAAATGCATGACTCACAATTTTTTGACACATAGTTTCATTCATCTATTTGATATTCAATGTATTAATAATATAAAAGAAGGAGTATTTATGAAAAAAGTTATGGACTATTTGTGGACAAAAAATTCAAATGATGATAACTGTAACTGTGTCCCCAGACCATATTCTGAGGAACCAGAAATATTGCCTAGAAGTTTTTTTCATTTTCTAAACATTTATATCAAATATCACTAATACTTCTTGAACAATAGTTTATGACATTGAATTTATGTTCCTCAATTGACAATTATTATATTGCATTAGACCTGCATGGAATGAATTAAAGGAGATCTATCTATAGTATATGACAGTGACATTGCAACCTAGCACAAATCATCAAATAAATATAGATTCTATCACTGCATCAAGTGTGATACGATATTTATCCACTCGAGACAGTAAATTTTCAAATTTAAAACGCGAGGCTTGCCGAGCGTTTTAAATATTTAAAATTTAACTGTTGAGAGTGGATAAGTATCGTATTACACAAGATTTGGTGGTAGAATCTATTTCTCTAATGATTTCCAAACAATATGCAGGCAAACGAATTCCTTCTTTTCAAATGATTTGAAAAAGGTGTGTTCTTTCTATGTGACGTCATCAGGCATGGTCGCCTTTTTTCATGCCGTCACAATAGGAGATTCAGAGGAAAGCAAGAAAAAATCGACGATGAAGAATTAGAGAAACCAAAATAAACATCGTATATATTCTATTTTTGACATTGAACAATTTACAACATTAACTAGTAGTACTAGCACAAGGTCTAAATCACTCAAAAGAGCTATTAATAAAAATTAGAACCTAAATATCCACCTCAGTAACTTGGAATGAATTCTACTGAAAAAGCCAATACCTAACATCAACATCAAATTCTAAATGGAACTAAAAGGAGATATAATGAACACTGTGTGAAAGCTAGTGTCTTATTCCTGACTTAAGGGCATACGATACAGTTTTGAACCTGTATTTACAAGTTGATGAAAATTTGCATATAGGCTATTTTTTACCTGATTAAATCAAATATGTCATAAAAAATATACCTTCATGTGCTACTTTTTGAGTAAAATGAGGTCGAAATTTTGTATATTTGCTCAAAATTCAGATTTGTGTCCGTATTTTCTTTTTCGAAAGAACGACGTAACTTTTTTGCTTTAAAAGATAACCACAAATTGTTTTTTGTTAATTAATAGATAATTTCTGTATTTTATAAGTATCATTGAAAATTATGTAATTTTTTTTCCGAAATAACTCTATATTTAACAAATGTTCATGAATAGAGAAAAAAACGTCATTTTTTGCTGCATGTTTATCAAAATTAAAAAAATTGCGCTATTTACAGTTTTATAAAATTTGGGTCACATAATCTCCTTGCAAAATGAAACAAATTGCTGTTTTAAAAAATAGGGGTCCATGCACTCGTTTTCAAATTAAATCAGTTTGAATGATAAAAATCAGTCGAAAATGCATCTTTTCCCGATATGTCATAGTTTGACGTTGCGAAAATAACATTTTACGTTAGCAACGTCATGACCTTCCCTGTAACTGTATCGTATGCCCTTAAGCTTGGATAAGATCAGTATATATTTATATATATTTTAAACCTATCAACATGTTTATTCATGATTCATTGTGTTTTTCTTTTCAGTTATTATGCCTCCATCTGCATTAGATCAACTAAGTAAGTATCACGACATGTTAACTAAGTACTGAAAATCTAAACAAGCAATTAGATAATGGAAATAACACATTTACTGAACACAAAAGAAATTTTCTAAGTTGGAGCTCTTAATTAGAGAGATTCTTAAAAGGAATCTCAAAAGTTTAATGCATATTGTTCTACCCAGTTTTCTTATCTGTCTGCCAAAATAATTCACTAACTAAAATGACAAATGTGATTTTACAGCACGATTACATATACAGTACCCTATGCTGTTTAAACTGAGGAACAATCAACAAGCCAGACACACACATTGTGGTGTATTAGAATTTGTAGCTGATGAAGGAAGAATTTATATACCTTACTGGGTAAGCATACAAACAGGCACATACATGGCATAAGCTGTATTAGAGAGTTTGTATTTAAATACCTTATCAGGGATATGTTGTGAAAGGTTCATACACACATTGTGGTGTATTAGTTTGTTTCAGCAGAAGGAAGACTGTTGTAATTTATTGGGTCAATGTTATAAGAGTTAACACACATTAGGGTGTATTAGGGATTTATAAATGACAAAGTAAGCATTTATTAGTTTAATGATAGGTTCACAAATGGTAATGAATTAATAGATTGAAGCCAATTATAGAAGATGTTGTTTAATGTTTTTGGTGAATGACCAATATCATTCAATATTCATAAGGAACACATGTTTTATATATTTAACCATTTAAGGCATTTTAAAATCATTTTCAGACAATGAGGAACCTGTTATTAAATAAATTACTAGTTCGAAGCCAACTACAGTAGAATTTGTTAATGTTTTGTGGGAGTATCTATATATTCATATGAGACATGTTTTATATATTTAACCCTTTTTATATTATTTTCAGATGATGAGGAACCTGTTATTAAATGAAGGTGACCTTGTGGAAGTAGAGAATATTGCATTGAAAGTGGCCACATTTACAAAGTTCCAGCCACAGTCTGTCGACTTTTTAGATATAACAAATCCTAAAGCTGTGTATCCTTTACAAAAAATACATTACAGACTAATTATTGTTATCGTCAATTTGCAGATATATTCAATTCAGTATGTTTATTTAGAGTAACAAGTATAGTCAAAATAATTCATTTACAGTACTAGTGGTCACGGCACCGAAATGTAGTGGCAATAAGAAGAGTATATAAAAACAGCCATTTAAATATATCATTTAATAACATATAGCTTTTACTTCCACCCAAGTCAATGTCATTTATGTTCCAACGTAGAAAAACAAACATTTAATAAAAGGGGAAATAGTTTGTGTGCTATTTTCATGACACCTGTCAACTCTGAGGTTGTAAGTTCAAACCATGCTCTAGATTGGTCTGCATTTGCTGTGTTTCACTACAGTCTGAATTGATAAAGTTTGCCAGTTTTCCTGCTGAAGGTCTGTGGTTACTGCTGTGCACTCTGGCTTCCTACCTTTTCAAAACTGGGTGCCATGATATAGCCAAAGTACATGTAGTTGAAACTTTTTAGCTCACCTGGCCGAAAGGCCAAGTGAGCTTTTCTCATCACTTGGCGTCCGTCGTCCGTCGTCGTCGTCCGTCGTCGTCGTCCGTCGTCGTCCTGCTTTAACTTTTACAAAAATCTTCTCCTCTGAAACTACTGGGCCAAATTTAACCAAACTTGGCCATAATCATCATTGGGGTATTTAGTTTAAAAAATGTGTCCGGTGACCCGGCCAACCAACCAAGATGGCCGCCATGGCTAAAAATAGAACATAGGGGTAAAATGCAGTTTTTGGCTTATAACTCAAAAACCAAAGCATTTAGAGCAAATCTGACATGGTGTAAAATTGTTCATCAGGTCAAGATCTATCTACCCTGAAATTTTCAGATGAATCAGACTTTCCATTGTTGGGTTGCTGCCCCTGAAATGGTAATTTTAAGGAAATTTTGCTGTTTTTGGTTATTATCTTGAATATTATTATAGATAGAGATAAACTGTAAACAGCAATAATGTTCAGCAAAGTAAGATCTACAAATAAGTCAACATGACCAAAATGGTCAGTTGACCACTTTAGGAGTTATTGCCCTTTATAGTCAATTTTTAACCATTTTTCGTAAATCTTAGTAATCTTTTAGAAAAATCTTCTCCTCTGAAACTACTGGGCCAAATTTAACCAAACTTGGCCATAATCATCATTGGGGTATCTAGTTTAAAAAATGACCGCCATGGCTAAAAATAGAACATAGGGGTAAAATGCAGTTTTTGGCTTATAACTCAAAAACTAAAGCATTTAGAGCAAATCTGACATGGGTAAAATTGTTCATCAGGTCAAGATCTATCTGCCCTGAAATTTTCAGATGAAACAGCAGTAATGTTCAGAACAGTAAGATTTACAAATAAGTCAACATGACTGAAATGGTCAATTGACCCCCTAAGGAGTTATTGTCCTTTATAGTCAATTTTTAACAATTTTCATAAAATTTGTAAATTTTTACTAACATTTTCCACTGAAACTACTGGGCCAAGTTCATTATAGATAGAGATAATTGTAAGCAGCAAGGATGTTCAGTAAAGTAAGATGTACAAACACATCACCATCACCAAAACACAATTTTGTCATGAATCTATCTGCTTCTTTTGTTTAATATTCACATATACCAAGGTGAGCGACACAGGCTCTTTAGAGCCTCTAGTTCACTTGCAAAACGTTGAAAAAGCGTGTAATACACAGGAATATTATGTCACTTGGCAACTATGGTTGAAAGTGGCATTTAACATCACAAACAAATAAATGTAGTTAAAATAATCCTACCATACTTGAAAATACCATTTAAACTCTTAGTGATAATCATTACTTGATTGTACTCAGTGTCCCAGGATTTATTTTAGCATAATCACAAATTCATCTTCAAGTTATTGTGTATAAATGAATAAAAGGAAATGTGGAATATAGATTAACAAAACAACAAAAAAAACATCTGGGGGTCAAGTAGAAGTTAGTCACTTATATTTTCTTATTAAGTCCTTGACTGAGCAACAGATTAGAGAACATGCTGAGAAGTTTTGCCTGTTTAACTAAAGGAGATGTAATATCAATCAAGTACAATGAAAGGGTAAGACAACAATGTTTTTAAAGCAAGGATCATTCATACCTTTTAATTATCTAAAGCAGACAAATCTTATGTTAATAAGGAGGGCAGGTAAACATTGACATATTTTACATTCTTTAATTCAAATTCCGTTTTTTATTATCCTTAAGGATTGTTTTTGATAGTGGTTGTATCTGAATATCTCTTGTGAATTTGTCACCTACAAGAAATTGTCATTGCACATGTTCTAAATGAAATACAGGAATAAATAGAAAAAAAGAAGCTTTTAAAATTATTCACGTTCAATTGATGGTGAACATATACATTTTATAATTGTGTAAAATGTAAATTTTTGAATGGTTTTATATAGATGATAGAATTTCACTGATGCACTCTTCTATAGTGCAACTGATAAAAAGGAAATGAAATCAACTAAAAATAAAAGAACATTTATAAAAATAACAAGATGTATTTCTATTTTAGACCATGATTAAATTCTGTTTTATTGCAGGAGTATGAACTATGTGTACTGGAAACTAAACCAGAGGATGCTATATCTATTATAGAATGTGATATGAATGTAAGATAACCTAATCAACTACATATATACCGGTAAAAATGTTTAGATCCAATGCGTTAGTTTCTCTAAAAAAAGTTAGATCGTAAGTCATGCACAATTCAATATATTTGCGAACGATTTTGGTCGCAATTTTTTGTTGAAACCGACTTCAGAGCAACAATTTTTGTAGATAGGTTAATTAATGGTTACTGATCTTCACCACCCAATTAGATTGGCTACAACAAAAAAATTAGACAGCAACTCAACAGTACAAGAAGCATAGATCTCAACTCAATGTTAAGGAAGTTTGCTTGTCATGTTTTGGGATTTTTGTCAGATTTTTGGAAGCCTCTCATTTTATCCATTTGAAGGCCTTAAAATTTTGCCCACTAACCTCCATTTTCCTATTTATAAATCTTTTACATGTATAATTATAAGCCATCTGTAAAAGTCTTATAAAATCTTTGTTATTTTTAAATAGTTTTGGGGAACTTAAACTTGTCTATGATAAAGCTATGAAAAATCAAGAGAGAAAATTTTCCAGCCCAAATTTCAATGGCTAATATCTCGAAACAAGCACATTGACCTATACATTTTTTTTTGGCTCTTTTGGTTTCTCTATTAATACCCTATCAATATATACTAGTGTTATGAAAAGCTTGTTATTTTGAAAATGTGCTGTAGAAATTTCAATAGTTGTCAGTCAAAGAGGATGGTAAAGGGTTATTTTAAAGCAACCATAATTTTTATTCAGCATGTTTTCATGCTTAAATTGTTTGCCTTATTGAAATTTATAGGGGAAACACAAGACTAAATCAATCAGCTGACAATTGACTAACAGTACAATAGATAAACTATAGATGAATACCAGAAAAATAAATATATGTTTATGATTTTTTTTACAATTGGTGTTTATTTCATCATTGATTTATTACATAACAATATCTTTGCAGGTTGATTTTGCACCTCCAGTTGGTTATCAAGAACCAAAAAGACCAGAGAAAAAACATGATGAAGATGTAGATATGGATGTATGTATCACATAGTGATTATTGAATGCTTTGTATAGGCAAATTGCATTTCAATCTTCTATGCCCATATTAGCCTGACAGCAGTGTTTGAGTGTTTTATATATGTCAGGGGTGAACTGGAGATCTGATATAAATGACGAATATCAATGGACATTTTTATCCTGGCCATTATGACCCTCATTTTTTTAAATTCTTTATTATGATCCTTTATAACAAAAATCTAATTATTGATATGAGACATTTTAACTTACAGTATTGTTTAACAATCTTGACTGTCTGGTAAGCCCTTGCAGGTTTTGAAATGAAACATGATATCTAGACTTGGGACTTATATATTTATAAGGTTTCTGTCGTCATTGGTGATGATATATCCCACAGGTTTTTCAAACATTTCAAATATGGAGAAAAGCTATCAATTTTATGTAAAAACCATCATGTAAATAGATAGCAATATAATTAAATGTTCAAATGCTCTGTTTTCTCATTAACCAATTGTAGTTATATACCCACACTAAGCAAACTGGATTCATTTACATTTAGTAAATAAATGTGAGAATAAAATATTTAATATGTACAAAGGGGAAATAACTGTTAAAGAACTGCATTAGTTCAAGTGAAATAAGAAAAAATAAAATGTCAAATATATCTTTGGGGATTTAATTCAATTTCAAGACAAAACATGAAATTAATCAAAAAACTTTTATTTGAAAATTTGAAATTATAATGTATCTTTTAACATTATTCTTAAGATAAAAGATGGATAAAGTTTTCATTAGATTTTTTAATGTTAATTTCAGCACCATGCCTTGCAGGTAATGAAAATTTGTCATCATATTTTCACCTGTAGCTTAGTGTGATTGTGAATTCATTGTAACTTTTGAAGACTTCATATCAAATTTTTGCTATATACAGATTCATAATGTATTGCCTGATAAAGACATGTTTCAAGCAAAAGGAGGTGTTGATGAAAAAAAGGGGGAAAAATAAATCTACTGATTTATTTCAGGATGTTGGCAACAATCTGCAAACCATTTCTTCAGAGTGGCTTGATCATTGTACCTACATACATTTTATTTACACTCAATCATTAGAAAGTAAATTTATCATTAAATCATGACATCAGCTTGATAGACACTTTTTCTTCCTTGATGTTATATTTAGTGCTGAAATAAATATTCATGTCAGTTTACACAGCTTTTTTGTCATAGATATACAAAATGTATTACATTTTATTGTTATGTATAACTTTGATACGTTATAATATTGTTATCTTATGCTTATTTTTGGTGGTTAATACTGAATTATCTCAAATTTAAACATATAGGTGATTTATCACAGTTAAGCATTTATAATAATAGAACCTTTTATTGCATACAGAATTTTTACATAATTATTAATTTTCTGTCATCAAAAATAGTTATTTTGCACTATATAATAAAATTGTGTATGATGCCAAAAAATATATACTTAGCAATATTAAAAAAAAAGAAGGTAAAACATTTTTTTTAAGATTCAAATTTGCTTTGTATACGACTAAATTTTTTTTTTAGATCCTATAATGGTATGATGTTGTCGTCTGCTTTGTCAACGGAAAACACATTTGGTTTTCAAACAATAATTTCAGTTAAAGGGAATAGATCTGTATGAATTTTTTTAAGAAGGTTCAATAGGAAGGTTTGGAATGATTTTTGGGATGATGGTACCAACTGTTTAGGAATAAGGGGCCAAAAAGGTGCCCAAAACAAGCATTTTTCTAGTTTCAGGATAATAACTTGTGTATAAGTATTTTCATTGCTCTGAAATTGAACCACAATGTTAAATGTTACAAGCAGAAGGTTGGGATTCATATTTGGGGTTATGGTGCCAACAGTTTAGAAATTAATGGCCAAAAAGGGACCAAAACAAGCAGTTTTTTAGTTTCTGGACAATAACTAGTGTGTGAGTGGATGGATTGTACCAAAAGCTTTCATATCACAAAGGGATGTCTGGGATTGAGTTAAGGGGTAATTGCCCCAAACATGCAGGAATAAGGGGCAACAAAAGGGGCAAAAACAAACATTTTTCTAGTTTCCAGCCAATAACTTGTGTTTAAGTGAATGGATCTCTCTGAAATTGTACTACAAGGTTCCATACTACAAAGGAAAGGCTAGGATTGAGTTTGGGGGTAATTGCTCTAAGGAGGGATTCAAAAAGTTGGGGGTCTAATTTTTTTAAGGGGTTCATATTTTTTTTCTGTGGTCGTTTCAGGCTGTGCTTAGCAAAGCATTTTAATTTTGATATTGAGAAAGTTTGTTTATATTGGTATATATTTGTGTGTTTTTAAAGAAAATTGAATTCTTGAAGTGTACTTAACTTAATTATGTCTTTGATATAACAATGACCAAATTTTGTACATTTGAATACTGATTTACACAGGTGGTCTTTATGCTTATCATAATTCTAGCTTACCAGTTTTCTAATGTGCATGTACTGATTATGTTGTTTTTTCATGATATTGATAATAACGATACAAATTCCTGTTACAGACTGCATGTTATATCTTATAACAATAATATACAATGATACTATGCTTAAAAATTAGGAAACTATAGTCATGATGGTTAAAGTCAGTATACAAAATCTCCTGTCAAGAGTTTATATCGCTTGTTTATCTATTGTAATGTTTTTTACATGAAAATTTACCTCCTGTTGAACAAAAAGGGGGAATAAATCTAAGAAAGAAGTTTTGAAATTCATTCAGAAATGACTAATCACAGAAGATGTTAAGATAGTTATTACAGTTTTGTTATGAACTACTATCATAAACTACTGTCACAGTGTATCAAGAACAAGTGTGATGCTCAAACACTTTTTACCACATAAATGATGTGATGCTATTTTCTAAAATTTTCCTTTGACCTTTCTGTATGATGAGAGAGAGACACCATCAATTTAAAAACATATATAACTCTAAATAAATTCCACTGTCAAGTATTATCCAAAAAGTCCATTATACAAAACAAAAAGAAATCAGGTCAATATTTGGCACTTAAGGTGGTACCCAACTAAAATTAATTTGGCTCGTTTAATTTTCATAAAATTTTGACAAAGTATTTACTTTGACCCTTTGACATAAACATAAAAATTTCAAAAAATTTTAAGCAACCGTTTTATCAGAAAAATTGCACTGGTTATATAGCAGTTTGACAAACACTTATTTTAATCATCGAGAAGCTTAATATTCCCTAAACAACACAACGTAATTAAAACGTTTAGCTGATTTTACAGAGTTATCTCCCTGTAGTGTTGGGTACCACCTTAATATAATGCAAAAATTATTAATTAATATACAAGAATGCAAACCTGATTTGATTTGTACATGGAATCCATTCTTTTGATTGGTTTATGTCAAACCAAAGTCACTGAAATGATTTAAATCTGTATTTGCTGCTTCTCTATTTCACAAGAAAAAATCATGGGTATGAAGAAAGACTATCACTACAGATTGCTAATACATGTATTATTTATTATCACTATTTTATGAAATTTCGTTTAATCTTAGTGACTGATAAATTTTTTTTCACAGCACAGTAGAGTGATGTAAAAAACTATTTGCTAGAATGATATTCTATAAAAATATGGCAGGTGATTTGCTTTCCTAAAAATGTAACAATTTGAACCAAAGCAAAACAAGCTAGCATTTAATAAGTATAACTCAGGATTAAGCAGTTGTTGCTTTCAATTAATCAGTTTTATTGATTATAATAAAGAAGATGTGGTATGACTGCCAATGAGACAACTCAACACAAGAAACCAAATGATACAAAAATTAACAACTATAGGTCACTGTACGACCTTCAACAATGAGCAAAATAAATATTTTTAAGACATTTTACTATATTTAATAAAATTAGTACAACAATAATTACATTCTTTGATGAGGAATTTGTATTCATGATTTGTTATCAAGTACATATTTTCAGTAAACGTATATTTTCTTTGTTTATTTCAGAATCCAATAGACATGTCAGAGTATCTGGATAAAGCTTTTACAGTAGGTACCAAATAGAGCATACAAAATTTGAAGTGTAATTATTTTATCAGCAGTACCAGTATGTATAAAAAATATCATAGTTATTTTTTTACAATTTAATTTTGAATGTAACATGTCTTCTGATTGGCTGACAGTGTTTTGTCTATCAGCTCATAGACATAACTTTGTCATGTGACTGTGACATCATTAAAGATTTTTAATTATTTACTCCCGCTAAAAATGGAGTTTTGAATCAAATCATAAGGAAAGACTCTGATATTTTTTTCTGTCTATTCGATATAACATAAAAAATGTGGTTCACACTTTAAAATAACTTGCTATACAAGTTTTTCAGTGTGCACCACATTTTTTCTTTTTTTTCTTCATAGACAAAATATTACAGTGATTCCATAAAGGTTGTCAATAATTTGTTTGGTCTCCCTTTATTAAAGTTTTAACCAAATTTTTTATGATTATTATCATCATCATGCATATTTCATTGATTTTCAAGATTCAAATCACTCTATTACTCATGTATGTATAACATGTAATACTTGTGATGAAAACATTTTGGATTGAAAACTTCTGTATTCCTTATTATTCAATATAATTGAATATAGAATTGAAATTGAATATTGATTCATTTTCAGTCTTTTCCCCCTTTACAATTTACCTTTTACATGGTTTTATATAAGTTTGTGTTCAATATTCAATTACAGGCATTTAGTGGTTCTGGTAATAGGTTAGATGGAAAAAAGAAAGGCCTGGATGCTTCTCCAGAAGTTAAAAACTCAGTTCCACACAAAAGGTTAGTAAAACCTTATGTTATTGAAATCAAAGTATTTGATGCAGATTAAGAGATATGCCTTAGCATGCTTTCTGATATTGGTCAAGGGATGTTAACCTGTATGTAATGAAAAATTTCATGTATTAATAATGCTCTGGATTGTGATTTTCTATTCTTTATTCTTTGATTTTTTATATAATTTTTCACTATTCTTTATTATTTCATGGAAATTTTATTTCAAGGTTTTTTGCCAAATTCAGCTTGCAAGTGCCAGTAGAAATTTTTACTTTGTTATGTTTTTGAATTTGTGGTGAGAGTATTTCCATCAAATACATGAAAAATAGATATCCTATTAACAATAATGAATCCACAGTGTGATATCATTTTCAAGTTAATCTCATATTAAAATATTTTTTCATAAAAAAATCTAATTATCTACACTCAATTATTTGAACAAAATGTTTATTTATAAAACAAACATACTAAATGACCAGAAGTGTGACTCAAAAGAGATTGCTTCAGGTCCTGATAAAGGCCTATCAGCCTGTATCTCACAAGGACAATCTGTATAAGGTTATCCGCCCATTTCACACAAGAACAGGGGTCGAAATTGGCGCTGGTCCGGTAGTCCGAGACCAGTAGAATTTGTCAGCTGGTGGTCCGGCGGACCAGTAGAAATTTTTCGTTTAAAATCAATGATTGCATCTCTATCTCAGTTTGTTTACAAAAAAATAAACCTGAGAAATTATTTTTAGGGTATTGGGGGTGCTATTTTTGGAATAAAGAAGAGGAAAGCAGCTGAGGAAAATAGAACTAAACATTTGTCATATCTGTTAGTGGTTATCAAATGAATGTCAGTTTTGCAGAACCAGTAAATTTTGAGCCAGACTAGTAGATCTAAAGTCCACTGGTCCGGCTGGCCAGTACACTAAAAAGCTTAAATTCGACCCCTGCACAAGAAGCATTTCTGAAAGACTCAACGGTCAAGTGACATATGGACTTAGAGTGGGGTGTGCATATTCGCCGGGGACACAATTTCGCCGTTTTATAATTTTGAGGTGTAAATACTTCATAAGATGGCTGAAATGGAAGAAATATGCCGGTAACTTAGATTTTTATAACAAATATGATTATTTTTTAAACTACGACAAAATTGCGGCACTAACCGCAAAGGACTGAAAAACGGACAACGATTTTGGCCAATTTCTTGAATGAAAAACACGATTTCAAAGAAGTATTTCTTAGTAAATCTTTGACTGATTGCCCTAAACTTCAGTTCTGTACACCTTTAAAATGTTTGTTATTGCCATCTATAATGAAATTGATTTGAAAAATATTGTTTAAAGCTGCAGTTATTTGGGTTTCATTAGATGTATAAAAACGGCGAATATGTGTCCCCCATCAACAAAACATCAGGCAATTTCAAACACCCTTTAATCTAACTTTTCAGATGAACATTTTCAAACAAACACGTTTTCAAGCTGAAGAATATTTTGCATTTGAAGTTATCTTCATATAGAAATTTCAGTATACTTCAAAAACGTATTGACCTGAACATAAACTGTAGAAAACATGGAAAGATATGGCGAAAATGAGCACCCCACTCTATGCTTGTATGAGCTGTTAGTTTTTGACTGTATAATTTAAGTAAAATGCAGCATATTTTCTTCAAGTTTGTGATAATGAATGTTAACATTTACTCTTAAGACGGAAATTGTTGTGATAATTGCTCAGTAGGCAAAACTAAAATTAATGAATTGGATTTTGAAAAAATGCTTTAAAAATGAAAATCAGAATTTATTTATAAGTTCTATTTAAACAGGTGCCATATTTTAATTGTTATATTTTGCACAATTATAAAAACAATGGTCTTAAACATTTTCATACATATCATAAGAAATGTAGACGTGTTATCATTCACATACAATATTACATGTAGTTTCTATTTCCCAAAGGGATTACTTCTATAGAAAGAGTTAGATAGTCACTGATAATGGCAGTATCATCAATTTCAGATAAGTTATAGATACATGTTAAACTTACAATATTAAGGTTGTTGCATTCACATAAATTTTATTTGAATTTCAGAGGAATCCCAAATTATAAACATAAGAAAGGCACCATAACATTTATCAGAACACGAAGGAATATCACAGATAATAATGAGGTAAAGTGATTCATTTTGAATATCTGCTTGGTTATTTGTTCATAGTATCATTAACACATATATTTTACACCACATATTTACAATCATGTCTTATGTCACATAATAGGAATAAAGGCTATGATTATACTTAAATGGTTACTGTTAAAGTATTTATGGTACTTGCAATTTCAAAGCTTCATTTAAAAATAGCAGGGAACAGAAACAATAAATTAAGTGCATTATTTTATTTGTGCATATATATTTGAAATTTCTTGCATTGCATATGTTTAGTTCTAGGGATGCAAGTTTTAAAAAAAATGGTTTTTGAATAAATTTTAATCAGTTACCTTTAAGGTGGTACCTAATACTACAGGGAGATAACTCTGTAAAGTCAGCTAAACGTTTTAATTACGTTGTGTTGTAAAAGGAATATTAAGCTTCTCAATGATCAAAATTGGTGTTTGTCAAATTGCTATATAACCAGTGTAATTTTTCTGACAAAACGGTTGGTTTAAAATTTTTCAAATTTTTATATTTTTGTTAAAGTGTCAAAGTAAATACTTTGGCAAAATTTTATGAAAATTAAACGAGCCAAATTAATTTTAGTGAAAGTGTTGGGTACCACCTTAAATATTTCTATTTTTTACTGTATCATTGCATGGTATATTGCATCAGTTTCACTTCACATTAGTACTCCATCCTCCTCTAAAGCCTAATGTTATGTGTATATATTATAATTACTTTAAAAATAAAAAGATGTGGTATGATTGCCTATGAGGTAGTGTCATCTAAAGCAAAATTGTGGCAAATGTAAGCAACTTTAAGTCACTGTAAAGCCTTCTACAAGACTATAATTAGCAAAACTTATACTGTATGGAAAGATATAAGAGGCACAATCATGACAAAATGTAAAACAATTCATATGAGAAAAGCAACAGCCTGATTTATGATAAAATAATAAACTAAAGGTGTAACTTGCCTAATCGTACACCTGAGTATTCAAACATCCTGCTTTTTTGGTCCCAAAATATGCCAATCCTTACAGAAAAAAGCTGAGTATTCCGACACCCTGCAGAGGAAGATTTAGGAGGAGGCCCGGGCCTCCCTTTTCTGGGAAAAATTTGGTTAATTATATAGGGAATCACTGAAGCTAGACTGGAGCCGCCCCCTCTTAGGCAGTCAGTGGGCCCCCACTTATGAAAATTGCTTGATCCACCGTTGCCCTGATTAATCTGACATTTTGTTCTAGTCCTCCAGTGTGTCGGATAACACAAGTTACACTGTACTAAAATTACACAACTTATAGTATTAATATTTCTTTAAACGTATTTACCTGTATGTATCTGATCTAAACCATCCAGTTCATTTCACTATCTTTTCTTTTCTGCAGGAGGAGGAAAAAGATTTTGAAGCCTTTTCAGGTTCAGGTCAAATGTTAAGGAAGAAAGAAAGGAAATGAAAGGTTTATTTTTATCTGACTTGGGACTTTTGAACTGGCCATAAGATGTGCAGAGGACGTTTATTTATTTATTTTTGTTAGAAAGAACTGTTGAACCACCTATACAAGTCTACTGTCTTGCAATATACTGTGAAACATAAAGACTTGATAAGAGGATTAAAGACAATAGGAATTTATTTGCAGAAATAATCTGCTTGTGTTTATTTGCAATATGTCATAGAAATACAACATTAAAATTTCATGTACAGTCTCTTGTGTTTTCAATAACATATCTATCTTCATGTCGAAAAGTAGCTCATGAATATCTGTAGATATGACAGTGATATGACTTTTGTTCTAGTAGATCAATCTAGTTGATGATGTTACAGATTTGAATACTTGTTTGTCTATCTTGAAAATCTATATCTAAAACTTCTTGAGAAACTTAATTATAATGTGATATTGTTCACCTATTTTATTTTTATGTTTTGTTTCGAATTACTTTTTATGATTCCCATAGTAAAACACACATGTCTGCAACTCTTCTTTAAGCCTAGTTATTAAACTTCAATGTCAATGGTTATTTCGGTTTTCTATTGGACTTAAACATCCCTGCAAATGTGAAAAGCATCTTTATCTACAATTTCACCAAAAGAACATATAGATTTCAATAAAATTTGTACAAATCATCCTACAAGACTGAATTGTGCATTCCATATATAATTATTAATTGAAATGATTTAGTTTTAGTTCCTCTTAACAAATAAAGACAACAGTAATATACCGCTGTTCAAAAGTCATAAAACAATTCAGAGAAAACTAATCCGGGTTTCAAACTAAAGCCGAGGGTAACACATCAACTATAAAGGAAAACAATTGGACAACAGAAACACTGAAATGCAACAAAAACAAACACCAATGCAACATACATAGAAACAAGCTATTTGATAACAACTGCCATACCTGACAAAACAGAGACTTTTCATATCTGCTTATTGGAAAATCCATCTTGTGTCTTCAACTCATCTGAAGTTACTGGCTACAGTTTAGTTTAATTTAAACATCATCTTTCTATGACTTATATAATGGCATTACTCATTTTCTTCTGTTTTGTATGAATGAGATTTTAGTTTATCATAGAAAAGCAAAACACATATTTTTGAATATTCATAAAACATTGGGAAGAACTATGAATTTAGCCGCTATATTTACAATGGTTACTTTCCATGGCATGTCTTGGTGTTTACATTTATAGACAACCAAAACTGCATTAAAATGATACAGGAGAAAGTATTTTGACAGTCTATTGTTTTTTATGCCCCACCTACGATAGTAGAGGGGCATTATGTTTTCTGGTCTGTGCCTTTGTCGGTTCATCCGTCGGTTCGTTTGTCCTTTCGTCCCACTTCAGGTTAAAGTTTTTGGTCAAGGTATTTTTTGATAAAGTTGAAGTCCAATCAACTTGAAACTTAGTACACATGTTCCCTATGTTATGATCTTTCTAATTTTAATGCCAAATTAGAGTTTTGATCCCAATTTCATGGTCCACTAAACATAGAAAATGATAGTGCGAGTGGGGCATCCGTTTACCATGGACACATTCTTGTTTGTACTATTGTAAGTCTTTTCAGTCGTAATTTATTTTTTCATTGCATTTGTCAGTTTCTTTTTGAATTTTCAAAAAATATATAAAAATGATAGGTTAACGAGCTGTTTTCAAGGTATGTGTTGTAAAAAGTGACATATATTGTATGGATTGATCAAATCAAACAGGAAACAGAAAAAAAATACTGTAGATTCCGACTTAGATTATACAATTTCTGAAGTACCTACCTTTAATTAAAACAATATGGTTACAAAATTTGAAATCAATAAAAAATATTCCACTTTTGTTAAAATTTAAGTAATTGCAAGTTGAAAGCACATACAATTGTTGATTGAGATGAGAACATTTTTATAAGTAAATTGCATTACCGCATTGAAGATTGCTGACATGATAAACATTTTATATCGGTTGTTTTCTAATTTTACAATCCAAGATTGGGGAAGCCTCCTACACTACTTTAACCTATGAATACACAAAGAGTGTACATGGGAAACATATGATGCCCTGGCTTGCATATATATAACCTAATAAAGGGACATGACTTCAGAATGGTTAAAGTGTCCTCACACTTATTTATATTTGATCTGTGGTTTGTGATAATTAACATTGTGTAAAAGTTTCATACCATTTAGTTGAGGAACGAAAACCAATTTCGAAAACGGACGTAGGGACAGATGCACAGACGGAGTTGACTAAGGGTAACACTAAATGACCATATGCTGCGACGGAAGGCATTATTCTTAAACGAAAACCATAAAAAAAAAATCACAAAAATAACGTACTCCAAGGGAAAGTCCCTAATCAAATGGCAAAATCAAAAGCTCAAACACATCAAACGAATGGATAACAACTATCATATTCCTGACTTGGTACAAGCATTTTTGATGTAGAAAATGGTGGATTGAACCTAATTTTATAGCTAACTAAACCTCTCACTTGTATGACTGTCGTATCAAATTCCATTATATTGACAACGATGCGTGAACAAACTGAAACTTGACCTGAATTTTATTATATGTTCATTTATTAGATTAAGACAAGCGGTTTTCAAATAATCATCTGAAAACCAATTTGTGTAAACACATTGTTCTTAATTTTAAGGTAACCAAAGACATAACTGTTAAATGGTAAATTGATTGATTGGTGTTTTTACACTACTTTGAGCACTGTTGTCTATTTCGTGGTGTTAAGGTTTAATTGGTGGTAAAACCGTAGTGCCCGCAATTAACTTCATACCCATCAAAAACATTCCTTTTCTACCTGTGTGGTTGTTGCTGCTAAATCATTTGTTTTCTATGTAGTGGATTGTTTGTGGACTTTGTTTTCATTTTGTCTTTTTGTTTGCCTTCTCAGTTCTTCTCCCACTTTTTGAGATGTTAAGTTCCCCTCAGTATCTTCCACCTCCTTTTTCTGACATGCATCTAGGTTATCTTCTTACTATATATACAGAGACCCATTCTCTGTATCTGAGCAAACTAATTTGTCTCGGGTACATATATGGGTTTTAATATTCCAGGCATCATACCACCTTTTGCCCATTGGATTTATGTTTCCACTCCATGCTTTCTTATCTACAGCTTCATGTTCACAATATTTCCCTACTGCATCTTACAAGCTGGAGTTTCTGGGGGTAATGCCAAATGAGTAGTCTTAAGTAGTAGTTGCTACCTGAAATATATTCTGATTCTGCTTTAATTCCTATTCCTATTGTCACATCAATACCGTCTGGTTCAATACAGGTAGGATTTAACTTTTTTAATACTCCTTCACGTCTATAGGAACCTTCCACTCAGTGTTGGTGATACCAAAAGTTGTTGTCTAGTCGTAGCTTCTTTTCTATTTTCCCCTTCATACCTCTCTCTTATAGTCTATAAACATTGGAAAAGGTCAAATCACAAAAATACTGAACTCCGAGGAAAATTCAAAACGGAAAGTCCTTAATCAGATTACAAAAATCAAACGGTAAAACACATCAAACGAATGGAAAACAACTGTCATATTCCTGACTTGGTACAGGCATATGTATTACAATTGATCATTTATTAATCTATACAAGCTTGTCCTTATCATATACACACACATTTTTCTTTCTTATTCAAGTGAAGTAGGAAAACGAGATATACAGATTTTCTTTTTTCAAAGCAAATCTTTTAAGATGATGGTAGGCGATATAGCGAAGTATTTTTTATGGAAACTAATCGTTAATTTCTTAATTAAATAGAGTAAGTTACTGACCAATCACATACTTTTTAATTGTAAATGTCAGTCGTGGACGTACTATCCGTTGACCGTCCTGATCGGAGTTGATAAGACTGTTGACCACTGTTTCTATTAGACGTTAAGAAAACCTTTTATTCGTCTAATATTTAACAATGAGAATATTTTCACTATATAACCCAATTGTAACTTGAAGCGTACGACTATTTTAACCCGGTAATAAATCGCATTGGGTTTCAAAAACTTGTAAATTTTTGTTTACTTTCGATTTAAGTTTAACCGAGTCATTTTGTTGAAAATAGAAAATTACATTGATTTATGCAAAAGGAAACAGAAAAATACAGAAATGGTAATTATAAAATCTTATGATATACTTAAAGTTGATAGTTCAGAACTAAAAATTTATGTACAAATCTAAATTGATACAAACTGCGCACTAGTAATAAATACTATACATTTATTGCCTGACCCCTTTACTTAAACCACAACAATTTCAGAAAATGGGAGAAAAATAATTTGTGTCAAAAGTTGTAAGATCCGTTAAAGCAAACTGTTTATTGTGTCGTAGCCATACATATATGATAACTTTTGTGATCACTACACTGAGCTGAGATATCTCTGTGTTAATGATGTTTTTTTTTTATCAATAAAGAGTCATATATAAGAGTTCAATGTGATATACTGTTTTTCCACAGCAATACGAAAATTTTTGACTATGATTGATAAATATAAAAATAAGGAGATGTGGTATGATTGCCAGTGAGACAACTATATTTACCTAAGTCAAATTGAAATGGACGTATGCAATTACAGGCAATATGTATAGTAAATTATTTTTTATTAACTTGACAATAATACATATATTATAGTTATAAATATTATCAGGTATATATGACAATATTATAAATTTCACATCAATTTCAAATTTTTAAAGAATTTAGAGAGTTGGAGGCAATCAATTTGTATGTTTTATTTGTTTTTTTTTTTTAATTTTCCAGTTTGGTAGATTTGGATGTAACATATTTGGGCCTGAACTGGGCGAAGGTCTTGGTGAATTTAAAAAGAAACACAGATGTTATTCTGTGACCATGTTAGATAAAAGAGAAGATCTTGAGAGAGGCGGAAGAAGTAAGATAAACACACATTATTATACATTCAGATTATCTTCCTTTGCTAACAAGAAAATAATATATGGCAAAATCAGTAGCACATGCCGTATCATCCAGTCTGGGATATACCAATATCAGACCGAGGGTCTTCATGCCCGACGGATAATATTGGTCGAAGGTGATATTGCATGTGATACGGATCATACATTTAAATAGGAGTGTATATTAGAACTGCTTACTGATCCAAAGCACCTGGGTTACCTCCAGATGTATTTTTGCCATGTTTGTAAGCTTTGTCAAATATAGGAACTGCTTATTCATCCAAAGTACATGGGTTACCCTACAATTTCGGTCATGTTGTCAATAGAAATATTTTGTTTATTGTATTTTTTTATATTGTAAATTTTCTGAGTATTTCTGATAATTTAAAACTTTTTGACTAAATAAATTAGATGCAAACAGCTGAAATGTAAGAACACACCTCCATCATACTTCTTGACAGTCCTGAAAATCTTTGCAAGGAAAGTGTAAAGTTCCTGGGGAGATATGTCATGAATTTGCCGTAATTTTGACATCTGATAATTTTAATAAATAGCACCAGTGCTATCTCATCTTTTTGCAGTGAAGAGTACTACTTTTACGACAAATTATATGAAAACGATAGAAATTGTTGAAAAGGTTTCAATAATTCAGTTTGACAGCTTACGACATACTATAAAGTATTACCGTTTCTATAAAACCAACATGACAAAATCAATATTTTATCTTAAAATTCACAACCCACTATTTTTTACATGTACATGATGTGAATTCATCCCTCTACTCAACATTTAATGTATCGAATACAAAGGTATAGAATATACGAAAATAGATTTGGAAGATGTATCAAATAGATTTTGCAAGTTATACACTGTCCACGCCCAAGACCATATTTGTAGACCAAACAAACCAAAGAGAATAACTGTGTCCCTATAACATTTTCGGAGAACAAAATGGAGGACAACTAGAAATATTGACGAGAACTTGTGAATTTTCATTGCTTAGACATTTAGATAAAATATCTCCTATGTTTCTAGAATAGTAGTATACGAATGACAATTGATTTATGTTCCTACATTATTTTATAAAGCCCCGATGGAATAAATTAAAATAAATTAAAATAGATCTAGAGTATGTTAAAGTGACACAACAGAAACCTAGTTCAAGCACTAATGAGCCGAAAGATCTAGAGCTCAGTGTTCTATTTTCAACATTGAACAATTAGCAAAACGAGTACAAGGTCAACATATCTCAGATAAAGTTATCAATAAAAACTAAAACATACCCTTAATAACCATATGAATAGTTTTGAATTAATTTTACAGAAACAGCCCATACCTGGCACCCCCACTTAGCACTTAGCTTGGTTAAGATCATTATATATTTATATATCCGTTTTAAAACTATTAACCTGTTCACTTATACTAGTTCGTTTCAGTTATCATGCCTCCATCTGATTTGGATCAACTAAGTATGTATTACTACTACTGTTAAAATAAATCAATATATAATGAAAGGAATTAAAGAACACATTTCTAAACTCGTAAGAAAGTAGTATAGAGCTAGTAACCCAAATAAACGTGTATTTTTAAAACGACAATTATTTGAGTTAATCTTATGTGTATGTATAGCTAAATGTTATGTGTATGTATAGCTCAATGGATTGTTTTTGAAAGGATAATAAGACAAATTGTTTGTCTGCTTTATACGTTATAAAGATATAAGATATAAGAAGATGTGGTATGAGTTCCAATGCGACAACTCTTTATTCAATTCACAATATGTAAAAATAAACAATTATAGGTCAAAGCACCTAAGTCCTAAGTCCTAAGTTAAGCCAAATTATGCATCACTTATCGATCGATAATTTTTTTAAACTATAATAATTGGACATTGTAACATATCTTTTCATAAAATTTTCACAATACGATCGAAGTTTAAAAAAAATCAGATTATTATGGCCAAATTTATAAGTTAGGGAACCACTACTTTTAAAATTGAAACTCTAAATGAGGGAGATGATCTAAAAAAGGAATCTCAACACTTTAAATGAAATTGTTTTGCTCTGTATCCAGTATCAATCAGCTTTTTTTTCTGTTTCCAAAATAATTCACTATTAGATTTTACAGCACGTTTACATATACAGTACCCTATGCTATTTAAACTGAGAAACAATCAACAAAACAGACACACACATTGTGGTGTGTTGGAATTTATAGCTGATGAAGGAAGAATTTATGTACCGAATTGGGTAAGAATTCAAACAGGTGCATTCATTATATTATTAGAGTTTGTATTTAAATACCTCAGTAATTACATGCTATGTATATATTGTTGTACAAGCTATAGTTTTTGTGTACACACTATCAGTTTGTACAAATTTTAATTTGTACAGGGTATTTGTAAAAGTTATAAGTTTTTTTACACGAACCTTCTTGCACAATTTGACAAAGGTTGATCTTCTAAAATATACCAGTTCAATGTTTTAGATTCAAATTTATACACTGAAACATTACATTTAGTGCTATTTTTCCTTTTCCTCAAACTGGAAATGAGGATACCTGAATGGTTTAAATTCAATTTTTACTTTTCTACTTATACAAAAATCATATCAATAAAAAGTCTTGTTGTGTTCTAAAAGTGTATGTTTGTATCAATGCTCAGTATTAGACTGTATCATATATTTGTGACAACATAACAGAAATATGCAAAATAAAATGGGATGTTTTACGAATTTGTACAAAGAAAGGTTTAATCAGTTTAATGATAGAGTTACTCACATGGTAGTGAATTAGTTGTTTGAACCAACTTCAAAAGAATTTGTTTACTGTTGTTGATGATTAACCAATATCTATTCGTAGGAAGACATGTTTTATATAATTAGCCCTTTTTGAATCATTTTTAGATGATGAGGAACCTGTTACTAAATGAAGGTGACATTGTGGAAGTAGAGAATGTTTCATTGAAAGTAGCCACATTTACAAAGTTCCAGCCACAGTCTGTTGACTTCTTATATATTACAAATCCTAAAGATGTGTATCCTTTATAAATAAAATTGAGAATTAGCCCCTAAACAAAAATGTGTACTAGTCCAGTGATAATGAACGTCATACTGAACTCCGAAATATATAAAAGAAACTTAAGCTAAAAAACTATACAAGACTAAAAAATGCCAGTTTCCTGACTTGGGACAGGTGTGAAAATAAACACGTTTTTTAGTTTTTGACCCTACCCTTTACCGCTAGCCATTATAGAAAAAAGAAACACATAGCAATACACACAGAGTCCGATGTCAGAAGAGGTAACAAAACAAACTAGACAAAATGAGAATGTTACATAAATTAACAAAGCACTAATAGCAGTGACTGACTTGCTAGTTCCAGACCTCAATTAAACTGATTGAAAGATTATGTATTCATCATATGAATATCAAACACAATCCCTCCCGTTATGGGGTTAAGTATCATACCATCATAAAATATATGAGAAGAACATAACCCGTATCATGCGAACAACTGGTTTTAGAATTTATTTGTAAAATAATGGTCATATCAAATTTGCAGGTATGTTCAATTTGTAGAGTTACAAGTATAGTCGGGGAAGCAGTTGTCAAGTGGTTTTGATAATTCATTTACAGTAACCATAAACGTGTCAGTTCTGAGGTTATGAGTTCAAACCATGCACTGGGATTGTCTGTGTTTGACTCCAATATAAATTGACAAGGGTTGCCAGTTTTCCTGCCGAAGATCTGTCTGTGTTTTTTTCATGATATAGCCAAATAATTTAAAAGTGACATGTATCAATAACAGACAAATAGATAAGTAGTCATATAATGCCACCACACTAAAACAAATACCATCTGATTAAAGATCATTCTAACTGAATTGTACTTTTACTAACTCATTCTTTTGCATAAATATAATTTCAACTTCAGTCTTTGTAAATGACCTCCTGACCAATCATATCATCTTTTACATTGACCTTCCTATAACGCATTATTTAGTTGGTTGATTGATAGAGATTCTATTGACTCATGTGAAAATTAGGTTGATTAAAAAAAGACAAACAAATATACTAGTTGATGGAGTGTGTGTCCGTGCGAGACTATCTCTGCGTTCATTACTTTAGACGTATAAACCACTTTCGAGTTTGTCTGTCACCGGAAAAAACTCGTCAATTATGCGGGCCTTTATGACGTAATTTACCAGATAGAGGGGATAACCTGTATCCCTGCACTATCGTCTTAGTGATCGTCATTGTTCAGGATAAACTATAAATAATATTTGTTCTGTAGGTGCTTACTATCGACAGCAGTGCTGAAATTATAAAATTCAATTTGCCGAATGATTCGTGCAGATATAGCTTTATAGTTTTCCAACCACTCCCTCAACATTGGAACGGAAGTGACGACGCCCCTAAACGCACGAAAGATGTTCACTAAAACCAAAGTTTTTGACGGAAATACATTGAACTCGAAAGTTGTCTATTTTGTCGGGTACTTAATGACGGATAGCGTTTGACGTCATTAACCGAACAGTTTTATCATTTTGACTTTATTACATTACTGGTTCCTATTCTGGACGCCATTCTTTGCTCCTTTTAATTGGTAGAACAGATTATTAAAAACAAATCATGATTTTTTGAAATGTTAAAATACTTAATACTAAACTCGTTCAAAGGGTATCTATTCGTCTCAATCTTCAAAATAGATTATATAAAAGTACCACAGTCGCTATCATTTTTAATAACAAAACTCGTGGTTGCCCTTCTATCTATAAGTGTAATTGTAAAACATGACTTACATGTCCCCGTCTTTCCACCAACAATACAGTAAGGTCCAAGTTTAAGGGTCGCACAATTTCCCTAAATTTTGAAACTGAATAACTATATATTTACTGACATAAAATACACCGGGATGCGTTATTCAGTACGTATGATGAGTTGATGATATTTATCTAAACCCACGCAAGAACACCTTTATCGTTTTAAAAGAACCCATAAATTCAAAAGTATCATTTATTAACACATTAAGAAGCACAATCATCCTTTTGAACATTTAACACTTCAACCTTTAGAAGTAGTAAATAAGAAGCCCCAGGAATCTCACTCACAATTTGTACGATCACGAAACATAATTGAATTAAATTGGATTAAAAAAATACACAGTCTATCTTCTCGGTCTTAATGACAATATCATGGGAATTGGTAATATATCAAGAACAGATTCTGTTAACATTTTGGATATAGCGAGGAAATAACTTTATTTGATTTTACCTACAATTGAGTTTATAAAACCATAAAGAAAGCATCAAGATGAATAAGTCACTTATATTTGTTATTAAGTCCTTGACTTCAACAGATTAGAGAATATGCTGAGAAGTTTTGCCTGTTTAACTAAAGGAGATGTAATACCAATCAAGTACAATGAACGGGTAAGACAAATTTGAGTTATTATAAAACAATGTTTTTTAATAAGATCATTCATTACCTTTTAATTATCTAAAGCGTACAAATCTTATGCTAATTAGGAAGGGTAATAAATATTGACATATTTTGCATACTTAAATTCATATTCCAATTTTCTTAAGGTTTAGTTGTAGTCCATCTGGTTTCAATAATCTTGATATTGGTGATATACACTTTGTTGGCGAAGAATTTCGGTAAATGTTAAAAAAAAATATTATTGCAAAATTTGGAATATAAGAACACTATGGATCTACTGAAATGACGTGATTAATGAAAACAAAATTTAAAAGTTACAACGTTACTGTTATAATTGAATTCATTTGTTTAAGCTTTAGGAACAAATAGAATGTAGAACTTGTCAAACTGCTCTCTTTTAATTAATGACAAGAACAAATTCATTTTATATTTGCAGAAAATGTACATTTATGTTGTATTAAGTGCTTGATTTTATATTTGGACGATAGAATTTCACTTATGCACTCTTTAGTGCAACCGTTTAAGGAAATTGCATGAACTAAAGATAAAAGACGTTAAAATGAACAAGATGTATTTCCATATTAACACATGCTCAAAGTTCTGTTTTATTCCAGGAGTATGACCTACATGTACTTGAAACCAAGCCTGATGATGCTATATCTATTATAGAATGTGATATGAATGTAAGTTAACATAATCAACTGCATTATTTACCACAGATACGGTAAAAATAAGTAGATTCTTGGGTAATTTACAGATCTAACATTGTTGGGTTGATGTTTAGACGAGTTCGCAAATTTTTTGTTCTTCCCTCACCGGGATTCAAACCCATGCTACTGAGATATCGTGACACCAAATCGCCTGCACTGTAGCCGTCCCGCTAGACCACACGACCACCTGGGCTTCACAATAATAAAGCTTTCGGTGGCCGTGTGTTACCTTTCCTCGTCAGTTTTAATCTGGCGGCGTACTACAGTACATGATATATAAGGCATGAAGATGTTATTGTTACAGATCAGCTCAATTGTTTATAGTAAAGGATCCTACAAATTTATGTAAGATACAGTCACAGAAAATAATTATATTTATAAGTACGTCTGAGTCAGTGACAACTCTACAACAGATTTATCCATCGGATCATATATATATATATAATAACTCTTAATATTACCACAACAATGTCAAATCTGCAAATTTGCGGAAGCAAATTTTGTTCTTCTCTCGCAAGGATTCGAAGTCATGCTATTGTGATATCGAGACAAAACCGCCTACGCAGTGTCCATCGCTCTAGAACACTTGACCACCTATACTGAAATAATAATTCAGCTTTCAGTGTCTTAGTTTTACCTTTCCTCGTCAGAAGAATCTTGAGTTGTAATACAGTACATGATATATCTGACGTGAAGGTGCAATTGATTGCAGATTATCTAAATATCTATTGTAAAGGATCGTAATATTCAGTTGTTCTAATGTCTTTACAGGTTGATATGGCACTACCAGTTGGTTATCAAGAACCAAAAAGACAGGAGAAAAAACACGACGAGGATATAGATATGGATGTGTGTATCAAAAATAAATCAGCAGATGCTTTGTATAGGCAAACTGCATTTCAATCCCCAATGCCCACATCAACCTGACAGCAGTATTTGATTGTCCGTATATGTATCAGGGGTTAACATGGGATTTAATATAAGTGAAGAACATTGTATATATGTTACAGTAAATAGGTGAAATTCGGAATTACACGTAATTACTAAACAATTCAGTAAATACCTGTAATTACTAATCAATTTAGTAATTACATGTATTTACTGGTTGTTTCAGTGATTACAGGTACTCTCTGATTTGTTTGGTCATTTTTACAGCTATTTACCTACTTGATATTTTTGTTTTAAAATTTAAGACATAATTCAATAAAGGAAAGGGTAAAGTTTGTAGGGCTTATTTAAGGGTTAAGGAATCAAAGGGCCTTCAAAAATGCATGCAATTTATATTTTTTTGTAAATTGAAACTGGAAAATGGATGATTAAAAAAATTGATACTCACTAAAAATCATTTGTGAAACCTGCAAGACAATGATATTAATCCAAATATGAGAAATACTTTTGTAAGAAGTTCTTTTTGATGATAGAGATTTGATAATGCCAAATTTGGTGAAATGATCTTGATAAAGCATAATAAAATTAAAATCTCCATCAGGCATACTTTGCATATCAATCAGATCAACTTGCCTTCTGACATAACAAAATAGGTTTAACTTCGACTGTTTTAAGTCAGACTTATGTGATGAAGCTGACATTCTTCACAAATAAACTTATACAAATTGATTGAGTTAAGAGTCACATTTTCATATTTCTGTGTTTCTCTTTTTTATAAGTTTTTCAAGAACGCCTAATGCAACCTACGCTTATATACCCGATCAAAATTGTATTATACAGGTCATATATCAGTTACCCCACCTGTAGCAATTATGAATACCCATTCAGGATTAACATACTTGTATATGTTTATCAGACATTAAGTGGCTATTGACATATTGATAGTGTCTCATAAGAAGCCGAGAACACTTATCCTCACGATGCACCTGGTCCTGATTTGCAAACAGACAGACATTATTATTTCTGGGTAGGTTTGGTGCTTTCCGGGTTGATTTTTACAATGTGCTTATTACTGTATTTATTTACATCAATTATCACAAGGGAAAATGGGGGAGGGTGTTTCAAATATACGACAAAACTAGTTTACCCCAACACATATTGCATAGACCTGTTCCAAGTCTTGATTAAAGGCATTGAACGGGTTCAGGAAAGGGAACTGGTAGGAGCTAAGGTTTGGTAAAGCTAAGGGTGCACAGATACTAAATAACCCCCTCCATCTTTTCCTGCAGCCTTAAAAAAGTACTGTTAAATAACTTGTATAGGTTGAATTTTTTGAAATACAACAGAAGTGTCATGATAATCATTACTTACCTTAAGAGAAGATTGTAATCATCTCATGTCTTTTTTGTTGTTTCACTTAAAAAAAAAAAGTTTAATCTGCTGATTATAGTGTTTAGTTTTTCTCTTGGCATTAAGACTCTATCACATTTTTCAGTGAACAATTTGAACAACTCCTCTGTAAATATTTGTTCTCGTCGCCCATTTTTAACAAATATGTTTAAGACATTTTAAAGGAGCATTAGCTGTCAAATTCATTTTTACCTATTTAACTCAAATTCTCATACTAAATCTTATATCCAAATTACAAAAAGTATAAAATAAACAATTATTACAAACAATGCATGGACTCGATAATATGTATCAAAGTTTCGTGTGTATTTTTGTCTAAACGTCACCTAAGTAAACATCGAGATGTCCTCCGAAGACTACCTACGGTCATATAACCAGATATGAACAAATATAAATATAAATATATAGCGTCCACTTGTAATTGAATTTGTTCTTGGTCTGTTAGATTTCAAATTGTAGATTAAAAGTATGTTTATCGTCGTTTTTACCTATATAAGACTGATCTTTTTTGTGGATGAAATTATTCAACCAATCGGTTCATTCTTTTTGTTGTACTCTGAATGTTGACTTTTTATAGCTGAATACATGCGTAACCAATCCCAAACTAAGGCGTTGAATTAAAGGTCCCATAAATACGGATTCAATGAGATCGAATAATGGACTTGCAAGTGAATAACTCACCAGCCATGTTTCTTAGCACATTTTGACAAGATTGAACCAAATTGGCAGCTAAAAGCATACTTTAATTTCACTATATCATTTTCATTAATGATTCAACAAAAAATATCATATTTAATATTTTGTATATCTCGTAGCTAATGCCTTATAACAAAAAGGTATATTTGAGAATGATCACTTTTTAATAGCACTCACTGATCTTTTAATCAGTATTATCCTAACTTTTGATCAGCTGACCATATTACATCATTATTCTAACAGTTAGTAAATAGGTGTAAAACTGGGCAGTTTAGGAATTACTTGTATAAACTAAGTGCACCAGGAATTACATGTAATTCCTAAATTTTAGTAATTACATGTAATTCCTTATTTCATCTATTTTCTGTAACATATATATATGTTACAATAAATAGGTGAAATAATGAATTACACGTAATTACTAAACAATTCAGTAAATACCTGTAATTACTAATAAATTTGGGAATACAAGTATTTACTGATTGTTTCAGTGATTACAGGTATTCACTAATTATTTTTGTCATTTTACAGCTACTTAAGGGTTAAGGTATCAAAGATCCTTCCAGACTGCATGTTCTTTAGTTTTGTTTGTGAATTGAATGTTTTATAATTGTGGAACCTCGCTAAACATCATGCATTTGCAACATACAAGACAATGATATAAATCCAAATATGAGAAATACATGTTTGAGAAGTTTATAGGTAACTTCGTCAGTTCTTTTTGGTGATTATGCCAAATTTAGTTAAATGATCTTGATAATTCATATATTAAAATCTCCGTTAGGCATACTTTGCATAACAATCAGATCAACTGATATATGAAATGATAAAATTCCTTTGACAAAATAGGTTTAACTACAACTTCTTTTGTCAGACTTTTTCGATGCAGCTGACATTCTTCATAAATAAAATTATACAAAATGATGTCTCTTTTTGATGACCTTCTCTAGACCTCCAAACTTAAATGTAGTTATACAGGTCATATAGCAGTTACTCCCACTTTTTTTTTATAGCAAATATGAATACTTATTTAGAATCAAATTACATATATATGTTTATTCGATGTTTAGTGGCTATTGACATATTGAAAGTGTAGCATAATTAGCCAAGAACACCTATCCTTACAAAGCACATGGTCCTGATTTGCAAACAGACAGACACAGACAGACATTATTATTTCTGGGTAGGTTCGGTGTTTTCTGGGTGAGTTTTTACAATGTGTTTACTGCTATATTTTTTTTACATCATTAATCACAAACATAATTATGTGGGGAAAGATTTATTCGACAAAACTAGTTTACCCTAGCACATAATGCAGGTGCCTGTTCCAAGTCCTTGAACGTGTCACAAAAAAGGACCTGGTAGGAGCTTAGGTTTGGCAAAGTAAGGGGTGCAAATGTATTCACTAAGTCTCCTTTACCCTTTTACTGCAGCCTAAGCCCTTTGAACAGGACTGTTAAATAACTTGTATAGGTTGAATTATTTGAAGTACAACAAAAATGTCACGAAAACCAGTACTTACCATGAGAGAAGATTATAATCATCTCATGTCTTTTTTTGTAATTTCATTATTTACACAAATTTTTAATCTGCTGATTATATTGTTTAGCTTTTCCCTTGGCATTAAGACTCTGTCACATTTTTAATTGTACAATTTAAATAACTCATCTGTAGATATCTTTTCTTTCTCGTCGTGCATTTTTAAAAAACATTTTTAGGAAAGTTTAAAGGGTCATTAGCTGTCAAATTCACGGTCACATATTTGACTTATATTTGATTTATAATATACCAAAACGTATATATCCAAATTACAAAAAGTCTAAGATAAACAATAAAAAAATGCATAAACGCGATAAATATGTATATCAAAATTTCGTGTGTATTTTTGTCTAAACGTCATATAAATAATTATCAAGAAGATCTCCGAAGACTGCCAACGATCATATACTAGTAACCAAATATAAACAAACATATGAATATAAACAGATAGCATCCACATGCAATACGATTTTGTAGGTATGTTTGATTTTAAATTAAAAGTTAAAAATTATGTTTATCGTCGTGTTTACCTGTACATGTATAATAATGATCTTTTTTGTGGATCGAACCAGTAAACCAAATGGTTCATCCCTTTTGTTATACTTTCTATGTTGACATTCTATTCTTTTTAATAGCTGAATACATGCATAACTCCTCACCAGCTAAACTGTTACGGATTCAATGAGGTCGAATTATTTAATGAGGTCGAATTATTCAATGAGGTCTAATTATTTACTCTCAAGTGAATAACTCATCAGCCACATTTCTTAGCTTATTTAGCAAAAAGCGAATTATAATTTCATTCAACAAAAAAAAAAAATAATATTTGATTTTTTGTAATATAAAGCTAATTAACAAAAAGGTATATTTTAGGATGATCCCTTTTTAATAATATTCACTGATCTTCTAATCAGTTTTTACCCTAATATTTGATCATCTGACCATATTATCATATTGTTATAACAATTAGTAAAAATTAGTAATTACTGGTAATAACTGGGTAGTTTCAGGAATTACTTGTATTAAATAAGTGCATCAGGAATTACATGTAATTCCTAAATTTTAGTAAATACATGTGATTTCCTGATTTCATCTATTTACTGTAACATATACATGAATATAAAAGACCGGTTTTTATCATGGCCATCATGACCCACAAAGTTAAATTACAAAATACTCAACTCAGAGGAAAATTCTAAGCGGAAAGTCTCTAATCAAATGACAAAATTAAAAGCTCAAACACATCAAGCAAATGGACGAAAAATGTCATATTCCTGACTTTGAACAGGCATTATCTTATGTAGAAAACGGTTTTATAGCTAGCTAAACCTCTCACTGGTATGACAGTAATATGTGACTTATTTATTCATAATATTTGTGCCTTAACGGGTGATATTTGTTGAAAGTAATATTTTGCTATAAGATCTTTCATTCAAATAGCATTATAATGAAAGGTTTAGATTTTCAGTTTGCGTACATGGCACAAAAATGTCTTGACTGTCAAAAGTTGGCTAAGTTTAATGAAGTTACATACCTCCCCTCCATACATAAGTTTTTTTTAACTTTATTTAGGCATTCAATCTTTTTTCTATATCCGAAATTACTCAACCACTGAAATTGTCCTTTACATCTGATTATAATAACAAAGAACGTCATGGCATTTAGACTTATTTCATACCAACTTACTTTATGTTGTATTGTATATTATTGTTGAAAAATCCGGTCACTGTTTCAAAGCAAATTATTTTTTGAATTTGTAAATGAAAAATAACATATAAATATGAAAAACATAAAATTTTTAATCATTGATACGAAAATAGCACGATATATCTTAAATTTATAATTGAGAACACAGGTATCTTTGGTATAACACTAAGCAAAAGTAATGGATGTCCCTTTTATATTAATTACAAATTTATTTTTATGAATAAGAATATATGGTATGGAGTCCAATTAGACGAACTATTCATCCAAGTCAAAATATATAGAACGTTAATGACTAAAAGTACGGCTTTCAACACGGAGCCTTGGCTCCCACTACACAGAAAGCTATATAGGGCCTCAAAATGATTAGTGTAAAACAATTCAAACAAGAAAACCAACGGTCTGATCTATATAAAAACTAGAAACGAGAAACACTTATGAACAACATCAAACAAAAGACAACAACTGAACAACAGGTTCCTGCTTTAGGACAAGGGGAAACAAATACAGAGATTTTTTTCAGCTGAAATTACGATCTTGTATGAAATATTATTAGATTTTTTATATATGAAATAAAGTTACCTACACTAATAATGACATTCCTTGATTGAGGAGTTTGTATGTATGATTTTTTTTTATCAAACATGTATTTTCAGTAGCATTTTTCTTTGTTTATTTCAGAGTCCATTAGACATATCCAAATATCTGAATAAGGCATTTACAGTAGGTACCAAACAAATAATATATATCAAAAGATGAATTGTAGAATAAAATATAACACAGAAATTTCTGAGGTTTGCATTACCCTTTTAATGCGACCATAACATTTTTGCAGTCGTATAATTTAAAGATTTTGTTAGCGTCGTCGTAGTTGTGGTGGACCGAAGACATTTGATTTAACAGTAACTTGAGAATAAGTGTTTGGATACCTGTGCAATTTTACCACACAGATTGACTTTCGCGGTTATTGTCATAAATGTTTAGGGGTTATGGGCCAAACCCCAGTATTTTTTCTCTTTCCAGGACAATGTGTAGAAGTTTAGGGATCTATATGAAATTATACCTCAAGGTTCTGTTCCTCCAAATGAAGGTTGGGATTGATTTGGAAGAGGGGGGTTATGGTCCAAACCACTTGTGAACTAGGTAACACACAACTAGGATTTTTTGGTTTCAAGCCAACAACTTAAGTAGAAGTCTATGAATCTCTTTGAAATTTCACATGGTTCCATAACCATAGGGTGTGGATTGATTTTGGTGATTGTGGCTCTTACCGTCTAGGAAAAGTTAGGAATTGAACATTTCTTTACAATTTCAATGTGCTTTTATTCAAATTTGTGAATTCTTTGGGATTTGTGCTTCTCAGTTTTTTATTTCTGTATTGTTTTGTGTACTATTGTTTGTTTGTTTGTCTTTTTTTTTAGTCATGGCTTTTTCAGTTTATTAATTCGCCTCATGAGTTTGAAAGTACCTCTAGTATCGTTCACCTATATTTAGATTTTGGATTGAGTTGGTCAACATTGAGGTCCAAAGTAATCTTTGTTTGATTTCAACAAAAATAGAGTTATTAGGGTTCTTTGATATGCTGAAACTAATTGTGTATTTAGACTATTAGGACCTTTTTTCACATTTTTGACATTAAGGTTTAAAGAAACCAAAATTAAACTCTTTTTGATATTAAAAATTGAGTTCAAGGGGTTCTTTGATATGCTGAATTTTAACAGTTATATGGAGTTTTAATCTTGGGCCTAGTTTAAGTTGGTCGCCATCGGGGTCTAGATCTCAACTGTGTTTGATTTCAACAAATATTGAATATATTGGGTACTTTGGAACGCTGAACCTAACTTTGTATATAGATTTTAGATTTTGGGTCCCGTTATAAAATTGGTCCACTTTGACGTCTAAAGGACTAATGCAATAACAGAATTATCATTATTAAAGTGGACAATTTCTGGAATTTTAGCAAATTGTGGGATTTACTTATTTAATGTCTCTTTATGTTTTTTAAAAAGTTAAAAAAACACCTATTTTTTTTTATCATAAATTACTGCCATGAACCTTATTTATCAGGTACGGTGTTTAAAGCCGTGTAGTTCCCGGGGTTTGTTCATTGAGGCTGTGATGTGCACTTGTTACATGACTGAGGCTGTTCCGTACACAGGCTTAGTAAATTGAGGATTTGCTGTGCACAGGGGTATTCATATGCCTAAGCTTTGCACAGGTAAAATAAACTGAGCTTCAATGCATGTGGCTATGAAGAGCTCATGGTTAGCTGATTTAGGCCGTTCCGTACAAAGGGTTGGTTGTTACGGGATTCGTTGTTCACAGGTGAAATACTATGACTGTGCTTTGCACATGTTTGGTAAACTGAGGGTTAATGATTCAGGTTGTGCTGTGCACAGTGGTAGTTAACCCAAGCTGCCCTGTGCTCATGGTAAGTAAAATAGGGTATACAGTAAATAGTACTGAACAAAAGAGCATAATCTTGCTTGCACACTTATATGAACTTATCTTATGCCAATAGCACTTTCGATGGTTTAATTTGTCATTTTTACAGACGTGTTCTTAGTGGACTTTTGTAATTTGAAAATGTGTACATTTTTTCTTCTTGCACCAATAAAGTAAAAGAGGTAAGATTAAGTCGTGTTATTTCCAGTGCCAAAGTTAACAATGTATTAGTGTTTTTATAATGAAATAATTTTGATATACCCGATACATACTCATTTATTTTATGAGAATTTTATTGACTGTGGACTTATTTTCAGATTTTAATGGTAACAGAAGAGAAAGAGTGTAAGAAAAAAAAGGCAATTGATGAAGTTCCAGCAGGGGGCAATTTTGCAATAACCAATCTAGCTAAATATGCCGCAGAGTGGCCACAGATGGGAAAAGTTTTGAAAGTTGAAGAGGAAGAAATTATACAGGTACATTGATACACGGGGTAAAAAACTGGACCCTGGTCTCCTTGTACCAAGGCGGTAAAAGGGACAAGAGGAAAAAGAGAAACCTGGTGTGAGGCTGTTAATTTGCATGACATTTGGTTTCATAGTTTTAATTTAACGCCTGCCAATAAAAGAGGGACGAAAGATACCAAAGGGACAGTCAAACTCATAAATCGAAAATAAACTGACAACGCCATGGCTAAAAATGAAAAAAGACAAACAGACAAACAATAGTACACATGACACAACATAGAAAACTAAAGAATAAACAACACGAACCACACCAAAACTAGGGGTGATCTCAGGTGCTCCGGAAGGGTAAGCATATCCTGCTCCTGCACCCGTCGTGTTGCTTATGTGATAACAACAAATTCGGTAAATAGTCTAATTCGGTAGGTCACATTCATGAAAGGGAAGGGGATTGTAGTAACGACGTAAGGAACATATCCGATATCATTTGTGAAACGGTTATTCCATAACGGTCAACCAACTCGTAATGGCGTCCGTAAAATTTACGAAAGAATGATTTCAACTTCACCATTTGGAACTCTTGGTTTAATTTAAGAGTGAGCAGCAACCCCCTATCAAGAAAATCATGATAGGAAATGCAAGCACGGGAATATCGTAGTATGCAGGTGATGTCGGAATGATGCTACTTAGAAATGGAAAGTTCACAATTGGAAAGCTGAAATCATCTCTTTTGACGTAAAGTTTTGTTTTCAACCGACCCTCATTGTCAATTTCTAGATGTAAGTCAATATATGACGCCGACTTAACTGTATCTGTAGTATCCTTTATCTCTAGTTCGATGGGATAGATGCGTTCCACATAGTCAAATTTTGAATTATTCAGTGAAAGAACATCATCTATATAGCGGAAAGTAGAGTTAAAGG